>CM053589.1:140968400-141016196 GCA_028646515.1 Pseudochirops corinnae
GAGAGAGCGAGAGAGAGAGCGAGAGAGAGAGAGCGAGAGAGAGAGCGAGAGAGAGAGAGCGAGAGAGAGAGCGAGAGAGAGAGCGAGAGAGAGAGCGAGAGAGAGAGAGAGAGAGAGAGAGAGAGAGAGAGAGCGCATTCCAATTGTGTGAGACAGTCACTGGAAAGAGAGTACGTCACTATGACTGGACTGTGGAGTAAAAGGAGAAGAGTAGAGAGGCATTTACATTTACAAGTCTCATTACTCTCCTCAACAGTACAATTTTATATCAAATGCTTATTTTAGGTCCTCAATTTTCACATATTTTTCAGTATATGCTTAATTATTTTTGTCTTTAAAGAGATTTCATTCTTTGATAATTCCCTATATTTGGACCTAAATGATAATGTAAATGGATTTTTTTTTAAAAATTGATATCTGATCTTTTGGTTTTTGAAGCAGCTAAGTGGTGCAGTGGATAGAGTGTGGGTCTTGGAGTCAGAAAGACCTGAGTTCAAATGTTACCTTAGTTTACCAGCTGTGTGACCATGGGTAAGCCATTTAACCTCTGTCAACCTTAGTTTCCTCATCCAGAAAATGGGGATAATAATAGTATTTACCTGATAGGGTCAGTATGAGAACCAGATGAGCTAACATGTAAAGCCCTTTGTGGACCTTAAAATACTCTATATAGATGTTATTACTACAGCCATTATTATACTTCTGGTAAATGTAAGAAACAAAGATAACTGAATGGAATGTTATCTTCATTATTAAGATAACCGAGTGAATATCCAAGTGCAGTAGTATCTCAGATTTAAAATTTCAACAAAACAAAATCCCTACAGCAAAAAGATGTGCCCTTCAAGGGGCTTACTACCCAGTTAGAGCAGTATCTGGGTCAGCAATTTGGGTTAGGTAGAGATTAGAATCTGGGTCCAAGGCAAACAGAGGAGTTCATGATTCTGTTGGATCTTAGGGAGGAGCTGAGAGACAGTTACTAGGGGGAAGGAGGAAGCAGTGGACTTGCTGAGTTCTGACCCAGAGAGGAAGGGAGACCTGAGCAGCTCTGTTAGAGAACACAGTAAAACATCAAATGGCAAGAGTCCATTTATAGACTGGTTGTTATGCAGAAGTCAACATGGATGAAAGAGTTGGAGTGAGATGGAAATATCCACAGGAGCAGAGAGGTCAAGAGCCAGGTAAACTGAGAGCAAGCCAAAGAGCAGTGTGTTTGCTGAATGACAGCTTTTGCTGGGCCTGATGTGCTCTTTGACAGAGGATCCCTGGATGCTGGCCATGTCTATTTCTGTTTCTTAAAGGGGCGATGCTGTCACCTAGCAGAATTTGTACAAAGAAAAGATATAAACATGTGAAAAGTTAAATAATGGTATACAACCTCAATATAAGAGAAATAGCGCAAGATGGTACATGGAATCATTGTCTTGGGGTTAGAACAGACTTTAGAGACCCTTTAATCCAACTCCCTTTTGAGAATGGTATGAAAATTGAGGCCCAGAGAAGTTATATGATTTTCCCAAGGTCACACAGGTAATAAGCAGCAGAGTTGAGAGTCTAACCTAAGTCCTCTATGTTTCTATTAGCCTTCCCCTGAACCAAGCTGCCTCCAGTTAGTCATCAAGTCAGTGGTGCTATAGGAGTTCAGAGGAGAGAGAAATCATTGTTGGAGTACATTGGAGATATACATTGTTGTGCATTGCTGGAGATGTGTTCTTCATAGGAATTAACCATGCATTAGTTTTTCACAGAGGTAGAAAAAGAAACTGGGAATTATTCCTTGAGTTAGCATTTGGAGGCGAGGAGGACAGGAAGTGTCAGGAGCACTCAGCATTTCTTTTTTCCTCTTTTTAAACCAGTCAGATCATTTCCCGATTCTTTCCTTATTGCATTTAATCTCACCTGAGGGCATCTTTTCTCTAGGGAGTGGAAACGGAAGGTATTCAACAGGTACCATTCAGAGCTTCATCATTGTTTCCTTGATACTACTACATGCCGTGTAAACTCTGGAGCAAAACATAGCATGACTCTAGAGTCCCAGTGGTTCTCAACCTTCCTAATACCATGACCCTTTAATACAGTTCCTCATGTTGTGGTGACCCCCAACCATAAAATTATTTTCTTTGCTACTTCATAACTGTAATTTTGCTACTGTTATGAATCATAATGTAAATATCTGATATGCAGGATGTATTTAAATTGAATATAACAGACATGTTGAGAACCACTGCTCTAGACCAACATGGTCACCTGAGAACATGCCCTATATACCATAATGATGATATGAAGGGAAGAGACCTAGGAGTAAACACCTTGAGCTATAGCTCCATGACAACACCTATCTCAACTGGTCCTTCTCACTAGTTCAGTGAATTAAAGTAAATTTCTTTTTTTAAATATCATCTTCATTTCCATATGGATCCTGCCCTTCCTCCACTCTGAAAGTCATCCTTTAAAACATAGGATAGACAAGGAAGAAGGGAAAAAAGAAGTTCAGTGAAAGCCAATCAACACATCCATTGAGTGTGCCATGTTTCACCTTCATAGCCCTCTCCCCACCCCGCCCCACCTCTCATTTCACAAAGAAGGGAGAGAAGTACATTCTCATATCTCCTCTTTGGAGATAAGCTCTGTCATTATAATTTCACCTTCATAGCCCTCTCCCCACCCCACCCCACCTCACATTTCACAAAGAAGGGAGAGAAGTACATTCTCATATCTCCTCTTTGGGTATAAGCTCTGTCATTATAATTTTACAGCTTTTTTTTTTTTTAAACTTTTTCTGCTCTTATGTTGTCCTTTTCATTTACATTGCTGGATTCATTTTGGTTACTATCTTTCTAGTTATGCTTCCTTTACATTCTAAATTTTTCCATGCCTCATTATATTATTCTTACTCTTCTTTCTTATACTGCAGAGATATTCCATTGCATTCATGTATTAAAACTTGTTTAGCCATTCCCTAGTAAGAATACATCAACTTTTTTCTTTTTAGTTTCTTGTTACTACAAAAAAAGTTCTGTTATGAACATTATTATGTATATTAGAACTTTCTTTTTATCTTTGACCTCCTTGGAGTATATACCCAACAGTAGGATCTCTGGGACAAAGGGTATGCTCCGCCGACTTTCAACAAATACTTTCTCATCAATGAATGTTGGATGATTCAATGTAAGAATAAGTCCTCTGGAAGGAGTTTCAGTCACAGGCCACTCATTCATGTTTCCTATAACATTAGGAGGAATAAAGGAGAGGAACAAACATTTATTAAACATCTACTATGTGTCAGATACTGGGCTAAGTCCTTTACAAATGTTACCTCATTTGACCATCACAACAACCCTGGGAAGGAGGTGTTGAGTTGAGTCTATATGGAGAGTTTCAGAGGAGTCTTCTGCAAGCAGCATATGTAACCTCATTCATTTTCTTGCTCACATAGTAACCAATTCTTTTTTTTCCCTTAACAGTATTTTGTTTTTTCCAATTACATACAAAGATAGTTTTCAACATTCATTTACATAAAATTTTGAGTTTCAAATTTTTCTCCCTCCTCCTTCTCCTTCCCCCCTCCCTCCCCAAGATAGCAAGCAATCTGATATAAGTTATGCATGTACAATCTGATTAAACATATCTCCATATTAATCATGTTGTGAAAGAAGAATCAGATCAAAAGGGGAAAACCATGAGAAAGAAAAAAAAGGTGAAAATAGTATGCTTCGATCTGCATTGAGACTTCATAGTTCTTCCTCTGGATGTGGTTAGCATTGTCCATCCCAAGTCTTTGGGAATTGTCTTGGATCATTGTATTGCTGAGAAGAGCTAAGTCTATCACAGGTCATCATCATGCAAGCCTCCTGTTGCCATGTAAAGCTAATGGGATTTAACATCTTCCTGGCCGGTTGATAGGCTTCAGTGGAACCCATGAAAGGAAGCTTGCTGGTAGGAAGGCTTTTATACCTTTTGTTAATTTCTAATTAATGAGTCTTGAGGATTGTGATACCTTTTGGTCTGAGAAGTATATATATATATATATATATATATTGATATTGATATTTTGCTTTGAGGGTTTACTCATGGGAAGGACCTTTTGATTCCCTGCACAAGACTCTGAATAGCTGCATGTTCTGAGCTCCCCAACTGCTCAGATATAAAGACTCTCAATCCAGTGGTGTATGTAAAGTGCATAGCCATATTGCTTTAATTCAGTCAGTCAGAGCCCTGTTTGTCTCTATGCTAATTTCTCTGCTTGTGTTTTCTTTGACATTCAGGGTGCTGACTTTTCCTCTGAACTAGTGAATGTAATTAAAGTAGATTATTGACCCCTTAAAAGTTGCTTTCCTTTTAGAAAAGCAGATCGAAGGACCAACGCCATCCTGGGTGTTCCAGGGTGCTTGCTGTTACAAATATTCTCTTGATTCTAGCACCCAATTCATCAACCGAGATTCTTCACACTATTCTGACATCCTTCATATTCTTGTCATGAACAAACAATCTCTTATATTTCTCTGATGTTCTTTCCTTTAAACACAAGATGGACAATTAGTTATCTAAAGCTCTCTAGCATTGCCTGTTGATCTGTCCTTATCAATCCCACAAGTGTTAATTTCTCACTTGACTCTTGAATACGTCAGGGACTGCCCAACTCATTCAGAAAGAAGATTCAACCCACCAGTTGACTGTGGAGAGGTGAAACATAGGCAACCACCTAGAAAATTTTCCAAATTGGTTTTCTCTTCCTGTCCAAATGGTACTGGGATCTGACAAAATGGAAAACTCATCCAGAAGAACCCAGTCAGTTCTAGTTTAACTGGTAAATATAACCTTTGTGGGGTGCTTCATCTGACACTGTTACCCTTTAAGAAGTAGAAGGTGAGGGGCCAGCATATACAAAGCCAGAACAAAAGGGTTCTGGACCATAGCACAGTCTGAACACAGCAAACTGTCGTAGAAGTAATAGTACTGAGTCCTGAAAAGGAGAAAACATTTCTCCAGATGTAATCAATAGCCAAGCTTTAAAGAGAAATTTGTTTTTGCCCAAAAGGACATTACCCAATTATTGGGAAATCACAGCATCTGGGTAGGACAGAAAACAACACATGTAATTTAGTTATTAATGTGGAAGGTGCCCACCCTGGAGATTTATGACCCTGAGACAATTTCATGAATCAGATGTATGCAACAGGCCCATCTGTGGACTTTTGCATCATTATCCTGTGCCATCACCATTCAAGACAGGAAGGAGAATGATTCAGTTTACTCCTAACTTATGATATGAGGCAAAACAAATTAGGGCAGAATTAATAGGAACTGTTAATCCTGTGTTTAAAGCAATGTAAAGCCATGCTGAAGACATTTAACACTGATTGGAAACAGAAAAGATGAGAGATGCAAAGGGTGAGGTACGTAGCCATGCTTTGGAATGCCATAGCAGAGGAAGTAAAGAGGTCCATCTATCCTTCCCCCAGGACCACTTTCATAATTGACCTGCCTTGACAGAGGTCAACTGTTGGCCTATCAATTAGCCTTCTCACTGTTGTTCAGAGACCAAGAGAATTTCCTCTAGTAAGCTCCTCTGCTGGCAAAATCCTGCAGTTACACATTCATGGGATCAGAGGGGCTTAGGTTTAAAGATGGAAGAGACCCTGTTGGTCACCTTGTCCAGTTCCTTTGGTTTACAGATAAGAAAATCAATGCCCCCAGAGGTTAAGAGATTTCCCCGAGGTCATATTGGAGCTAAGTAGGAGAGCTGGGTTTTGAACCCAGGTTGTCTCATGTCAGTTCAGCACACTTTCCATTCTACCATACTTTCTCTAGTCACAAGCTCTTAAACCTAGAAGTGATGATAAATATCATCAAGTCTACCTGTCTCATTTTACATAAGAAGAAACTGACACGATATACCCCAAGAGTTCTTCTAGTCCCTTGTTAGCAAAGTGAATCTCTTCCAGGCATCAGATACGCCCTTTGCATGAAGTAAAATGCCTCTTCAAATGCTTCAAGGATGTCTGATTTCCTTGGTATGGATGGATATTCCATCCACAGAGGCAGATTATTACCTCTTTATAACTTTTCAAGTTGTGGCTCTGGAAAAAAAAAATTAGAATTTTTTGGTCAAAATGTGATAATGAGCTTTTCTCATATTAACATAATTAATTTATCATATTAATCCACAAGTATGAAGGTCTACTAAGAAGCACGAGGTCACACAGATAGAGCATTGGACTTGGAGTCAGAAAGCCTAGAATTAAAATCTGGCTTCAGACATTTAATACTCACTGTATGACCCTGGACAAGTCACCTAACCTCTGTTTGCCTCAGCTTTTTCGATCCATAAAATGGGAATAATAACATCTACTTCACTGGTTGTTATAAGGATTGTTTGAGATAATATTTGCAAAGCACTTTGTAATCTTAAAGTGCTACATAAATTCTAATTGTTGTTCTTGTATGGGTCTGTGACCTCCTTAAGGGAGGTATTCCCTTTACTAATACAGCTTGCATGCCTACCTATCTGTGGCTCTCTTTATTCATGCCCTCCTAGTAGCTCACCACAGAGGAATCCTATCAACATGCTGGGAAACTTCCTCATTTTCTCTTAACAGCCAGGATACCCGTGGAGCCCATAGGCTGTCCATGGATTATTGCTCTTGCAAAATTCTCATGAGTTACTAAAATTTGTTCTGAGAGGAACATAATGCATCCTTGGGAAAATAAGGCCAATGGGGAGCAGTGAAACGGCCAAATTCACCTACTGGAAATCAGGGAAAAATAGTTTACAAATATCATTTACAAAGCATAATATATACTAGCTCATGTGCTAGCCTCTTTTTCAAAGACTTGTTTGACCATGATACTGATGAAAAGAGATGAGTAGGTTTGTAAAAGAGAAGCAAAGAATTTAAAGAGAATTTAGAACCAAATTCAAAAAGCCATGGCCCTAGCCCTTATTTGTAAAATCTACCTTGTTACCCCAAAATCTATAAAATTGACCCCAAAGCTCCAGGATTAATAGCATCTAGGATCTAAGCTTCAACCAAGCCCACTATCAAACCCATCTAGTGATATTTCTTCATGTGTCAATATCCTGTTGCAAGATCATGTGATTTGTTGGTATATCCACAGAAAGATCTATAAAGGTTGGGCAGAAAGATCTTTTTAATTCAACTTGCCTGAGGCATTGTTACTCAACTTATTTTCCCCCCTTGAAAACAAAGAGTAAATCATAGCTAGCAATTATCATCTTTCATTCATCTGTAGATCTATATATCATGGGCCTGGATCCCATACCTAACCTCAGCTGTTTTCATGCAGTAATTTATACATGGGAATTGGAAGACTGGATGTGATCAATCCCCTTCAAACAATCCATTCCTTATATTAGTCTCTCTAAATGCTTTGAAATTTGGTGCAATGAAGCTTATATAGTCATAAACTCTTATTATAGAGAGTCTACGTCCCATTAATTGCTTAGGACAACTGAGATATGTTTCTTCAAGATGATTATCATTGCTACTAGTTATATAGTAGTTTAAGGTTTACAAAGTACTTAACAACACATTACTGTATTTAATTCTTAACAGCAACCCTGTGAGGGGAGGTATTTACATTTTTGCATTTGATTCCCATCGTATAGAAGGGGAAATTGAGGCTCAGAGGAACTCAGAAACTTGTCCAGGGTTACAGAGTTAATAAGGGCAGAGCCAGATCAATTGCCACAAAATATATAATACCTTCCTTTTCCTCATATCTGCCTTTCTCCAGCAGTAGGCAATAGTAAAATGATCTTTTTAGCCATTTAAGCTTGTAGAGAAATAAACGCTGGCAAAAGTTCTTAACTGATTTTTGCAAAAGTAGGGTGAGAGGTAAGATGACATTAGATTGTAAAGGTATATGAAATAAATTCCTTGGCAGGGGATGGATGGTCAGAGTGATATCGGCATGAATCACAGATGAAGGAGAAGCATGCTAGGCTGCTCTAGAACAGAAATGGGCCAAGAAAGGCTGAACCCAGTGGAACTCACTTTGGGAAAGAGATAATTTTACCAGGGTAGTCCTAGGCAGAGGCTCATCTTATTAGCTGAAGGATGAATCTCTTACGCCTTGGAGTTTTTATAGTATTACAGGGATTAGAAATGATACATTAACAATTTAACTGGAAAATGACATTCACTGGCTGGTGTACCTTTCAAACCCAACCTCATCTGTAAGTCAGATGAGGACAAAAAAAAATGATAAAATGATAAAATTGGATGCACTGGTGAGTGACATACCTCAAAAATCTAAAACACATTTAACACAAACTATAACGAAATTTACTGAATCTTTCTGTGAAGGGACTTCAGGATTTCACAGGACCATCATCCAGTACATTAGTGATTGTTCTGGAAAGAGCACTGGACTTTGAGTCAGAAGACATGAATTTAAATCCCCATTTTGCCACACACTACCTGTGTGACTTCAGGTAAGTCATTCTCTCTTTCTGCACCTTAGTTTACTTGTCTGAAAAATGAGGATTTGAGACGACTAATCTAGATCAAAAGTCTCTTTGAGCTCCAAGTCTACGACCCTATTGCTCTAGGGAAAAAACATCAATATAGATGTTAGCATTCCAACTATAGGCTTTCAGAGTGTCTGGCCCACATAAAGATTGCTTCAAAGGTAGCTTTATACAAGGAGAAATGATGCAGGCAAACAGAGAATAACTGTTGGCTGACTTAAATAAATAAAAGATAAATGGAAGAATTAGCAAATTCATTTGATATATCCCTATTTATTCTGATGTTACCCACTCTTCTCCTTCAAGATGTCTCTCAACAAATGACATGTCCAAATTTCACGAGTATTTCACATGTATGTTTATGTCAAAGTGGGGGGGGGGGGCAATTGAGTCAATCAATCAATCATCCTCTCTCACTTAGGCCTGACAGCTTTATCAAGTGAGAACATATCTCAACTGAATTGGTGAGTTAAAGGCATGAACATCTCCATAAATCAATAATACATAGGCTCTAGAATGAGGGCAAACAATTCCTTGATCAATTTAAATGTCTTTAAAAGCCAGTGAATGAATTGGACTGACATTGTATAAGAAGTATAATTTGAATTGATTGAAGAAACTTGATCAGATCCTATGGATTGTCTATAAAATTGTACGTTCAAAACCACTGAATTCCACTGTCTTCTAGCATAAAGGAAAGTTATACCAACCAATCCCCTTAAAGAGAGTATTAAAGAGAAATAGAAAAGCTTCAGTCTTAACCATGGTCTTAGTCATCTCCCCTCCCCCCTTAATCAGAGAGAACTTGTGAATATCAGAGGATCAGAGAATTTTTGGACTTCCCATCAGTGTCCTAACCTTAGCAGCTTCCTAAAACAGCATTCCATGAAGTCAATAATGTGTCAGCAGCAGAAGCCAAAGACAAACTGGACACATTGAGGAAAGGAAATTGTAAGACTTTACCAAAAAAAGTTACGTGACCTATTAGGGGAACTTCAGAAGTATCCTACAAGGAGGCAGCAAAGTACTTCTAGTGATCAAAAACTGAAAATTAACTCCTTTGTCACCCATCTTTTATAAACTTGTGCTTACTTTCTGCAAACCCTCTTTGTGGGAAAGTATTTCATAGTTTGTTTTGTTTTTTTTTTTTTTTTGAAGGAGGGATGATGTACCAAATGTTCTTAATAAACATCCCTTTTTAAAAGCTGATTAAATCTAGCTGACTAATTGAGATTAGCTGATTATGGGGGGGATTACACTAATGGGGACTCATTTGCTATAACATTAGAAAGATTCTGCCCCCCTAAAAATTCTCAAATTTACCCTTAGAATAATACGGGGAATTGACAAATGGTCAAAGGATATGAACACGCAATTTACAGAAACAGAAATTAAAGATATCTTAAAGCATATGGAAAAATGCTCTAAATCACCATTAATTCAAGAAATGCAAATCAAAACAACTTTAAGGTACCACATTTCACCAGTAAGATTGGCTAAGATGACAAAACAGGAAAATGACGAATGCTGGAGACGATGTGGAAAAGTTGTGAATTGATACAACCATTCTGGAGAGCAATCTGGAACTATGCCCAAAGGGCTATAAGTAATTGCATACCCTTTGACCCAGCAATACCACTTTTGGGGTTATATCCCAAAGAGAACACAGAAGTGGGAAAAGGACCCATACGTACAAGGATATTTATAGCAGCTCTCTTTGTGGTGGCAAAAAAACTGGAAATATAAGGGTTGCCCATCAATTTGGGAAATGGCTGAACAAGTTGTGGTATATGAATGTAATGGAATATTATTGTGCTACAAGAAATGGGAAGGAGACAGACTTCATAATTACCTTGAGAGGCTTATACAAATTGATGCTGAGTGAGAAGAGCAGAACCAGGAAAAATTTGTACACAATGACAGACACATCGTATATGTGATGACCAACATTGACGAACTGGACTCTTCTCAGCAATGCACAGCTACAAGACAGCTCTACAAGTCTCAGGATGGAAGGAGGTACCTACATTCAGAGAAAGATCTGGAAAGAGCAGAGTTTAAATGGAGACTGAAGCAATACATGCTATCGTTCTTTTTCATGTTTGATTTTGTTTCTCTTTTCCCATTGTTCACTCATTGGTTACAACCCTTCTATACAACCAGACTGTTGTACAATGTGAAAGTATTTGCAGATCCTATACATGATTGCACACCACCACGGGGCGGGGAGGAGGGGAAAGGAGGAGAGAAAATCTGAAACTCAAGTGATTGTGGAACTGAATCTCGTAAACTAAAAGTAAATAAACAAGTCATTGAAAAAAAAAAGAACAATATGGGGAGATACAGTAGCCGTGTTCTGGGGACCTAATTCATCATGTGAGTGCGAATTAGCATAGTTACCCCAGAGCATGTGCTATATTTAAATTTCTACCACTATCCATGGGCAGGCAATATTCCCATGTAATGAACAATTATAATGAAGTTCCAGATGATTTGTTTAAGGAAGTAAGTTTCAGAATCTCACAATGAGGTTCTTTTAGATATGTTAGCAACTTAACTCCCTTGGACATCATCCAAGTTGAGCCCTCATGTGCAATTCCAATCTATCATTAGCAGTATTAGAGAAAGGTCCTAAAGTTTTCCATTCAGTTATTATCCTGAAAGGTCAAGGATGGGGAAAAGAAGGACTTTTGCACCAAAAACGTTGCCTTTCAGAATACCTGGGTTTGAATTCTGCCTCTGTCACTTACTAGCTCCATGTTTGGGGGACAAATCATTTTACTTCTCTTTGTCACAGTTTCTCATCTGTAATATGGGGATAACGTTTTCATTGCCCATCTCCAAGAGTGGTGATGATTATGCCTATGAAAGCACTCTCTAACTGTAACATGCCATGTAAATGTGCGCTATTAATAATAATATTTTATATTTAACATATATATTGCATATAGTTACCATCTATCAATATTAAGTATTAAAATTAGTTGTTTAACTAAATATCCTACTAATTATAATACTATTATGCCTTGCTATTTCGAGGCTATTTTTTTTACCGACTTTCATTAAGCTCTTCTCTTGAGGCACACAGACCAATTTTTTGTTTGTTTCTTTATTAATAGTGAAAGCAAGACTTCTTGCCAGGCAGATTTTTCCAAACTTTCAAACTTTAATAAGCGTCCCAAACACACTGATTGGAAAATGGATAGAGGTCCTTGTTTTACTTTGAAACAGAAAGGAAACAAACATGCCTCTCTGTTGTTAAATTTGCAATACTTCTCCGTCAAAACAATATTTATCTTGTAGAATCATAGAATGGCAGAACTGGAAAGGATTTCAAGATCATCTAATTCAACCCCTATATTTTACAGATGATCAGATTAAGGTTCAGAAAAATCAAAGTGATTTGCCAAGGTGCCATCATTGGACACTGAGTTTAGATAAGACTTGGAGGTTCTCTGAGTGTGAGTTTCATCATGCTGTTGTTAGATTCATAAATCAGAGAATGTCAGCACTAAGGAAGATACTTTGAGAAGAGCTAATCCAGCCCTCTCATTTTATGGATAGCAAAATTGAAGGCTGGAGAAGTTGAATGACTGGTTGAAAGTCCCAGAGCTAGTTAGTGGCAGAGCTAAAGCTGAAAGCTAATTTGTCAAAGCTTAGTAATGGAAAAAAATAAATGGAGTAAGCATTTATTTAGTGGTACATATTACTATATACCAGGCACTTACTAAGTGCTTTAAAATATTAATCTTTTTTAATCCACACAATGACCCCAAGAGGTAAACACTACAATCATCTCTACCTTACAGCTAAGGAAACTGAGGCAGACAGAAAAGCAAACTTGCCTACAGTCATATAGCTAGTAAGTGTCTGGGGTTAGATTTAAATTCAGGTCTTCCTAACTTCAGGTCCAGGTGCCTGCCATACAACTTAGCTGTCTCCAATGTCAATGCAAAAAGAGAAGGAGCAATAAGATTATTTCATGCTCTACCACTGATATTTACTTTGATCTGACTGAATCTCACTAGAGTCCCTTTCATTCCTTTCATTCTTTTAGATTCTTTTTTTTTTGTTTTGCTTTTTTTTTTTTTTTTTTGAGGGGGGAATGCAGGGCAACTGGGGTTTGAACTCAGGTCCTCCTGATTCCAGGGCCAGTGTTCTACTCACTGCACCACCTACTGCGCCACCTAACTACCCCCCCCCCCCCAAGTAACATCTTATGAGCTAAAAGACATCTAACCCCCCTACCCCCAAACAGACCTCTCTACAGTACGGGAGTTCGAACCTCATCACTCCTCCTTGCATAGTCACTAATCTGGCCAAACTGTCCTTTTCTGAAAATTCAAGACACTATCTCCTACATCTCTGCCATTGTATTTACCTTCTCCCATGCCCAGAACATACTTCATTCTCATCGCCACCTCAAAGAATAAATCTTCCTTCAAGACTCAACTTAGTAGTAGCCTTTTGCCTACAGCCTTTTCTGATCCCCTATCCACTTCTAGCTCTCTCCTTCCTAAATTAACTTGTACTTATTTGGAGGCAGTTAGGCTGCACAGTGGATATAGCACTGGACCTGGAAACAGAAAGACATTAGTTCAAATCTGATCTCATATACTTACTAGCTATATTATTCTGGGAAAGTCATGTAACTGCCTCAGTTCCTCATCTGTAAAATGAGAATAATAACTGTACCTACCTCCCAGGGCTTTTGTCTGAGGTCACACAGAGAACCATTCCAATCTAAGCTTCCCTCCTAATCATGTTTACCTACAGAGAACTATTTGGGGGAAGTTAGTTTTCATAGGAAAAAAGGCAAAACCTTTCTTGGCATATTTTATGAGGGAAAGAATCATTTGGGAGGTGACTGTAGTGAGACAGTTATAAACAAGAATTAAAATAAGCATCTAACTCTGATTTGTTTAATCTTAACATCAGCTGGAGAGATGTAGGCTTGTAATAAATCTTCAAACTCAAATGTGTTTAAAGTGTTGACACAAAAAAGCTTAAGTTTGCACATATCCCAAGTATTTTGTAGCTGCTCCCTTGATTGGACTAATTCAGATCATGAATCAGATGCTGTTATTAATAAGTCATGGAGAGGAATTCATGTACTTCACCAAGTAAGCTCTATGAGTTAACACAGCCACCTGGTAAATTGGATCAACAGGAGCTACAATGCCCTAGAGAGGAAACTGGGACCCAGAGGTAGGCTCAGCTGACCTCCAGAAAGAGGTCTGCCAAGGGCTTCCCGATAGTGGAACTCAAACTGGAGAAAGGCAAGGCTCAGAGAAGTGAGGAAAGTCTGAATGTGCTACTTTTCAATCCTACTTTATCCAAGACAAAAAAAAAAAAAAAAAAAAAACAGAGGGAAGTCAGACAGAACAAGAAAAAATGTGGCTCCTTCAGCTCAGGATAGTTCATCTGGGGCCATTCAAAAGCTAGGTTAGAAGTAGTTGGAGGACTAGACTGATTATGGGTTCAATAATGAGACCAGGAGTTACGGTGGACAAAAGAAGAGGCAAAAATAGGAAACCCACTGGCTCCATCCAAGTACATAAATGCATGCATGCGTCCCTGCACACTCAGCCACAGGCCCCACTGAGAGTTAAAAAGGAGACTGTTTTAATTAGACCACCCTGCTTTTAATGAGGCTCAGGAACATAATGCTACTGAAGGACCCATTCTGGACTTTTCAGTAAACAACAGATTCCTATTTATGAGTCGACGAAGGCGCCGGAGCAGATTACTGCGCCAGCTCCAGGAACCTCTCTGAGAGTTCGTTTTTAAATCCCACTCTTAAGAACGCAGGCACCAAATGTAAAATGGCATTGAAGTATTGAGACAAGTCTGGCTCAAATGGCAGCCAGGAAACTCCCAATTCAAGCAAAGAGTCCCATCTGTTTCTCCCGTTATCGTCTCCCTGTTTCTAGCACATTGACCTTTAGAGCCCCAGTCAATATTTCTCCCTACTCAAATTGTGGTTAACTTTAATTCTCTCGACTCAATCACTGCTCTAATACAGCCTTATTTACCTTTAGACAAGGTCTGTGTTATAGATCCTGCAGCCTGAAACAATTTAGTTATGTAAGCATTCTTGTATGGCTGTTGGGGCTAACACTATGGGAGAAATGGTTTGAACTTCTCAAACTTAACTTTCCCAGCCAAGGGAATACATTATACCCAAGTAGGCAAAAGGAGAGGATCTGGATACAAGACCAGCCCAAGGCAAAATTGCAAAGTTAGCCTACTTGCTCTCTTCATCTTTCTTAGCTCCTGCTTCTCACTTTCTATCCCTCCAAGAGCATCATGACATCAGACAGTCTTTTGATTTCCCAAATCTTACTTCTGTAAGAGCCCTTCCCAGAAGTGTCTTAGGCTTTGACATGACCTCTTTCTCTTCTCTCTTCCCCCACCTCTGAAAAGTGAGACTTACTATCTCAATGTGACTGACCTCAGAAGGGTATAAGAAAGGAAGAAAATAATTCATACTACAATGTGAATGCCCTATAGTATCTTCTTGGTGTATTTACATTATAAAAGACAGTGCTCTTATTAACTAATGGAAGCAAATTCTATAATTGCAAGAATTTTAATAAGTGTAATAAGGTAAAATGAAGTAATTTCAAATATGATGGGGTAATACTTTAAGGAAAAAAGGCCTTCTCTGATTGGATTACATCGGACTATGGCAGGCCCCGGGATTCAGGCTATGAGTGAAACCAACCTGGCTTATTCTAATCTTTCTGGTAACTATGAAGAGGGAATGTTATCCTGGATATTCAGAAAACAAATAACGGATGAATCAGGCTTAAATATGTTTGCTCTTCATTGTGGCAAAACTAGAACCTAATGCCTTAGTCTTAGCTAAGTAGGAATGGTATCTTTTTGGGCATCCACAGCATACCTCTGTTCGTGACATTTTATTTTGTTTGCTTCCGTATAGAAGGGAAATCTACCTATAAAAGAATCCCTGTGAACAGGCTAACTGGTGTCAAACTTCCATATGCCCCTGGATAGCCCTTTTGAAAATAGGATCTGTTCAGATTTCAGCAGAGTAGCCACACTCAATTGTTTACTAGGAGTATTTGAGAGTAGAATTAAACCTTGCTTGGCCAGCTTTAACAGGATTCTTTCCAGTTTTCACAAAAGACATGCTGACTTTCAGTAAACACGAAAGGAATGAACAGACCTTAAACACAGTCATTTACTGAAACCTATTTTTTTTTTTAATTCACTTAACAGCCTTATGGTTACCCTGTGGTAAACACACTAACAATGCTGTCTCAGGAAATGACCATCTCTATTATTTCCAGCATCGCTTTGACCAAGGCCAAGCATAAAGATGTCAGTTACTGGTAAAGGAAGAATATTGACAAATCTATGAGTGGACAATATAGCACAGTATAAGAAGTCTTGTAGTGAGAGTCGGGAAACCTAGATGGAATTTCCAGTGGCTCAGCTAAATGTCCTAGCATCAGGGTGCTTATCTGCTCTCAGTCTCTACCATGTTTTAAGTTTGCCCTTTGGGCGTTAATTTTCTATTTTGTCTCCAATGGCCTCCATATTTTGAAAAATGATGTCTCTATGGGTTATCGGATGTGTCCTGTAAATTACTGCAAAGACCTGCCTATAAAGCAGCCATCTGCCACGTAGTGCATAACAGGTGGGTTGGGGGCTATGCCATGAGATTTTCTTCCATTTATTAAGGATTTCTGGAATGCTTCCTTGGTTAGTTTTCACTGAAAAACTTTTCCCCAGCCCACCCTCACCCCCAAAGTGACAGGACCCTTATCTGCATCTTTAGCATTAAAACCAGAGAAGAAATTGTTTTTCTAGGACAGATCACAGAAATGCAAAAATCATTTATGCATATGGAACCCATCTCATTCTTTTCCTACACTGGTGCCTGCAGAAGCCTAATTTGGACTGATGGCCTCCGTTTGAAGAAAACAAAGTTTTGCCTCTTTCCCAAAAGTAGCATTATGAATCTGTTCCTCTAACTGGTTGTCTCATCAATAATCCCAAATGCCAGGGTCACCCTAAGCCAGCCTTGTCCATGTGCAGTTCAGACACATTGTCCCCTTCATATTTGAGACAGATGTTTAAAATTAGGCAGAATGTACTGACTGCATTCCACCTCTCAGATTAGATTCACTTGATATATGCAGTGTCTACAGGATCTAGGAGAGTTACAGCTTTCCTCCATTCCTGTGGGATCAAGGTCATCCCATCAATTGTGATTTGATAGCAATCTCATTTGGCCTGAAAAGACTATCCTGAAAAGAAGGTATATTTACTTTTCTGAGAGTAATGTGCAGTTCAATTTTCCCACCCTTTAATTGTCTCCCAATCATCTGAAATAAGATGAACTTTTTCTAGTCTCTTCTTCCTTCTACTTAGGAGGTGATACTCCATTTTAATAAATGATGGCATGGAATTTCTTAGATTGCCAGTGAATGAAGAGAAAACTCACCAAAGAATGGCAATAAGTTGTTATGCCCAATTCTAGCTGCCCTGGTGTTCTATGTTGGCAAAACAAGTGAAATGTCAATGATTTTCATACTTTGTGATACTTTCCCAAGATCATTAAGGAAATACTAATACTTCTGGGGGGAAAATATTTTCACACATGTGCTTCTTCAGCAAATATTGGTTAAACAGTTCTCTGAGCCTTTGGAGTAAGCATGTTGTTTATTGGCAGCAGATGTTTTTTTTTTCTTTTTTCTAGTTTGACCACAACTCTAGGATTTTCTCTCTTTGTTTATAAAGCAAAGGCTGAAATTTCTAGATTAGTGGCCAGGCTGATGGATGATTGTGCTGAGCCAAAGTCAAGCTGAGCCTTCTGTTTCAAGAGGCAAGGAATAAAGTCAAGTATTTGGGGACTTTATTAGTCTAGGTAAATCACTGGTAAAGTTTAGAGGCATAGGTAAGACCAAACTCCTCAAGCCTGTTGGATGGAATGGAGAAGTCATATTTTCAACATTAATTGTATTTCTTGGGCTAACTTGGAGATTCTATGTCTTTCTGGTACTCAGGTAGTAATAATTGACTATGGAAGATGAAGAATGAGCATTTCATTTAATAGAAAGGGAGCTAGTAGGTGCTAAAGGATCAGAAAAATTAGTGATGTCTGGGAAAGTTAAGCAAGGCATGGAAGAGTGGAAAAATACCAGAAGTCTAGGTCAGAAAAGGAGGTTGGTAGGTCACACAGTGAAAGAAAGGGATAAAAGATGGACGGACCTTGTGCTATGTGGTTACATATAAAGTACATTAGGCTGGTGACCTTGCACAGCCCTCCCTCACTCAAATCAAAGTCAACTACAAGTCGTATCATCTCCCTGATGTCATGGTCCTCTTTGAGAAAGAAGGACAAATACAACAAAACAACATACAAATGTTAAATGATCCAGGGGAAGGTCTCCATCTTGTTAGCTAGATCCTCTAAAGGGGATTTATGGAAGAACATTTAGAATTGCCTGTGATAGGGATAAAGATAAGGGGAGGGAAGAGAATAAGCATTTGTACAGGACCTGCTAAGTGCCAGAAGGTAAGCTAAGCTGTTAAGCACTTTTTACAAATATTATCTCATTTGATCCTGATAAAATCACTGATCCATTAAATCACTGGAGTAAATCTATTAGCTAGAAGGCCATCCAGACCCCGAGCCATTATTTCAGCTAGCATTCTGAGTGGACAATGGGAAACCTCTAAGGAGGAGATAGATTTTTCTCGCAGCTGGCACTATAACATCTAGAATCTTTTAAAGTTATGGTTGGAAAGGGCTTCAGTGACTGACTGGTCAGAAATGTAACTAGGATAGAACAACTTAGACTTTGTTCTAGGATGTAAAATTTAGATATTTCAAAATTTTTTAAATAGTGATTTTTAAAATAATGAACAATTTTTAAATGGTCAAACTTATGTTTTGACAACACTTTTATTAATTTAATGGTATAGAAACAACTGATCATAGGACTTAGTTAGCAAGAACACTAGGAAACTACTCAATTGCTCTCTTTACCTCAATTTAGTCCTATGGGGATAGTAAAGTGGTACAACCCCCAAATAACATTTTTACATCCTCCAGGATGTCAGCCTCTCCAATAATGGCCTTCTACCTTCTTCTCCCACCTCATTATGTTTTATATATATATAATGTCATATATTATATCCTTTCCTAGTATCTCTCCCTCTGTGAGGCTGTGGTCTGCTCTCCCATTCTATTGAATTTACATTAAAACTTATTGTATTATTTTTTCATCATGAATTTCCAAAGTTGACTTGAAGGCACATTTAGTGCTGCTTGGCCTAGGAGCCCAATGTGTTTCTGATACCTCTGCATGAGGACCTACAGTGAGAAAGTGGCAGAACTGGAGACTAGAACCTTGTTCTTTTGAATCAACTCAGTAATAAAATAATTCCAGAGGTAAACGTTAGCACACTTCCTTTCCCATAGGAAGAAACGCTGAAAACTACTTGGAGGAAGTATAATACTTGTAATGTATTATAAATACTTTATACAAAATGCATGTGCTCCCACAGTTTCTCATTAGGGGGAGAGATGAATACAAAGTCTGTGTTACCTGACTGTAAGCCCCTCCAGGTCCTACCAAGTTGGAAAGACCTTGTACATGGAGCTGGTGCTATACTGTATGTCTTTGTTCTGAGAACAGGCTCACCTAAATTTGGAAAGCCTTGTTAATAACAAAAAGAATGAAGAATAGAACTCTTAAAGCTCAATTCATTGTCTGTGTAGTGGTGTTGGGAGGAGATGAAAGGGGGACCATGAACTCTAAGTCACATAGTAACATATTGGTGAACAGTGCATGAGATTTGAAAGATAAAAACTTCATCTGTGGGCCTAGATTGGATGAAAAAGATGTAATTTAGGAGTTAGGAAAATATCAGAGTAAAAAAATTGAAGAATGAGGTCATTGAAAAATCTTCACTTAATGCAAACTCTAAAACTTCCACTTAAAAATGAAACAGATGACAAAACAATCCCAATATCTCAAATGATTTTGAAAGGAAACAGGCGCAAGTAAACTTGAATTTCAAAAACCCTGTTTTGAGTTTTGCATCATGGATCCAATTAGCAAACCAACTAAAATAGTCATTCACAAAATTTGTTGGAGTCTTCTATAACCATCATGAGAGATGATGGTTTTTCTATGTAAACATAAAAATAGAAAATGTAAAATACAAATGTAAAAACATATCAGGACTTACAATCAACAGTCCATATGACATTTTTTGTCATTTGAAGAACCGCAAGAGGAAGAGAGAACTACCAAAGTATACTCCTAGAGACTAGAATCAAGCATCATAACGCTAGTGAATTGAGAGAGCTATTAAAGCTCTGTCTGCAAAAATGCATGCAAAGATCACGCCAAGCTCTGTAGCTTGTATGTGGAGTAGAAAATTTGAATATCAAATCACCAACCAGAAAAGAAACTGCAGAACAGAATTCAGAAGAAAAAAAACCTCCAAAATTCTAGATTCCTTTGGCAATTGAAAGCAAAAGCCAACAATTTAAGGTGACAGGAGACAAAGGAAGAATGGAACAAACTTTTATTAAGTTCCTACTCTGTGCCAAGCACTGTGCTAAGCACTTTACAAATATCATAATCTAACCCTCACAACAACCCTGGGAAGTAGGTGCTATTGCAATTCCCATTTTATAGCTCAGGAAACTGAAGCTAACAGAGGTTAAGTGATTTGTCCAAGGTCACACAGCTAGTAAACGTCTAAGGCTGGATTGGAGCTCAGTTCTTCCTGACTCCAGGTCTGGCATTTTATCCACTGTGTTATTCAACTCTGCAATTCAAAGGACAAAATGAACAATTCACCATCATTGGAAACACTTTAATAAAGAGGCTTGAGAAAGAAATAAAGAGGAGGAGAGAGAGAACTCCCAAATGAAGAGAGTGTGGACAATGTCCAGGCATCAACATATTCTCACAAGCCAAAAGCCAGCTGGATCAGAGAAGAAAAAGGAAGCCTGAACACTGTGGATACGGCGAGCAAAAGAACATCTGTGTCAACGGAGTGCTAGCTTAAAAATAACTTTAGCTTAATAACAATAACTGTACTTTATATAGTGCCTGTTATGTTCTAGATGCTTTACAAACATTACCTCATATTTGATCCTTACAACATCACTGAGAGATAGTTGCTATTATCTTCATTTTACAGTTGAAGATAATGAGGTAAAGTGACTTATCCAGGGTCATGCATCTCATTAGCAGCTGAGACCAGATTTGAACTCAGGTCTTCCTGACTCTAGGGTCAGCATTCTATCCACTGAGCCACCTAACATCTCTTGTAACTTCTCTACAAAACAAGAACATGACGGAACAGGGCAAAATCCACATTTATTGGCTCAAACTCATCAGAGTGATGAATTTACTAGCAAAGCACTTTGCCAGTTTTCTCTCAGATTTAAGCATGTTCACACATTTCTTAACAGAAGGTATTGGGGCAGCTAGGTGGCACAGTGAGTAGAGCACTGGCCCTGGAGTCAGGAGGACCTGAATTCAAATTCAGCTTCAGACACTTAACACACACACACACACACACACTCACTAGCTGTGTGACTTTGGGCAAGTCACTTAACTCCAATTGCCCTACCTTCCCTCCAAAAAAAAAAAGGCAAAAAAACCCCCAGAAGATATCACATGTCTAGTAAAAATTATGAGAAAACCAGTGAACCTTCCCCAAACTGGCCAAATATTTATGTACTTTATACAAAGCATTTACACCTTCTATCACAGACACAAAAATACCTAAAGAATATAAAAGAAAACAAGATATTGACTGAAGAGAAAAAAAAAAGATATGCCAAAACGTCTCAGTGGTCTAAAGAGTAACTCAACAATTTCGCGATTATTGAACAAGTCTTCCTAAGAGATTATAATATATATATATGGTTTTTATTGATTATCATAAATCATTAGATTTAATTATAAATTCCTGACTCATTCACATATAACAAATATAGAAAGTAGACCCAAGTATTATGGGAATTTTGGAGTATTTACTTGTTCACATAGAATGAAGAATGGATCCTATTTAAAATATGCCACCAACATAGTAATAATATCAGTAACAATTGATATTAAATATAGCACTTTTCAGGAAGTCGATTTTAGCCCATCATGGTTCTGTCTAGCCCTAAGTCCATTATCATCTCTCAAACGGAATTATGTATGTTCCATTTAGCACCAGGGGATGTAGTGGATAGGGTGCCGGACTTGACGTCAGGAAGACCTGGTATCAAACCCCACCTCCGACATTTACCAGAAGTCATTTCACTTTTGTGTTTCAGTTTCTTTGTCTATAAAATGAGAGAGCTGGACTCAATGACCTCTAAGATTCCTTCCATTTGTAAATCTATACTCAATTATAACTGTCTTCCTGGTTAAACAGTAATTAGGACCAAAACATCTTTTTTTTAATTGTTTTATTTAGTTTTAGTTTTCAACATTAAATTTTATAAGATTTTGAGTTCTAAATTTCCCTCATCTTTCTCTTCACCCATCCCCAAGATAGCATGCAATCTGATATAGGCTATACATGTACAATCATATTAAACATATTTCCACCTTAGTCATGTTGTGAAAGAAGAATCAGAACAAAAGGGAAAAAAACACAAAAAAGAAAATAGTATGTTTTGATCTGTTTTCGGTCTCCATAGTTCTTTTTCTGGATGTGGATGGCATTTTTCCTCAAGAGTCTTTTGTAATTGTCTTAGATCATTGCATTGCTGAGAGGAGCTAAGTCTACTACAGTTGGTCAACACACAATGCTGCAGTTACTATGTGAAATGTTCTCCTGGTTCTGCTCACTTCACTCAGCATCAGTTCATGTAAGTCTTTCCAGGTTTTTCTGAAATCTGCCAGCTCATCCTGTCTTATAGAACAATAGGATTCCATTACATTCATACACCACAACTTGTTCAGCCACTCCCCAATTGATGGGCATACCCTCAATTTCCAATTCTTTGCTATCACAAAAAGAGCTGCTATAAATATTTTTGTACATATAGGTCCTTTTCACTTTGTTATGATCTTTGGATACAGACCTTACAGATCTAGTAGTGATGTTGCTGGATCATAGGATATGTGCAGTTGTATAGCCCTTTAGGCATAGTTCCAAATTGCTCTCCAGAATGGTTGGATCTGTTCACAACTCCACCAACAATGTGTCAGTGTTCAAATTTTCCCATATATTCACCAACATTTATCATTTTCCTGTTTTGTCATTTTGGTCAATCTGATATATGTAATGACGTACCTCAGAGTAGTTTTAATTTACATTTATTTAATCAATGTTGATTTAGAGCATTTTTTCTTACAACTATAGATGGCTTTAATTTCTTCATCTGTAACTTCCTGTTCATATTCTTTGACCAATTATCCAAAGGACCAAAACATCTTAATTAACCATATAAGAGTGAGATGAGATTCATACAATCCCTGTCATACCAAGTGCTTTTAGTGGACCAAGAGAATATGAGTTTATATACCAATATTTTACTCAATAACATAAATCAGTTATTTTATTCACTTGTACACTAGTATTCAGGTAATGAAACATAAGGATAATAGCACAATAGTGAGTGACAGCATGCTACAGTGGAAGAGGAAGATGGTAGAGTAAAAAAAAATTCCTATATTTGAAATCAGAGGAGCTGAATTCACCTGGAAGGGAGTCACTTAGCCTCCTTCAATCTCAGTTTTCTTAAGCGTAGAATAAGAGTTGGACTATATGACTTTTGGGGTCTCCTCAGGCTCTAACTCTAAGCTACCAGGATCCAGAGCTTTTGGCTTCCCAAAGTATTTTACCAACATTATCTTCTTTAAGCTTCACAACAGCCTTGTGGGACAGACACTACAAACACTAGTATCCCCAATTTTCAAATGAAGAAATTGAACCTCAATGAGGGGAAGTCATTTACCTCTAGTCACAGGTGCAGTGTCAGAATTAGGATATGAACTCAGTCCCTCCTTGACTTCAAGTCTAGTGCCATGGTCATGGGATGAGAAATTCTTACAGACCTTTTACCAAGCTGCTAAGAGGGCGCAAGTAGCCTTGCTGAAGGAAAAATGTGGGTCCTTAAAGCATGGAAATAAAATATGAAGAAATACCTCAATATAAAAATCTAAAAAGGAATTTATTGACTGTCCTCTCACATAAATGTCCATGAATCCCCAGAAGCTATGATAGCTGTGCTCATTTCTACCAAAGTCTCATTGAGGTAAGAAAACTCACAGTGAGGGAAAGAGGACTGTGGCTATCCAAGGTCAGGACAAGAATCCTCCAACCTTGGTTCATTTCCAGGGTTAAATAATCAGCTGAAAAACAGAGTTGGTTTTGAAAACCTTAAATGCCTTCTTTCCCCAGAGTCAGAGATGAAAATAACTCCTCTTCAGGAGCTGAAGCTACCCTCTCCCCAGGAAAGGACAGCATATTAGCCATTGTCTCCATTCATAGAACAGGAAGGATTGAAATAGAGCTTTGTCAGAAAAAAAAATATTGATTCCTTGGGTCTTAGTACTTTTTACTCTTTTTTCTATAACTGGGAAGGCAATATGTCAGAATAAATCCTGTGGTAATGATCAAATAGTGACTCGATGTATAGATTTTCTTCTCTATGATAGTTTAAGACCCATCATCAATTTACCTTTATACAACTCAAAATAGCTAGAATGTTGTGCCAAGAAAAACAAGGATGCCACTGGCTACCAGTTATATCTCCCAGAAATACAGTTGAGAAATTGAAGTTTTCTCTTATTCTGGGGAAAAAGAAGTACAGAAAAAAAAGAATATAATATGCAAGACTGCATTAAGTTGGTGAAGACAAGTTTTCTTTTTAATTTAACCATTATTCAACTTGCAAGGTTTGAACAGAGAATTCAGCTGCCTTAAATGACTGAGCTTTGTAAGAGAGGTAGGCGCGAGCATCCAGCTTACTTTAATCAGCAATGTGATGCCAAGGAGAATAACCATCCATCCTCAGAACAGCTCGCCTTGGATGGAATTCCATCAGTTTCCCTCACAATAAAAACTACAATTGGATGCAACTCAAGTAGAAGCTGGCGCTATGGGTGGGACTGTAAAGCAAGATTGCCTTCTTCTTTGGTAGTGGAACATCCTGAATGTAGTAATATAGTTAGCAGTTAAGCAGCTGTTGAATTTCTAGGTTGCCTTCAGTGATCCTTCATTTATGTATATTCGGCAAAGCACAATTGAATAGAGCTTTATCTTTCAGATTCTGGTTCTTTTTCTGAAAGGAGGAGGAAGACTTGTGATTTTAAATTTTCCATTTCCTTCTCCTTCATGTCCCAGTCCCACAAAGAGTGCCAGTTTCTTTTTGTCTATTCACAAAGCTAAACTTAAGATAACATGTATGCCCTCAGTTTTCTTGCTTTCCATGGCATTTGAAGTAAATGAGATACGAAGAAGACTCGGTTGTCTAATATCTTATGTTTTATAGCTAGAAAGTAGAGATAAATTATCTGACGTATCTATTTCAGTAATTATTCTGATGATCAAATCCAGTTTAATTGAATTCTAGGAGCTTTTATTAAGCAGTTACTATTTGTACAACCTTGCCATGTGCTGGAGATACAAAGGCAAAAATGGAACAGTCGTTGTCCTCACACAGTGCGTATTCTACCAGGGGAAATACCCATATGATAGAATAGACATGAAAATGTTTTGAAAAGCATAAGGCATCAGATAAACAATAAAGTCTTATTGTCATTCTATTACTCCCATGCAACCCCTAAGCAAAAACTGCACTGGGCTTAAAGTCTCAAGACCTCGAATTCTTTTCCAGTTTCATGATTTATTGTGTGACTGTGGGAAAACCATGTTACTCTCTGTGCTTCAGTTATCAGGAGAAGTGTGCTTACTCTTGCCTCCTTCACAAGAATATCATGATGATGGAGGTCAAATCGTGTTTGTATATGTCTCTGTGAATGTGTGTGGTGGGGAGAGGAGTGGGTGGTGTTCCCTGCTCCGTGAAAATTTCCTCAATCCCATATGTTAGAAATAATATTTCTTTCTTTGGATATTTCATCACTCTTACTATTTCTCTCTCTCTCTCTCTCTCTCTCTCTCTCTCTCTCTCTCTCTCTCTCTCTGTCCTTAACAGGTACTAGTTGGTATTATGTTTATGTACTAATCTATCATAACATCCCTGTGATGCAAATATACTATTTTGTTATAATATTGTTATTGTTATTATTATTATTATTTTACAAATGGAGAAACTGAGTATGAGAGAGATTAAATGATTTGCCCAGGGTCAAGCTAGACCATTAGAGCTGACAGAAACCTTAAACATCATCTTCATTTTATAGAAAAGGAAGCTGAAAAATGAAGTGACTTTCTCAAGGCCATACAACTAATTAGAGCTGGAACTAGGGTCTGTCCATGCATCCTGAATCTCAGGCCAGTGCAAAGATACTGATGAAGGGAACTGTCATCAAGCTTACATTACTATATGAACAAACAGCCCAATTAAAGACCTGGAAAAGGTCAATCCTTCTTCAATCTGTGAAATTCCCCCAATTAACAACCAGCTATTTATTTTTGGATTCCTTATTTTCGTGACAGAATTTGCCAACCAATGCTGAGAGTTGCTGATAATAAATTTTATAACACTGTCCTTCCGGCCAAAGGTTGTGTTTGCTGTTTATCTGTGCAACTGAATTTTTAAAGTCTCTGAAATCCAGGATATGTCAGGTCACTCTACTAGCACCAATTGTTAAGTCATTTAACAGTTTTCGAGATCCAAATGTATGATTTGCTCTCTTTGGGGAACTTATCTTTCTTTCAAATTTTCTCCTTCAGGTAGTTGTCTATTTTCAATTTACCAAGCACCAAATGCATGACCAATTATGCAGTGGCATGTTTGTAAATGTTTAACAACCAGCTCTCAACACCCCTTCTAACCCCCATACCTCATCCCTTGTATGCAGGATACTTTTAAGTTTAATCTGAATTACTAACAATAAACTAATCCCTGATTTAGAGCATTTGATGATTTCTAAAGTATAAATGCTCACCCTGAAAATTTAACAATTGACTCTTTTGAGCCTGTTAGAGCTGGCTCCAACATGTTCCTTTTGCTGTTGTGCCAGAGATTGTGCTGGGCTATTAATAGGCAGATAAATATCAAAGAATAAATACTGCTCCTATCCTCTAGGAGCTTCTGTTGTGCTGGAAGAAATTGAACATCTACACAGATTAAAGGATTTAGAACTGGAAGGAACCTTTGAGATCCCTGAGTCCAACCTCCTCATTTTGCCCATGAAGAGACTTAATGAGGCACAGGGGCACAAAGCTAGTAGCCCCTAAGGCAGGATTTGAACCTGGGTCTTCCTTACTCCAAATCTATATAATATCCTATATAATCCTATATAATATATAGGATCCTATATAATAAAATTTGAGGAGGGACAGAGCATTAAGAATTGATTATACTATGCTATGAAAATGTTTGCTTTATTCCATAAATTAAAAATAAAATTTTAGAAAATTTTAAAAAGAAAAGAATTAAGGGAATCAAGAGAGATTCCCCATAGGAGAAAGCACCTGAGACAAGCCTTGAAGGCTGCTAAGGAACTGTAGATATAGAGATAAAGACAGAGGAGGACCAAGACCTAGAGGAACAAGGGAGAAGGTTGAGTTCAGGGGACAGTGAGCAGGTCATTTGGAGTGTAATGCAGGGTATATGTGGAAGAATAAAGTGATAGAGCCAGACTGTGAAGGACCCTAAATGCCACACTGATGATATGTATTTTATCCTAACAACCATAGCTGTAGATTTTTAAGGAGAAGAAGGACGTGGTCAGAATCATGCTTTGAAAAGAATGTTTTGGTAGCTGTGCGAATTAAGAATTGGGGAAAGGGAAACATTGGAATCTAAACCCCAGAATCATAGGATCTCACAGAATATCATAAAGGTGACCTTAGACACAATCCCACCCCATCTTCTCATTTTCTAGACAAGGAAACTAAGGCCCCAAGAGGACCTGAGGGTACCCCACAGCTAGGAAGTTTCAAAGCAAGACTAGAATCCACGGCTCTTGATTGTCAAACACACCACAAGCACATCACTTCTGAGTATTTTTTGTAATCATAAAGCTCTAATACATTTGCAGAATATTCCTTTCTAACATATTCCAATACATTTCCATTAAAATGTAAGTTCCTTGAGGGCAGGGACTGTCTTTAATTTTGCTTGTATTTGTATCCCTATACCACAACCACACAACACACTATCTACTAAATAAAGAATTCTTCTCTTCCTTCTTTCCTTTCTTTTGTCTGTTTTTGAAATGATATTTTAGTGTAACAACATTGGATTTTCCCTCAACTCAAGTCTCTACCTATGTGCCCATGAAGTTTGTGTACGACCTTACATACATACCATTGCAGAACACAAGAATCTGAGAGGTAGGTAGTTCTGTGTCCTTCTTTCTGTTTTTCTATCTGTCTCTCTGTCTGTCTGTGTCTCTCTGTGTCTCTCTTTCTTTCTCTCTCTCCCTCCCTCTGTGTCTCTTTCTCTGTCTCTCTCCTTTTCTCCCTCCCTTCCTCCCCCCACTCTCACTTTTCATATATTTATTTGAAGATCACTGTAAAGTCATAGGATCACAAATATAAAGTAGGAAGGGAACTTAGGGGTTACACTGTTACCCCCTCCCCCCACACACACATTTTAAAGATGAGGAAACTGAGGCCCAGAATAATAGGTAAAGTGAATTGTCCAAGGTCACACAGCTAGTATATGATCAACTTGGATTACAAATTCAGAATTTTTTCCACTCTACCACACTGTCCCATTATACCATATAAAGTATTGTCTTTAGACAAGGGCTACTGAACAGAAGAGCCTAAACTTTTCCTCTTTGTGGGGGAGGAGTTTGACAAAACAGTCAGAAATTTACTTGCATCAGAAAGAGGGAAGTGCATAAATTACACCCCTCAAATCCTTCATGATCTAAAAGTTTATTGTTGAATTAATTCTGTACAGAAATAGTGAGGTTTTTCTACTGACCAAAACACAATGCCAAAGCAATGGATGGGGCTTTGCTGATAAATGCTATGCATAATAAAGACAGAAATAGAAAAGAGGCGACTGAAGAACAAGGACCTGTCTCCTTAGCTAATCTTCTGTTCTCTCTCCAATTCCTTTTCATGATAAATGAGAGAAACTCTTGGGACAGTTTAATGCTAAGTTAGTTATGTGTAACAGAGGACTGCAATTATAGGATAACAGATTTTGAACTAGAGAGAACCTTAAAAGACATCAAGACCAACCCCCTCATTTTCTAGATGGGAAAATTGAGACCCAGAGAAATTGACTTGACTAAAGTTACATAGGTAGTAGATGGTTTCTGAACCCAGGTTCTAAGCCCCACAGTCTGTGTTCTTTCTACCATATAACATTGCCATGATCTCCTTAGATATAGAAGTTCAAAAAAGGAAGGAAGGAAGGAAGGAAGGAAGGAAGGAAGGAAGGAAGGAAGGAAGGAAGGAAGGAAGGAAGGAAAGAAGAAAGAAAGAAAGAGAGAGAGAAAGAAAAAAGAAAGAAAGAGAGAGAAAGAAAGAAAAGGGCAGAAAAGGAAGAACAGAAATGGAAAGGACAGAAAAAGAAAGAGCAGCCCCAGGAGGCCCTCTACCTGCCTTTTGTTAGCTAGTTGTAGGCTGTCTGACTAAATACTTGTCAGTCTGTTCTTCTCAAGGAGAAGTTCTCAGCAAGCTGAAGCTGAGATGGCAGGCAGGCCGCCCTAAAAAGATTTGTTCAGAAACTAGTAACAGGACATAACGTCTATAAAGCTGTCTGAGAATAACTGAGCAACACCAAATATCATCTGAGGACAGGGAACTATGTCCCTAGAAGTTACCAGAAGGCCAATATAGACCAGAAGAATAGCCTTTCCCCAGGACCAGCTAAATAATGCCAGCCCAATGAGGCACTGCAATAACATCACCAGAAAAATCAGTAGTCCTGCAGCATTAGAGAGCCAAGTTGCCTCTCCAAGGTGTCTGCCGGTCACATGTGTATGCCTCTTACCCATGATCCCATGCATACCCATTCTCCTCATTAATGGTGTGTATATTTGTCCTCAAGATCTAATGCATCTTCTCTTCCTATGCTGTTTAATCAGTTATGTTCATACCACCTTGAGAGATCTCAATCTCACCTGATCTTGGAGGCTGAGCAAGGCAGTTAGTATTTGGATGGGAGGTTACTGGAGAATACCAGCTGCTGGAAGCTTAGGGAGACAAATATGATTTGGAGTGAGATGAAGCGTGTTTGAATTCTGGTTCTGCCATTTAAAAGCTCTGTCACCTTACGGAAGTCTCAACTTTGCTGTACATCAGTTCAAGCCCTTCATTTTATGGAGGAGGACATTGAAATAAGTAGCAAGTGACAGAAAGCCAGGATTTGGCCACAAGTTTTCTGACCCTAAGTCCAATATGACTTTCTCCAATATTTACAACTGTCCCCCTCAGTTACCCCATTGGGATTGAGGATTAAAAACAATCCCTGTATATTTGATACTCACCTAGCCCAATACACAGAATGAGTTTATTTTATGGAGAGCTTTGGCCTTGTATGGAACACTCCAGGGAATGCTAGGACCCATACAAGTAGTGGAGTGAAAGGTAGAGTTCCAATTCCAGTACCTAAGCATTGTTTCATTCTGTCAAAGAAAGTTTCCCTGAAGTATGCTACATATATTATCATTAAACTCAGCCATGGGTACAATACAAAGTTGTAATGATATACACTGATGAAGAGGCAGAGTAGTTAAATGGCAGGGGAAAAAAAACATAACAAGAGGCAATTTGGTATAGTAAAAGGCAGAATAACATAGTAGATATAACACTGAATTTTTAGCCAAAGAATCCAGTCCAAGGTCCTGGATTTAATTTCTGGCTCTGGACTTACTCCCTGTGTGACCTTAGGAAAGTCACTTAATACCTCTCTCCCTCAGTTTCCCCATCTTTAAAATGAGGGGGTTGGCCCAGCTGTCCTTTGAGGTCCTCTCTGGTTCAAAATATGTGCCTCAGTTTCCCCATTTCTAAAATGATGATTTGTGCCTAGATAAGTTTCCCTTCTAGCCCTAAATCCTATAATCCTGTGAAAATCTGGGGTTAAGTTTATGACTGGTGCTTTAAAGTTTACATAATACTTCCTTCAAAACCAATCCTAGGAAATAGGTAGTATAATATTATTATTCCCATTTTTTGGATAAGGAAACTGAGGTACAGAAAGGTTAAGTGACTTGCCTGGGGTAATGTTGCTAGTAAGAATCAGAACCAGAAGCCAAACCTTATCCCCTTGACACCAAAACAACACTTTAGCCATTACTGGAATTCCCCTGAGTAAGCTCAACACAGCAGTTTCCAAAAATTGAACTCGTAAAGGTATTCTTTGTATTGGGCTAGGTCACTCTCATAGATCTACAAGGACTGGTTCTCATTAGTGTCCTGTTTTGTTCCTATCTGTCCTTCAGACGACACAAAGCTCTAAGAGTCAGCTAACATAAAGTTTCAAAAATCCAGGATGCAAAAATATCTCAAGAGGCTAGAAAATTGGTTTCAGTGGAATAAATTTCATTTTAATAGAAGATAGGTGAAAAGTCTTATGTGGAGGTCCAAAAAGTCAACTTCAAATATGTAAAGTAGGGGCGGAGTGCCTTAGCAGCAGTTTGTCTGGAGAAAATAAGAAGACCCTGGGAGTTTCAATGGACAGTGAACCCAAGATAAGTCACCAGTGGGCTACATCAATCAAGAAAATTAATGTGAGCTCTGGGATATCAAGAAAAACATAGAATCTAGGAATGAAGAAGAAATCATCCTTCTGGGTCCTACCTTGGTCAGACCACAGCTGGTATCTGGTGCTCAGTTTCAGATGCCACATGAAATAATCAGAATGATTCTGTCTTTTTTTTTTTATTTGATCCTATTTAAAGTTAATTGATTTTATCCTATAACTGTCTGTCATGATTTTTTGTCTCTGAACTTAATTCAGAAATTTATCTGGTCCATAATGAGTTAAGTTTAGAAATACAGTTCTCTTAGTACTCACTGTTCTGTTCTCATGTCAGGGAAATATGTTACCCTTGAAGGAGGCGGGTGGACACTAGGGAGTCTGGTCTAGTATCTTTATACCACCAACTATCCTACAAGGATGTCTGGTTTGTTATCCAAAGAAGTCTGGTTTGCTATCTCTGTCCTTGCAGATGTAGCTGGACTCAAGCAATGAATATTTCTTCATCATAGGGTGAAAGGAAGAGGTTCTTGCTAACCTTCATTCTCAATTTCCATCCAATTTCATATATGTTTTATATATATACATATATAAAACATATATGTACATATACACACATGCACACACACATATATGTATATACGGATGGATCTGTGTGTGTATATATAATCTATGATGCTAGCCCACTTTCCTTGTTATAACCAATCATGTTGACTCCACCCCATGATGCTGTCTACCTTGTAACCAATTACATTGGCTTCCCCACCTACCCAACTCTGTTCTTTGTTCTCTAGTACTTCTCAAACGTATATGAAGTCCAGTAAGCCCTACTTAGGGTCTTTGGTCATTAAGAGAGACTATTGACCCAGTTTATTGATTAATGCTAGCCTAACTAATAAATTGCACATGCTCACACCATTGTCTCTCAGTTTACCTTAATTTTCTAATTTTACACAGATCTTAGGGGGAAAAAATGCTGTGACCAGAGGATCCAGATGACTCTAAACCAGAATGGTTAAAAGCATTGAATCTATATCTTATGCTTAGAAATACTTTAACATATGGGACCAAGCTAGTTAAAGATCTATTAATAATCAACTATTGTCCCTATTCTATAGATGGAACACCTTAGTAACCAGGTTGTGCAAACTGTTTGAAGTAACCCCATCATTCTAGGCAGTAGATTGAAATTTTACAGAAATAAATACTATTTAAGCAATTCCACTTTTCCAAGGAGTCCTGAGTAGGGAGAGCTATTAATTTTGCAATAAATAAAGGGTCTTTAACTGAAATTTGCTCTAGGTTTCAGAATTTCAAGTTACCTCAGTTCTATACATGCTAACAGATATCTGATCCTCTTTTTAAAAAAGTCTTATGGAAGAATCCTTGTCCCAAGGGGCATGTAGGACTTAATGAAAAAAAGAATAAGAACTTCTGGGCTTCAAATATTGTCTGGGATATTTATACATGAGGTCCGGTAGTCATTTCCCCTTTCTGGGACTCAATCTTGTCTTCTGAAATATGAAGAGGTTGGACAAGATTTTAAAAATATTTTTTAAAAATATTTTTATTAATTTCATTAAGCATTTTCCAAATATGTTTAAAAATTTTAACAATATTTTTTAACTGTTGTTTTAAATCCTCTTCCTTCCTCTCTTCCATCCCTCCCCCTCCTTGAAAAACCAAGAAATTTGTTGTTGATTATAAAAGGTCATGAAAGCATATTTCCATATTAGCCATGTTGCAAAACAAAACAAGAAAACCAAAATAAAGAAAATTTTAAAAGTTTGCTTCAATCTCTATTCAGAGCATATCAATTCTCTCTCTGGAGGTGGATAGCATGTTTCATCATGAGTCCTTTGGAACTGTCTTGAATCATTGTCTTGATCAGAGTAAAGTCTTTCACAACTGATTATGGACAAAATATTTCTAAGAATCCTGCTACCTCTGACTCCTGTGCTTCCATGAAAAGAATAAGGTTTTCAAATAGTTTAAGGCTTCATGTACTTCATTTTAAATTTGAATACTTCTAGGAGCTGTTATTTCATTGGTGTGATGATCCTTTTGTACAGATCACAATCTCCCCATGTATAAATAAATAGTTTTCATGAATTATCATGACTAAAAAACATTCATCTCTTAGTGACTTACATCTAGTGACAAACCTCTCCAAATTTAATGAGATTGGTCATCTGAGGCCGGACGTAGTATCTGCTGCTAGGCTGGTACGTGGATTTTCTGGGCTCTGTTGGTATAACTTTCTAGAAATCCATGGCACCTCCATGCCATGATGAGACATCAAAATTAGGAGAAACTCTTATAAATCAATCAACATATATTAACTAAGTGCCTAATATGTCCCAGGGCCTGAAGATATAAAAAGAGGCAAGATAGTCCCTGACCTCAAGGAGTTTCCAGTCTAATGAGGGGAGATGATATGCAAACAAATATATAAAAAATAAGCTATATACAGGATAAATAGGACATAAAAGGAAAAACATTAGAATTAAGAGAGTTTGGGGAAGTCTTCCTATAAAATATGGGATTTTGGTTGGGACTTAAGGCAAGCCAAGAAAGTCATTAGGTGGAGTTGTAGAGGGTAAGCAGTCCAGGTATCAAGAACAGCAAGCAATTGAGAGATGGTATACCTTGTTTATGAAAGAGCCAGGAAGCCAGTGTCACTGAATGAAGAAGACCAGAAAGGTAACAGGTAGGGCTAGGTTATAAAGGATTTTAATAGTTTGTAAACGTAAGTGACTTATTTGGGGTTCATTTATCTTAGACCTGTTATAACTGACATTTATATTTAGTGCTTTTATAAAGATTATTTTTGAGCTTGTTTCAAAGCCAGGAAGTCCTGAATTCAAGTCTTCTTTCTGACTACCTGTGTGACCTTGAGCAAATCACTAACTTCTCAGTGTTACAGGCAATTTTCTAAGACTATAATAAGTTACAAAGAAGATGATGTCTTGCATTGCTCGAAGAAGTTCCGTCATCTGAGGGTTTCCCATACCGATGAAATCATGGGTCCAGTTTCTATTTTTAGCTCATTTGACCCTTACTGTAATCCTTTGCTTCCCCCACCCTGATCCCTGCCTTGTTGTGGTGGAGGAGCTTGTATAGCCCAATGAAACAATGAACTATGCAGGCATGGTTACCCAAGATGGACAAGTCATAGTGTAGAGCTCTGACAAAAAATGATCCACTGGAGACGGAAATGGCAAACCACTCCAGTGTCTTTGCCAAGAAAACTCCATGGAGAGAAATAAAATGATTAAAAGATGACATCAGAAGATAAGCCCTTCAGGTGAGAAGATGTCCAATACATTTCTGGCAAAGAACAGAGGACAACTAGAAGTAGTTCCCGTTTTAACGAAGCAGCTGAGCCAAAGCTCTGCTGTGGATGCATCTGGTGACAAAAGGAAAGTTTTATGCTTCAAAGTTCAGTATCACATAGGAATCTGGAATGTAAAAACCATAAATTAAGGTAAGCTAGATGTAGTCAACCAAAACGTGAAAAGATTTAACATCAGCTTCTTGGGTGAAATGAATTAAAATGGATGGCAATGGGTGGATTTAATTCAGGTGTTCGTTACATATACTACTGTGGGGAAGAATCCCTTAAAGGAAATAGAGTAGTCCTCATAATCACAATAAAAGGGCGAGAAAAGCCCTACTGGTACAGGATTCATTGGAAAAGACCTTAATGTTGGGCAAGATTCAAAACAAAAGGAGGAGAAAAAAGAAAAGAAAATGAAGGAGGAAGAGGAGAAAAGGAAAAGGGGACAGCAGAGGATGAGATGCATGAATAATCTCATAGGAACAAAGAGCACAAACTTGGATAGACTTTGAGAGACAGTGAAGGTTAGAAGGGTCTTGCATGCTATGGTCCATGGGGTCACGAAGAGTCAGACATGACTGAACATGAGCAAGAAACCAACAACAGTACATAATCCTGTGAGCTAGACACTATTATCACCATTATAGAGATAAAGAAACTGATGCTGAGTCATGTAGAGTATCTTAGATTAATAAAGCATTTGTTGAGGGTTTACTCTCTTCTGGGCTTGTTCACATAGCTAGTTGGTATAAGAGGTGGGATTTGAACCCAGGCCTTTTCTAATCACAAGTCCAATACACTATTTGTTTCATCATTTGCATTTCTTCAGTTCAAAGAACCTCAAAGTCTCCTGAGAACATGCGGTTGAAATTACCGAGTGTGGACTCCAGACTCCATGATGAAGGTGGCAGTAACAAGCTATTATTATGAATACTACTCATTCATAGAGTGCTTTAACATTTATAAATGTCCATCCCCACAGTAGCCCTGTGAAGTGGGCCATGAAATGTTATTATGCCCATTATAAATATTAGGAAACAGGCTGAAAGCAATGACTAATTTTTCTCAAGTAACAAAAATAGCAAGTTTCAGAAAAGGAACATAAACTCAGGTTTCCTGATTTTGAGACCATGGCCTTAAAGTAAAGTAGCTGCTGGACAACTCTACCTGACAAACATTTTTTCCATATCCCTAACAATCACATTTATGCCCCCAAACCAATGTATCACAAGAGATTTCCCATTTTCCCCCTATTTCTAAAGCCCCAGGAGAATAAGCTGGTAGATAAAATTCAAGGTATTCTCTGAGAGTGAGTTTGAATACACTGGCATGTCTTCATTCCTGTAATTGGGTGCTGACAGATACGAAAACACATTGAGGAATGAGATTCCCAATGAAAAGAAGCTCAGTTGAAAGCTGAACCTAGCCTACATTTTCTACGGTATGTGGCTGACTTAAAACCATAGAGATCCTTTTTATTACCAGGATTCATTTACAAAGTGCCTTTTTGAGAACAAATCAACCTTCCTGGTTGGCCACAATGGGAAGGTTTAATTGCCCTATAATGGAAAGTGGAGGAGGTAAACTTGGCTTAGGGAAAATGCTAGCATTCACCTGGATTTTTTTTTTCCATTTCCCTGACAACCTCTCTAATCAGAGTTATTCTGGTGTTATAGATGGGACTCAAGCCTTCAAGGCTATCAAACAGCCACTCCTAAGGATTAGGTACTATCTTCCTCTTTTTCCCATACTTTCCAAGAAAAGATGTTAGTTATCCCACAACCAAGGCCCTAGATAGGGAGAGATGAAGGAGATAACTTGCTCCAGTGCTGAGGAATTTATTACAAAAGTCAGAGCTGGACTCTAAAGAGCAAACCTGCAGAAAGTAAGCTTGATTGCCCTGCCAATTGGCTTTTCCAACAACCAAGAACTGAGAAAGCAGCCACCACTAACCACAGTCAGTCTCTTTCCTTCTCCCATTGCATCTTGACTCATCTCCAGTCATCCTGATGAATATCTAGTCACTAGATCCAAATGGCTCTGGAGAAGAAAGTGAGGCTGGATCTTGCATACTCTCCCTCATTCAAATCAAAGTCAACTGCAATTCATGTCATCATTTCCCTGATGCCATGGTCCTCTTTGAAAACAAAGGACAAATATAACCTGTGAGTAGACCACAATGCCTGAATGAGGACACAGCTGGTTCGGTAACTCAGCTCAATCTCTCCCTCTCCCTCTCACTCTCATTGTCCTCCTTCTCCTCTCCAAAGGAAGGTAAATTTTGATGGCCAGAAGCTGCCCACTTAACTTCAGCTTTACTGGCTAAATTTCTTTCTCAAAACCTTAAACCCAGTTCACTCTGAAGCTCATAGATTGAACTACAATAGGTCCCAGCCCAAGCTCCACTTAATGGCTGCGTTTTGGGCCCTCCTGGCTTAGAGTGAATGAATGTCAGTGGTAACTGTTTCTCTTTGAAACAACAACCCTGAGTGTCTTCCCCTTCCTGCATTGATTCTTTTTTTCTATTTAAAGGGGCCATCCCTTGACTCACTTTTAAAGAGACCTATTCACTGAATGTGTATTACCTCACTTAATTGAGTACATGGAAAGGCTTTAGTCTAAAAGGGCCAGGGGTCTCCCATTGCATCCTGGGCCATCTCCAGTTATCCTGATGAATATCTGGCCACTGGATCCAGATGGCTCTGGAGGAGAAAGTGAGGCTGGTGACCTTGCACAGCCCTCCCTCACTCAAATCAAAGTCAACTGCAAGTCATGTCATCATTTCCTTGACGGCATAGTTCTCTTTGAAAACACAACAACACTCTCCTAGCTATCCCAGTCTCTCTGACTATTAAATTCCTTTAAAACAATCTTCTAAACACCACCTCCTCTATGAAGCCTTCCCTGGTACTCCTAGTTGGTAACGATCTTTTACTCCATGGGATATCATAACTTCACTTGCATTAATACATGTCTCATGTGTTACTCGATGTTATGATTATTTGTATAAGTACCTCCAACTCTTAAAAGACTGTAAGTTCAAGGAGGGAAGGGATTTTGTCTTATGAAAATTTGTACACTGTTCTGTACATAATCGGTGCTTAATAGTTCTTAACGTTTATTAGATGCCTACAATGTGACTTGGAAGCACTGTGCTACAGACTGGGGATACAATCACAGAAAATAAAGTAAAATACAACGACATCTATTTTCAAGAAACTTAATGTTATATGGTAGAAGACATGCTTATCTATGACTACATACAAAATTAATGACTGCAGAATAAATACAAGGTTGTTGGGGAGGGAGGTCACTAGCAATTGGGGACATCAAAAGGGGCTTCATACAGGAAGTAGTCCTTGAGGTGTATCTGGAAGGAAGGGATTCTATGAGACAGAGAGTATGCTTTCCAATCTTGGAGGGTGACCAGGGCACAGGCATGGAGACAGTAAATGAAGTGCCTCAGTGAGGAACAGAGAGAAGGCCAATTTGGCGGAAGGAAGGAAGGAAGGAAGGAAGGAAGGAAGGAAGGAAGGAAGGAAGGAAAGGAGGGAGGGAAGAAGGGAAGGAAGGGAGAAGGGAGGAAGGGAGGAAAGGAGGAAGGGAAGAAAAAGCTCCATTTTACAGTTGAGGAAACCGAGACTGATATTAGAGATTAAATGAGTTGCCCAGGATCACATAGCTAATAAGTATCTGAAGTTGGATTTGAATTTAGGTCTTCCTGATTCCAGGCCTATTACTCTATCTAATGCATCACCTACCTACGGGACTGGACCATAGAATGTAGGTGGGATGGTAATAAATAATGAGTTTGGAAAGATAGATTGGGGCCAGGTGTAAAGGGCTTTAAAAGCCAAATAGTGAGTTTATATAGTATATGAGCAGATAAGGAACCATTGGAGTTTATTGAATAGAGGAATCGTATTTGGACTTAAGGAAAATCCCTTTGGTAGCTGTGTGAAGGATCATTTGGAGAGAGGAAAAAGTGAGGCAGGGGTATCAATTAGTAAGCCTTTCCAAAATTTCAGGTGAGGGGTGGTGAGGCACTGAACTAAGTCAGTGGCTATGTGAATAGAGGAAAGAGGACAGATGTGAGAGATGTTGTGGTGACACAAATAGCAAAATTTGGCAGCTAATTTGCTATATACAATGAGACAGACCAGGGAGTTCAAGATCAGAATCAAGGAGACCAGAAGAACAGTAGTACCCTGGACAGAAATAAGGAACTTTGGTAGAGGGGTGATTTTGGGGACACTCAATTCAATTTCTGCCTTGGAAATGTCAAGTTTGTGATATATTTAGAACATCCAGTTTGAAATGTCCAATAGACAGTTTGTGATGCAGCATTGCAGTTAAGGAAACATGTTGGGGTTGTATAAGTTGATCTGTGAATATCTACACAGAGATGATAATAAAGTTTAAACCCATGGGAGTTGATGATGTCACCAAGTAAGAAAATGTGGAGAAAGAAGAGAAAAGAGGGTTGAGAATAGATCCTTAACAAAAGAGATTGATGGGTGCTTAGATGGTGAGAAGGAAAACCAGGAGAGAATAGTGCCATAAAAACCTACAGAGGAGAGGATGGCTAATAGTGCCAAATACAACAGAGAAGTCAAGAAGTATCCTGAGAAGAACCCCTTAGATCATCTCAAAGCCTTGTCTCTATGACCACCTCCCTTTTCTATCTGCAAGTGTTTTTATGGGTCTGGAAATTCCCTTCACTCTATTCAACTAAATAGAAGCAGAATTAAATGCCTACTATGTGCCAGACATTGTGCTAATCACTAAAGATACAAAATCACAGGTAAAACAGTCCCTGCCCTCAAGGGGCTTACAGTCTCCTAGAAGGTCTCTGTCAGCCTGTATTGCTTTCTGGACTTAGAAGTTCAGATTTATCCACATGTCTCCTTCTGAGCCTTCCTGAATTAAGGAGGAGGCATTTTCACCCTCTGTATCTTCAGAGTGTATTGCCTATAGAGTTCATTAGGTATTTCTCTCATGTTACTCTGAGGCGATGAGCAGCTATGATAGTAAATCCCCATTTCCCCAACAACGTCTAGACAGGTACAATGCACTATTTGCTCATCCAGGGTTATCATTATACATAGACAAGGAGGGAGCATCATTTCTTTTGAAGGGCATAGAGAAGGTAACTTCTGCTGCTGAGACCTGAAATTCTCCTAATACAACTTTGCTCTTTTGGCTTAAGTCAATAACTCCTTGTAAAAATACAGATACTCCTGAGACTACAAAAAGATATTATTAGTCATATGTGTATACAGGTGTGTGTGTGTGTGTGTGTGTGTGTATAGAGACAATAAATGGAATGCCTCACTGAAGAACAGAGAGAAGGCCAATTTGGCAAAAAGAAGGAGGGGAGAGAAGGAGGGAAGAAGGAAAGGAAGACTCCATTTTACAGTTGAGGAAACTGAGACTGATATTAGAGATTAAATAAGTTGCCTAGGATCACATAACTAATAAGTAGCTGAAGTTGGATTTGAACTCAGGTGATGATTCCTTATTATCAGTGTTTGAATAAGGCTGAAACATGTAGTGTCACTGACCACAAGAGACAGTTATCATGGTGGAATAGGGAGGGATCAAGTAAAGAATAGTCTGTGGAATAATATCTGTGTATGTATGTATGTATGTATGTATATGTGTATGTGTGTATGTGTGCATACATATACATATAAAAGTTTTATATATCTGACTTTATAGATAGATATTATATATAGCTCGTCAAGTTACAGTGACCTAAGAGCAGGCTTTGAAAGGAAGGAAAGTGAGATTAATCCATAGTATAGGACACTGTTTAGAGAATTATAATTTCTGAGCATTGGACATAGTTGAGAGTTAGAGAATGCAGACACTTGAAGAAAGGGAAGAAGCACACTTTTTAAAAGAGCTGGGAGTGATGAGAGAAGAAGTTTATTTAATTCACAACTTTGCTTGTAACTACTGATATTCCCTGGTACACAGTAGGTGCTTAGCAAATGCTAGTTGACTGAGCAGCTGGTAGTGATGATGGTGACAATGAAGAAGGAGGAGAAGAAAAAGAAGGAAGAGGAGGAAGAGAAAAGAAGAAAGAAGAGGAGAAAATAATAAAAAGGAGGAGAAAATAATAAAGAGGAGGGGAAAAGAAGAAAGAGGAGGGGAAGGAGAAGCAAGAGGAGTAGTAGAAGGAAAAGCAAGAGAAGGAGGAGGAGGAAGAGGGTGAAATCGAGAGTAATGATGTAACAAAACTCATTACCCTACTTCTAACTGCCCTTTTTAGAGGTGCTCAGAAATTCTGGCAAAGGTGATCTTAGCTTTGGAAGTTCTCCTTTCTCCTCGCCTGCAATGATAGCATGTCATATTTGATTCATGTCATTCCACAGTGGCCAGAGCCCACAGTGCACAATTAATTCTATTAATTCACAGTGGTCCCAGTTTGCCCTTGTGGCTGAAGAGCTCTAGTCTCCAAGTCAATAAAGATAAAATTATTTCAAAAAGCAAATTCCTCATTATCAGTGTTTGAATAAGGCTGAAACACATAGTGTCACTGAGCACAAGAGACCGTTAACATGGTGGAGTGGGGAGGAATCAAGTAATGAGTAGTCTGTGGGATAATCTTTCAAATTAGACTCAGTGTAAATATGAGTATTGGCAGTCTGTCATGTATCTAAAAAATAGGGCTTTCAAAGTCAAGGTTATGTGAATGCAGTTTGCCCCCACCCTGAGCAAATTTGTGAAGTCGGTAAATTTCACCTTCAATTTCCCCAGATTCCATCTCCCTTTTTCACTTTTTCTGGATCTTTTTACATTAGTTCCCCAGTGTCCTCATACAAAAAAACTCCTTCATCTGACATTCATAGACATCTAAAATCTCTCACTATTCCCTTTCATGGACCCTTCTACTTGACGTTTTCCTAACATGCCTATGGTTTCCTACCTCCTTTCCTATGCCCACTTCCTGTGCCTGCAATGTCCTCCCACCATCTGTTTAAGCCCTACCAATTCATCAAAATTTGGTTCAAAAGTCAATTCTCTCATGAACTCTTTCCTGATCCCTCCAGCAGGAACTTTCCTTTCTCAAGTGAACATAGCACTTTGTGTCCATTTTATTTCAGTTTTACATTCCAATTTGGAGTTTATTTCCTTATTTAAATGCAAAGAATTTAAGTGCAGAGGAAACAAGATGGACTACCAAAATTTAGCAACAGGTTATTTACCCTCTCTCAGACTCAGTTACCTCATTTGTAAAATGAAGATAGTAATAGCACATGCCTTACAGAGTCGTGAACATTAAATGAGATAATGTATGTATTTTTCAATCCTCGAAACACTAAAGAATTATTATTATTATTATTATTATTATTTAGTAGAGCAAAAAATATTTTTAGAGGCTTATCTTATGATAGGTCTCTCATGGATATGTTAAACTAATGCAAGATTCCTTGATAGATTGAGATAATTATAATAAACATTTTATTTTTTTATTCATTTATTTATTTTTTTGTTTACATCATTTCCACAAGATTTTGAGTTGCAATTTTTCTCCCCAAATGATCATCTTATTAATATCAACTGAGGCATTAAACTGGGAGCCATGCTCATTAAACGTGTTTATCGTTATGATGGAAGGTACCTAGTACAGAATCTAAAGAAAAGAGGGGTTCCATACAAATAGAGAGATCCTACCGATGTTCCTCTTTGTTGCCAATGTGTTCATCAATTGTGTGAATGGTATTGTGTTAATAGGATCAAGTCCTAGAACATTATAAGGCCCCCTAAATGAGATCTCTTCAGCTTAACTATTGATACAAGAAAAATCAAATGGATATAGGATATTCATTGTCTAGACTATGATATGTAATTAAATGGAACTGACCCAGTACTACGCATATCTCCATCCAATGCTGCAGAAGGAAAATAAACTGGAATCAGAACTGAGAAGAAAGGAGAAATTGGACTAGGGTACATTTGGGGAAATTGAGCAATGTTTTTGCTAACCCCAAGGCTCTGTGAATAAACATCCTATCTTCATTAATACAATTAACAATGTTCTTCCAGCAATGTTGTTCAGTGAATCTTGGTCTTTAAAGAATTTAAAGAATCAAACCTTTAAAGAATCAAAACAGAGGGTTCACCCAAAGGACAATAATCACAGCCACAACCATCACAACCACAACCATTTGTATCATCCTTCAAAGTTTGCAAAGCAAAAAACACATAGTGGACATAGAACGTAGCATATTACCCAGAAGGCACGAAGTTCTACAAAACACATCATCAAAAGCATATATGACCAGAAAAGAGGATGAGTCAGTACTGTGGTGAGAGCATGAGACTACAAATGGGCTGGCAAGATGCTGCATTAATGCTCATATGATCTGCATGCCGCAAGGAAGACTCACAGATGAACTCATGGATCCTTTGAAATCCTGAAATATTAAAGAAGAATCCTCCAAAAATAAATATAATTAGCATTTATGTAACACTTTAAGATGCTTTATGTGTTATTTCATTTGAAAATTCTTTTATTTATTATTTGATTAGCACACAATTTCTAGCACAAAGTAGACACTTAATAAATGCTTATTGACTGACTGATTTGCCAAACAACCTGTGAGGTAGGTAATATTATCGTTCTAATCTCACAGATGAGGAAAGTGAGTTTGAGAAAAGTTGGAGTGACCTGCCCAGGGTCAAACATTTAAAAAGTACTTGGAGTCAGTATTTGAACCCAAGTCCAGATCCAAGACTCTAGATAGTATGTCACCTAGCTCCCTACTAAACTATTAAGTTATTTCAGGGCAAAGATGATGTATTATTTTTCTTTATATCATCTGTACTAGCTTACTGAACCAGCTTTGTATGTAATCAATAACTCACTTAATACTTACTGAATTGAATTCTTATAAAAATGACTCTTAAAAGATTTGAAACTTATACACACTGTTATAATCAACTACTAATGTAAATGTTACCCTTTCTGGGTGAATCCCAACTTCAGAGGATTCTAAGCTTTAAGAAGATGAGAACCATCTTTCTCAAAGAGATCAGACAACCAGTCTCTGTATCAGGAGGAATAGTGTTCAAATCCTGTCTTATCTGTATTGACTGTATGACCATAGGCACCTCACCTGGTATCTCTGGGTCCTAGGCAGCTCTCTAAGATTACAAATTGTGAAAGAGTTGCCCATCTGCAGTAATAGAATGTTTCCCTACTACACTTTTCCTAGGTAGCAACATGGTACAATGAAAAGAACATAGATTATAAAGTCAGAATATTATGAGTTTGAATCTATTACCCCTATGATCTTAAATAAGTCATTTGCCCTCTTTGGGCTTCAATTTCCTCATCTATAAAATGTCATAGAAGTCTTTCATTCCAAACTCTTCATTTTACATATGAATAGCTCCCATCTTTTATGGAAGAGGAAATTGAGTCATTTTCCAACTCTGCTCAAAATACAGGGGGTTTCCTATAATGCCAGAGAATGAAAAACTATTCAAAAGGATAAATTAAGCATCTTGAGAGGTGGCAATATAAAAACAAAGGAAATAAAAGGACAGATCACCACTACCCCCATCTACCTCCCCCCCAAAAAATGGAATTTCATGCTTCTTCTGGTATGTGGAGTTGATTTTCTTCTACAGGGAGGGTCTAGAGAAATCTTCTTGGGACCTGTGATCATACCCCATAGGTAAGCTGCTCTGCCTTAGCATGTGGACTGTCCTAGGTCCAAGGGCCATCTATAGCAGCAAACCTTCAGAAAAGAGTGCTCAAAGGACACTGGTCTGTAGACACTGTTGACTTTGCCTTCTGAGGTCATAAGGAACATATGGTACAGGACTGAAAGGAATCTTAGAGACCATCTACTTCAATTCCCCTCATGTGACAAATGGGGAAACTGAAGGCCGGAAAGATTAGTTAATTTTCCCAAGGTCACACCGATAATACATAGCAGAGCCAGGAGCTCAGACCTAAGTCTTCTGACTCCAGGTCCCCTGTACTTTCCATTATCCCCCATTGCTCTGTCAGCAACTATCTCCTTAGTCACCAATTTTGTCCTTCCTGCCTACCTACTCTCATGGAAGATGAATTGTCCTTGGAGATAGAAGACCTGAGATCAGCTCCTAGCAGTGTAAATTGGACAAGAAACTTCACTTCTCTAAGATTCAATTTCTCATTCATAATTTTTTTTAAATGATACTTGCTATCATCTCCTTGATAGGGTTGTTGTGCGTATCCAAATGACATCACTGTTGTATAATACTATATAAATTTGGGTAATAAAATTAGTAACCCTTGTTTACAATCTCACCTTTCCTTCCTTTTAATGGACTGGAGAAGTACAAAGATTATCTTTTGCCTTTCTTTGTGTCCCCAATGCTTAACACAGTGCCTGGCACATAGTAGGAGCCTAAGAAATGCTTCCTGACTGACTAAAGAAATTCTTTACTGATTTTCGCTTACTGATTTGTGGCTGGTTTTCAATATGACCTCAAGAATCATCCAAGCATTTTGCACCAGAGGAATCAAAGCCCCAATTTGGATTATGGAGTATCCATGCATCACATGAAATGAATAATCAAAATGGGAGAAGCTGATCTGCTTGGATGAAAAGTGGTACTTATTTTGATTTGGGTGGGACTTGGCTTTAAACCACCTATTCGAATAATGAGATTTCCCTGTGCCTTTGGACCTGAGAATCTATGATGAGGACTTCACAATTAAGGTAAGTGGAATGGAATGCCAACTGGGGTTAAAGAAAGGGGAAAAAAGGACCCACCTACCCCAGGAAATACGCTGGAAGGAAAGAATCTATAGCATAATTCCTTTCTGACTGAACAAAGGGCAATTGCAATTCCTGGCAGTATCTGGAACACCATCCAGGCAATGAGGTGTTTAATAGTGTTGGCATCTATGTGGTCAGAACAGTGTTTCAAATTTAACACCCCATTAAGATGAATGGTGAGTAGGGGGTCACTCTTTCCTTACTGCTATTCTTCAGACTGTCCAGATGCTAGCTCAACTGAATGGCTCTGTGTCGATTTACCTTAGGAAGGTTACTAATGACTGACAGAAGGGCTAGAATGTTCCAGTGTGTGTATCCTCAGTCACATTCTTGTCAAGGGGGAAGGGATATTTGAGACTGTTTTTTATTATTATCAATTCTCAAGATGCCCAATTCGTCCTTCTGAATAGTTTTCCATTTTCTAGCATTGTAGGAAACCCCTGAATTTTGAGTAGAGTTGGAAATTGACTCAATTTCCTCTTCTGTAAAAGATGGGAACTAGATTGGGGCATCTAGGAGACAGCATTGGGTGGTAGACAAAAAGTAGACTTGGAGTCAGAGGACATGGGCTCAAATCCTTTCTCTGCCACCTTCTGCCTTGTGGTGACCTTGTACAAGTCATTTAACTTCTTTAGCCTCAGTTTCCCCATCTGTAACTAGATAAGATTGATCTCTATGATCTTTGTGATCCTTCCTAGCTCTAAATCCAATAATTGGATGATAAAGAGGTTTTTTTGCTTCTAATATGCCATGTTGAAGAGGGAACAGGCATCTTATTCCTTTGCAGCTCTAAAGGATAGTGCTGGCTTTGGGGGTAAGATTTAAAATTAGGTATATTGTAGTACAATGGGAGGAAGAATGTCCCCACAATGATTGCTCTTCAAGAATGAATAAGATAGTAAGCTCTTTGTCACTGGAAAAAAAAATCATGAAAAGACTGGATGGTCTCCTGTAGGGAATTAGATTTCTTTCTTTTTTTTTTTTTTTTTTTTGGCTTTTTGGAGGAGGAAAGGTAGGGCAACTAGAGTTGTGACTTGCCCAAGGTCACACAGCTAGTTTTTTTGTGTGTTAAGTGTCTGAGGCTGGATTTGAACTCAGGGTGCTGAATAAGTTACTTACCCTTCTCTCAGCCTCAGTTCTCTCATCTGTGAAATGGGGACAAATACCTACCTCACAGGTAGGTGAAAAGATCAAATTGTTGCAGAGATCAAATGAGATAATATATGTAAAGACACTTTGCAAACCTTAAAGCATTACATAATGTGAGTTATTATTACTATTATTTATGTCATTTAACTTCCTAGTTATCACATAGTCCATTATTGTTCCAATGGGATATACAAGGTAGCTCAAAGGTAATAGGCCTTGGGGGCGGAGCCAAGATGGCGGTGTAGCAGCAGCAACATATCACAGCACTCACATAGCCACCCCAAAATACCCATAAAATAGGACTCTAAACCAATCCTAGAACTCCAAAACACACACAAAGATACTTCCCACTAAAGTCAGCTTGGCTATGAGGAACCATATCAGCACTGTGAACCGAAACCAGCCTGGCCTGAAGCCGCGGCTGTGCCCCGGGGGCAGCTGGATGGGAGGAGCAGAGGAGTCTCTCTGGTGAGTGGATTAGCACCAGCTGGCAGCATCTCAGTGGGACTTGCGAATTTGGGAGGGAGGAGCAGTCTGGCCAAGGCCTCCAGAGCGCAAAAGTGAAAGGCAGAGGTTTTTCATCCACCTGCGCATTGCAGCTTCCCGCCTACGGCCTGCAGACAGCAGGGGGACTAAGGGATTGTTCTGAGGCCAGTGCTCTTGCATTGAGCGGCCTGGATCTGGATCGCCATCTTGGGCCTTGGTCTTGGAGTCTTCACTATCCAGTCAGCCGGAAGTAATTAGGAAGGGTCCCATCACCTTCCTGAGAGCTACGGCAGCCGGGAGGACCCCAGTGATTTGGGACAGAGCTTTCCCTTCTGGAAGCAGAGCCCCACAGAGATTTAAAAAAAAAATCACGGACTGAACAACCATGAGTAAGAATAAGCATAAAAAGCAAAGTAAGAACAGCTCCCAAACCCTAGATTCCTTCTTTGGGGAAAAGAAAGAGCATGGGAGAGAGGGAGGAGGAGAACGCAGCCAGAGCGCCCCTACCAGAGGCCTCCAATAAACATGAAGAATGCCTGAAAGCTAGAGATGAGCTGAAGAAGGATTTTCAAAACCAAAAAAGGGAAGTGGAAGAAAAATTGAGAAGAGAAATAAGAATGTTGCAGGACAATCATGAAAAGAGAGTCAGCAGTATGACTGAAGAAATCAACACCCTAAAAAATAGATTAACCCAAATGACAAAAGAGGCCCAAAAAGCCAATGAGGAGAAGAATGCCTT
>CM053589.1:141016696-141042480 GCA_028646515.1 Pseudochirops corinnae
GGGATGGCTGTTTTGGGGCAGTGGGTGGGGGAAAGAGGGGGAGAAAATATGTAACTCAAAATCTTGTGGAAATGAATGATGCAAACTAAAATAAAATTTAAAAGAAGTTAATAGGCCTTTATGTTCTGCATATTAAAATTTCTTGGGATCTTGCTCATTTATGAGTAGTGGGGATGGAGTTAACTTTGTTCTAAAAAAAAACTCCATATTGATGATTTCATTTCAAAAGAAAATAACACACTAAGAATTGTGCAGACTTTGCAACCTCACAATTTGAAAAATAGGTCAAACTCTGAATCTTGCATCCTTGATGGTGTCATTTCTAAGCATATTTCCCCTGAAATCAAATTAGCAATGTATATAAATGAGTTATTAGAATTCATTAAGCTAATTTATTTAATTCTGGTGACAAACCTGAAACAAATAGCTCTACGTTTCTCCAACACTTCCATAGTAAAAGAATATTGATTTAGATGTTATTTGTCAAGTTTTATTATCCTTTTTTCAAAGGTATTTTTTTCATACAGCCCTAAGGAATCATTTAGCCTTCTTCATACAGACAAACAGGGCAACAAGAGTCAATCCTCTTCCTTCATCTCTAGGATATTCATCCTCCAGATTATCTTTGAAGAGTTAACCCAACCAGAAGAGACAAACAAGCAAGATGGCAACCTTCACCAATTGCCTCTGAACCTTAAGTTAAGTCTCACAACATGTGAAATTAAGCATAGTCCAGGCCAAACGCTTTTTTCCTTCCTGGAAGATTACTTTGTGTGAACATTGATCCAACAACTAGGATCAATGGTTGTAAAGATCATGTGGTCGTTGTGAATACAACCACTGGCCCCAATGTCATAGGCAACATCAAAAGTAATGTACTGTGAAATTAAGAGTTCATCACCTTATTGAAGATCATGAATGTTTCAAGAATATGAATGACAGAGCTGTACTTGAAAAAGGAAAAAAAATCAGAATTCTAATAAATTTAATCAGTGCCACTCACTAGATAGGTCAATGGGACTTCTTAATGTTGTAGTCAAGAAAACCTTTTGGTTTTCTGAATAGCCTTTGTCAGTCCAATAACCTATTTATTCTTTAGCCAAGGTCCCTCATCCTGCTGCGTGATACCCCCACCCTCTCTGATTCTCCCTTAACTGGACTTTCTATGCTTGGAAATTTGAGTTTCCTGGCTGATTGATGTTTACCTGGTTGTGACCTCAGGAGTAGGAAATCAGTCAGGCCCACCTAAATGGGACTGGATTATTCCCTCTAAAAACATCCAACTGATCCCCAAACTGCCCTGAAGCACTGAGTGAAGATGGGCCCAGGAGTCCCAGGGAGAGTTTGGAATAGTGATTTTCTAAGTCCTAGGAGCAGCTTTCTACAAGACCATTCACAGACTCTCAATTCATGACATAGCATGAAGTCCATCATGCTCTAGGTTTTCTGACAAAAATCTACACTTTTATCTTTTCTGGACACATTATGGATGGATCACTTCCAGTTCAAGCACAGAGAACTAGTTTTTCTATTTTGGAAGTACCAGTCCTGGCCATGGTATAAATCAGTGTGCTGTCTTAGCTTTAGAGGTGCCAAATAATACCCTAGTGCAGTGGTTCTTGAACTTTTTGAACTCAGGGCCCCTTTATGCTCTTAAAAATTATTGTTTATATATTGATTATGTTTATATCTATTGATATTTAGTATATTAGAGATAGAAACTGATAAATTCTTTAAAATGAATTTAAAATTATTTTAAAATAATAAACTCATTATCTATTAATATAAATGAATTTTTAATGAGAAATAACTTTATTTTCTAAAACAAAAAATAGTAAAGACACTGGCACTATTTCACTTATTTTTGTAAATCTCTTTAATGCCTGACTTCATAGAAGACAGCTAGATTCTCATGTCTGTTTTTGCATTCAGTAGATTTCAAAATGTTGTTTTGGTTGAAATATGTGAAGAAAATCTGACCTCACACAGATATATATTTGGGAAACGGAGCAGCTTTTTAATAGATAAATAACATCTCAGTATTATTGGGAAAACCATTTCAACCTTGTAGAACCACTGAAAAGGTCTAGAGGGACCACATACACACTTTGAGAACTCATTGCCCAAATATGTATTTGGGGGTTGGGGAAGAGATGGAGTTATTGCTGTCCTAATTGGATATGAATGATTCAACATTACTTAGCCCCAAGAGATATAGCCTCCAAAAAATGTCTTCAATCTGTGCCCAAAAGGCTATAAAAACATGCATACCCTTTGACCCAGAAATACCACTTCTAGGGATGTATCCCAAAGAGATGATACAAGTAGGAAAAGGACGCATATGTACAAAAATATTCATAGCAGCTCTTTTTTGTGGTGGCAAAGAATTGGAAATCAAGGGGATGCCCATCAATTGGGGAATGGCTAAACAAATTGTGGTATATGAATGTAATGGAAAACTATTGTGCTATAAGAAATGAAGAACAGAAAGACTTCATAATAACCTGGAGAGACTTATATAAACTGATGCTGAGTGAGAGGAGCAGAACCAGGATAACATTGTACACAATTACAGACATACTGTATCTGTGATGACTAACTTTGATAGGCTGGACTCCTCTTAGCAATGCAAGGCTTTAAGACAACTCCAAAAGACTCTTGATGGAAAGGGTTATCCACATCCAGAGAAAGATTTATGGAGTCTGAATGCAGATTGAAGCAAACTACTAGCTCTCTCTCTATGTTTTATTTTGTTCCTTCTTTCTCGCTGTTGTTCATTCCACCAGTTATAATCCTTCTTTACAACTTGACTAATGTTTAATTATGAAGGTATTTGTAGAAGCTATATCAGATTGCTTGCTTCGATAGTGGTGGAAGGGGAAGAAGAGGGAGGGGGAGAAAATTTGGAACTAAAAGCTTGTGGAACTGAATATTGTAAAGTAAAATAAATAAATAAATAAATTTTTAAATGTCTTCAATCTTATAAATGAGTACACCAGTGAGCATATGTCCCATAATCTTTCACTTCTCTATAACCTCATTAATTTGATCAGGGTAGCCTGATCAATCCTCTACTAGTTTGTGTGTGTGTGTGTGTGTGTGTGTGTGTGTGTGTGTGTGATCACCTTCTGAGGCAACATTATTTAGTATAATAGAGAGAATACAAGACTGGGATTCAAAAGCTCCGAGTTTGAGTCTTAGCTCCACAACATAAACAAAAGCTCTTTGGAGTTCTCAATAATTTTGAGGAGTGTAAAGGTGTCCTGAGACTGCAAAGTTTGAGAACTTCTATAATAGGATATCATCTGACACCTATAAAGCTAAGACAATGCATTAACCTATAGTGGGCCAGAATCAGTACTTCCAAAATAGAAAAAAAAAACTTGTCCTCTATGTTGGAGCTATGATTGACTCATCCAAAATTTTACAGGAAGTAGACAATCAGATTTTGTCAGAATACAAGGAACATGATGGTTTTCAAATTATGGAAAGGTTTGGGAACCCACAATGACCTTGAAAGAGGCTACTCTCAGGACTTGGTACATCACCATCCCAAGATATCCCTGGGATTCCTGGGTCTATCGTCACTCCATGTTCAGGGAAGGTCAGGGTCAAGAGTTTAAGGACACTAAAGGAGTGAAGGAGAGTATTCTAGGCTGCAGCAAGACCAGAGGGCAAAGCAGCTCTATCAAGAATTCTAGGTATTCTTTCTGAGGTACTATAAAAGTCAATTCATTCAATATGTTCTTCATCTTACCAGGAGTAGGAACACTATGGTCAGTGCTGGATGAGATACAAAGATGATTAAAATACAGCCCTTAAGCTCAAAAACATTTACAATTGAGTAGGGAGAGATTATACTTGTACATAGTTAAGGGCATAATAAGTCTATATAAAGTGCCATAATAATAATACTTATATAAAGCTCTAAGGTTTACAGAACACTTTTATATATGCCATTTCTTTATCTTCATAGCAACCCTATGAGTTGGGTACCATCATTATCTTCATTTTACAGATAAGGAAAATGAGGCTTAGGTACTTGTACTAGTCCAAAACAAGTAAGTGTCAGTGTCAGAACTTGAACTCAGGTCTTTTTGGATTCCAGGGTCACACTCAGTCCAAGGCACCACCTGTGCTGCTACCAGATCATGTAAGGGAGAAGTCATTTTCAGTGTTGGAATATTGGTAAATACAGGCTTTATTGGGAAGATGACACAAGGATCTTTGAAGAATTAGATGGGTGTCAACAGGTGGAGATGAGGAGAGGAGGGGAGCAAGGCAAGAGGGTATAAGGATAAGGGAAAAGATACCTCCTCCCCTCCCCAAACAAAATTACTCAAAGTAATAAGACTTAGCTTTTTTCCCCCTCGATTGGCTGCATGCTGAGTTTTACTGTCATGGGGTTGCAGGTGAATGAAATCTGTACGGCTTTGCTGAAAAAGAACCCTATCTCAATGGCTACATTAACCAGCATTCTTAGTTTTCTTTATTTCCATTGGGGTAAGGCTACAAATCTCTGTTTAGTGTTCCTATAAAATCTCCAGCCTTTCAGCAGATCTTATTACAAACCATTGATTAGCTGAAGCAGCAATAAAAGGTAATCCAGCCCAACCTGCTGCTGCTTTCTCTGGGCAGAGCAGCTTAGACTCTCGCTTCTATTCCACCTCTAAGACAGCAGGAAGCCATCATTCCACAGCCCTTCTTTAATTTGCCCTTTGAGATCTCAGTCATTATCACAGACTAGTAGTAAAAAAAAAAAATGGGAGAAGGTAGGGTGGGGAAGTGGAGAGGAATAACATTCCCTTGTATGTCAAGTGTTACATAATTTACTGGTCAAACAACAAAGATATAGTCAAATTACAAGAATTTTCAAAGTGAAGCCTTTCCTTCTGCTCCAGAACTGTAGAATCACTATATTTTCTGTAGTAACTAGACCATGATCAATACAATTTGTCTGTGGGTGCCAATCTTACTTAAAAGAAAAACCAGCAAGTTTAAGTCAGGGTCAGGGATTCTTAACCTTTTTTTTGTCATGGACTTCTTAGGTTGAAGTCTTTGGATTCCTTCTCAGAATGGGCTTTTTAAATGTGTTTAAATGTATGAAATAAGATCCATAGAATTATAAAAGAAACCAATTACAATTAAGTACTTTTATCAAAATATTTTGAAAAAAAATTCATGAAGCCCAAGTTTAGAACCCCTGAGCTAGCTAAAACAAGGGGTAAGGTTAGCCAGGGGTAGGGAACCTGCAGCCTCAAGGCCCTCTAGGTCCTCAAGTGTGGTCCTTTGACTGAATCCGAGCTTCACAGAACAGATCCTTGGCAGTGTGATGTGTGTTTCATTGGTATCCTTACAGTGTCAATAGCACTGAGGATAATCCCTGGTACATTGGATTGACCTGCCCTATGGTAAACTAATGGGAGGAAATGAAATAACATCATGCACAGATGGACAGACATAAATGGGTTGGATTTGCATCATGGGAGAGAACCCTCACATTGGATAAGATCGTAGAAATAGTGGAATATTACAGTATCACATTTGTAAACAATCTACTTTCTAAGTATATAAGTTTTTAGAATATTTTATTGTTCTTTAAAATGTATTTGTGACCAAAGACATTCTAATTTTCCACAAGCTACAAATAAAAATCAGAAAGATTAAGCACATTGCCAAAGGTCAAATAGCAAGCTGCTAATCAAATTCAGATGTCTTGACTGAATTTTCAGGTGCAGATCGATTATTGCCCATCTTCCTGGGATTGCAGCAACATCCGTTATGATTCCTAAGCTTTCTTCAGCATCCTGTTATCCCCATAACATAGGAATGAGAACAAATCAACTCTAATTCAACCAACATAGGAATAGCGGTGAGGAGGTTAACTGCCTGGAACAGACAAAAATTACTCAGGATGCATTCCATTGCATGTATATTTATAAATGTTTATATTCTAGGAAAGAACTTTGAAGTATGTAGAACTTTTGTGTTTCCCTTTTCTGAGACTTTTTCTCACCTCTATGGCATGTCTCCACTCCTAGCTAACCAGTACCCCCTAATTTTCTCTCCTTTCCTATATGCTTCACCCAAGAAAGGCTCTGAGATTCATTCACACCAAAGTACAAATGACTGCTAATACTTAATGTACTATCTCTCCCATTTTATCTAAAGCAATCTATTTAGGAATTGCAGACAGCCATTCAATGGGTATGGAAGTGTTTTGCTTGTTTATTTGTTTGAAGCAATGAGTACCTATGTGACTGTGGGGTGAATCATTTTACCCATCTAAACTTCAGTATCTTCCTCAATTAAATAAAAAGATTGAAGAACACCATGTCTAAGTTTCTCTCTGTCCCCTCTCTCAAGTTCTATTTGATTTGAGGTCTGATGGTCCTTAGAAAACCCAAAGGACTTCACTCTCAATTTATTGGAAAATATTGAGCATATTCCTGGTGCATATGATGCTTACTTTTGGCTTTGGACATGACATTAAAAAGGTCCTTCTATGCCTGTGCTTTGTAGAGTGTTATGTTATACTTTGTCAAAGACTTTTTCTGCATCTAATAAGATGATTTTGTGATTTGCAATGTTTTGGTTTCTAACATGATTATGATAATTGTTTTCCTAATATTGACCCATCCTTGCATCCATGGTATAAATCCTACTTGATAATCATGAATGATTTCTTGGATAAATTCTTATAGTGTGTTCAACAGAATTTTATTTAAAATTTGAGTTAATGATCATTAAGGATATTGGACTGTTGTTTTCTTTCTGTGTTTTAATCTTTCCCTGATTTAGGTATTAGGAATATATTTGTCTCATAAAAAAGATTCTGGTAATGTACTTTCTCAATTTTTAGAATAATTTGTAAAGTGGGAATACTAATTATTCTTTAAAATTTTAATAAATTTCTCCTATGAATCCATTATTAGCACCAGGCTTTTTCCCCCTTTGGTAATTCCTTTACAGCAGAATCTATTTTGTTTTTGGAGATTGGTTATTTAAGATCTATATCTGATCTTCTGATAGTTTGAGTATTTTATATTTTTGAAGGTATTCCTATATTTCCTTCATGTTCTCTGTTTTGTTACCATTTAACCATACAAAATATCTTTCAATAATTCTTTTTTATTTCTTCTGGGTTTACTGTGTTTTCGGTTTGTTCATTTACTTTGTTAATGATTTGATTTTCTACTCTTTTCTTTTTATTCAATTAGATAAGAGTTTATCAATTTTGTTAGTCTTTTCAAAGAACTAGCTTTTAGTTTTATTTAACATTTCTATGAATTTTTTTTGTTTTCTATTTATTTTCCCTCTAATCTTCAATATCTTTTCTTTTATTCTTATTTTAGGTTTATTTGTTGGCTACCTCTTTAAATGCATATTCAATTCATTCATCCTCTCTTAAAATATTTTATTGATGTGTGTTCATAAGGATAAGATTTTTTTCCCTGAAGACTATCTTAGCTGTATCACAGAAATTGTAGTCTGTTGTTTCATCATTATCATTTTCTTTTACATTAGTTATTCATTTTTTCTATGATTATTTGTTCTTTGACCCACTCATTATTTAGGATTCATTGTTAAATCTTTAATTAGATCTGTATCTTTTGGTTTTGTCCCTAAACCAATTACTATTTTTATTTTATTATGGCTTGTTAAAGATGTATTAACTATTTCTGCCTTTTAATATTCATTTTGCAGTAGTTCTGTGCCCTATTACATGGCCAGTTTTTGTAAAAGTTCCATATGGTACTGAGAAATACATATATTCTTTTGCTATCTCAGAAAATATCATGTCTTTTAAATCCAACTTCTCCAGCAATTCATTCTCTTCTGTATTTTTCCCTTTGTTTATTTTTCTGTTAGAGTTATCTAAAACTGGGAGAGGGATACTGAAGTCTCCTATGCTACTCTCTATGTTTTTTTGTAACTCAGATAATATTTCCTTTATGAATTTGGATATTGAGAAATTTGGAGCATGTTTATTACTTATATTAGTTTGTTATTGATGTTTCCTTTCAGCACAGTGTAGTTTCCTTGTTTATTCCTTTTTATTTTTGAATCTTTTTGCTTGTTCAGATAGCATAAGTACAGCTTCTGCTTTTTTAATTCATTTGATCCATAGTAATTCTTTTTTCCATTCCTTAATTTTTATTTGTGTATGTCTTTGGTTTTTTATGCATGTTTTTCATAAGTAATAGTTCATGGGTTTTGTTTTCTTATCCAATCTGTCATACTTATTGATTTTATTGGATTGTCTATTCTAGTTACATTTAAACTTATTAGAGATAGGTTTCTTTTCCTCCATCTGTCTCTTTTTTTCAAGTTATTTTTTTCCGTCTTCTGCTGTAACCATAGAATTATGTTTCTTCAGTTCCTTTCCCTTAAACTTTTTTAAGGTGTCCCTATTCCCACTGGATTTCTCCCCCTCACCCCTGATCTTTTTTGTTGTTGTTGTTACTCTTATAATTTTGAGGTTTTATTTTCTTTTTCTATCCTGATTTTATCTGGCTATATCATTCTTCTTCTATTTTTTTTCTTCTCAGTTTATCAGACTTAGCCTTTCTCATATGTAAACAGAAGTAGCTAGTTTTCAAAATTTCATTTTTGCTCCTTTTTCCAAGAAGGATTTCTTTCACTCTAATTATCCATCCTCTCATTCTAATATGGACCTTATTTGTCCAATTCACAACTCCAATAATAAGATATCAGGGGTCTCTTTATATTCCTCATTCAAGCAAAGCTTCCAAGGTACTTTTTCTAAGCTCTCCCTTTAGTCTATTTCTGCCACTATCTTTTAGAACTTGCCCCATGAGTCCCCCTTTTCCATTGTTTCTCATTCCCAGAACAAAACCAATCAGAGTAAGAAAGGACACTGCTCTTGTTAGGGCCTCTCTCCCACTATGTGTCTGATTTTGCAGACCTTCACTGATCTATACCCTCCTCTAATTACCTTTCTTTCACTAATTGTCCCCAAATCTCCTCCTTGAGTCTATGCTTTCCTTCTTCCCCAAGTGCCAGTTGCCCTAGGATTTCCAATTCTCTCCTTCCTGAAGTCCCATGAATTGACTTTTCAAGTCCCAAATTCTCTAGGTCACACCCACACACAAGGTCCCTACCTACCTTCATAGATTGTCTCTATTCACAGAAAGGAACATTTATCAGTGAGACCTCCTTGAAAGCAAGACCTACTTTCCCTTCCTTTTCAACTGTTTTCCCTTCCTCCTCCTCACCCACTTCGCTGTTCACTCCTTTCTTTCTAAGACCACAGGAATCACCTTTTCCTCACTGATAGCTCTTATACAGACCAAGAAACATCACACATTCCTCTCTACTTCTCTAGCCTCCTTCTCCCTTTCATGTGCTCTCCCATATTGTAATGTAGTTACACACACACACACACACACACACACACACACACACACACACACAATGATTCACTTACCCCGGGTGTCACCAGGTTTTGTCCATAGTGTGCCATGCCTGCCTTTTCACTGTCACCTCCAGTGGACGTCTGCCTTCTCCCCTACCTCCTTGAACGCATTTAGAAAAAGTTTCTTATTAGCTTCTTGCTATCACTTATTAATATTATTGTCCTTAGCTCTTTCATTTCTTCACTTTCCCTGAATTTCTGTTGCTTGGGGCATTTGAGGAGCAAATATTCTCTTTGGGTCTGGTTCTCTTTCAAAAAAAATCATCCAAACCCCTCTTTATTGTTGAAAATCTGTCTGTTTTCATGTATGGTGAAGCTCAGACTTCTAAGGTAAGTCACTCTGGACATATATATATATGGCATTAAGGTTTTTTGTCCTAGCGTATTCTTCTGGAAGACTTCTGGTCTTTAGGTTCCCTATACATATCCTATCTCCAAGATCATTATGTTTTAATTTCACAGTGAACATATCTTCTTTTCACATTATTATTTTTTGCTGTTCATCTTCTACATTATTCTTTGCTTCTGTATATTTGCATCTGTAATCTGCTGTTCTCTCTTTTATTTCTTTGGTAAAATTTGCCTTCACAGATTCTGGTTTTCCTATTCTATTTTTTGTTTTTGTTGTGCAGGTCATAAATTCTGTTCTCTTCATTTTCATTTCTCCATTAAACCATGAAGGAAGAACAAACTGTGATTCCATGCCCTTCTCACATTCCACAGGGTCTTCCATCTCATCAACTATTAGATCATTTTCCTTTATTTTGCGATATTTATTCATAGAAGCCTGAACTTGTTTACTAGATCTGGAGGCCATATTTCCTTCTGCTGTTAATATTTTCCCCAATTTATCTGCTTTTGTTCAAAGTCTTTGAGTTTTCTTCTTTCCAAGATCTTTGGTAATTTCAGACTTCCTCCCCTTCCTCTTCCCCTTTCCCATTTTCTCCTATTCATTTTCTGATTCTGTTCCCTCTGAGGGGGATAGATCTCAAAGGGTCTCAGCCTCATCCCATTCTTGACAATTCACTATTCATCATCCCAGGTCTCTGCCCCAAGTGGTTTCTGGGTGGTTAGAACTGACCCTAGCTTGGATGCTTTGCTTTTTCTCTTGGGCTTAGTAGAGTGCTGAACAGCCCACTTTTCACATTCAAGGTGTCTTATTCTAGTGTCCTGTCCCTGTCCCTCTGTTCCTTAGTTCCCTGACCTTCAGAGTGACTCTTCCTCACTACTGCCATAGTGTTGTCTGCCCTAATACTGTCTTTACTAGTGCTGCAGGATTATGTACCCAGCACTAGCAGATAATTAGCTTTGCAATGCTAAGATTATGGGCAGTTGGAAAAACTCTTGCATCCTGGAACCTCGGTCTCTAAGGCATTGGAAGTGGGGGAAGGGGGAGTGGCTGTGAGGGTGTATTTTGTTGTAAGCCTGTGTTGGGTCCTTAGGTCTGCCATGCAGTAGTATGAGAGGTGGGAAAAGGATATTGAATGAGCTCAGGGTCAGTGAGCTTTAGTTCATGGCTTTCTGCATTTCTTACTTTCTTTTGAATTCCCAGTGTCCTAGATCATGAAGACAACTGAAGTTGCATTATCTTTGTTGCACATCTGTTTTGGAGAGGTTGGAGGGGGTCATGGAGATCAGAGAAAATGTTTAGTCTCCCATCTTGCTGATCATGTGACCAAGGACTTTTCTTTCTGTTGAGAGGATACTACATGAATTCGGATAAGTAAGTGCAAAGTCAGTGGAGGAAAGAGGGAAGTATTAACAATTAGAGGAAAAAGGAAACGTATCCATAGGAGATGGCAATTAAAATGAACCTTGAAACAAGCTAGGGATTCTAAGAGGCTGAGGTAAGAACAGGGTGAGAATTCCAGGCATGGAGGAAATCCTCCTCTAAGGAAAGGAGGGACAACCTTCTGGAACACGTGGAGATTCCTTCTGGACTGGCAAGTATTGTGAGACTCTAGGGGACTGGTTTGGCAGGAACACAGAGTGTATGATAGAGAGGAAAGTGAAACAAGTTGGGAAAGGTAAGTCAGACCAAGGCTGTGAAGAGCTTTAACAACAATCGCTATGGCCAGTTAGCATTGACATGAGGCTTTGGAGTTTGTGAAGCATTTGACATACGCTTTATTGCTCAATCCTTACAACTCTGTGAAGCTGGTGTTATTGTCATCCTTATTTTTAACTGATGAAGAAACCAATGACGTTAAGAAATTACTTGCCCAGTGTCGTATAACAAATGTCTGAAGGAGGATTTGAACTTGGGTCTTTCTGATTCAAAGTTCCCCAGTCTATCCCTGGGCCACCTAGCTTCTTTAAACGATCAATTAATGAGTTTGTATTTTATCTAAGAAACAATAGGGAGTCTTTGAAGTCTGTTTGGGTTTTTCTTAATTAGCACAAATTTAAGCTTGTTAAGAAGGGTGGAAACAAGCATCTATTAAATGCCTACTGTGTGCCAGGCTCTGTGCTAAGTGCTATCATTTGATTCTCACAATAGCACTAGGAGGTAGGTGCTTCTCTTATGCCCATTTTATTGTTGAAGAAACTGAGGCAAATAGAGGTCAAGTGACTTGGCCAAGGTCACACAGTTAGTGCTTATCTGAGGCTGGATTTTAACTCAAGTCTTCCTGACTTCAGGTGCAGCAATACCTAGCTGTCTCTGCTAATGGACTTGAACTAATCTCTCACAAACAAATCCTAGTGGGATATTGAAGACCTGCATACGTGAAATCCACAAACCCTTCAAATATTCACTTAATCCTAACATCTAATATTTATATAGCACCTTAAGCTTTAGAAAGTGATTTATAGGGGCACCTAGGTGGTAGAGAGGGTAAAGTGGCCAGCTCTGAAGTCAGGAGAACCTGGGTTCAAATCTGGCCTCAGAGACTTACTAGCTGTGTGACCCTCGGCAAGTCACTTAGCCTCAATTGCCTCAAAAAAAAAGAAAGAAAGAAAGAAAGAAAATGGTTTATGCGTATCCTCTCATTTTGGCCTCATAATAAACCTGTAAAGTGGGTAACTTAAGTATTATATCTATTTTGCAGAGGAAGAAACAAAGGCAAAAGGAAATTCAGTGCCTTGCTCACAGTCAGACAGCTCTGGATCAGAGGTAGGGTTTCACATCAGTTCTTTGTGGACTCCAAATCCAGCATTCCTCCCATTATATCACATTTTTCCCTGGCAGCCTTTGGGAGAAGTCTGGAAAAATCTCTCTTTTTTTCCCTAAGAATTGCCTTTCTGGTGACAGGCTCTCATCCCTTGTGTGGCCCCCTGCCCTGCTCCTTTTCTGGGAAATCTGATGTCTGGAATCTTTTATGCTCAGAATCTTCTGTGCTTCTAGTTTCCTAGCTAATTTGACCCTGTAGCATCAAGGATGTAAAGCTGATCAGACCCACCTGGGTGAGATCTAACTCCTCCCTTCCTGTAAATACTCCCTCTTTTCAGCTTCATTGAGTTGCCCTGATACATAGAGTGAACATCAAGAATCACTTTTGAAATAGCAAGAGATTGGGCTGAGCTCTGGGGTAGCTTCTTGAAAGACCATTATGGATTCCTTCCTCCTGCCATAGCCTGAAACCATTCTGCCAGAAACTCTCTAATGATATCCCTGCTTCTGCTCTGCCTTTCCCTACACTTTCCTGTCCTGCTTTAGAGGTGTTTGTCCTTGGGATGCTTCTCTAGTTTTAGAGATGTCAGCTACTGCCCCAGATTGAGGCAGGGGTATAAAGTATGTCCTAATATTCCTTCTTGTTTTTCCTATCTCTTCCACAATTCTCCCCTAGTTAAATCATGTGATTTCCCCTTAAATGTGAAAAACAAAAGAATCTATTGCTTTAAGCTGTTACTGGCTTATCAAATTCTTCTACACCCAATTGATAGATGATCTCAGGACATGAATACATAGTTTTCAGTGGAAGAAATCCAAGCAATCAATAGCCATATTTTAAAATGCTCTAAATCACCTATAATTAAAGAAATGCAAATTTAAACAACTCAGCTACTACCTCACACCCATCAGATTAGCAAAACTGACAAAAAAGAAAAATGACAAATGCTGGAGGGCCTGTGGGAAAACAGGTACATTAATGTACTATTGGTGGAGCTGTGAACTGTTTCATTCTGGAAAGCAATTTGGAACTATGCTAAAAAGCTTTTAAAATATGCATGACCTCTGAGTCAACAATACTACCATTAGGTCTATAATTCAAAGAGATGAAAGAAAGAGGAAAAAGACCTAGATGTACAAAAATATTTATAGCAGCTCTTTTCATGGTGGCAAAGAATTGATGGGGATGGCTGAACTCCCATCAGTAGAAGAATGAACTGTTAGGGAATATGAATGTAATGGAATATTATTGTAATTTGAGGAATTATGAAGAGGATGATGTCAGAGAAATCTGAGAAGACTTTTATGAACTGATCCAAAATGAAGTAAAAAGAACCAGGAGAAGAATTTGTACGATAACAATATTGTAAAAACAAACAACTTTGAAAGACTTAGGAACTCTGATAACAGGATGACTAATCATACTTTCAGAGGACTGGTGAAGAAACATGCTACCTGTCTCTAGATAGAGAGGTGATAGACTTAGATGGTGTGTGGGGGTATGTGTGGGTGTGTGTATACATACACACATATATGTACATATATGTGTGTACACTCTCTCTCTCTCTCTCTCTCTCTCTCTCTATATATATATATATATATATATATATATGCATACTCAGAATATATATGCCCCAATCTGTACATATACATATGTACACACATATATGCATGCATGCATGTGTGTGTATAACATGATAACATAACATAAGAATTCATTTTGCCTGACTATGTGTTTTTGTTACGGTTTTTGTTTTTCTTGCTTTCTCAATGTGACAGTGGGGAGAATGATTTAGGAGGAAGGAAATTCAGAGCTGAAAACAAAATAAAACTAAATTTACAAAACTTCTTCTACACAGCCCTTTTTAGTATCAGCAATGGATGCCAATAGCCTAGCACAGTAGCTTGCATACAGTCGTCACTTAATGAAAGTTGGTTGTTTTCACGCTGATTCCTAGACACTCAAACCTTTGGATGGTTCTGAATGTTGTATGTATGTTACAAATTTGCAACAAACCATTGACAGATCCAGAACCAGGGGTAGTAGTTGGTAGTTTCCTGACTTTTCCTTGTTCAGTAAGTCCTTAGTCAAGGTGAACTCCTCAAAAAGAAAAGGGGCACAAGTTCAGACAGTCAATAAGGCTGGAATTCACACATCCAATCCAATTTATTGCTGAATCTTATGGAGTTGTTTTGCTTGAGGGAAGTATGGTGGTGCCCATGTCTCAAGGTTTATTTAGTGATCCCCTCCTGCTTTCTTATTCAAGTATGTGTTGAAAATTTGCACAAATCCCAATTCTACTTATTGCTTGGTTTCAAGGAGTGCAGATTTGGGATCTTTCATTTTCTTTATGTTTTCTTTTGGATTCAGAGGCTTTCTTGGTGAGAGGAGAGAAAAGGGAATTGAAAAAAAAAATTGTTGACAAAGGTGGGAAGGGCTGATGGAAAGAAATCTGGTCTCTCTCTGTTTAGCATTTTGAAAACTGCTTGGAAATAAACTGTTCCGAGAGAAGAAGACAAGCAAATGAAACATCTGCCACCTACGGAGGCCCCTCTCAGTAATTTGCAGGACTCCAGTAGACTGTCCCTAGATTCGAACCCAAGTAAAGGGTCCATGGTTCCAGAAGTACTAAATATTCCCAATATGAGGTGAATGACAAGTCTAGGCTCTGGCCCAGATGTTTACTCCAGCATTGACTTAAAGAGGGTGAGCTAAGCAAGTTTTATTACTTTTAATCTTCCTGAGGTTGGATGAAGGAAATGATGTGTGCTGTAAATTTCCATTAGCCTCATGGATGGAAGCATTCAACTATTTCTCCTAGGGGAAGACAATTGTCAGAACAGCAAGAAAACAACAACAAAGACACTCACGTCTTAAAAGTTGTGCCCAGTGTTGTCATTTCCCCTGAAAATCAAAAATAAGCAAAAGTATGAAAAAAGGAAACCAGACGTCCAGTGGGCCAGAGGAAGGGAACCAGGCTTTTCAAGGCACTGCAAAGTCAGTCATAAACTTGAGAACTCGGCTTCTGATTTATATTCGTGAATTATACTAACTGAGCTAAGATAGTTCCCAGAGAATACAAAGCAACTAGAACTGTCAACTTCACATCAAAGTCTTAGAGACAATTTCCAAAATTGAATTGGCAACTAAAATGCTTCCTATCTGTCAACATTGACTGCCTTCTTCCCGCACTCCCTCCACTACTGGTGTACCCTGCTGTGATCAGATACCAGGAGTATTGGATGACAGAGCCGGCAGGTACCTTAGAGATCTTCTGGTTCAACTTTATTTTACAAATGAGGAAACTGAGGCCCCAACCTGTTCAAGGTCAAGACACAAACCCAGCTGGTTTTCTTTCTGCTGTACTATAATCTGCCACCTCACTCTCTCCTACCGTGATTTTGCTGTTGAGTGACTTTGCCTACCTCTCCCTCACTTAAATCCAACTCACTCACATGTCATGGCATCACCTCCCTGATGTCTTGGTCCTCTTTGAGAATGAAAGACAAACAATGACAACAACAAAATCTTAATATAGAGGCAGTTAGGTGGTGCAGTGGATAGACCACTGGACCTCAATGCAGGAAGACCTGAATTTAAATCATGTCTCAGAAAGTGAGTGACCTTAGGCCTGTCATTTAACCTCAGTCTGCCTCAATTTCCCCATCTGCAAAGTGGATATAAGAAAAGTACCTATCCCTGGGAGAATAAAAAATGAGATAATATTTGTAAGATGGTTTGTAAATATCATTATCATTTTTATATCGTATGATTTAGCCTCTAAAGTGACCATTATTTCATGCCCCTATTACTAGCCTTTTAAAAGGGTTCTTTTGACTTGAAGAAGAGTAGTAGAAAGAACAGTGACTTAGGAATTGAAATTAAAGAATTTTATTAATTTATTATAAGATATATTATAATATAATATATATTATATATTAATATAATTTATTAATTATTATTAAAATAAATAATTTATAGTTTCCTGTAAGATTTACTTCAAGTGGCACAACATCCCTGAAGCCTTATGCTGACACACACTCTCTCCCCTTCGCCTGTAGCCAGTGTCTTTCTCATGGAAAGTTATTTAGTATTCATATCATACATAGTTTCTATTTACTTTTCCAAGTTCAGGTTATTGCTAACCCATCTCCTCTCCCCAGTGGAATATAAACTCCTTGAGGCCAGGGGCTGTTTCATTGTCTTTGTATCATCTATGCCCAGCAGATGGCCTGGAGACACTGCCCACACATGAGCCAACTGCACCAAACTATCAAGTACCTTGTTTATTCCCAATTTACTCCGGTTTGGAACCTGACAATGATTCGTTGTAAAGTTGTAACAGTCACAAAACTTATCCATCTTAATCAGGACAATCAAAAGGTTTGAGTGCATGTGGTAAGAGCTTAATACACATTTATGTTTCTCGAATGAGTGGACAGATAGACAGATGAAACCTCCATTTTTCAGGTAAAGAAATGGAGGCCTAGGAACCTGAAATCATGTCTCCAAACTCATACAACCAGATAGCGATAGAGACAGAATTTCAGAGACAGGTTTCAGACTAATGACATCTGTAGGCCTTGACCTAGACCACCATTTCTTTAGATGCTCAGGCCATCAGCACTTTATCCTTCTCTACATCCTTTGTTCTCTTGACTTCTCTGCTTTCTTCCAAACAGCCTCTTCCCCTTCCTGCTTTATTTTATGGGTGGTATTCCCTAATTAGAACATAATAGTGCCGTGTGGGTAGGCACTATTTAAAAAAAGAAATTATTTGTATCCCTAGCACTTAGCACAGTGCCTGGTACCCAGTAAGCTCTTAGTAAATTCTTTCTTCTCCTCCTCCTTCTCTTCTTCCTCTTCCTTCCTCCCTGTCCATCTCTGTGTCTCTGTTTCTTTCTCTCTTTTTCTGCTCCTGTCCCTTCTCTCTCCCCTTTTTTCTTCTCTTCTTTGCTCTCACTTTTTCTAACACATTTCTTCCCTTCCACTACACTATACTACAGTGCCTCAGAGATCTGAGTTCTAGTCCTAACTTCAACTTATTAGGTGTATGACCTTAAGAAAGTTACACTGAGACCCTGGGTCTTGATTTCTTCATTAAAATGGTTGGGGGAGACATTAGATAGTCCCTGATGTGCCTTTTAATTATAAAATACTACCTTACAATTTAAGAGGGGTATACCTCATAATCACAGGGAATTTACTTGGTTAAAAACTTGTATTGATATAAAAACAAAGGATAGATGAAAGGCATATAAACCAGACTATGATATAGCTACCTTGAGTCTCTTTTGTCTTGGGTACATGCGACAGAACACATTAGATCCAAACAGAAGCTGGCTAGACTGCAGACTAACCTGAGTGACTCTTTAGCATCTGGAGCTATTGTTATAACTGGGAGTAAACAAAAGGAGGAGTTAGGGGCTGTCTGCAAATTTTCCAATTTAGGGTAAGTAAACTTTAGGCACTCTCAATATAATTGAATCAGAAGTAAACCAGTTAAGGATGCACACATTGACTGATATGATTCTTTTAGTATTCAGGGGCTTCACTTACAGCATCATCTGTCATTCTAGCTGTTTCCATGGGTATCCTCTCCTCCCTCTGAGAGCGGGACTGTCTCAAATTCTGTGATGTATTCATATAGGAAGCAAAACTTTTTAATCTGGGCTCTGATTCAATTAGAACCTATATGAATTCTTGGCCAAAAATAAAGAATAGTAGCATATTTCAGGATTAGAAAGGCATGGGGACAGAGTAGAAAGAGTTGGTGTCAAAGTCAAGAAGTTTTGGGATCAAGTCCTGCCTATTCTACATACTGTTTGGATGACCCTGAGTGACTCATTTAAGCTCTAAGTGTATGGGTCATATGTCTAAGACCATAAATTGCAGAGTTGAAGATCTGCATTAAGAAGAAGTAATTCACCAGGAGGTAAGGATGAAATCACAGATCTGGCTTAAAAATAGGTAAACCAACAGCCACCACCTCAATATTTTAGACTTTGAGCTTGAAGAAACCTTTGAGATTTTCCTATTCAGCCCTCTCATTTAACAGATGGAGCATACTGAGGCCCAGAGAGAAGGAATTTGTTTAAGGTCACACCGAGAGTAAGAAGCAGAGCCAGAAAGGAAACCCAGACCCTCTGACTCCACCACAGTTGCCTCCATTACAGAATCTTTACATTTATGACATAATTATTGGATTACATAGGATTAATGTGAACTGCTTTTTCATTAATTCACCTCACTTTAAGTATTACTGTAACAAATTGGACAATCCATTCTTAAGCAATTTTCAAGTTAAAATGACTTTAAGGGCTCCCACTTTTCTCCCCTTTTTCTCAATTATTTCTCACCCCCTCCCTCTGACTAACCCAGATCTCCCACATCAGGCTGATAGAGAAGAAATGGAAATTATCGAGACAGAAGGAAAGGCTGTCAGAAATCCCTGGCAGACCACTCACTGTCTTCAGACTATTGAAAATGACATCTTTCCCTAAATCAGGCAAACATATGTAAATACCAGTTGATTTTCCTAAAGACATTTCCTTAGAATACATTTTAAATGCATCCCCTAAAGTGAGAGCCTTTTTTTACTTCCTTCCCTGCCAAAATGACACATCCCCCTCTGTTCTCCCTCCCCTTCATTGCTTCCCCTTCTTTTTGGCTCTCTTCAATGTTCTGCCTAAGGCAGGAGATGTCACTGCCTTGGGGAAAATGATTGGATGTCCTTGGATATGCAAAAAACTACTTAAATGCCGAATAAAGATACCCATGCTGGCGCCTAGTAAGATGAAGAAGGGAATTTGGGGGATTAGCCACCTTATTAGAAACCAGCCCTGGAAGTAGGTTTTCAGCTGGCCTTGGAATGCCTACCCTTCCTCCATCCACTTATTCCCCAAATTACCCATCCTTCATGTGTTTTAGGCCACAGAGATCCTTCCCTCCTCTGTCTTCAAAACTCATTTGACCATTTATCATGCAATGTCTTAAAAATGGTGTTTGGAATTTTTGTCTTAAATTGTTAGTTGATCTTAGCCATATTGCCTCTGAGCAGCTGGTAATCTTCTTGAGGGAAGGGGCAAAAGATGGTGGTCATATGTTATATATATTTTTTTTTTGCACGTACACACACACACACACACACACACACACACACACACACACTAGTAGCTAAAGCAGGGCCTTGCACCATAGCAGGTGGAGTTATTGAAAGAAGGAATAAATGTGGCTATGGAGATGCATGGACTGGAGTAGTCAATTCTTATTTCACAGCAAAAGATCATTTTGTTGCATTCTGCCCTAGTCAGACTCCATGTAGAATGTAGTATTTAGTTCTCAAAGTCATATTTAAAGAACTCTGAATTAGGTGGCATATGAAGTTCCTTCCAGCTCCAGACCTGGGATCCCCTATGCATCTGAAGGACTGCCATGGGAAAGAGAGGTTGGACTTTGCCTTGGCCTCATAATGTAGCCCTAGGAGCAGCAACAGATACAAATGTTGGGGAGTCATATTATAGGCAGCTCAGTGGAAGGAGCTGTCCAAGTATAGACAAGACTGCTTTAGCACCTAAAAGATCCTGCTCCCTGGGGTTCTTCAGGTGCTCCTCTTATTCGGGTATGGCTTAGGCTAGATGACGTCTGAGGTTCCTGTCAGCTCTTAGGGACTGTGTGACAACTCATAGTATCTCAGGAGTAGAAGGCATGTGTGGAAATCATGGGGTTTATCCATCACTGCCAGGGGCATCCAGATATGCAAATCTTTAAAGGGCGGTCCTTTTAATTTTTACCGTTGAGGAAATTAGCCAAAACACGCTATAGAAGAAAACTCAGGAAACAAGTCACCTGAGAGTAGGTAGTTATAATTTAGAGTATACACACACAGACACACACACACACAGACACACACACACACACACACACACACACAGACACACACACACACACACACCCCATGTTTATTTCTATGCTTCATATCGATCCGACATTTTCACTCATTTCCCCTCTGGAGAGTTGCAGAAGCCTCATCTCTCTGAGACAATAGCCTGTTCTTTTGAATATGCTTTCCTATGTTCCTGGGGAGGAAAAGGAATGCACCATAAGGGCTATTGACCCCATTTCCTCCCCTGGCTCACTGATCTCTAGCTTTTACTAACTGTCAACTGTTAACCACTCCAGCCAGTCCTGGATGTCAGATAAGCTGGCAGCCTCAGGCTGCAGGGGACAGGAAATGAAGGCCTGCCGAGGCAATGGCTAACACAGGGGGATTATGGCTGGCTAGGAGACATTTCTACTGGACAGCTTTTTTCCACACATACTACACACTTTAAACCCACAAATAGACTACAGTCCAGTTGTTTGAAACATCAACTCTCTACTAAAAATCTGAGTTAAGAATGAGAGGATGTTTACCGGTCAAACAGGATTTCCTTAGACACTATGCTTGATTTTTTTTTTTCCTCTGTATGTTTGCCTGACTGAGATTTGTCTGTCCATGTCCTGGAGGCCTCATTACAAACAACACCCCCTTCCGTTTCCCCTCAGCAGGGAATAAGTAAGCCCTACTCACAGAAGGGAGCTAAGCAATATTTTCCTGTCTCCCCCAAAATGTCCCATTCCCTAGAGGGAGCCTGGGGACTGGGAACAGGATCTTTCAGAGGTAAATCATTCCATAATTAGATAAATGTTTCCTTTTCTTGACTTCAGCTGGGTTATGGAAGAGTAATAACTGAACCCACTGCCATTTGGGGCTGCAAGCCTCCCAAATCCCCAGGCCAGACTCTGGCTCCACCCAGCTTTCCTTCCAATTATAGATCTCTTCTTCCGGGCTTGCCAGATGCTTCCCAGCTGGAATCTCTAGTCTCAACTTCATCATTTGTTACCCTGGGGCAGGTGTGAATACCCCACAGGTACCCTACTGAGAAAAATGCCTTCAAAGTCATACTACCATCAACAAACTCCCCTTCCTCTTTCCATCTCCTTGTATTCATAGAAACCTTGTTCCTCCCAGGAGACATGGAATCCCTGGACATCCTCTCCAGAACCTTTTCTCAGGCTTCTCAGTACACTGGACTAGTATGCTAAAACATCTTGCCCCTCATTGACACTTTCACAGCCCTCCTCTGCTACCATAGCCTTTCCTTTGAATTCCACCTCATCCAAATATCACTCTATTCAGCCCTGAGGTCATTCACCCTCATTTATCAAAGAGTTTAATAACTAGCTCACTGCCTTCCCTACCACCCCAACATTTGTCTTTATACTTGGAGTTTCCCCAAAATATCAGTTCGTTGTCCCCTCAACTTGGAAAGAATTGCATTGTCATATAGATGATGTCTACACTCTCCATTTCACCTAACCTCCATAATCAAATGAAATAAGAAAAGTAAAACATTTTTGTAAAACTTAAGGTGGTATATAAATACCAGTTATTTTCATTTTAATTCCTGACTCTGAAATTCTTCTAGCTGACCATAATTCCCTATCTTTCCTTTCCTTCTCACTACTTCCTGAACTTATTCTTCCTCCTCACTCTAGCCTTGGCACTCTATCCCTCCTTGATTTCCCAGCAATAACCCCCAATCTATACTCACTTTCTCTACTTTGCCACCCTGATTCTACAGTTAATTAATCAATTTGACTTTATAGCTGCCCTCTAATCCTTTGTCATCTTGTCCTTTCATCATTCATGCATCTCTAAACCTCAAACCTGGATTTCCCCTACCATCAGGCTTCTCTCCTCCCACAAGTATGTTGATGACAGCTGCTAAAGGAAGAACCCCAATGGTGTGAACTGGGTCTGCTACAAATGTATGTTATCTAATCTCAAGTGGGTCCTCATTGCTACATAGAGATACTCTTACTCTTCCCTGTAATTAATTCCTTATCTTCCTCCTCACATTGTTTGCTCTTGTCTTCTCAGGTTGCCTACCTATTCAATTGATCTTCCCTTCCCTTTCAGCAGAAACCCTCATTCAAAATTTATAGAAAAAAAAATAATTGAGGCTATGATAGGTGCCTCCCTCTTTTCTATAAGCTCTATATAAATAAATTCTATAACTCTAATCCCCTCAGCATCAAATTCAACATGTATAAAGCGGAATTCATCTTTCTCCCCAAATCCACACTTCTTCATAAATTCTCTGTTTCTGTTGAACCAACTTTAGTATCATCTATGTCTTTTCAATCTTCTTCATTCCCTATATCTTGTCGGCTTGAAATGAGGACTTTTCCTGAATCCAATTAGAGCTCTCTTACTCATTGGGCCGCCTAACTACTGAGGTGATGATCTCTCAGATCCACTTCCAGATTTAGCCTTTTTTGACTGGATGACTTAAAGCAATTCACATTAAGGAGCAAATTACTAATGTCAGATCCTAACAGAGATAATTCCAGAGAAGGAATTGGAAGATGTAATGAGGACCCGTGGATTTCAAAGGGAGCTTATAAAAAGACAAAGAAAAGATACTGAGTGAGTATAAGGTTTATAAAGAGATTATGATCCCTAAAAACAAAATTCAGGAGCTTCTAATCAACAACCAAGACTTGTCATTCAACAATCTCTTTTATGTGTCTCTTCTAGTCCATCCCCACTGCTACTATTTTAGTTTGGACTCTCATCCCTCCCTCCCAGACTGCAGCAACAATCTCCTAAATCTTGTTCTACCTCTAGTATCCCAATGTTTCAATTCATTCTGCACACACCAACGGATGAAGCTTTCTAAAGCACAGACCTAGTCATTTCATCCCAGATTCATAGTTTTAGAGGCTCTCTGTTGCCTAGAATCAAGTGTAGACTCCTTAGCCTACTAGTCATAATATAATTTCAATCTCCCCAAAGTACAATGAAAATTGTACTTGACTGTATAGTGAGAACACCTGGATTGAATTTTGACTCTACTACCAGCTATGTAACTGAGCAAATCTTTTCAATTTTCTGAGACTTGGTTTTCCCATTTGTAAAAAAGGAATAATAATACTATCCACTATCCACATCACAGGTTTATCATGAAGAATGCGCTTTGTAAATTTTGAAAGGCTCTACAAATGTGGCTTATTGTTGTTATTAACACTACTGCTGCTGTTACTGCTTCTGGTGCTACTACTATTAGCTCACTAGAACCAGGTTCTGAGTGATGTGAATAATGAATACTATGGACCATGCAGTGGTCACATTATTCAAATTTGCAGCACATATTTCCATTGGGCTGGAACAAATTATCATGTTTTATATAATTATAACTTTGAATAGTATGAATTCTAATACATACTAATGTTTCAAGTGATTCATTATTCATACTATTCAGGACCTAAAACGACTTCAGTCCATGTGCCCAACCTTTCAGCTGCTTACAATCCCCCAGTTTTATCACATTCAGTCCTATCACCATTCCTTTGCTCCTACCACACCCAGAGCATGGAAGGCTCTCCCCACTCCTATACCTAGTTGTTAAAATCTTTCTCATTCTTTTGCCTCTGCCATGAAAGCTTCCTTAAAAAAAAAAAAGCTTCTAAAGCTTCTAGTTGGAATTAATATGAGCATCATCACAGCTGAAGAATCTAAGAGTTTAAAGGAACTTCAGTGGCCATAGAATATAATACATGCCTGAACAAGAATCTTCTCTCTGATTTTACCTGACAAGTAATTATCCACCATCAGCTTGAAAACCTCTGGTGAGGAGGAGCCCTCTGCCTCCTGAGGCAGCCCATTTCACTTATAAATAGCTTTATTAGTTGGGAAGCTTTTATTCAAATCAAGCCTAAATTTGCCTCTTTCCAACTTCTACCAATAGTCATCAGTCCAGACCAAACAGAGCAAGGGCAATCCCTCTAACACATGGTGACCCTTCAAATACTTGAACATGGCTTGTTCATCCAAGCCTACTACCTTTCAAGTCTTTTCTTCTGCATATTCAACACCCTCCATTCTTTCAACTCATCCTTGCCCAATGTGATTTCAAGACCCCATGCAATCCAGGTTATCCTCTTCTAGGTACACTTTAATTTACTCTAGATCATCCTGAAATGTAGCACATAGAACTGAAGACAATACTCTTAGTGTTGTCCACCAAGTGGGATGAATCTCCTCCACACTTGATAATTCTGTGTTTCTCAATGTAACTTGTGATTGCACCATCAAAACTCATTCTGAGATCTCTTCCTTCTCCAAATTCGTATAGCATTTTGTGCCAAACTGATCATATTCTAATTTTATTGTAGTTATTAATACATTTATATTGTGTTTAACAATTACATGTGATTATATATAACATATGCCTCATATCTATGTCTATAGCTATCTCTCTATCTACATCTATGTATATATCCATAGCCAAATCCATAAGCACATCTATCTCCATCTCCATCTCTCTATATATTCATATCAATCCATATTTATATCCAAATTCATATCTGTATCCCTACCTGTATCTATATCTACATCTACATCTATGAGAGACAGCCATGGCATAAAGTAGCTCCTCTCAAACATTTTTTTTTTTTTGTCACAGGACTCCTCTGCACACTTTGAAATTATTGAGGACCACCCCCAAAGAGCTTTTGTTTATTTGGGCTATATCTGTTTATATTTACCATATAAGAAATTGAAAAGCCTTAGTGCTATTATGAAAATATTTTGACCTTATAGACCCCCTAAAAGAGTCTCAAGGATGAATTGATCAGGTAGAGAATGGGAAACTAGACCCAAAACCAGGAAGACATGAGTGCAAGTCCTTCCTGTGGGTCCCTATGCCTGTGTGACTCTGGCTAAGCCACTTATCCTCTCAGTGATCTAGGGTAGTTCTTGAAGACAGTAAATTGCAGAAAAGGTGCTGATAGGCACCTCTTCTGATTTCCTACTGAGAATTCTTTGTATCAATGAAAACCAGGTCCAGTGTATGTTGAGAGACAGAGTCAAAGAGAGACAGAGAGAGAGAGAGAGAGAGAGAGAGAGAAAGAGAAAGAGAGAGAGAGAGACAGAGGACAGAGAGAGAGAGAGAGAGAGAGAGAGAGAGAGAGAGAGAGAGAGAAGGCAGGAGGGAGGCAGCTGGGTGCCATAGTGGATGGAGCCATGGCCTTGGAATCAGGAAGACTCATCTTCATGAGTTCAAATCCAGCCTCCAATACTTACTAGCCATGTGATCCTGGGCAAGTTACTTGAAGCTATTTGCTTTAGTTCCTCATCTCCAAAATGAGCAGAAGCAAATGGAAAATAACCCCAGCATCTTTGC
>CM053589.1:141042980-141090275 GCA_028646515.1 Pseudochirops corinnae
ACACACACACACACACACACACACACACACACAAATGACATTATACATACAAGTTTTGTTTTACAGGGGGGAGGGCAGGGCAATTGGGATTAAGTGATTTGCCCAAGGTCACATGGCTGGTAAGTGTTAAGTGTCTGAGGTCAGATTTGAACTCAGGTCCTCCTGACTCCAGGGCCAGTGCTCTATTCGCTGTGCCACCTAACTGACACTATATAACTATATATACACACATATATGTATGTGTGTATCTCTATATAGATATACATGTGTGTGCATATATATACATATATATATAAATATAAATATTTGCTGATGGATAGATAATCTTCACTTTGTGAGCTCCTTGAGGGAAAAAATAGCTCTTTCTTAGCAATTCTTTTCTCTCTCTCCCCACCCACTCAGGACAGATAGAAGGAGCTTAATATCTCTATTTAAAATTGAATTGACTTTATGATTTTGTCTAGGGCAAGCCATGAACAAAAATCTTTTCCTCATTCCCTTCTACTTTCCCTATCCTTCCCCCAAATTCTTAAACTCAAAGCTGTTGTGTATATAGCCTTATCGGTGAATTCAGATTAGATCTCACAGTGTACTATTAAATTTAATAAAAGATTTGTGCTTGTGGATGTTGTTTTCTTCCTAATTTTTTCACTGTTGATGAAATTAATTCCCCCCCCCCCCAAGTTCTTAAGCACCCTTAGCCCCCAAAATTGCTTAATCCAGCTAGGAGCCTCCCACTCAGCTTATTTTTCTGGTAGCTAGGCAATTTTCCCCCTTCCAACATAAAAGAAAAAGAAACTCGGAAATCTTCTGTATGACATGTTTATGAATTTGAACTTCCATGAACCTTGGAGAAAGCTGAGATGGAGTGATAAGGCCAGATCTGTCAGCAATACCCAAAGAGATGCAGTTATGTATCTCCAGCCATCTACTTGTTAATGTACCCTTCGGATGAAAAGAGCCAGTTAAAACAATTATAATTAGATAAGAGATTAGATCACTAGGAATAACAGGACTCAGACTTTAGGCTTTGAAATGCAAACAAAGCTATTAAATGTTTGTATCTGATAACACAGTAATAATGCTCCCCTCAAACAGACTGGGAGACCATTAAATTGCTAGTCAGAATGGCTGAGCAATATGAGAGGACAAATCATTCCTGAGGCTGCCATCCTCCAGTTCGGGAATTTATAACCTCCCCCTCTCCCTCCTCCCTTCTCAGTATTTTGGCTTCTTCTGCTTGACATTTTGATTTGTGTAGGTTTGCTGTCTGATCTTAGGCTGACTGAACACGTCAACCATTTCACACCAGTTGGGCTGAGGCAGAGTAGCCTAGGGTAGCTGAACATTTGAGCTAGGGATCAGGGGACCTGGCTTTAAATCCCAACTCTTCCCCCAATCCCACCAAGTGGTGTACTGGTAAATGTTTAACAACAGAACAACCTTCTCTCCAGAAAAAAAGAAAAAATTATGCAAGACCTTTAAAGTTTAAACTGAATTATTTACATTTTCTCCATCATCTTCTAAGATCTAAATCAACAAAACAATAAATCAAGCCCTGATTTGTAGCATTTGATGATTTCTAAGGTGCAAATGTTCACACTGAAAATTTAATAATTGGCTTTTATTATCTGGGTGTAGCAGCAAATGGTGTGTTCAGGGAGGACCAACACCTCTGGTGTGAGGGCTTGGTGAGAACTTTTCAGGGTTGCTCATCCACCTTTGGTACCCACTTTTCACCTGACTCTCACTTGTGGCTCCAAGAAGCTACAGCATGCAGTGGCCATACAACAGCAAAACCATCTCAGCAGATGGACTAAACCAGGTTGAGGGTTACTGACAGGCCTCAAATCCACCAGTGAGTCAGGGAGATATCTACCCCAAGCATGTGAAGACTTCCCCTGGGAATGAGTGGGTGAGAACAATTTGTTGCAACAGCCAGGGAGGTGACTGAAACGGGCTCTGGTGAAGCCTTTAGAGCTTGGTTAGACATGGAATATGCTGAGATCATCCACTGAACCCTCTGCCATCACCAGTTGCCTTGATTTTTGTTTTACCACTGGACTTTGATGATTCCTAAACAGAAAGTAAAGCTAATGACTTTGTGCAACTCTGTCTCACTTAAATTCAATTTGCTCAAAAGTCAAGACGTCAACCCATGATGTCATTGGTCCTTTGAGAAAATGAAGGATGAACAACAATGGAGTCTAGCACAGTCCTATTCTTACCTTCCCACACCCTAGCAGTATGACCTTGAGCAAGTCCCTTCATTTTTCTGAATTTCAGTTTACTCATCTGGAAAATGGAGCTAATCATACCCTCATACCCTGTTTTGCAGGCAGCTAAGTGGTACAGTAGATAGAGCAACGGACCTGGAGTCAGGAAGACTCATCTTCATGAGTTCAAATATGGCCTAAAACATTTAACAACTGTGTGACACTGGGCAAGTCACTTAACCTGGTTTGCCTCAGTTTCCTTGTCTGTAAAATGAGCTGGAGAAGGAAATGACAAACCACTCCAGTATCTCTGCCAAGAAAAATTCCAAGTAGGGTCATGAAGTCAGATACAACTAAACAGCAATAACCCTGTTTGGGGGAGAATAGTGGTTCCCAAACCACTTAAACTGTAGAGCACTTCACAAATGTAAGATATTCTACTTTAGTGCAGAAATTGTGAACCTGGACCCACAACAGTTTTTGAGAATTGTATTTCAATATAATTGGATTCCTGATTATTTTGGTTTTTGTATTTAAAAGTATCATCTTGGAAAGGGGTTGACAAGCTTTATCAGACCACCAGAGGGGTCCCATGACATGTTAACACATTAAGAACTTTTACTCTAGAGCAGTGGTTCTCAACTTTCCTAAAACCACGACCCTTTAAATACTCGTATGTGGGCTTATCTGCATGTGGGCGGACCCACCTGGAGGCAGATAGAGGAGCGGTGTCTCAGTTCCTAAGACCATCAGAAATATGTGTTTTCTGATGGTCGTAGGTGAACTGCTGCTCTAGAATATGGACTATCAGAACGGGCAGAGCCCTTAGAAGGCACCTACTTCAGCCTCCTGTTACTGAAGACAAATAACCTTTCCTCCCTTGGACTTTGCTCAACACTTCATTTCTCTCCTATGCTCATTATCATGTTCCAGACAGCAGAGAGGCCAGGGGCTATAGAGGTCCCATCTCGAAGCAAGGGAGACATGCGGAGGTCATGGAGACCAGGGAGGAGTTCCCATTTTTTCAGTGACTATGAAGAAATCATGAAAAAAAGTGGCTGAGGATGGTAAGAGTCTCACAGCACATAGACACTCTACGAGGTTATAACTTCTGTGAGGACTGGGACTGGTTGTCTTATTTTTATTCTACTCACACATTATCTATATTTATTTTATTTTTATTTATTTTGTTAAATATTTCCCTATTACATTTTAATCTGGTGCAGGCAACACTAAGGAGTGGTGCCTGGGGTGTGTTTGATACTGTTCTAGAAAATAATTTTAAAGGGATTGATTTGTGAACATTTATTTTATATAGCAGCCTATGCACAGTAGATGTTCCATACATGCTTGCTGAATTTAATGGAGGAAGATGGTCCCTCTAGAATCACAGACTCTCAGGATGTTTGATGAAGGGACTTCTGAGTTTATAATTATTCCTTCCACATCTTGGGGATTAGGAGTGTGGCACTCCCCGCAATCTGGAAAATCTATTTAAAATATTTGGCCCTCTCTTGGTACCAGAGAAGTCAAAGTTATTATGATATTAAAAATAAAATATGTTGACATTGCATAATAATACTATGCATATATTTTATGCATTTCTGAGTTTCTCAACTTTTTTCTGTGTCATCTACTGGCCTTTTCATTCATTTGTGCCTTCCACAAAACACCCCCCAAAATTCCCAGTTTCTCATGCCAACCTGTGATATATCAAAATCATGATGGGGGAAGTTGTGATATAGAAGAGGTAACTATAGTTCAAATTCTCATTTTACTAACTGAGAAACTGGATCTTAGAGAGGTGAAGTGAACAAGGTGAAGTTACTTCTCCAAGGTCAAGTGACTAGTTAGTTGCAGAGTTAGGATCAGAGCCTGCCCAGGTGTCTTGGCTCCCAGCCCAGTGCCTGAGTTGAACAGTGACCATCCTGCCTTCTGGTCATTGTCATCTATCTACCTCCATCACCCAGTTGGAGGATACCAAATTGTTGATGGCCATCAGACGTGACAGACTTTCACATTGTCTCCCTGGTGGCATGTCTGCATTTTTAAAGCTGCTCTTGGATGTCATTTTACTTTCCTGGGTTTCATTTTTTTCTTCTTTAAAATTAGAGGACTAGGCAGCAGGATTTCTAAGGCTCCTTCACCTTTGATTTTAAAAAAAATTTGGTTGAAAAAGATCTATGATTTTGTCATGTCAGAAACTGAACATGTGGGAATTCCTTCCACCAATGCAGATATGGAGCTCAAGTATAACTTTTAGTATTAGAGAAAGGCATGGGGCAGATAGGGATTAAGTCCCTGGCCACAGAGATAGTAGGTACCAGTGACAGAACTTGACATGAGGACTTCCTGACTCTTATCCGCTACCATATAATTTCTCTTTTACTTTCATTAATTTTTTAAAAAATATTCAAGAGCATACAAATGCGTACAGGTGTGTGTGTGTGTGTGTGTGTGTGTGTGTGTGTGTGTGTCTGGATAATTATTGAGTTGTTTCAGTTGTGTCTGACTCACTGTGACCCCATTAGGGATTTTCTTTGCAAAGATACTGGAGTAGTATGCCATTTCCTTCTCCATCTCATTTTACAGATGACGAAACTGAGGCAAACAGGGTTAAGTGACTTACCTAGGGTCACACAAATAGTAAGTATCTGAGGTCATATTTTAACTCATGACAATGAGTCTTCTTGATACCAAACCCATTGCTTTATCCACTGTGTCACCTATCTGCCTATATATATATATATATATATATATATATATATATATATATATATATATATATACACACATATACACATTATACATACACACATACATATATACACATATATACATACACACGCACAGATGACTCCTACCTTCTGTCTTAAGGAATCTCTCTACAAAACTAATTATTACTTTCTTGAGCTGGGACCGTATTTTGTTTTGCTTTTTAATTTCCCACCATGGTACTGGAAAAAAAAAACAACCTCTTATTTACAGGTATTTGATTTTAACACCTTTAACAGAGAACCTCTGGAATCAAAACTATACAATGACTCACCTTTTTCCATTTTTTCCTTTTAAAAAAATTATTATCAATTCATTTTTTGGACTTTGTAGATGCCAAAGCATTCACAAGAATACCATGGCTGGTATTTTCAGGCACGAAAATGGTGAGCTCTACATTCCTTTAAAAAAAAAAAATAAAGCCCAATTTTAATTGCTATGAGTTTCCCCTCAAGCTATCCAACCCATCCTTAAGAAGGCATCCCTGGGTAGGGTAAGACAGCAAGGCCAGTTGAACAGCTTCCTAATGAAATGCACTGTTAACTTTTCTAATTAATTCAAAGAGGTTGGATGTTTATTGGCTCAGTTTGAAGTTTTGCAGCCTAAGGATCCAAGCCAGCAATCAAATTCTCCAACTAGAACCAAAATCTGCAAACCAGACAAGGAGGCTCAGAAGGGTAGCCCCAGTCTCAGCTGTGATTGATTACAAGGAATGTCAGTCACTTGGTGTTGGAGCCCAGCTTCACCTCTATCCCATCCAGATATCGTGTTGTTTTGCTGTTTATTAGACTTCACTGTTGACATGGCAAGTGTTGCGTGTGATTGAGGAAAAGTTTTCAATGGTTAATAAATGAATTTCATTTTTGTAAGTCTTGTAGGCTGAGAGAATTATTCATCTAGTTCAGACCCTGAGAAAAGTGAATACTCACTTTATACAACTGACCATTTTCGAAAGTTTCTAATAAAAATGCCTAGTGAATTGTGGTAGTTATAATAATAGCTCACCTGTATCTAAAATTTGATGGCTTACAGCCCTTTTAGGTAGCTTAAATATTTTTATCCCTGTTTTACAGACGAATCAATCAATAAGCATTAAGTGCCTTCTATGTACCAAGCTGAAACCACAAATACAAAGAAGAAAGCAATCTCTACTCTAGTAGGGAGTAGACAACAAGTACAGTTGTCCCTTCCACATCACGGGACTTAGGAAGACAGCACTCACAATTTGGAAAATCCTAATAAAATTTTTTGGCCCTCCTTTCAGACCAGAGAAGAAGTCTGAATTATGATATTAAAAGAAAAATATGACCTTGGGAAAGTCACTTAACCCCAATTGCCCTGCCTTCCTCCCTCCAAAAAAAGTGTTGACATTATACAATACGTTGCATATATTTTATGCATTTCTGAGTTTCTAAACCTTTTCTGTGTTGTCTGCGGGCCTTCACATGTCATCTGCAAAAAAACTCCCCAAAATTCCCATTTAATTTGTTATGCTGACCTGCAATAGATCAAAACCATCATGGGGAAAGTCATTGATGTGGAAAGGATAACTGGGCATATAAAAATATAAACATAATAAATATAAAGAGAATAAACAAAATGTTGAACCTAGGAGATGATTAGGGAGAGGGAGCACTAGCAGGCAATCAGGAAAGGCTTCATGGAGAAGATGATACCTGAACTAGGATGAGACAGGTTCTAGGAAGTGGAGGGGAGGAAGTGAGACTCAGCAAGGACCAAGATGTGTCAAAGTCACACAGCCCAGCCAGGCACATAGGAGGAGTGTAATGAATGTTTATTGAATTGAATAAGTGATGGAACTGGGACTTCAACTCAAGTCTCCTATATCTCTAAATTTAATGTTTTCCATCCCTCCATCCCATGCCTCTTTATGCCACAATTTAGGAACTTTTCTATCCAAGTTTTTGATCATTCACTTTTCACAGGTAAGAACAAAAAAGCCTTTCACGATTGGCAATTTTTGCTTCATTCTGCACTGCCTTGAGATGAGACAGTGTTACATCAGATTGGGAACACTCATATCTCTTTACAATATTCACAGACTTGATGCCAAGTAACCAATTATGGATGGCCACATAATGGCTGATCTCTGCACCCGTCACCTTTCATGTGTCAGCAACCCTACCTTTCCCCACAATCCCTAAATATCTCTGGAGAATTCCCCACAGTCCCTAAATATCTCTGGAGAAAAGCCAGCAAACTCAAACACTTTCCTCATCAGTACATAGGGTTGCAGAGGGCTGTTGCCTTCATGCTGTGAACGCCATCCCCTGCAGGCCTCTTTCCTTCCTGGCCCTGCAGTGCTCCAATCTCCCAACAGAAAGTCTAATATTAATATTAAGCCCATGTTTTCTCCTTTATCTCCCTTTTCTATCTGCCAAGGATTGGCCCTGTTGTATGATGATAAGCGCCACTAGGCCCTAGTAAACAGCTTTTTTTATGAGGCGCTGAAATTCTTTATTAGCCTTTATTAGGTTATTAGGCCTCTAAGCAGCCTTGAGTGCTAAACAGTGGGGCATAAAAAAGTCTTATTTTCCAGGTAAGAAAATGGGCTTGCAAAGAGATTGATGACCAGAACTAGGCTAATCCATCTGAGCAGGGTATGAGAGCCGGCCTGAGGCTCACTCCTACATGCTTTGTATTCTTTCAGAAACATGCCATTTCCCCCCTTTGGCAATTAGATCCTCAGGTATTTTTGGACTACAGTGCAGTCCCCTCCACTAGGTTGGTCATCATTTCAGCTAAGTTATACATAATTTAATTCCCTTAATCTTTCTCATGCATCAATCCTTAATCACTGTGATAACCCTTTTAGGATTCTCAGCAGTTTGCACTCCAAGCTGGGGTTGGGCCAAATTGTAAAAGCTAAGTTGCACTGGGCTCCACCACTAGAAGGACCTAGGACTTAAAAAGAAGTGAAAAATGATCTTAGTAAAACCCAACTTTTACATAGAACTTTTAACTTGGCAAAGTGCTTTACGTTTGTGGTCTCACTGTATTCTCACAACAGCCCTATAAAATAGGGACCATAGGTATTAATATTCTTCACTAATAGATGGAAAAAAAATAACTGAGGATCATAAAGATTAAGTTACTGGCTCCTGGTCACGTGATTAGTAAGTATCAGAGGCAGGATTTGAATCTAGAGCCTGATCCCATGTCCAGCATTAGATCTTCCAACATTGGGCATTTTCACTTACTATCCCCCTTGCTTGGAATATTCTTCTTCATCTCTACCTCCTACCTTTCCTGGCTTCCTTTAAGTCCCAGCTAAAAAAAAATCTTTTCTATAACCCCAACAGCCTTTCCCAAACCCTCTTTATTCTAGTGCCTTTCTTCTGTTGATCATTTCCTATTTTTCCTGTACATAGTTTATTTGTGCATAGATGTTTCTATGTTGTCTCCACCATTATATCATGAACTCCTTGAGGGTTTGCCTTTCTCTGTGTCCTCAGCACTTAATATAGTACCTGGCATATAGTAGGTGCTTAATGCATTTTTATTCATTAATTGATTAAGCCACTCACATCACACTGCCTCTTAAAAATTCTTACCTATTAGAGCTGTAGGAAAAAAAAAAAACAGTCACACTAGTGCATGGTTGGTGGAGCTGTGTATTGGTCTGATCATGTGGGAATATGGATTCCTTTCAGGTGAAATGAAGGATTTCCATTCCAAAATAATTGTGTCATTTATATTGCTTGATGATAATATGATTGGATCCTCCTATATGTCCACAACTGGAGTTTCTAAGTCACTCTAGGTTCTTACCTATCCCAGTTCACCCCACCATCCCTTACAAAAGAGAAAATAAACAGTAGAGCAAAATTATAGAAAAGCAGCATCAAATTCAGACAGAAATGGAGCCTCTGAACAGTATATGAGGATACCTGTGAGTGGAATATTGACTTAGAAAATCACATATTAACACTATATATTTATTTTATTTTTATTTATTTTGTTAAATATTTCCCAATTGCATTTTAATCTGGTTCAGGCAACACTAAGGAGTGGTGCCTCGGGTGTGTTTGATACCTCTGTTCTAGAAAATAATTTTAAAAGGATTGATTTGTGAACACTTAGAATAACAGAGAGAAGGAAGTGATACTAAAAACCAATGTGGGTTCTCAAGAACAGGGCATGCCAAATGAATCTCATTTACTTTTTTCTCTTTTTGGAAGGATTATTAGATTGGTAGACTTGGGAACTGCTGAAGATAAAATATGCCTACATTTCAGAAAGACAAAATCTCACTGCATTCTCCAGTATAGAATGGAGAGATATGGGTCAGATGAGAGTAGAGTTAGGTGGATTCATCATGGCTTCAATGACTAGAACCAAAGAATGGTGACTAACGAGTTAATATCAAAGTGGAGTGAGGTCTCTAGTGTAGGGTTCTAGGAATATGTCCTTGACCCTTTTCTGTTAATCAATGGTTGCTAGTGACTTGGATGAGGCATAGTTGGCATAAAAGATATAGTTGGCACATATATGATGGGGCAGTCAAAAAAGCTATGGTGTGAGATTTTAGACTACATTAAAAGAAATGTAGTATTCCATAAGGCAGGGGCTTATGGTCCCATTGTACTCTTGTCAGACAACATCTAGAGATGGTCTTCGTTTTAGGGTACATTTTCAGTAGACCTCTGATAAACCTCAGTATATTTAGAAGAGGACTATCAGGATAGGGGGAAATGAAGACTGTGCATTATGAAAACTGGTTCAAAGACCTAAAAAATATTTCTCCTGGAGAGAAATAATATCATCATCAACATCCTCATCCTCATCCTCATCATCTGGTATCTGTATAATATTTTAAGGTTTACAAAGCACTTTACATTTTGTTTCATTTGATCTTTACAATGACCTAATATAGCTACATGCTGTTAATATTATCTCTGTTTTACAAATGAGGAAACTGAGTCTGAGGGAGTTTAAGTAATTTGCTCAGGATCACCCAGTTCTTAAGTATTTGAAGCAGGATTTAAATACAAATTTCCCGAACTATCCAAAATGCTACCTACCTGCCTCAGAAAGAAAGAGAAAAAAAAGAAAAAGAAAAAAAAGATGGAGGTCGGTTGAGGTCTAGGGAAGAAGGGAGATATGATACTTTTATTCAAATATTTGAAGCCCTGCCATGAGGAAGGATTAAGACTTGTTCTCTTAGTCCCAGAGGGCGAAAAGAAGAACAATGAATGGAATTTTAAGAGAGGCAGATTTTAGTTCCTTGTAAGGAAATACTTCCTCAAAATTAGAGCTGTACCATAATGGAATGAATTGCCTTAGAAGACAGTGAATTTCCCATCACTTGAGCTCTTCAAGCAAAGACCAAATGATCAATGGTTGGGAATCTTGGAGTAGATTTTTCTTTTCCAGTTTGAAGGGGGTGTGGTAAATGATCTCTGAAGTACCTGCCAACTTAGAGATTCTATGGCTCTAAAATCTGTTTTGAAGTGAAAGATGTGCTATTAGATGTGGTCCAAGCTTCAGTTTTATGGAAAACATTTAGTTATCACTAAGTTAGTCTAATGAGAATAGCATATGAAAGGAAAAATCCAGTCCAGAAGGATGATTAACTTGGAGAAAAGGTAGGTATAGATTTTCAAGTAACCATACTTCTTACAAAATTTTGAAAATCTGGGGAAATCATGCTATAGAAACATGTCATTATTTAACTGTTTGGCATATACTTAATGTAAGTTTGATGGCTTTTAAAAAAGAAAAGTTATTTAAAATACAAGTGATTTAACAAATGGGCAGCCTAGCCAGTGAGAATACCATCACCTCTTGCAAATATGGAAATAATTTAGCTCCTTTTTACATATGAGCTAACCTGAAGCAGCCTTTTCTCCTTGTATATCCAACTCAATCTGGATTCCATAATGAAGTTTTTTGGGCTGAGTCACAAGCAGGGGTATGCTAAATTTGAGGTTCTTTGGAATATAATTCACCAGATTGGAATTATCCAGTTTTCATTGGCTTCATAAATTCCATGGATACAATTAGGATTCGCATGCTCATTTTGGAATGGGAATACCAGGATTCAAATGAACAGGTTCACAGGATGCTCCCCCATTCCCCTCATTTTTTTCATTTAAAATACTTATTGATATTAATGTTCTTTTATTTATTACATATATTCCCCCTATCAGGAGCATCTGGAGGATTGAGTCATTCATAGGGAAATCCTCTTGACCTGAACTCTAGGCTGAATCTCTTCCATTACAATAGTCAATTCCTTGGCTAGTTTAAATCTCCCTGTTTTATACCTCTCCTGGTATTTATTATCAAAGAGATTTTGAAGAGGGTTATTTCTGCTGTTATATCTTATACGCAATCTTAAATGACCTTAATGTATGGATAGCAGACACCTTCTTATGAAAGGGTCAATAAGGTAGCATTTTGTTCTACTGAATCAATGCTTCTTTTTGGAATCCACAAATGATAAGTACAATGAGATGTTTTATTATCTGCATCTTACAGTTTATTATGAAATGATGAAGATGTGGTCCCTTATTGAATATTGTTTGAGAAAGCCTGATTCCTCCCTACTAATGTCTTTGTTGAGGATATCCTCAACTAATAAAGATTTAATATAGATAGGAGAGTAGGCATTCAGGTCAGTAATTATTAGTATTCACTTGTTCTCCCTTTTTCAGTTTTAATAAGGTCTGAAAACTTTTCTGTCTTTAATATAAATGTACCCAATGAAGAGGAATATATCAGTCTCTCAACACCTTTACAGTTGTATTACCTCTAGTCCCAATATCCTAGCCATACACTTTGTCTAATTCAGTTGCCTTTACCATCTCTGTTGTCTTTAGTCCAATTTCTACCTTCTTCATAAGCACGGTTCCTGTTCACAGATGGGATACATATTGCATCAAGCCCTAGAACATGGCCAAGCTTCCTAGAAGAAATCTTCAATCACTCAAAAGGATTTGGCCTGACCATCCATTCATGAGAGATCAAGTAGATAAAGAATGCCTATTACCCAGCTTTCTACAAGAGTTTGGATATCCCTGTTTGGCAGTCTGCTGAAGCCTATGGATTCCTTCTCAGAATAATATTTTTAAATGCAGAAAATAAAATATTTTGAGTTTTAAGGGAAACTATATTGAAAGAGTCATAATTTTTTTTTAAGTCCATAGATTCCAGGTTAAGAACTCTTACTGGGGGCAGCTAGGTGGTGCAATGAATAGAGTACCAACCACGGAGTTAGGAGGACCTGAGTTCAAATTCCGCCTCAGACACTAAACACTTACTAGCCATGTGACCTTGGGCAAGTCACTGAGCCCTTGTGCTTCCATAGTTCACAGAATTAAGAAGAGAATATAACAAAGAAAAATGTCCGACTTGATTTGGGGCCAAAGAGAGACTAGATGACCATTTATAGTCATGGGATTGATTAGATACCTTCTAAAGTCCTCTTCAACTTTAATACCTTATGAATCTTTGCTGGGTGCTGCAACTTGAAGGGGAAGGATCATTTTCACCTGTTTTCATTTAAGGTCAGGGAAGATTTCAGGGCTGATCGATCCAATGGGATTTGGAGAACGAACCTCTTATGCAATTAGAAGCCCCTCAAAACAAAAGCAAGCAGAAGGGAGCTATTAGACATTTAGACAGGAGTCCAATCCCAGAACCTAAGTGCCTCATGCAGGCTTGATGGATTTCTTCAATACAGCCCTGAAAAAAGCCAGGAGCTACTAGAGAAAATGAGTGGAATCTGGGAAAGAAGAATGCAGAAGTAGAAACAGAACAGCATTTGTTGTTGTTTAGTCATTTTAGTCATATATGACTCTTGGTGACCCCAGTGTTTTGCCATTTCTTTCTCCAGCTCATTTTACAGATGAGGAAACTGAGGGTTAAATGACTTGCCAGGGTCACACAGCTAGTAAGTATCTGAGGCCAGACTTGAACATGGAAAGATGAGACTTCCTAACTTCAGGCTTGTTGCTCTAGCCACGGTGCCACCTAGCCACCTGAACAGAACTTGAGTATGGATTAATGAGAACCCAGGGACTGAGAAGTAAATACACAAGGTGTTCATAGTGGCAGTTATGGATGTGGAGATAACTACTTAAAAAGAGACTTATCAGATTAAAGACTCAGTTATTTTTTTTTTGGAGGGAAGGCAGGGCAATTGGGATTATTTGCCCAAGGTCACATGACTAGTAAGGCTGGGTTTGAACTCAGGTCCTCCTGACTCCAGGGCCAGTACTCTATTCACTGCAGCACCTAGCTGCCCCAAGACTCAGTTATTTTCAAAGAACCTATACATAAGAATGGAAAAGATAACAAATGAACTCACATTGACCTAGGAAATAAATTGAGAAATCCTTCCAGAATGCTCATGCACCCACTACAACGATAATTTAAGGACAGTAGAGGAAGATGAGGTGAAGAATTTAAAAGCAAAACTATATGATTTGCCCCATATTCACAGAACAGAGAAGGCAGGTTGGGTGCCAAGACAACATTCATTTTACCAAAGAAGAAGAAACTATTCCTTCAGGAAATTGACATTTTTCCCCAAAGAGAGGTTTGAGAAATGATATTCTGAAGATTGACCAGGCCAAGAAGAGAATGAATCCAGCCTCTATCATCCCAGGGAGGACTGGAAGCATTAAAAGAAAAGTGAGGGATACCGATTCAATCTAAGTACCTTCACAAGGTTATTATGAGGATCAAATGAAATCATGCGGGTAGAGGGATGGACAAATGGATCCATGGTGCTAAACCATGTCAAGGTGCTATTTGGTAGATGTAAATTTTTAGGCAAGTGACGTTACCTCTTTGGGCTTCAGCTTCCTTTTCTGTGAAGTGAGGGAATTGTATTAAGTGATGTTTTTAGGAGCAGCTAGGTGGCAGAGTAGATAGATTGCTAGGCCTGGAGTCAAGAAGACTTCTTGAGTTCAAATCTGGCCTTAGACACTTACTAGTTGTATGACCCTGGGCAAGTCACTTAACCCTGTTTGCCTCCATTTCCCCATGAGCTGGAGAAGGAAATGGCAAACCACTCCAGTATCTACCAAGAAAACCTCAGAGAGTCACAAAGACTCAGACACAACTGAAAACAAAGGTCCCTCCAAGCTCTGAATACTACAATTCTGCAGATTTGAAGAGCATCATCAAGCAACTAAGCAAATGAAATAAGTGCACATTAGTAAAGTGGACCTAGCGCTGATCTTAGAGCTTTGAGACGTGGGTTTTAGTCTTGTGAAGGTCAACTACTATCAGCTACTATTGGTTTTGGTCTTGATTCCACCATTCATTATATAACCTTGGTCAAATTTTTCCTCTTCTCTGGACCTCAAGTTTTCTTTTTTAAAATATGTGAAACGAAGGGGTTGGATCAGATGGTCCCTTTTAACTCTATGGCTCTGTAAGTCTATGTTTTCTAGCTACACCCATACATTACAGGATCATAGATTAAAAACTGAAAGGGAACTTCAGACATTATCTAGTTTATATAGAGGAAAACTGGATGTCAGAGGGGTTCAGTAGCCTGCCCAGGGTCACATAGATGGTAAATGGCAAAGTTTAGATATAAGCCCAGGCCTTTTGACTCAAATCAATATTCTTTCCACTATATGTGTCACCATGTGAAAAGACAACAAGCTCAAGTCTTACCCAAAGAGATGAGGCCATTGCAGAGCACAGCAGAAGTGCTGTGATCTAGTTTAGAAGTAACTCCTAACCCAGTTCTTAATCCATATCCTAAAAAGGCACTTCAAGTGCAACCAATCCCATCCAAATGATTACATCCTAGTTTTGTAACTCATTTTGGAACGTGGAAGGAAGCAATGACTCAGAACTGCATGGTTGGCATGGTGAGCTATATGCTGGCACAACACTCATCCCAGCCTTTCCCTTCCCAACACTATTACCCTAGTTCATGTCCTCATGACTTCTTCCACAGGCTGCAGCAAGAGCCTCCTAACTCATTACCATTTCTCTGGTGTCTCCCCTCTGATACATCTTGATCACTGCTGTCAATTTAATCTTTTTAATGCACAGGTTAGACTACACTGTTGTTCTATACAAATATCTTCGATAGCTTCCCATTCTACCAGTGCTTCTCTTTATCTACTGAGTAGACCTCACTGTGCCTACTTGAATGCCTGGCTTTCAATGTCCTTCACAACATGCCCATGACCTTAATCTTCACACCTGTCTCTTATCCATAACTTAGTCTTCAGGCAAAGTGAATGATTTAACTTTCCCCAAACTAATTCTGAAAATCTTTTGAAAACCTTTCCCTGTCCCCAAATCCAAAGAACCTGTGCTTATAGAAATCTTACTTAACCATAGAAAACCCAGTTCAAATGCCTCTTCTTCGATTCACTCTTTTTAGACCCCTAACACCCATTACTCCTTTTAAGTCAGAAGTGATCTTACAAGACTCTAAACCAGTGGTTCTCAACCTTCCTAATGCTGTGACTCTTTAATACTTGTATGTGGGCATATCTGCAGGTGGACCCACCTGGAGATGATAAAGGAGCCATGTCTCAGTTTCTAAGACCATTGGAAATGTGTTTTCTGATGGTCTTAGGTGACCCCCAAAGGGGTTGCCACCCACAGGTTGAGAACCGCTGTGAGTCTAAACCCATAGCATTTTTATGTAACTTTCTTAATACACTCTACTTTGCATGGTGAGTTATTTATTATATTTCCTTGAAAGTAGGGACTATTTTTAATCTTTATACTACCAGTATTTATCACGATAATTGGCACATAGTAGGTTTTTAACAAGTGTTCTTTTGCTTGATACATTGATTTGTATACATATCTGATTCCCTCCTATTTGACCCTACATTCTCTAAAAACATGGACTAGCCTCTTATTCACATTTGTTCTCAGTTAAATTTGAAAAGCATTTAAGTGAGAAGATACTATACTTGGTACCTATGATACAAACATGTAAAACAACACAGTCTCTACCTTCAAGGCACTTATTTCTAATAAGAGGGATATAATATTAACACAAATGAGGATGAGGCATATAAGAATATGATGAAGGCAAAGGAGGAGTCTAAAGAAAGCGAGATGAAAGAGACCAGTTTAGTAAAGATTCCTTTGGTGGATGGGGTAAACCTTATCCTTAAAAAACCCTTACTGAATATCACCACTCCAGCTTGTTCAGTTCTTTATCTTTCTTCTCTTTCAAGGCTAAACTCAATGAAAAAGTCATCCATAATTATTGTCTCTGCTTCCTCTCCTCTCACTCTATTCCAAACTCCTGATAATCTGGCTTCCAACTTCATCTTTCAACAAAAACAGTTACCAGTGATCTCTAACCTGACAAATCTAATGGTCTTTTCTCAAACTTCATCCTTCTTGGTCCATGAGCAGCCTTCAGCACTGTTCATCACCCTCTTCTCCTGGATACCTTCTCCAGTTTAGGTTTTGGTGATACCAATGCTTTCTCTTAGACCTATTTCTGCCTGACTGTGCTTTCTTAATCTCCCTTGATGGATTTTCATTCAGGTCATATCCACCAAATGTAGATGGTCCCCATGTTGCTTTTTTGCCCCCTTTGCTTTTCTCCCTCTATACTCTCTCACTGAGATGGTCTTCCTCCTTTTCACTGCTTCCTGGCTTTTCTGGATTCCTTTCTCAGATCTCTTCTGCCTCCAATCCAACCCCCCCACACGCACAGTTACACAATTACACTGTGTAATTTTCTTCTAAGATTAGGGCCACATCATCCCCCAAGTCAGTTAAAGCTGGTGACTCCTTGTTGTCTTCAAAATCAAATGCAAAATCCTCAGTTTGACTTTTTCAAACTATTTGTAATGGGCTTCCTTTCTTCTATTCTGATCTTCTTACATATTATTACTCCCTCCACCTCCCCAAGTACTCTGGCCTCCCTGACCTTCCTTGAACAAGACATTTTATCTCCCAGCTCTAGGTATTTTCACTGGTTATGCCTCAAGTTTTGAAACTCTCTCCCTCCTCATCTCTGCCTCTTGGCTTCCTTTAAGCCTCAGCTAAATTTCTTTACCTTCTACAAGAAAACTCTTCCAGACTTTTTTTAATCTTCATGCCTTTCTTTTAAGACCACCCCAGTTTATTCTGTATATCTAGTTTGAAACTAGTTGTAGGCATGTTGTCTCCCTTATTAGACCATGAACTCCTTGAAATGAAGTACTATCTTTTGCCTCTAGTGCTAAGTGCAATGTTGTTGGCATAACAACTTGCGCTGTATATAACTTGCATGTACTTAATTGTCTCCCTCATGTGAATGTGAGTTCCTTGAGTGTAGGGACTATGTCTTTGCCTTTTTTTTTTATCTCTAATAGTTAGCACAGTGCCTGACACATATTAAATACTTTGCAAATGGCTGTTGTTGAGGATGATGAGGATGATGGCAGATGATGGTTACTGAGGTCCTTTCAAACTCCCAAGTTCCTTGATTTTATGATTCTGTGAGCTGGGGAATCTAGGAAACTTCTTGAAGGTGTTGAGGTTTTGGGATAGTGGGGTTAGATCATAGCACCTGGATAAGGGGCAAACACTATGTCAGTTTCTGCCAAGCAGACCAGCATGATCCACACCTCCCACCTTTGAGATCAGCAATGTAATGAAATGTTGAACTTCCTTTTAATGTAAAAAAAAAAACATCAAGCACATACTTCTCATCCTTGGGTCTGCTTTTGTCTAGAGATGCTTACAAGGATATACCTCCCAGAGCTAGTGAAACCTGCCTTTTAATAATAAAGGTCTTGGCTATCTTTGTCCTCCTGATATGCACCTGTTGGGGGCTCATGTGCCAGCCTGAATAGTGGCTTGTTGACAAAAAGCAGCAAACATCTGCGGGTGATGATAGCACAATCTGATCTCCCATCTCTATGCTTTTATATTCCTGTCTGGTGTTTTATCACTTCTCTCTCCTTCTTGACTTCCACTTCAGACTTCCCAGCATTTTCACTAGTGGAGACAAGGTGTTATTTCTGATCCCTATGTGTGATATTTGCTTTGGGGTTTTTCAGCCTTTTGATTGATTGATCGGCTTTGCAGAGGGAAGGGTCCCACAGGGTATGGCCAAAGCTGGCATGGCTTTGATGGAATTTCTCGTCTTATGCAGGATGAGGCCTAAGGTTTGTTGAAATGTATCAGGAATATTACAAAAGGGGCAAAACTTTTTAGTTCTATTTCACATAATGAGACACATATATTTCTGTTTTTGGGAATACAGGAGGAAAGGTATAGATTTGCCAAACTGGGGTTTTACCTTTGTGGCTACATCTAACAGCAAAACTTTCTGAAATTTCAGGGTACAGTGGGGCATTTTTGCATGCAAGTGCTTGTGGGAATCTTAAAGGGGGCCTCCTGAGCAAGGGTGAATTAGTTAAACCTTCTATGGCTCAGCACTAATCTAATTAATTGCAATAATTTAAGAAGGAGGTAATGAGGTCCTAAACTAATATGGTAGCAATGTGAGTGGAAAAGAAGTAGATTTGACAGTGGTTAACAAATGATTGAATGTGGTGGGAGGGTGTGCAAAAAGAAAAAGATTGAACTGAAGGATTAGGAGAGAAATCAGGGTGCATATATATAGGTTTGGTAGTTTTCAAAACAGAAGCAATAATTACAGGCATGGGGTAGGTTATAGCGGCAAGAGGGATATGTGCTGAGGAGAGACATTCATGAGGTAGGTAGAGAATAATCACTCAGTAGGATGGAAAAAGTTGTCGTAGAGGCAGAAAGGGAACCAGAAGAGAATACTGTTGTACAAGCCAAAGAAGAAAGTATAGAGTTAGAGAGAGGTGATCAGGTCAGCTAGGTGGCACAGTGAATAGAGCACCAGCCCTAGAGTCAGGAGGACCTGAGTTCAAATGTGACCCCAGTCACTTGATACTTACTGTGTAACCCTGAACAAGTCAACCCTATTGCCTTGCAAAAAGAAAAAATGAAGATGAGTAATAAACCATGAGAAGGGCTGTCAAAAGTTTCAAGATGACAAGGATGGAGAAAAACTTATTGGAGTTGGCAATTACGAGGCCACTGGAGACCTGGGAGAGAATAGTTTCAGTAGAGTAGTGGGAATGGAAATTGAATTTCAGGCTGTTAAATGGGATGGTGGTGAGAAAGTGAGAAACAGTAGGGGGGCTAGTATTTCTAGGAGCTTATCTGGGAACAGGAAGAGATATAGGATGATATTTGACTGAAACAGGGTTAGGTTTTTTGATAGAAAAACCTGCATATGTTTCTGATCAGAAGGAAAAGAGAGGAGAGGAGAAAGAGAGACACTGAGTGTGACAGAGAGACAGAGACAGAGGCACAAAGACAAGAGGCAGAGAAACAGAAATAGACAGAAAAATGACAGAGGTAGTAATAATATTCCCCAGCCATATCACATCTAAAGTATTGTCTTTGGTTCTGGGCCCCATCTAATTTTTTCTCCATACCTGAATTTGATCCATGAGAAAAAGCCTTTCAGATACTGAACTAGGAAATAGGAAACCCTAACAGCTTTTGAGTTTGTTACCTTAAAACAGCAATTAAATAACTCAGGTTCTAAGAGTAAAAGCAAGGGAGAATATTAGAGTAAAATAAGTGGGTGCCTTGGGACAGTCAATTCAATAATTACAATACACATTTCTAGAAACACTCTGCAGTGTGCAAAGCCATTTCTTCACAGAATTCCTATGAGACAGGGAGCATTATTATTCCCTTTTACAAGTGAGAGAACTGAGGTCCTTCCCCTCCTGGGATTGATAATTCAGTGGAGGAATACCAGACATGGACAAACAGCTGTGACAGAAGATTGTATCTTACCTTTCTATGTTCAGTTCGTTACATCCTTACCTACTAAATACCTACTAAGATTAACAACCTGCATTAGATTCAAAAAAGAAGAATTATGTGGTCTCTTCCCTCAAGAGTTTATAGCAAAGTGCCATGTAATGTCTGAGGAAGGAAAGATTGTTTTCCTCTAGATAGGATCAGGAAAGGCTTCATGAAGGAATTGGCACCTAAGCTGGATTTTGAAGGATGGGCAGGATTTCAGCTGCCAGAAACGTAGGGGAGATGTAGCAGACATAGCAAAGGGCATGAAAGGAAGCACCAAGGAGGAAAGATGTTATTTGTACCTGTTACATTTCAGTGCCCAGGGACAAAGCTACAGTCACCACCCCTAGTTAAGTGTCACTTGAACATCATATTTGCATTGATTTCTTTTGCTTTCAGATCACCTGTATTTGGGGCTTTGTGAATTCCCCTTTCCATATCCACTGAGCTATAACTTCCCACTCACACCCTTGACTCACTTCTTAAAGAGGTCTATTTGCTAAATGAGTATTACCTTACTCAAAGTGAGAGCCTGAAAAGGCCTTATCCTAAAAGGGACAGTGGCTCCCATTGCATCCTGAGTCATCTCCAGTAATCCTGATGAATATCTGGCCTCTGGACCCAGATGACTCTGGAGTATAAAGTGAGACTGGTGACCTTGCACAGCACTTCTTCACTCAAATCAAAATCAGCTTCAAGTCATATCATTTCCCTGATGCCATGATCTTCTTCAAAAACAAAGGATAAAGACAATAACAACTTAGCATTAAGATTTTAAAAGGAAGAAAAAAAGGCATTTCAGCAAAACTAGACAACATATCAACTGAATCAGGTCTTTTATATATATATATATATATACACACACACACACACACACACACACACGCACACACATACATATGTACATATATATGTATGCATATGTATATATGTGTGTATATATTTACTTATTTATTACACAATCTTTTTCTTCTAGTCTTTTACTTCCTCAAAGAAGGGAGGAAGGTACATTTTCTTATCTCTTCTCTGGAGTCAAAGTTAGTCATTCTAAATTTCACTGCACTGAATTTTGTTTTTTGTTCCTTCCACTTACATCAGGTCATTTTTCTAAACAAAATAAGAAAAATGAGCAGAGGACAGAAACCCCCAGAGAGCAGAGAACATTTATAAAGGGCTATGTGCCCACAGAGCTTTTGTAGAAGATTGAATATTCATTTTAGTTTGAATATATCATACATATAAGGAAGTAATATGAGATAAGGCTAGAAAGCTAAGATGATTCTAGGCTGTGAAGATGCTTCAAAGACAGACTACAGAGTTTGAATTTCATTCTGTAGACAAGGGGATGTCATTAAAGGCTCTTGAACAAAGGACTGATGAGGTCAGAGTCATGTGTAAGGAAGATTATTCTGGAAGTGAGTGAACAACTTATCTTGACGCTAAGGAGCCTGGCTTTATGTGGTACAGAGGAATAATTGTTTTAAGCTGTAAACTAGGAATTTCTAAGCACCTGGTATTTGCCAAGAACTATGCCAAGCACTGAGGAAGGCCTTGGGCTATAATCCCTGTTCCTCTGCTCCCCAGGGGTTTCTACTCTCTGCTCATTTTCTTGTTTTATTAGGAAAAATAACCTGATGTAAATGGAAGGAATGAAAAACAAAACTCAATGCTGTGAAATCATAATGACTAAGTTTGACTCCAGAGAAGAGATAAGAAAATGTACTTTCCTCCCTTCTTTGCAGAGGCAGAGTCCTAGGACTGTAGAATATTACATAGGTTATCTATCACACACGATTTATGTGGCAGTTAGTTTTGTTGAAATGCTTTTTTCTTTCTTTTTAAATTTCTGTGCTAAGTTGTGGCTCAGTGGGTAGGGACAGGGGAATATGTATATCCAAAAACATAGGTGACATGAAAACAAAAGATATCAGTGCAAATTTAGGGTTCAAGTACCAGAGTATTAACTAGGCGATGGTAATTGTAGCTTTGTCCCTGGGTATGGAAATTTAGAAGGTACAAATAATACATTGACTTTCTTACTAGCATGGAAACAATCAAGTTTAGCACTCAACAAGAATAATTAATTTAATTAGGAATTTGCCTGGTAGTACATAACATCATTACCATCCAAAGTAGCCAAGGTAAGCTCCTTATGGCAGCCTAGCCCCAGGTATTGTTCTCTCTCTACTGCCAGTCTCAGTTTCACCAACAATGAGCAGCCTCAAATCCCTCAGAGGTCATCTAGTTAAACTCCAACTGCCTTATTTTATAGAAGAGACTGAGACTAGGGACATTAAGTAACTTTCCTATGGCAAAGGCAGTAAAAGTAGCAAAACAAAAACTGAATCTGGTGAGATTCTTGAATCTAGAACTTGTATAATACAGGGCCTATGGCTCTGAACCTAGCTCTCTAGGTCTTAATTATTCTGTCTTTTTCTTCCCCAAGGGACTTTGTTTTGAAAGTTCTCCCTTCATTGCTTAATTGCATTTGTCTTAAAAAGTTGATTTAAAAAATACATTTCATATTGCTTTCTTCAGAGCCAGAATTATTAATTTTGACTGTTTTGATAGTAAGGGCTTAACCAGGAGATTTCATCTATTTCTTGGAACCATCAAAGATGATGACTTTGGTGAAAGGAGTGCCATAATCCTCTCTGTGTAGAACTATACTTATAAATGAAATGTCCTTTCCCAGACATTATCAGCATCAAGGATAGAAAAAAGACAATGGGAAGTTTCCATGAGCTTTACAGAGGATGCCAGTGCTATTCTGGTTACAAATGCCTAAGGCACTCCACTAAAGAGTCTTGCAACAGAACAAGGGATGGCAATATTTTTAAGAGCTTATTTGCCTCTCGTTTGGAAAGTACATTAGTCTGAGAATGAAGAAACCTGGGCCTAGTCTGGGCTGTGCCACCAATTAGCTGTCTGATCTACATTGATGTTTTCTGTCTTTAGGTCTTCATATCTTCATATGGAAAATGGAAGGGTTGAACAGGCTGATATCTAAAGTGATTCCAGTTCTAACAGTCTATGATTTTATGACAAAATGACATGAAATGAATTTTCTTAAATATAATAGAGGACTAGCCCTCGGGAGTTAGATCCTGGCCCTGTTGTGCGACCTAGGGCACATCAGTTAGTGTCTCCGTTAAATGAAGGAATGAGAACAGATGAACTTCAAGGTCTCTTACAGCTTTGACATTTTGTGCCGTTCTGAGTTAAAATGACTGTAAATGAAGAGCTTCTCAAGTCCATTTAGACTTCATCTGTCAGAGTGACATCTGGTGGCTCCCAGAAGACACTGAACTGTGCAGCCATTGAAACAATTATGATAAAAATTATTTTCTCCCATCACTTCTGATACATAAATATCTAAATCTATGGAAAAAAATATTCTGAAGAAAACAACACACAAAGTCTGCAACCAAGGTGAAAACTTATTTGCAAACAGGCTAAAAAACTCCAACTACAAACCTCATCTCACAGAAAGAAGCCTGTCACATAAGAGGTTTGTTTTAGGGGTGACTAGGTGGTGCAGTAAATAGAGCACTGGCCCTAGAGTCAGGACACTTGGCCTCAGACACTTACCACTTACTAGCTGTGTGACCTTTAGCAAGTCACTCAACTCTAATTGCCCTGCCCTTCCCCCTCCAAAAAAATAAAAAGAGGTTAGTTGTATACTGACCAAGTGGTAGATATCTCAAACAATGAATACATAAAATATTGGATAGAAAAAAATTTAAACAATTTTTTTTCTGAGTATGATGTTTCTTATTTTACTTATGAAAGCAGTGGTACCAAAGGAGCAAGCCCTGGATCAATAGTTGGAGAATCTGGGTTCAAGTTCACTCCCAAATTATTCTATATTTCTTTCTGAGAGATGTTATATATATTATTCCATAAATACAAATTGATTAATTTATATATTGATCAATATTTATTGATGATGGCACCAAACACTGTAGCTGAATGTCATATACTCAATAGCCATCTCTGTAATATTCCTCAATAAGCACTTTAAGCTGATTCATAGGTTCTTGCTTTTATACTTGTAAAATTCTTGCTTTTATACTTATATATATATATATATATATTAATTACACTTTTATACTCATTTTATGAGTATAAAATGTCAAAATTGGAAAGGACCTTAGAGTTTCTCATCTAATCTTTTCATTTTACCCATAAGGAATCCAGCCCAGAGAGGTCAAGGGAATAACCCAAGGTGACACAGTTTGAATTATAATGTTCCACAAAAACAAGATGTAAATGGGAAAGATGGAGAGAGATGTTGAAAATCTGACATGAACTATGTGAACAAATCAAATTTGTGTTTGTCCATCACATGCCCCAAGATTAGGATACATGGAAACTAAATAAAACTCTGGAAAGGCAAATTTAGAGCAATTTAGACAGAAAGTAATGAATTTGGGCAAGTTATTATTCTAAGAAATGAGACAACCATGAAACACAAATAAATTCAAAAAAAGATTTGAAAGTATGAATGATAGAGTCATAAATAGTTTCTTAGAAAAATTAGACCAGACATAATTTTTAAAGCTTACGTCATGGAGAACAATTTTTTCTCTGATAATATATAATTTAAGATCTTTGTAAACAATTATCATGGGTTGAAAGGAAGTCTAGGTAAAAACAGACCGATTGACCTGTCTAACAAGGTCAAGAAATGGAGATGGAGTGGGATATTTAATAAAGTATTGAATTCTTCTTATCTTGGATGGAGTAAGTTTTTCATCCTCAGGTAGAAAGATGCTCACCTGTGAGAGATATTGTGGAGGGGATTTGAGTAGTACATTACTTTAAATGACTTTCTAATCCTCTAAAGTCTAAGATTCTATGGTCCCATGAAGATGATTCAGTATAGTAATTCCTAGGTTATTTTCTCTATGGAAATAATCATTCCGCCAACTTCCTTTTCCACAGTGGTAGGGAGAACCTTTCCCAACAGAAAAGGATTCCTATGGATGGATCTAACTAGACTGTAACTTTGAGTGATTACAAGGTCCTTTTGCCAATACTAAAAACCAGTACTGCTGTATACATTTCATTTCTGAGCCTCAAGGGGAAAAATCACTAGTAGTTCCCTTCTTTAATTAATGGCCATCAAAAATATCCCTTATGAACCCTAGGACAACCCCTCATTTAGTGGCCCAGTAATCTTTGCATCTCCTCTATTACTTAGCCTGATGCATCATATGCAATAGGCACTTGATAAATGTTTAAATAAATGAATGATTGTTCTGGGTGCAGTGTTTACTGTTTCTGTCAATATGACCTATGTTGTGTGATTTAAGTTGGAAAGTAAGCTTTCAGATTCTGGATTTGTCAATCTATGCTTATTCCTTAGGTCATTGGGGTTGGTTTTCTTAAAGTCTACCTTTTAGCTTGATGTCTTCCCTTCTCAGGGTCCCTGAGAAAAAATCTTCTCTCCCTCAACAAAATATAATCTCCTCGAGGGCAAGGATGATTTGTTTTGTCTTTGGATGCCTGGGCCCTTATACAGTGTCTAATCCATGGTAAGCATTCAATAAATGAGCCTTGAATTGGATTCAATTGAATTAATTGAACATTTCACTGCTTACCCATTACTTTATTCAGAACAACTCTATGAGGGAAGCAGTAAAACTGTTAGTTTCTCCGTTTTCTAGAGGAAGAAATAGACTCAGAGAAGTTAAATGATTAGCCCATTGTTATATGGCCACTAAGTCACAGAGTCAGGATCTTGACTCAGATCTTGTGGTGCCAGATTCAGTGCCCCTCTAATATACCATGTTGCTAGGTCAATGATCCAGGTTGGGCCTATCTACAAGTTTCCACTCGGACTTAACCGCTCAGATTCTGTGACTGATTCAAGATGGTTATTTCTTCCATTTTCCATCTGTCTTCCTTTTGTCCAAAGCTGAATTGCTCTTGCTACACAATTAGGCATCAGTTCTCAGGAGCAGAAGGAAGCCAGGGATTCTCTAGTTAAAAGGTTGATTAGGCTGTCTTAAAATAAACTTAAATTGAACCAAGGGTGAATGATCCGGAAAATAACAAAACACATCTAATTAGACTGGAGAGAGTACAAACTGTGCTCTGCCTTTTTGGCTTTGTTTTACGTGGTAATGGGAAGTGATAACCATTATACATGATAACACTGACAAGAGAAAGAGGTTGAGGCCTGCTCTTCTTAGAACTCTTCTCTTTTGAAGGCCAGAAGGCCACAGAATAACCTTGATGAGATGCAGAAGTCTGGAGATGTTTATAAAGTCAGTGCCTGGGAATTTCATTTGAAAGTTGAGAGATATGCAGGCTGTTTCTTTCTGTCTGTGTCAGAAGGCAGCAATTTTATAAAATATTTTTAAAATCCCCTTCCAAATAAAAATCCTGGTAGGTGGAAGGGGGCAAAAAGCCATTCAATCATTATCCTGCAGAATATGAAACCATGCAAAATCTTCACATTAGTCCCCATCATGTCTCATATTGAACCACATTCTCTTGCCAGGCCATCTGCAAAGTGGGCAGCTTAATAAACAAACGCCAGCCTTCTATCATCTGGACTCCTATGGCTTCCAAAGCCAGGCTCTAGGTTTATATGCCATTATACCCTCCCTTAGATGGTATTGTAATTTCTTCCAAAGAGTCCAAAGGCCTTGATGAATATTTCTTCATGCATCCCCTCAACTAGGGCTGTAACAATAAGGGTGTCATCTGTGCCTTAAGCCTTGGAGAGGGTAGGGAAACTGAAGATGGGAATGTCAGGGCAGAGGGAACAGGGTAGCATATGCAGGAAGGGTTGAGGAATAGATTGGGCAGATCTTCCACCCATAATAAATTAATAACTAGACAAGGAAAAAGATCAAGAAGGTTCTGCCAATATGCTGTCGCCTATGAAGTCAGAACCAGGGGGCATAACTTCTATCCATAGCTACTAGCTGGAGGATGAGTGGGTTAGCCTCCTCAACACTTGTCCAGTGGAAAACAGATGGAAAATGTCATTAGACTTGGTGGACAAATGCAGAGAAAGTGTCAATGGTACAGAAAGTGAACAAGTATATGAATTACAATTAGAATCGGAACCCCTCAAATCCAGTCCAACCCTAACCAGAGGAACACCATGATTTTCCTTAGAATTAATTATCAAGTCAAACTCGGCTCTCCTTTGTTTGAAAGTCATGAAAATCAAGTTACGTAGGATTAGAAGGGACAAAGATGGTGCAAATTTATAAATCCCTACCACATCGTACTTTAACCTACCAGTGCCCAAGATCACTCCATGGAACAAAACATTTTCCCTGGAGAACTGAATTCAGTATGTTATTGATAGCACTTAGGCTGTAATTATAACTATAATAGCTTAAATATATGTATAGCTTCATTTTTCAATTTTTTTATATATTTAATTCTTCATATTGCTTTAATTTCCAACTATATCCCTGTGCTTTCAGCCCCTTAAGAGCTATCTCTTATGGCAATGAACAATAAGTAATGAAGAGGAAAAATCCAAACCAACCAACACGTCATCTGGGTCTCATAATACGTACAAAGTTTCATACACCACCAGTTTGCTACCTCTCCAATGAAAAGGAGGTACATTTTCTCATCCCTTCTTTGGTGATGAAGCAACACCCAATTTCTTTTTTAATGTCGATCTTTCTATGTACATTGCTATGGTCATGATACCTATTGTTTTCATGGTTCTTATTTTATTTTGTATCAATTCATGCCTTTTGTAGTCATTTGATCCTTACAACCATCATAGAAGATAGGCTGTACAAACATGATTATCTGAGCCTTACAGATAAAGAAATTAAGGCTTGGAGAACTAGAAAGTAAGGGAGTTAAACTGGAACACAGGCCTTCTGACTTTAGATCCAATATTTTTTTTTTCCAACTGTACCACATTAGATTATACGTCTGGTAATGAACGAGAGGTCTTTTGTCTGAGAACCAAGTTAGCTAAATTCAGAAAGATTTATCAATAAGTTGGCTGTTAGGTAATGATTTTTTCATCCACAGCAACTTTAAAAATAATTAATTATGAAGAGTTTGAAATGTGCTATCATGGAGGAAGAACCCACAGGAACAAAACAACAAATAGTTGAAATATTGAAGTGTCTCAATATCATGTAATTGCCTGAAAAGGAAGGGCCCAAGAAGAGCCTGGTCAAACTGAGCATCATATCAGTAGTTAATGTGATTACTCTACAAAGTAAACATCCAAACTAATACCACATTTGAGGATGTTGATTAAGTCAGGATTAGTCATATACTTAAGCTACTTAACTTTTTGAATGGAGAAGTGAGTAAACCAGATAAAGATATGAGAACCAGAGCCCAGATGGTTAAAGAGAAGCACAAAGATTCTAGTTTCCTGGAGGGAAGCCACCATGTGCAATCTTCTACATCAGGGAATAACCACATAGACCCAGGATAGGAGGGAACTACATAGTCCCAGAGAGGTCAATAGATAGAAACATCAATGGGGAAAGTTGTAAAGAGCTCCTAGCGCCAAGTCAGGGACTAAAGGAATTCACTTTGACCACAGTAAAGTGATGGTGCTAAAGAAACCATTTGATCTAATCTCTTAGACAAAAGAAGAAATTCCTTGACCAAGTTCCCTGGAGAAGAGGATTTCTCAGACAACATTCAGTTGTTGGACCAGATGGAACTACTCCAATCAGGATCCAGAGAGGAAGCTAAGGAATGACAAGAATCAAAGCCATGACCAAAGCATTGATTTCACCCTAAATTGGTACTGTGAGCTGTGTGAACTGCGCAGATATTGGGAGTGGTGGCTGTCAGCTATCAATTTCTTCGGAAAGATCATAAACAAAGAAGCATGATCCTGGCAGACAGTATACCTTCCTGGGAAGGTTGGAATTATTACTTAATTCTCTGGAAATCATGGATTTTTTCCCTTACTGGGGGCTTCTTCCACCATAGCAGTGAAGCTATCTACATTAATATCTGGAAATGTTGAATTCACTGTAAAAATGATTATCTTGAATTACCAGCAGCCTGAAATACTTTCTTATATTGGGGGGAGGCCTCAATCAAAGAATAATATTATAAAGCTGGAGGCCTATAAAGGTGCTTGGGAGTGATAGAGAACCACTGAAGAAAGGAGGAGAAATGCTTTAAGGGTTTCTGATTAAGACTTTTGCATGTTGTTATGGTTGGTTTTTTTCCTGGCAGATAAACCTAACTTTTTTTTTTTTTATCTTTTTAACTTGACTACTCGTGTGGACCTAAGGGTCCTTTCCCTCTTTTTCATCAACCTAGAAAAACCCAATTCCTATATCCCCAAGGAAAACCAGTGGGGACAGAGAAGGCAATGTGGAAAACAAGCCAAAGTCTGATGGTCTCAGAAGAAACTCTGGTGGCAGAATAAACCAAGGAGACATTTGTGTGATTGCCAGGAGGAGTGAACCCTGCCCATGTAAAAACTACACAAACCAAAACAAACAACCAAAACAAAGAGCCTTTTGTTTGGGACCATGGTTTACATGTTTAAATTCTCCATAACTTCAACTCCATTTAATAAGCATTGTTAAGCACCTACTACGTGTAAGATATCATCTGTAACAACTCAAAGGACTCCCACTAATTTCTTTCCCCAAATATTTAGAAACAAAGCTCTTAGAGGTAAATAGAAAAGGAAGCATCCTGTAAGAATCCCAGACACTCTGTTACTACTAACTAGGCAATGAATAATTTACAGCAAAGAATGTTTTGAGGGGATAAAATTGTTGATAAGTCAGGAGAAAAAAAAAACCTCTTAGCAGTAAAGCCAAGCAATCCATCTTCAAGAAACAGGTTTCAAATGCATAGTTTATGAATACATTGAGGTTTGTTTTTTTTTATCTATATGGAAATTGGTCAGTTGTAATATATGTTACATCTCAGTGTGAACTTGAGTCTGAATGATATCAGAGTCAGGAATTAAAGCATCATTCCAAAAGCCTAGAAAGGACACAGAAAAAAACAAGAACAACAAAATGACACTTTCTATCCAAGGCTGAGGAGAAATATGCTCTGTATTTAAAATGCTGAGTGTAATGCATTAGTATGCTAGGAATGATGCCATTTGAACAGAACCATATTCAATCTTGTACGAGCATAATGGCCGACTTGATCTGAGAGCAGCTTCCTCAGGGAATCCCGAAGCAAAAGCCATGAAGCCCCATTGCTCAGACTTCTAATTTATTGAATCTCAGTCATTCTCTCAAATAACCAGAGCAGTTCACACTTTGGTACATATTATACTAACAAAAGGCTTTCCTCAGGACAATCCTGTAACTTCTTTTGTGCAGGTTTTGGTTTTAAATCAAAACCGTCTCGGAGAGGAGTGAAATGACTTTCCTGTGGTCACCCAGCTAATAAGGGGCAAAGCTGGAGCTCAAGCCTTGTTCTTCTGAGTCTAAATCCAGTGATCTATTACACCACACTACCTTTCAATAGAGGATTGTATTTGATAAATGGGATGCTACTGACCTATCATCAGTAGAGTACATTTTTCCGGTATAAGAGGGTCATGGAGAAGGATGGTCATGAGCTTTATATAATCTACCAGGAAAGGCAAATGGGGAGGCCGATGAAGAGAGAAGGATCAAGTATCTCATATGAGCAGAGAGCCTGTGTATTTACACACTCTGGTAGAGCTGTACAATTTAGCCTTAGAGCAGATTCAAACTAATTTGCTTAATCAATCCACAAATACTTAAAGACCTATGATGAAGTGCTTCCCCCTCTTCACCTACATGAGTCTCACACTATGTTATGTACCGAGATATAAAGACACCAAATGCAATGGCCCCTGCCCTCAAGGAGCTTAGTTAAGTGGAGTTACTACCTTAAACTTACTTTTATTTCCACCATGCTAAAAGTAACTGAATGAAATCAACAACAGTTTAAAATCATGGCATTTTAGAGTAGGAAATGACTTTTGAGGTAACCTAATTTAAGTTCCTCATTTTACAAATGAGGAAAATATATTTATAAATAAATTTTATAAATTTCCCCTCTAGAAAGGAGAAATGATTTAGCCTAAGACTTCACAATTAGTCAGTGGCAGAGTAGGAATCCTCATTTCCAAAATTTTTTAATTAATAAATTTCACTTTTTCACATCATACCTTTTCAAAAAGCTTCACATTTCTCACTCCCACCCCTTGCCACATAGAATATTTCCAGACATATAGAAGAATTTCAGAAAACAGTTAAACCAAACAGCATAAAAAAGTAATTGCACCAGACATTTCATGAAACTTTATACTTCAGAAGTTTTCTGTTTGTTAAAATTAAAGAGGAGTGTGTGCTTTAATTTTAATAAGACCAACGTTGTTTATTGATTTTTTTCCTCAGTGTTGTTGACTCTTAAATCTTTATTTATATGATATAGTCACTATGTAAATTGTTCTCTTCTGTCATCTTTACTCTTCCTCACTTCGTAAAAGTCCTCCCATAGTTCTTTAAATATTCCATATTTATCATTTGTTATGGTACAATAGTATTCCATTACAATCATCTGCCACAATTTGTCCAATCGTTCCTTCATTGCTGGGCACATAGTTTGTGTCCGATTTTTTGCCATTATGTGTAGTGTTCCTAGGAATATATTTTTGGTACAAATGGAGATTCTCTTGCTAGTAATAAGCTCTATGGTGTATAAACCAGTAGTGAGATTGCTGAGTGAAAGGATATAAATCTCTCACTTTTTTGTTCTTTGCATAATCTTAAATTGTTTTCTAAAGTGATTGGTCCAATTCATAACTACATAAACAGTGAGTGTTTGTTTCTCATATCCCAGTGATAGGTTCTTTTATACCGTAGCCTGTTGCTTCAGTAGTACCAAACCTAACCTCTTATAGAGCCACAGAATGAAGCATGGACAATTTGTATACGGTACTTTGAGAAACACTTAAAACTACTTAAGCTGTAATCAGTGGATGCCTGGAACAAATCATTTCAAGTAATGATTGTCCATTCGAGGGAACCAGGATCTGAAATGAAACATGGGACTTAGTTGGGCTAACGTGACAAATATTTCCCTTAGCAATATTTTACAAAGGCAGATTTTCAATGAAAGTCATTTCTAGTAGCAAAAAAGGGAAATTAAAAGGACAGCGACCATGGCAGGTAGTGGAGGAGGGGCCAAAATGTAGAAGAAACCAAAAGGGTATTGTGAAAAGAAGGAAGGGGACCGAGGACAATCAGCTGCCCAAGAACTCCAAAGCCAGTTCCCATAATTAGCCTTTTCCTCAAACTATTTTGTAATTGATTCACTTCATTCTTCTTTTTTAATTTTACCTTTAATTGGACCTTTAAGGCCTAAATAGTCTAGGAAAGTCAGACTTAAGGTCTCTGATTTCAGCTGAGCTGTTGATATTCTAGAGGTACTAAAAGTCCATTGAGCTCATAAACTCAGAGTAGGTCTAATCAAAATCTCTCTTTAAATATGAAAATAAACAATCCCACTAAAGCATTCTTTAATCCCATAATGCCATGTACAGAAGTATTCATTAATAGATTCCAGACTGATAGAATATTGGATAAACTACTGATCATTGTGTTCATTTCACTACCTATGTATGTCTTAGAGGGGAAAATAAAATGCTGAAATAAAACAAAACCCGGAGAAATGGTCATTATTATTGGTGTATTCAAGGAGTCAGAACAATAAAGCTGGGGAAACAGGAAGGCAACAGCTGTCACTAATAACACAAACAAGAGACCATGGTAACTCCTGCTCTAAGCTGCCTATAATCCATTTAGAAAAGTAGGAAGAGCCCAGCTCTCTGGGTTGGCATTTCCTGAAGTGGTCCTTATACTAGGGAAGAAGAAAGGAAGCATTTATTAAGTGCCTACTATGTGCCAAGCACTTTATAAATAGTATTTCATTTGATCCTCACAATAGCTCTGTTAGGTAAGTACATTTTATAGCTGAGGAAACTGAGGCAAATTGCAATTAAGTCACTTGCCCAGAGTCCCAGAACTCTAAGTGTCTGAGGCTAGATTTGAACTTGGGTTTTCCTGACTCTAGGACCAGTGTTCTATCCATTTCAACACCTAGCTGTTTCTATAACTATAGAACTGAGAATCTTAAGTAGAGAAAGAGCAAAATCAAATAAGAGAGTCAGGTGAGCTCCTGTTATGGTGGGGCAGCACAGCTCTGGGAAGTCCACTTATCGGGACAGCTTTTCCTTTGTGTCTGTTGGTCTTCCCATTTGTTACTTGTCACTAAGAAAAGTCACAGATACTGAGTTGTACCATATTTTGACATAGGCCCAGGTGGTGTTGACAGAGACAGGACAGAGGCATCTGTGTCCTTCACTATGGACACCATGGAGATCTTTCCTAGTCTTTCAGGTATGCCAGTATCCAAGCCATGGAATTATGACCATCATTGGCTGTGGAACTCCTGTAGTTATTCATATATTAAACAAATTAGTCAAGGGCTCAGCGTGGATTATCCAAACCTTCTGGCTCTCTGCTGTCATTTAAAGTCTTCCTTTAAGCATCTCCCCAATTGTTAGCACCGTTACTAGAGTTCCTAACCTATAATAAGCACATAATAAATGCTTGCTGATAGTTGATGGAGTATATACCAGAAGCCAAGCACTGTTCTGCACACTGTAAGGGGGCATGAAGATGAAATTACAACTGGATGCTCTTAAGGAGCTTTACAGTCTAATGAGGAAGGTACAACACACGGTTACACGATACAAATTATAAATATAGGGGAGAATCTCAAAGCTCTATAAGACAGTAGAAGAAAGATTACTTCCATCATGAAGAGTCAGGGAAGGCTTCATGGAAGAACATCTGCACCAGGCTTTGATGAAAGGGAAAGATTTCCTTGACTATCTTTCCCAAATATTTCTTCCTTGTGATGAAAAATGTCTGTCTTTCATAATGTGACTCCAGGGAAACTCAGCAAAAATAAACACTTCAGGAAATGGAGTCAGACTATTTAAGCAATTGCATACACACACAGCAACAGAAAATGTTAAAGCAATAGCACCCCTATTCTCAAGGGTCCCTGGTTTAATGAGATATTGTAAATAAGCTAACTAGACCTTATAATTAACACTACAAAATATGCCCTCTCCCTCCCTGCATAGTAATCCGTGATTCAATTTTTCTTATTAACACCATTGCCATTATTAATCTCTTTTTTTCTTCCAATAACTTATAACAAAAGCTAATTGCTCTTGGCCTAGAGCTACTCTGCTGACTTATTTCAAAGACATGATCTAAAGTCTTTCAGGAGGAAACTAGTTTCAACCTCTGCAACTTCCTACAGTGCAGTGGCAAAGGGGAAGGTTATTCAACCAACCTGTTTCTAGTCCTCTTCCATCCCCACTTCTTCCTCTCCCCCTAGGTAGGCTTGTAAGCTCTTGGAGAAAAGAGAATGATTTAATTCTTTTATCACAGTGCCTAGTATAAAATAAGCACTTTAAACCAATCTGATTGTCATTTCTTCAGATTTTTAAAAAATTTCTCCCTACTTTTTCTTCCTTCTTTTCTGTCTTTTTTCTGTCTTGTTCATTTAGTAGCTTATTTTTCCCTAGTTACATCTATTTTTTTTTCTTTTTGGTAATTGTGAGGTTGAGAGAGGGAAATGAAAGGATAGGCTAAGAACAGCCAGAGTTGACTAGGGAAAAGATGAAGAGAAAGTAACACCACTTTCATTCCACTACCTATAGTTGCAACCACACTGGTACATCCAGGATGGTTGTTAGCACAGGTTCTTAGATCTGCTCTATTAGGAAAGCTAGCTGTTTAAGGGGTCAACAGTCTTTTTTAACCACTTTCCCTAGTTCAGGGGAAAAGTTGGTACCCAGAACTTCAGAGAAAATAGAAGCAGAGAAATAAAGACCAATAGACAGGGCTCTGACTGCCTGAATCAAAGCAATATTGCTGTATACTTTACATATATCCCAAGATTGAGAGAGTCTTTACATTTGAGCAGTTAGGAGCTTGGAACATAGGGCCACTCAGAACCTAGACCAGGGAATCACAAGATCCTTCTCATAAGCAAGCCCCCAAAGCAAACCACCAACTCAGTATATATACACTTCTCAGAGCCAGAAGGCATCACAACCCTTGTGAATGACCTAATTAGAAATGAGCAAAAGATGTGAAAGCCTTCCTACAAGCAATCCTCCCCCCCCTCCCAAGCAAGCTTCCTTAATGCAGTGGTTCTCAACCTGTGGGTTATGTTCAATTTGTAACAAAGAAAATACATCCTGCATATCAGATATTTACATTACAATTCATAACAGTAGCAAAATTACAGTTATGAAGTAGCAACAAAAATAATTTTATGGTTGGGGGTCACCACAACATGAGGAACTGTATTAAAAGGTCCAGGCATTAGGAAGATTGAGAACCATTGCCTTAATGGACTCCATGTGAGGTCTATTAATGGGGGGGGGGGGGGGGAAGAGAGGAGAGAAGATTTTAAATCCCATTAATATTATACTACCTAAAACTCTGCATAGGAGACGGAAGAGTTGATGGAACCTAGAGATTTGGGTAATTCATTCTCTAGTTGGAACCCAGGTTTTCTTTCAGAACCAAAAATGCTTTAATCTTCCAGGATTCCTTACGGCCAGGGATTACCTAGGGTCTATCTAGCACCTGCCTTCCCTGATGATACCAGAACCTAGGGCACAGGCGAAGAAGGGAGGCTACCCTTACTGTATTGGGAACTGGCATTTGATAGTGACACCACTTACATTTTAACAATTCCAAATGCAGGCACATCATTCCCCTGCTGAAAACTTTCAGATTCCCTGCTCCTTACCAAAATAATCCAAACTCCTTAGCCTGGCTTTTGACAACTCAAAACCAACTTGCTTTTCCACTCTTTTTGTGAACTATATATGCCATATACTCTCTATAAAGCAGGCACTACCCCATTCTCCAAATATGTTCTCGGCTCATACCTTTGCCTCTACCTGGAATGTCCATCCCCTCATCCCTGTCAAAATCCTACTCATTTCTTCAAGGCTGAATTTAAATGCCACTTCCTCCATGAAGCCTACCTTTACCTCTACCCTATCAGGAATTAATTTCCCTCTTCTCTGAACAACGAGAACTTAATTTCTTCCCTTTAGCAGGGGTCACATTCTGCCCTTTGTCATAATCAGTCTTGTACGTACATATCTTAGCCTCCCTTCTGAGTTCCTTGTAGGGAGAGACTATGTCTTTCAATACAATATTGTTCATCTTTCTCTTCCATAATGCCTACCTACTTTATAGCTGGAGATCAAAATATTCTGAATGAGTGATTGATTGGAGATGGTTTGATAGAGTAGAAAGAACACTGATTACTTTTGTGAGGAACATGGCCAATGGAGGAAATTGTTTCACCTGATTATACACATTTGTTACGAAGGTTCTGTTTTCCTTTTCCTTTTTTTATCCCCCATGTGGGGTTGGGTAGAAGGAAGGGAAGGCTGATGTTCATCAACTGAAAAAACATAAAATTTTAAAGAAAGCAGATTAATAAAAATTTAAAGGAAAAAGGGAGGGAAGCAAGAATGCTGGATATGGAGTCAGAAGATTGGGGTTTGAATCCTAGCTCTATTCCTTCACTTCTTGTGTGACCTTGAACAACTTATTTTACCTCTCAGAGACTCAACTTCCCCATCTGCAAGATAAGAGGTTGGACTAAATCAGGGATTCTTTTAACCTGTTGTCTGCGAACTCTTTAAAAAAATATTTTAATAGATGCATTTCAATATACTCCTTTGTGATGCTGTGGATTTGTTTTATGTATTTAAAAGCATTATTCTAAAAATGGATCCATGGGCTTCATCTGACTGCCAACACGTTGGTCCAAGATACATAAAAAGTTAACTCCTTGTTTAGTTTCTAAGGCTCCTTCTATCTCTAAATTCTACAATAAGATGAATGAATTGATTTCTTGAGAAGTCCCATTTTGTGTTCTTCTTTGCCATATTCTTAGGATATAAGAGATGTCTTTGGTCACAACACATTCTCCAGACAGCCCAATCTAGATAGTGGAGACCGAAAGCAAGACTTTACAACCCCTGAAGGGGCTGGATTTCTTTTTTGGTGAGTCTCTGTAAGTCACAAGGATAGCAAAGTGCTCTGGAATTTAGCATGATGAGGATAATGGCCAAGAGAATCAAAGTAATTTTTACATCATCTTCATCACTGTGAAGTCCCCCTAAGATCATCCTAATCATGAAACTCTCACAGGTTGCATTCATATTTGTAAATTTTGCCTATCCAGTTGCTTATTTGCCTCCCATAAAGTTCTGTAGGTACAAAAATCCTAATTTAACTGAGCCCAGAGTTGGAGCCCTTTTCTTTTTTCCCTTGAATCATATATGACATACCTATCTATTTTCATTTTGTTTTTCCCCAGTAGAATCAAAATTCCTTGAGGTCAGAGACTGTTTTATTTTGTCTTTGTATAACTAATTCATAGCATGGTGCCTTGTATACAGCAGGCGTTAAATAGATATTTGGTTAGTAATTGGGAATATTTAGCCTTGAAAAGAAAGAGCTGCCTTCAATGATTTGGAGGACTATCACTTAAAGAAGGATTAGACTTTTGTTCCTTCATTTGTTTGACTCTATATAGGAGAGCCAAGAGCAATATTGGGGGAAGCAATTATAAAAGCAACTTTAGCTTTGTGGGGGTAAAAACAGCTTCCTATGAATAATAGACATTTATATCAATCTCTAAGGTTTGCAAAGTGGGCGTGTGTATGTATGTGTGTATGTGCGTGTACATACACACATATAGACAAATATAGATATACATACACATGCATATATCTGCATATATGTCTATAATCTCATTTTATTCTCACAAACCAACCTATAAGGTAAGTGCTATCATTGTTCCCAGTTTATAGTTGAGGAAACTGAGACTAATGAGAGCTCTCCTTAAGAATGGAAGGAGGGATGGTGGGAGAGAAGGGGGAGGAGAGGGAGGTAGGGACAGAGACAGATTGATTTCACCTAAGGCTGGATGGGCTGGCCTTTCTTTGCCTAGTGTAGGTTGAACTGAGTGCCTACTGAAGACTTAACATGCTCACCCACACTCACCAAGATCAAAGGTCATTGAACCATTTCTGCAATTGTCAGCACTTCTGATGTTAGATACAGAGTTAGAGCATATTCGTCCTATCTGAATTCTGTGAATTGTTAAATTGGATTCGTTTTCAGATCTGGAGAAGCTTCCATGTAGATATTTAATGGACTATCTTGATTTCATCAAGAATACTAGGCACATGGTAGGTGATCAATAAATCGCTATTGGTTTATTGTTACAAATAGGGTAAAATATTTCACCACATCCAATTCAAGTATTTGAAGCAGGCTTTTTGACTGTTTCCCCCATATTTTCTGGTTCTCCTTATACTTATTCCATCAAAGCAAGCCCTCTGTGAGGGGGTAAAACAACATGAGATTCTAGCAGGTAGTGAGTGGTTAAGGCAATAAATGTTATTCCTTCTTTTGGACTTTAATGGACAATTGCTAAATAGGCCATGTGTTTACCAGAGTCCTAACAGATAATTTCTGAAGAAGATCAAAGCCACAGCTGCAGCATAAATGGCCATGACACCAATTAGCTTAGCAGAATTTGCTCATTGTGTGGATTCCAAGGAAAAACCCTTACTTGTCATTTCTTGAGAGAGGAGACCAAGAGTGGGATTGTCACAGGCCTGATTTCCTGAGAATTTTCCTCTCAGTGCTCTGTTCCTGCTACTGTTGTTGGCACAGTATCAAAAACTATATTTAGCTTCCCTGAGGATATACCATATTATTTTTAACCCAGAGTCTTAAAAATACTAAGTTTCCATCTGTTCATTTCCCATAAACAAAACTGTATCCCATTATAACCCTCACTTGCGATTTGTCTTCCAAAAATTTTGCCAGAGGGTCTGGTGATAACCACTTGCTGAAGGTAGAAACCTTTGTTAACTCAGAAAGGTGATGGTAAGCAAGGCCAAATTGAAAGACATGGGGAGAGAACCCGAAGTCCATCATTGCAATTGTAAATATGTAACAGAAGTCACATTCAAACAACTGACCTCTCCATAATCCACTTAGAAATATTGACTTCACCCCACCTTTTTACCATAATCAGGAGTCTGAGGTCAACTTGGAACAGTAACTGGGACTGTTCATGCTAAGTGCAAATGGTAAAATTAGGCCCTCCTACTGCCCCACGTTGAGGAGACAGAAACCTTGAAGCAGCTGCAAGGGTAGTGTTGGAGGAGTAGGTGGGTCAGGAAGATCACCCCAGCTTGTCATCTCATAGCTTTCTATTTTAATTCATTTATTTTTGTCCACAAAATACAAACCTGACATAGTAGATAGAGATGTGGCCTTGTACCCAGAAAGATGAAAATCAAATCTTGCTGCAGACAAATACCATCTGTATAACTCTGGGAAAGTCACTTAGTTTCTCAGAAATCTTGGGCAATTTTCTTTTTTTTTTTAAGGTTTCTGTTCTGCTTTTTTAACTATTATTTTTTTTTCTGTTTAACAAGAATTTCTTTTTGTCCCTTCTACTTTTCCCTTCAAATGAATAAAGAAAAAAGAGAAAGAAAACTCTCAGAACAAATATGCATAATCAAATTCCCTCACTGACCACATCCAAAAATGTAAATGCTATTTTTCTTTAAGTTCCTCACCTCCAAAATCATGGGTTGTCACTAAACTGATTAATTAGTCTTAGGCAACTTTCTAAGGCAACTACAAGTTGCAGAGTGCTAATCAGCATTGCTAAAGGGACTCCCTTCCCCTGAGAGTTCCCTAAAAAGAAATCATGGGTTTAATGCCTAATTTCCTAACTAGAAGCTAAACCACATTTCTACACTGGACTCTAAGTGCTGACAGCACCCTCTAAATTTGGTTCCCTGGGGCAAAAGCCTGGTTGCCCCACTCTGGTTATGGCTCTGGGAGTGCTTATGCCTGGGAACCTGTTCACGCCTTAGCAAAAAGTATATAAGTAACCAACTAGTATGGAAAATTGTTGCCTTGGAATAAAGTTCATGGCATAATACTCTGATTGTTGTTATCTTGGGGCTTTTCCCCTATATTGTTCAGTTGTTTTTAAGTTGTATCCGATTCTTCGTGACTCCATCTACTTGTTAGTTTGTTTTTGGCAGAGATGCCAGAATAGTTTGCCATTTCCTTCTCTAATTCATTTCACAGAGGAAACTGAGGCAAATGGGGTTAAGTAACTTGCCCAGTATCACACAACTAGTAAGTGTCTAAGGCCAAATCTGAACTCGGGAAGATGAGTGTTCCTGACTCCAGGCCGAGCACTCTATCCACTGTGCTGTCCACTTGCCCCTATTCTAATCACTGATTGCCTGCCCTTCAATTTAGGGCTTCCCTAATGTAGAATTTATTCCTCTCTTTTGACTTCTCTTTCAGGCCATAATTGCTGTGGGTCAAACCCATTCCTTTGCATTCATTCTAACACCACTATCCATAGAACTCATGTGATAGGCAGACTACCGAGCTTTTAGGACCTGCTTTAAATGGAGAAATTTGTCCTTCAGATAACTCAGTATTTAATAGGCACTGCTGAAAAACTTCCAGTCTTCTATACAGAACATAGCTTTCTCTGGTCATAAAACCATGAATCAAGTAATGACCCTCACTTTACAACTAAAGATTGGGGCGGGGGGGAGAGAAGTGTCATTTAAAATTTTTTTTTCCTGAAAATTAAAGTTGTCCTATTATGACTCCCCTGAAAGAAGATAAGAGCTGAAAAGCTGATGGGATCGTAGATTCAGAGTTGGAAAGGATCTTAAGAGGCCACTGAGTCCAGCCCATCCATTTTATAGCTGAAGAAGCCAAGGTACAGAGAAGTTAACTGATTAATTTAATTTATATTTTAATTATATATTTAATTATAATTTAAGTAAAATTAATTTAATTAAGTTAATCACACAGCTATCAAGTATCTGGGGCAGGATTCAAACTCAGGTCTTCCTGGCTCAGATGCCAGTGATCTAACAATTAGACTTACCTATTTACCCCTGATATCCTATTCCAGGGGTGGGGAACCTGCAGCCTCAAGGCAAGATGTGGCCTTCTAAGGTCCTTGGGTGTGGTCTTTTGATTGAGTCCAAGTTTTATGGAACAAATCCTTTTATTAATAGAATTTATTCTGTGAAGTTTGGATTCAGTCAAAGGGCCGGATTTGAGGACCTAGAGGGCCACATGTGGCCTTGAGGTCACAGGCCCCCCCCCCCCCCATTTATTTTAACACTGATATGAGATACAATGTTTTATTCACTTTTCTTCACTTAAAACTCAAGTTTTAAGAGTAGAGCCTACCCTCTGGGTCTGACCTAAGGAGCTTGTGATGGAATCCTATGAAGAAGGGTCTGTTCAATTCATGAATGATCCCAAGGATATTGGTATTCCCCTATACTTTCACAGTTAAATCCTCTATAGAAGAGCCTTCCCATATACTTGGGGCGTTCCTCTGGCCTCAGGTAATTAGAACATACTCACACAACTCTCAAGCCATGTCTGTCTGGTCCTTTGCTCTTGCTTGGTGACTGATGAGTTTCCTTACACAGTTACACAGGCCTCCTATGTCTTATTTCACCTGCCACTAACAAGTTATGTACAAAAGAGGTAAATCTTCACATTTTAGTGAATAAAAGTCTGATCATGATTTTTTTTCTTTTTTTAGACCATATATTTTCTGCCTCGTCAAAACGAACAAAGTATTACATGGCAATCACTGTATAATTTCTTCTTAACATGCCATCTTGCTTTCCCAATGGATTCTCAAGCTTCCTCAAACCATCTTTTTGCATCACCCTAGGCAGCAAATCCAACACAAAAGAAATTCCAGCTCTTGCCTCTTCTCTTCCCCCTAATTATCAGGCCATCCAGTCCTACTTACCAAACAGCCATCGCTATTGCAGTGGATGAAACCAGGCAGGAAGCTAGGAGCCTTCATACCATAACACACTGATACCAAAGGGGAAAGGTGTGTGAGAAGGAAGATTAGGAGACAGTGGATGTAGCTTCCCTAGCAAAGTACAGGGCATCTATCTGGTAATTACTACAAGGATATATAAGCTGTGCTGTCTTTGGCAGCACACATGCCAAAATTGGAATGATACAGGGATTAGCATGGCCCCTGGTAAGAATGACATGCATATTAATGAAATGTTCCGTATTTTTCTGCTTCTCCCTTTGTCTCCCCTCAGATTCCTAACTGGTAGCTCTGTCTTCTCTATAGGTCACTTGCCCAGTCTGAGTGCCCTTTGGGGAACCAAAATTATGGTAATGACAACCCTGGCCCCCCATCCTCCCCAGTGAGAACATCTGCAAATATAGTCCTTTCATAGTGGGTCCTGGCTCTGGCTACCCTTTTCTATGTGAAGGTAGCAGTACACTCTCTCCTGAATGATGGCAGCTAAGGCATGCTTCTGTCTATTGCAATCTAGGTAGGTCCTCTGGTGGGGACTCTTGCCATGTTTCTCTCAGAGTGTGTCCATCAGGTCTTCCACTGGAGCCAGGACTATATAGACATGTATAGCCCCTAATGATCTCCAGGATGACTGTTTGGTTTTCAGTGAGGGTGCTCTTCCCTTCCCCATCACCCCCTCTAAGAGCAGAGTAACTTTGGCATGTGCCTTATTCTCCTGAGTAAACAAAGTGTGTCCCTCTCAAATTCTCAGGGATGGGCCAGGGCATGATACGGGCCCCAGAGCCCCTCAACCTCCTGGGACCCATTTTCTCCAACCAAAAAACCAAAAACAAACAAATCACCTCAAGAATAGGGACTTTGTTCCAAGATGAGAACTCTACTGTTGATCCCCCTGGGGACATTTTCTTTAGTCCCTAATGTCCAAAGGTTTACTTAGCAAACAGCAGCAAACATCTCCAGAGACTAGCTATGTAGATAGTCTTGGACTGGAAGGATAGGGAGAAGATGGCAGCTCCTACACTGGGCACACAAAGGCAGCTGACATTTTGTAAGTCTCCTCAGGCCCAGGTCCTAAGTCTAGTCATAAACACAGATTTAGAATGAAAGCTCTGCTTTCACGGATGTAATATGTTTGTATATATGAGGTATTGTATATAATGTATGTGTGTGTTTGGATATACATGTATGTGCATGTGTGTATGTATATGTATATGCTTGTGTATTTATCAATCCAAGATTCTGAAAATAGCTTAGAAAATGGGGGAACTGAGAGTCAAGCTGGTCTACTAACTCTGAAGTCCAGTCTTTTCACTCTATCATACAAGTGTGAGTCTGTGGGTATGTGACATTGGGCAAGCCACCTTCCCTGTGTGAGCCTCAATTTCCCCATTTATGAAATGAGAGTGTTGGACTATAATATTTCCCAGTCCCCTAAACTTCTATCATTCTCTGTTTTCTCCTGTAAATCTATGGTGGAACTTTTTCTAAAATGAACCAATAATTTAAGTGCAGTGGATGCTAAAAATGATGTTTGGGGGCAGGGGGACAAGGGGAATGCATTTCGGAGACCTGAGTCTGAGTCCTAACCTTGAGCATTACTAGGTAAGTTTGCCTTAGGCAAATGATTTCTCTGGGCTTCAGCTTCCTGACCTGCAAAATGAAGGGCTGGACAAGATGACCTCAAAGAACCTGCGGCTCTAATATTCTGTGCCATTGGATGCTCCAGAAAGAATGATCAGGGCTCAAGTGGTAGAGAGCAATGAATTTGGAATCAGAAGACCTGAGTCTGAATCCAACCTCCTCTGTCACTTATTACATTAGCGACTCGTGGACAAATCACTAAACTTCTCTGAACCTCAGTTTTCTCATCAGCAAGATTGATGGGGAAGTTGACTAGATGATGTTTTAGGTCAGTCTATGTATGATCCTATGAAATATCTGGCCCGAGGCAACCCAGAGAGCTAGCTGCAGAGCCCTTGGACTAGCTAAGCAAGGTGCCCCAATTCATACACTGTTTTCTTTTCACTGCAGAGCATCTCCAGTTAGGAACAAAGAAAATGTTCCCCAGGTGGCATTTTTCATCCCACCTTGGCAGGGTAGAATGGTAAGAAAAGGCCATAAAGGAATAGTAATAATACACAAGGGAAGTGTCCCAAACCTGTACACTCCCCTTTCATAGCAAATCCCAATTAACAAGAGCTCAGAGCCCTTCAATTGACTAGGGAGAGGCGTGGGGGGCTTTCAACAGGACCCACTTGGACAAAGGTATGCAACACCGTCAATCACTATTGTGTGGCACTGTTCATCTGTGGAGTCCGTTCCAGTGGGATCTGAACTATGGGCTTTTGTTTTAATTCCCATAAAGCTCACCATGGCTGCTGCCTTCACAAAGACAAGTCTTATTCACTGTTCTCCCTCACTCTTCTAAATACTTCATTTGGAAAGTGTCAAAGCCATAATTGATTTTTGCCCAGTGTTGGGAAGTTATACTGAAACACCACTCCCTTTGTGGCTGGGAAAAGAGGGGGGGAAAGAAGGCGCTCACACAAGCAAGCATTATAGATTGCAATGTTGATTCAACCAGCATCGGTCCCAGGAGCAAGGGGTCTGGGATGATTTGAAACCTTCTTAAAATAGGGGTCCCAAGCCTTCTGGAGACTGCCTGGCTCCCACCCTGCTGCTCCAGAAGCAGACAGCAGAAAAAATAAAGTGGGGTCTGCTGCTGATGTATGGAGTGTCAGATGTCTCTGGGAACATGAGGCAATCTTTAAATGGGAACAGGAGAGCAGTAGGTAGTCATAATTTTCACAAAGCCCTGGAAAAAGTTTCCATCTTTATATAACACTTTAAAAATGTTTACCAATTTGGACCCTACCTTAGTTTATCTCAGTTGGCTCTGGTCAGTCTCTCCTGCTCTCATTCACTTCCTAATGCTTGGTAAGCCTCTGTATGTCCTAGTAGAGCAGAAACAATATTGGACTCCTCACCAAGAGAAGCATGAACATTGGCTCTCCCACAGACTCCCTCTCTGCTCCTCAGTTTCCCACCTTTGTAAAAAAAAAAAAAAAAAAAGGATTTTGGACTAGGTGATCCAGAGGAGAATCAACATTCATAATGGAAGCCATTAAAATAAAAATGCCACAGTTCCCAGTCAATATCTCCAAAATACTTCAAGAAAACACTCAAAGAAATGTCTAAAATCACCTGAGCCTCTAGGTTCCTCATTCTGACAGCTCCTAAACACAGAGCTTAATCCACGCTCCCATCATCCTCTGAAGCAGCAAATGACTCTCTTTAGGAGCCAAAATCCACTTCATTGCTTCAGGACCGGAGGCCGTGGTTGACGGTACCTGCCTTTAACCAGGCACTGGGGAAAATGAACACTGCAGACCAAAAACAAACAGCTGAAGCCTCATTGCGGCTGAGTGGACGGTGTTTGGAGGGGGTTGCTTCAATGATTCTGTCGGGATGCATTGCTCACTGTTCTCAGACTATGAGAATCCCACAACTCATTCATGACCTTCCAGTCCCATGGAGCATCCCCTGATTCTCCCAGACCATGTGAAATGTCCTCTTCCTAGGGTTGATTATTTGACCCTGAGAGAGGGTAGGTAGGTTTCACTAGGGAAAAAGCAGATGGGAGAACAAGCGTTTTTGAAACACTTATTATGTGTCAGGTACTGCATTAAAGTACCTTTTTTCTTCTTTTTACAAATATCTCATTTGATTCTCACAATAACCCTGGGATGTAGGTACTATTGTTATTAACCTCGTTTTCCAGTTGAGGAAACTGAGGCAGGCAGAGGTTAAGTAATTTGACCTGAATCCCTCAGCTGGTTCATGTCTGAGGCTGGATTTGAGTTTGGGTCTTTTTTATTCTAGGCCCAGAGCTCTATCGACTTGGTTGGGGGCAGTAAGGGAAAGGGTAAATAAGATAATTTACTATCCAAAATTATCTCTCTCTTTTTTTTTTAAAGAGCATGCTCCTACATGCCATAAACAACAATTCATTTAAAAATGATCTTGCAACCATAAACACTCTTTCCTTTTGCAGGGAAGGTAGGGCATGGAATAAAGATGACTAGGAATTGTATCTCTCAACCCCATGATTCCCCCCAATGTGAGGAGAGAAAGACACAACATGGGCATGTGAAAGGAATCAGTCATGCTTTGTTTGGTCCCAGAGGGCAGAAGCAAAAGCTGTAGTTGGGAGTTTCTCAGGGTCAAGAAAAAAGAAAAACAACAACAAAACTTCCTGACAATTAGAGCTCTTCAAGAGTAGATGAGGCTCCATTCTTCAAGTAGTAGATTCCCCCTCACTGAGAGTCTTTAAGCAAAAGTTGCATGACCAAATGCCAGGTAAGTCACAGAAGGAATTCTTTTCAGATTGTGCTTCCGTCAAAGGCCCTCCCTGCTCTGAAATCTTTCTGATACAAGGGGACTCTAAACCTACCAAAGTTGGCTTCCCTCACCTAGAGCTGTCCGATTAGCTCCCTATGGTCAATTTTACTTTCAATTGATATTAAATCCAGTAGGGTGAGTAACAGAGGAGGATATAGAGGAGAAACTGTAAAAGGAAATCATGGTCTAATTAGAAAGTTGTAAAAACAAAAGATAATGGAAAGGAATAATGTAAAGTATCACTTGAATGGTGCAAGCCATAAACGTGTACTTCAAAGGGGAGGAGAGAGAACAGAGGGAAAGGATCTAATCATGTCACTCACACACTCATACACTCTCTCTCTCTCTCTCTCTCTCTCTCTCTAACACACACACCCCTAAGTCCAATGGTTTTCTATTGCCAGGAGCAAATACAAAATGCTCTATTTGACCTTCAAAGTCTGTTACCATTTATCCTCCTACCTTTCTAGTCTTTTTACACCTTGCTCTTTGATTCATACGTACTCTTTGATTCAATGACACTGGCCTCCTGGTTGTTCCATGAATAAGACACTCCAACTCTCAGCTCTGATCATTCCCCCTAGCTGTTCCTCAAGCCTGAAACACTCACCCTCCTCTACTCTGGCTCCCTTTAAGTCCCAATTAAAATTCCACTTTCTACAGGAAACCTTTCCCAACCCCACTTACTTCCAGCACCTTCCCTCTGTTAATTATTTCCTGTTTATCCTTCATATATATTAATTGGCATGTTGTCTCCTTCATTAAATTGTAAACTCCTTGACTGCAAGGATTGTCTTTTGCCTCTTTTTGTATCCCCAACACTAAACACAGGGTCTGGCACACAGCAGGAGCTTAATAAATGTTTATTGATGATGATTAATTAAATGCCTCATTATTGGATGAATTTGACCATATACCCTTCTACAAAACTGTAATGCCATGCACCAGCAGATTCCCAAAGTAATGCTACTGTGAACAGCTTTTAGAGTTCAGATTAAAAAAATATAGTGAACACTCTGTTTATTCCATTACAAATCAAGACAAACATTCACAATATATCACAATATAATTTTCACAACATTACATTTTATAACATTACATCTTATCACAGAAA
>CM053589.1:141090775-141106473 GCA_028646515.1 Pseudochirops corinnae
TATTATATTATATATATTATATATAAAATATATAATATATTTTAATATTAGTAAATATTAAAATCAATAATATATGCAAATATATTGAGGTCAAATACTGTTTCTGTTGTTTACCATCAGTACAACCCTGCCTTGGTTTCCTCATCTGGGAAGGGAAGGGAAGGGAAGGGCCATGCCCTAAAATCTTACATCTCTTTCAGCATTTTAAGTTCATCGCTTCCGTCAGGATATAAGTGGCATAAATCATTTTTTTGGATTGGTGATGTATTATGGTATTGATCACAGGCCTAAAGTCTTGCAAAAAACTTTAATTGATGTTATTGTTATTCTTGCATAAATTGTTCTAGTTTTGCTCACTTTGCTCTGCGTCAGTTCATCATCTTCTCAGTTTCACATGAAATCATTCCTTAGGATATAAAAATATTGCATTACATTTACATGCCACAATTTCTCTAGTCACTTTCTTTTAGTTTCCAATTTTTTCTGCCACAAAAAACTGCTATAAATATTTTTGTACATATAGATCACTTTCCTTTTTTAGCTCTTTGGGAAATAAGTTAGGTGTGGTATAAAATATATGCACAGTTTGGCAACTTTCTGAACATCCTTTCAAATCTCTTTATATAAGGGCTGAACCAATTCCCAGCTCTACCACCATATATACTATTATATCTGTTTTCCCACAGCCCCTTCAATTTTCGTCATTTTCCTATTTTGTTATCTTTGCCAGTTTGATACATGAGGGGTAAAACCTCAAAGTGGCTTTAATTTGCATTTTTTAAAAAAATTATCAGTGATCAAAAGTGTCAAATGAATGGTTCATGAGGCCTATAGCACTCCTGAATGTGGCCCAAAGCAGATTAAAATGTAATTGGGAAATATTTAACAAAATAAATAAAAATACAACAAAACAGATAGTGTTAATACATGCCTTATATACATTTAAGTGGGCCCATTTTGTACTTGAGTTCAACACTACTGAGCATTTTTCATAGTACTGTTGATACCTTGGATTTCTTTCTTTGAAAACTAACTATTCACATCCTTTGACCATCTTGTTTATCTATTGGAAAATGGCTCTTAGTTTTATAAATTTGAACTGGTTCCTTATATATTCCGAAAATGAGACCTTTATCAAAGAAACTCATTGCAAATATTTTTCCCTGTTACTTGCTTCCCCTATCATTTTTTACATTAGATTTGCCTATACAAAAACATAAATTTTATATGATCAAAATCGTTCATTTTTGCATGATATAATCACTTGTTTAGTCATAAACTCTTTCCTTTTCCATAGATCCAATTGCTAATTTCTTCCTTGCTACTCTAATTTGTTTATGATGTGACTTCTTATGTATGTCATATAATCATTTTGAGTTTATATTGGTGTACGGTATGAGGTATTGGTCTAAACCTAATTTCTACTATCCAGTTTTCCCAGCAGTTTTTTTTTTTTCAAATAGTGAGGTGCTATTATTATTCCCATTTTATAGATAAGGAAATAGAGTCTCAGAAAAGTTAAATAACTTGCCTAGATTTGAGCTTAGGTCTTTATCTGTAAAATGAGCTGGAGAAGGAAATGGCAAACCACCGTAGTATCTTTGCCACAAAAATCCCAAACGGGGTCACGAAGAGTCAGACAATGACTGAAAACAACTGAACAACAACGAAAAACTTTCTAACTCCAAGGCCAACAACCTACTGTGGCTTAGCCATTTCGGTCATGTCTGACTCTTTGTGACCCCATCTGGATTTTCTTGGCATTTTTTCAAAACATCTTATGGATGCTACTGAAAAAGAATATGCCAAACTTTATGCAAAGGAGAATGTAGAACTAGGTCCCTCGCTCTAAAGCTAGGTGATTCAGTGGACTAGGTGCAGGGACTGGAGTCATGAATACCTGAGCTCAAATACAACTTCAGACACCTACTAGCTGTGTGACCTTGACTAAGTCATTTAACCTTTGTCATCCTTGATTTTCTCATCCATAAAATGGAGAGAATAGTATCACCTGACTCCCAGGGTTGTTGTGAAGAGTAAATGAGATAATAAATACTAAAAATAGTGATTGGCACATAAGTGCTATATAAATTTTAGCTGTTTTTATTGTTGTTATTTGGGTTGGCAAGTTTTCATTTCCAATGATAGCAATGTTTGAAAAGCCCTAGATCACAAATTACTTAGGAAAGATCTCCCTATTTTTTAAGAATTGTAGGAAAACTAGAAAGCAGTATGGCAAAAATTAGGCCGAGACCAAAATCTTGCACCACACCCCACAATAAGTTGAAAATGGGAATGTGATCTGACTATCCAAAAGCAAAGCAAAAAATATTTGAAGAGAAACGAATCATGTGCCTATTACAGCTATAAATAGGAGATGAATCTTTAAACAAGAAATAGAGGTAATTATGCAAGATGAAATAGATAATTTTAATCACATTAAACTGAAAAGTTTCTTCACAGATAAAATTAAGGCATCTATTACCTACAATAAAAGGGGGGAAAAATCAACTGGGGAGAAAAATCTCTGCATCAAATTTCTCAGATATATAAACAACTAATTAGCAACATATTATACCAAAATCCATTCCCCAATAGACAAGTGATCAAAGGATTTGAACAGTTCTCAAAAAAAAAGAATTTCAAAATATTGACAACTATATGAAAGCTCCTAATTACTACTAATAAAAGACAAATTAAAACATCACATACTCACCAAATTGGCAAAGATTTCAAAAAATGGAGTAGACAAGGTTGGAAAGACATTGTTGGTGAAGCCATGAATTTTCACAACCATTTTGGGAAGCATTTTGGCATTATGAAGAAGAAGTGATCAAAATGTTTATACCCTTAAACCTAGAGATACCATTCTCTAGGAGAGAGAGTGACACCAAGAAGGTCACTGACAAATAGAAGATCTATATCCAAAAAAATATTGATAGTAGCTCTTTTTGTGGTAGAACAGCTACCTTTTAGTCCCCTCTTTAGGTATTGTTTAGCATTGCTTTTCACACTTCATACCTTTGGTACTTCTAGCAGATGTTGCCAGTCACCACTTCCTATCACGAACCCTTCTGATCTACATCATTCATTCAATGATCATTTATTAAACACCTACTATGTGTCAGATATTGTTCTAGTGAATACAATTATAAGAACTAAACAATAGGGGAGGCTAGATGGCACAGTGAATAGAGAACCAGCCCTGGAGTCAGGAGAACCTGAGTTCAAATCTGGCCTCAGACACTAAACACATACTAGCCATGTGACCTTGGGCAAGTCACTTAACCCCAATTGCCCTGCCCTCCCCCCTCCAAAAAGGAAAACAAAAACCTAAACAATCCTTGTACTCAAAAAGCTCACAATCTATGAGAAAAGTTCATATGTATATAAATCATACATCTATAATAGATGTTTGAGTAATTTCATTTCAGTTCATTCAGGACATAGTGGCAATCCCTAATTCCCTATATGGGCTCTTTGTTGTACTGCTGATAGAACACATTGACTACAGCTCTCCTCAGCTCCCAGCAGATGGTGATTGCTCTCTTTGAAGATGAACTAGTTTTCTGTTGTCATATTCCCTTGCTTAGCTATATCACAGTTCCAAAACACAGCTTCAGGTAGCTCTATTTCTAGAGCCTTTTCTTTCTCTGCCCCTGCAGCTTTAAACCTCTCATACTAGGTCTCCCAGTGGCCCAAGAAATACTATCTCTTTGTACTTTAGACATATCTTACACTCTCCAGTTCTTTGATGGTTGGCTCATGGTGACTTTTCCTAAGTTAAATTTCCTTTCTCCATAAGTACCATAATAATACATCCCCTAACGCTCAGAACTCTGCAAAAATAAGAATGGACTCCTTAAGAGATTGTAGTTTTCCCCTCCTTGGAAATCTTCAATCAGAGACCAAATGACCACTCATTGGATATATTTTAAGTGGGGATCTCTTTCAAGTATGGCTTGAGCTAGATGGTCACTTTAGTGTAAATTGGTTTGCATATATTCTTAATTGATTTAATTCACACTCTTTCTGTCATTTATAAAGTTGATTTTCATAACAAGCCTCAGATTACACATATTTAGATCTGCAGCTGATAAAATGTTAATCTCCTCTCCCTAAATATATCTCTTTCCAATACAATAACAATTATACTAGCTTATAACTGAGTTCAACTCAAAATAGTTGATACACCAATATTTTTATTCTTCACCTAGCAAAAGATTCAGCATAAGTCAAAACAAATATGCCTTCTATGCACTGAAAAATGTTTATACATGTATAACTGCTTTCATATATACATATATATACACATCATGGTATTATAATTAATAAAACACATTTATTTTTTATAAGACAGGGAAGATCTGGGAACATTTGTAAATGTCAAGGAAGAAACTAGTGAACAAGGATAAATAAGAAATGAGAAAGGAAATGGTTCAACAGGTGAGAGTTCTCAGAGGGAACAAGAAGAGATGAGCCCAAGTAGAGTGATGGGCCTTGGCAAGGAGAAACCTCTCCCCCTCCCCGTGTCTGGAGATGGGGAAGAGGATGAGGGATGCTATGGAGCAGTGGTTCTCAACCTTCTTAATGTCGTGCCCCTTTAATACTTATATGTGGGCGTATCTGCATGTGGGCGGACCCGCCTGGAGACAGAAAGAGGAATGGTGTCTCAGTTCCTGAGACCGTCAGAAATATGTGTTTTCCGATGGTCTTAGGTGACCCATGTGAAAGGGTCATTCGACTCCCAAAGGTGTCGTGACCCACAGGTTGAGAACTGCTGCTTTGGAGGGAGCTTGAAGTGGAAGTAGGGGAGAAGGGGAAGTTTGCAATTCCTATCCTCGATTTTCTCAGTCAAGTATTAAGTGAAGTCTTCTGGTGAGAAGGAAGGGAAGTAAGTGATTTAGGGGGTTTGAGGACAGAAGAAAACATTTAAAATAATTATTTCCAAGAGTATGATAGAGAACAATCGTGGAAGAATAAAAGGATTACTGTGTAGCAGTGAGGGCCCTGCTGAGATCTGGTAACACAAATTTGTAGTGGACCCAATCTACATGGTTACATGACTTTCTCCATCGATGTTCAACACTTGGGTGGGAGTGAAGAAAGCAGACAATGGGAGTATTCCAGGTCTGAGTTTAGTTAGAAGTAAACCTCAATAGGGCAAAGGGGCCATGAATTAATGACAGGACGGATAGTGAATAATATATAGTTTAATTGGTCAACTATAGGTGCCAGACTGAAGGAAGAACAAATTGAGATTAGAGTAGGGGTGCTGGACTGGAAGAAAGGAAAGAAGAGACTGGAAGTTGTGGTGATTTAAAAAGATGGATTTAGAAGGCAGAGGGAGAGGTGGAAGGAAAGGAAGTTATAATCAAGGAGAGAAACTTCAGACTTAAGGGCTACGGCGGCAGCATAGATGTGGATAGTGATGAGATGATGTTAAACAATCTGTGGCTGTTTGAGATGGAGCAAAGATATATGGGCCCTGGATGTCGAGCAGGTTGGGGAAACTTAGCAGTCATGGCGTTAGTAGTTAGTAGTAATGGTAGCTAGCATTTATATGACACTTTAAATTTTGCAAAGCAATTTATATACGTTAACTCGCTTGCTCCTTGGAACAACCCTGTGAAGCAGGTACTATTATTGTCTTCATTTTATGCATGAGGAAACTGAGAATGATACCGGGTAAGTGACTTCAGGATCACACAGCTAGTAAGTGGTTGAGGCAGGATTCAAACTCAAGTCCCAAGTTGAGCATTCTATTCACAACATCATTTAAGGGGACATCAGCATGTATGTCACTGAATAGGAGGCAAGGGTCATGGTAGAAAAGAAGATTTCAGGACAAGTAACTGAACTCCTTAAGAAAAAAGAATGACCAGGAGGCTAGAAAAAATGACTGTGATAAGGATCTGGATGAATGAATGGAATGAGCATGTGTGATGGTGTCAAGAGAGGGGCTGAAAGTGATAATGAGGAGGAGGAGGGAGTGAGTGTAACTCTTCCCTTCTGGCTCTGTACATTGGGAACTTGAAAAAAGTAGGTCATTCTAGAAGTTGGGGAAGGATGCAACATCTTCAAAAGGAGCAAGTTTTCTGTAAATCTCAGGAGATGGAAAAAGCATGAGATAAAGAGCTAGAGGACATTGGGGAATTTGTTAACAACTCTCATGGGTATTGAGAATTGTTCAGAATTGCTCTAATTTGCACTTTTAAATTTAATTTTATTTGTAATTTTTAATAGTGATAATTAACTTTTTTTCATATGGCTATAAATAGCCTGGGTTTCTTCCCTGGAGAACTGTTTATTTATATTCTTTGGTCATTTATTAATGGCTCTTTTTTTGTAAATTTTGAACAGTTCTTAGGAAAAAGACATTTATCAGAAAAATTTACTGCAGATTTTTTTACTCATTAATTTCCCTTTTAATCTTAACTTTATTAGAATTGTTTGTGTAAGAATGTTTAATTTTATGTAAACAAAACTTTCCATTTTATCTTCTCTGATCCTCTCTCTTCCTTATTTGATCAAGAACTTTTTTTTTCCTATGCATGGAACTGAAAGGTAACTTTTTCCATGTTTCTTTAATTTGTTTATGATGTGATCTTTTGTATCTAGGTCATGTAGCAATTTGGAGCTTATCTTTTTATAAGGATAAATATTGGATGTGCTATGGGGGAAAATGCACATTGATGTACTGTTGGTAGACCTGTGAATGGGTACATCCATTCTAGAAAATAATTTGGAATTCTACATAAAGTTACTGAACAGTGCATGCCCTTTGACCCAGCTATACCACTAATGAGCCTATACCCAAAGGAGATCAAAGAAAAAAGTCCCTTTATATATAAAAGTATTTATAGCAGCTTTTCTGAAGCAGCAATATCTTGGAATCTAAAAGGATGCCCAACAATTGAAGAATGATTGAATAAATTGTGGAATATGAATATGAAGGAGTATTATTGTGCTGTAAGAAATGAAAAAATAGATGATTTTTAAAAGACATGGAAAGACTTGTGTGAACTGATACAGTGCAAAAAGAGCAGAACCAGAAGAACAATTTATATGATAAAATCAATGTTACAAAACTAAACTAGTTTTGAGGACTTTTATGAATTAGTGGAGAATGAATTAAACAGAAACAGAGCAATTTATATCATCACAACACTGTAAAGACAAACATTGATCAGTACAATGACCATTCATAATTTCAGAGGATGGATGATGAAACATACTATCTGTGACAGATTTAAGGTCCAGAATTAAATATATGTTTTTATTTCTATATAGCCATCGAGGGAATTTGATTTTCTTGACAATACAATTTTTGGGGTTTTTTTCTTTTTACCAAAATCAAACCAAAAACAAAACTTGTTATTCTGTTGCTTTTTTTCCAATAGGAAGCAAGTAGGAAGGAGAGAAAAGTATTATTTTTAATAGAGAGGTGGAGTAGTAAAGACTTTTAAATTTGCATGTACTTTCAAATAAAATTATTATTAGTTTAATTTAATTTTTTTTTTACTTTGTCACAAAAGACCTCTCACAAAATGGGACTAATATATTAATGTTTGTAATGCTATATACATTTGTAACGTTAAAAGCACCTCCATAAAGCTTTTTAAATTAAAGAATAATATAGTGAGGAAACCATTATAAAGTACTTTGTGCTTTATAAATATATATATTAATAAAATATATATATTTATTTATAAAATACATATATTTATAAAATTATAAAGACAAAGGGAAGAAGCTGCATTGGGAAAGTATTTTCTGCTGGCAGCATCTGCTATGGAACATGGAAGTGAAGGCAACAGGTGACAGGAACTGGGAAACCACAGGTGGTTTGGGCTCTACCCTCCGGGACCCTCTGATGCCAAAGCCAAGTATGGAGGTATTGACATCATTTTCCATGAATTTTCACTCTGTTCACTGGAGTGTGATGGTTAAAGATAATGAATGGAAGGAGCAAGGAATTCTTTTAGGAAACCTGGTGTTCAATATGGTACCTAGTGTTTGGGTTCCCCAGACTAGATTAAACTCAACCTTGGCACCAGCCCTATGATGTCATCACAAGATAAATGACAAGACATGGAGACACTTAAGAGCTGTCCTACCTGTAGAACAACTACTTGGTTACATGTTTCCAAGTCCCTGGAAGCTTGAGGACTATATAATTCCTTTTGAACCCTGAAGTTCATGGTCACTTAGGGGTTGCCCTTAAATCTTTGATTGGATGTAACTGCCTTTTGGCACAGGTCCTGTACTTTCTCTAATTCTTTGAGATTCCGGATCTATAGGTCATAGGAGGCATATTTTGATTAGTACATGAATTATTTTGGCTGGTCTCAGAGGTTGGACTTGGGAATCACAAATTGCAAAGAGGGAGATTTAATAGATATGTCATATGTGTGTATTGACTACATCAGAGTGGAGCAGAAAGAGTCAGTACTGACTCAGAGTCAGTACATAGGAACAAGTGACATCAGTAAAGTCGAGCAACCTTTCTGAGTTTGGGTCTTTGTCTATTAAATGATGGTACTGTCTTCCTTATGGGGGTGTTAAAAATCAACTGAGAAAATATATAATAATAACATATAGTGATTTATATACAGTACAAAACCATGCTTTACATAGAACATCTCATCTGATCCTTACGGTGCCCTTGTTTGGTTGTTGCCTTCATTGTGCCCAAGTTCCAGAGGAAGAAACTGAAACTGAGAAAGTGACTTGCCCAGGATTTTACAACTCATACCTGAAGTAGGATTTAAACTCAGGACTTCCTGACTCCAATTCCATCCCTCTCTCCACTATGCTATTCACTTGATAGATGTAAATACATATGAACATTTTAAAGGAGAAAACAAAGGCATTACTGTTGTTTAATAAAAGAAGACCACTTGGAGGCCTCCAAACTGAACTGTGAAGGAAAAAATTTAGGCAGTATTTCTTTGCCTTCTAGAGAGGTATAGAAACATAGTGAACTCTGATTGACAAGGTGTGAGGAAGATCCGGATTCTAATGTAGCCTCTTACATCTGTGTGGTCTAATCAATCAATCAATCAATTAATAAATAAGCATTTATTTTATGCTTACCACATACTTAGCGCCCTTCAGAATCACTGGGGGATCCAAAGAAAAAAGTTAACTATTCTGAGAAGGAGGGGATACGTAGGGGCACACACAAGATACATACGAGATACAAGTAACTGTAGAGTGGAATACATTAGTAATTGGGAAGAGAGAAGGACCAGGAAAGATTTTCTGTCAAAGATGACACTTGAGTCAAGATTTGAAGGATTCTAAGAGACAGAAGTAAGGAGGGAGAACATTTCGAGCACAGGGTACAGCTAGTGCAAAGATTTGGAGATGGGAGATGTGGGAACAAGTAGGTCAGTATGACTGGATCACTGAATAGGGGGTGAAGGGGCAGTGTGGAGCAGAATTAAAGTGTAGGTAGATAGAAAGATAGGAAGGGGCTTTGTTGCAGAGAGGTTTAAAGGGCAAGAAGATGGGGTGGCTAGGTGCCACAGTAAATAGAGCACTGGCCCTGGAGTCAGGAGGACCTGAGTTCAAATTTGACCTCAGACACTTATCACAAAACTAGCCGTGTGACCTTGGGCAAGTCACTTAACCCCAATTGCCCTATCTTTCCCCCTCCAAATGCAAAAAAAATAACTAATAAAGGACAAGAAGAGGAGTTTACATTTAATCCTAGAAGTAATGGAGAGCCATTGGGATTGGGTTCTTTTTTTTGGGGGGGGGGGTGATATGCTATTGGAAAGTGAGATCTATACTTGAGGGAAATTATTTTGGGCACTTTACAGAAGATGATTTGGAGTGGGGAAAGACTTGAGGCAAGAAGACCAAGTAAGAGCTATTGCAACAGTTCAAGCAAGAAATGATAAAGTTCTGAATGAGAGTGGTGCCTGTGTGACTGGAGAGAAGGGGCTGGATGAGATGTTTTGCAGGTATAAATGACCAAATGTGATAGATGATTGGATGTGGAGGATCAGCCAAAGCAATGTTAGGGTTTACACCTTGGGTGACTGAAAGGATGGTAGTACCCTTGACAGTAACAGAAGTTTACAAGGCAGAGGGTGGAGTGGAGAGAACAATTAGTTATGTTTTGGATGTGTTGAGTTTGACATGTTTCTATGGTGATCCAGTTTGAAACATCTGATAGACATTCAGTTATACAGGACTGGAGTTTGGGAGAGATATTAGGGCTAGATATCTAAACCTTAAAGTTATTTACTGTATCTGAACCTCTAGCAATTAAGAATACTATGCTAAGTAATGGAGGGGACTGAACTGTGGCAGTCTACCAACAAAATTATAGCTCCTTGATGCATCCACACACTTGATGCAATTTATCCTCAATGCATATCTGGTCAGTAATCAATATTTTGGTTACAATTGTTATATCTAGGGGCAACTCTCAAAAGCATCCTTCTCATTCATGAAATACTCTGTATCTCAGAAACCCAATAAAAGAAAAACAGAAAATTGGGGAGGAATAGACAGTTTCTTAGATAAAGGTCATATATCTCAAATATATATAAAGAACTTTGTCAATTCCTTCATTATATCTTCCATAATTCAGGTGTGCAAAACAAGATGCCTTCAATGGAGTAGATCTTTGTTAATCCCAATCACATTCCTAATTGGTAATTAGAAAGCATTCACAAAGATCACCTGCTGCTGAATTCAGCACTACTTTTCACAGAGTCTAGAGATGGTAAGTAACTTTTTCATGGTCACACTGCCCTCTGAAGTAATTTTAATTAAGCAAAAATGATTTCACCTCTGCTATGTGCAAGGTCATGTACCGAGCTATGAGGGATATGAAGAAGTATAAGACATGGTCCCGGTTCCCAGACAGTCTCCAGGTTCCTTGACCCCCAGGTTAGAGTTCTAAGATGCAGCCTGGCCTTTCTGAATGAAGTGATTCAAGTTGCAGGAGAGCTGCAGTATACAGATATCACACCACCTTCTGGATTTGAAAAACTCTGACATGAAGATTTGCACACACCCAAGTAATGACTAACTGGGGACCACTTAAAAGGGCTATGGATGGCTTTGCATCACAAACTAAGCCTGTTCCCTTGAAGGCTAATGTTTCTTCATCTTTGCCTCAGATTCCTGTGGAGAGAAAAGACTCTTTTAAAGCGTCATTGGATTTCATTTGTTTCAATTAAACTTCCAAAGAATTGAGAAGGCAAGGAGGGATCTGGAAGGGATTCAAGTTGTAGAAACTTCAATCACATCTTAAGAACTAAATTATGCTCTATTACAATTAAAAGAAAAAATATGGGGCACTGGAAGTGACAGACAGACTCATTTTAGTTCTGTTCCTATTCACTGAAAGTCCATTAGAATGAAAAAGCATCCCATTTCACCTAATCTCCCTTAGCAACCTTACTGGAATGCCTACAACCTTTGGAGCCAATGAATTCTCAAAGTGCTAGAGATTAACCCTGCCTGTCATGCTTAAACATTGTCCGGTTCATATAGCATTGTGGCCAGGGCTCTGGGATTAGAGTCGGGAGACCAAGCTTTGAGTCCCAGTTTCATTACTCACTAGCTGGATGATGTTGTTCAAGTCACAGTCCTTCTGAGCTTCACTGTCCACATCTGTTAAATGAGGACAATCCCCTAAGAGTCACACAAATCTCACAGGATGGATAGGAGAATTAATGAAATGATGCATGTGAAAGTGCTTTTAAAACAGTAAAGTGCTATATGGATAAAAAGGGTCATAATTATTAATAGCACTTTTAAAGTCAGAATATGAAGAGGTAAAGTAAATTTGCTAGGATAAATCAGTGAAGAATTGAACCACCCATAGGGCCTGTTTGCCGGTGGTTGAGAATGGACTAAGAAAGCTGGAAAAGACAGTGGTGTGATCTCTTTCTGAGACTAGGATAAGTGACTACCAGTGGGGCTGCAGTTGGGAGAAGGAATAAGAATGACAATGGTGTCTTTGAATCCCAGAATCCCAACATAATCCTAACAAACCTGGAGTTGGCAAGACAAAAGACTAGACTCAAGGCATCTTCTGATCTTGCTGATAATATTAAGACCAAGAGGAGAGAATACAGGAAATGACTAGCTCTCTTTTCATTCCACCTGACTCCTAAAAAGAAGAGTGTTTCATTCTGAGAATGAGATTCCATGAGAGCTATTATCTCTTTATTTGTTCTTGTAAAAGGCTGCAATTCCATTTTATTTGTTGTATCAGAAAGGGCCAAGAAGGAGAAAGAGATTGACAGTGATTCTGGTTTATTTTCATATATGAATGACTCTGCTATTTTGTCTTAATAAAATATTTGCTCTTCAATTTGTTCATCTCAAATGGTCTGTGATTGTGCACTAAAAGGGCAACTCAAGCCACATTTATATGGTCAGATTACTGAAAGTACCCAACGCTGTCTGAGGTATCCCAGAGTTGGAGGGGATCTCCAAGTTGTACATAAAAATGAGGAAATTTGACTAGATCAGGAATCTTAATCTTTTTTTTGTATTAGTGGGCCCCCTGGTAGACTAAAGGTCTAACTAAGACTATAGATCCTTTTTTCAAAATAATATTTTAATATTGATAAAATGAAATATATAGCATTATAAAGGAGACTGATTACATTGAAATATAGTGATCAAAATATATTTTAAAAAATAAGTAAGTTTGTGAACCCTAGGTTAAAAATCTTTGATGATCACTATCATGAAATGTGCAAGAAGAAAAAATCAAACTTTTGGGAAACAATGCCTTATGTTTGTTTGTTTTAGCTTGTTTTTGTTTTGTTTTGCTTAACCACAGAATTAAATAGAACAGAATAGACATTCCTGTCTAAATCTTCAGAAAAATAAGTGAAATCCTATAGAAAACTGAGAGTAGTGAAACAAATATCTTGCAATCTTATTTGTAAAAATAAGAGAGTTATATTACATGATTTGTAATGTTGCTTCTGGCGGCAGAGCCTATGAGATGTAGTTAGATAATAGATTTTATGAAAAAGGAGAATTTTAGTAGCTTGATGGCTCAGAAAGATTAAATGATATGATAGACAGCTAATGGAGTCTTTAGCTACATTAAAAGAGGCAGCATGGCCAGAACAGAAGAGGTGATGACCCCACTCTACTATGCCTTGGCTGGACAACGGAGATGTCTTGTGTTTGAGGTTCCCCATTTTAGGGAGGATGTTGATAAACTAGTGTCTAGGAGTAGGCAATCAGGATAGTAAAAGACCTGGATTTTATGCCACATGAAGGTTGTTTGAAGGAACCGACTTTGTTTAACAAAAAGAAAAGGAGATGTGTTGGAGAGGTATGGAAAGGCAGTAACTATCTTCAAGTCTTTGAAAAACTAGCACATGGAAGAATGATTAGACTTGTTTTGCTTGCTCCCAGAAAGTAGAACTAATGTTAATGAAGGAAGGTTGTGAAGAGACAAATTTCAAGTCAACATTAAGAATATATTTACTAACAATTAGAATTGTTGAAAATGGAAGGGGCTTCCTGGAGAGCCATAGGTTGCCTCTTCACTAGAATCCTTTACGCAAAAACTAACTTGTTGGGGATACTATACCCAGGATCATTGTTCAGAAATGGTCATTTGAAGTTCATTCTTTCTGAGTCCACATCTGTATTTGTTTTGCAAAGTGACAATATAAGTAATGGAGAAAGGGCCACAGATGTACATGCATGTCTTATGGTGATAAATATGGTCCTATGGTTACAACTTGGCATCTTAGGCCATCATAAAGTAAGAAAATTTCTAATAGATTCTAGGTTTGACACAAATATTAGAAGGAAGGCAAAGATCAGCACTGAAGTTACATAGTTTTGGGCCATGGCTTCTTCTGTCTGCATTTATTTTTCATTTTTGTTGTAAAGTTTTGCAAGAACAGTATCTGCTAGGTGAATTTTATAAGTCTAAATGATTGCCATGGGTTTATGTAGTGATAATTAGTAATATAATTTTAAAATAATGTACCTCATTGACATATGGAGATGACCCTGGGTTCTTGAGGACTGTCCCACAAGGGTGAAGTCTTTGGAAACTCCTGCCAAGAAATTTTAAAAAACAATGAGGAACTGTTGCAATAGTCCAAGCAAGAAGGGATAAAAGTCTGAACTAGAATTGTGGTTGTGTGAATAGAAAGAAGGGGACATAGGAGATATATTTTGGAGGTATACATCTGTAAATTATTGAATGTATACAGTAAATCAGAGTGAGAAATCAACTGTGAAAGATTTGGCTACTCTGACAAAGACAATGGTCCAAGATGATTCCAAAGGACCCATAATGAAAAATGCTCTCCACCTCCAGAAAGAGAACTGATGAACTCTGGGTATAGATTGAAGCATACTTTTTTATTTTCTTTGTTTTTCTAGTCTTATTTTTTGTTTGTGTTTTCTTTTGCAACATGGCTAATATGGAATATGTTTGAATAATGTCATGTGTGTGATAAATATATTTTTTGCCTTCTCAAGAAGGGGGCATGGTCAGGCAGGAAGGAAAGAATTCAGGACTTGAAGTTTTGGAAAAATTGTTAAATTTTGTTACATGTAATTGGGAAATACGTAATGAAATAAATTTTAAAATGTATTTAAAAATAAAAGAAAATAGTTAGCAGGAGGGTGTATTGAGTTGATGCATAGAAGACAAAAAAGATGAGGACAGAGAAAAGACCATATCAGATTTCACAATTGCCAAACAGTGGACCACTGGTATTCTTGGGTAGAGCAGTTTTAGTTAACTAATGATATTGGACCCCTAAATGTCAAAGCATAAGAAGGGAATGTGGGATGAAAAAATGAAGACAGTAAGTATAAACTCCTTTTTTTTTTTAACTTTGAAATGTAGAAGAAAATAGGATGGGAGTGAAGGAATGGCAGGATGAAGTAAAAACCTTTTTATCTTTTTTAATGAGAGAGGAGGAGGGGAAGAAGAAAATGATGATGATGGAGAAGGAGGAAGAAGAGAGAAGGAGGAGGAGGAGAGGAAGGAGGAGAAAGAGGGGGGGAAAGTATCATATTTTGACTAATAGAGAAAATGCCAGTGAATAAGGCAAAGTTGAAAATTAGGAATGATGGTGGGGAATGGTCTGTACTAGTGGAGGGTATAGCATTGTCAGTACAAGCCAGGATCTTTGAGAATATTAAAATCAGAAGACCTGAGTTCAGATCCTGAACTTGTCATTTACTAGTTGTGATGTTTTGGATAATCATTTAACCTCTCAGGCCCTTTGCTTCCTCGGAATGACAGAGTTGGATTAAATGGTGTCTAAAATACTTTTCAACTCAAAATTTATGACCCACATATTTTAAGATCAAAGAAGTGTGATGAATACTGCTGACCCATAATCACTAAGCCATGTGCTTTGAATTCATTTCCTAGTAGTGGGGATTCACATGCGTGGAATCATCCAGACTTCCTTTTCCTTATCCTTTTGATGATTGTGACCAGAGTTAGAGGCACAGACTTTGCTCCGCCCCCCCAAAAACAAACAAACAAACAGAATTCACTGATGTACCAGGGAATTGTTATGGAAATCTAAAGATCTTCCCTGCCCCTAGGCCCTTTGCTAAAGTGGCTACGTGACTCTGAGGACCCTTGGATATTTGAAAGTATACTCTGTTCCCTAATAGGCTGAATGTGGTCACGTGGAGCCTGTGGCGCCAGGCTTGTT
>CM053589.1:141106973-141123136 GCA_028646515.1 Pseudochirops corinnae
CCCCTGAACTAGGTAAATGATATGTTTGATTAAAGTAAGATTGTTAACCCATTTTGAGTTGCTTTCCTTTAGAAAAGCAGATCTAAGAATCTGTGCTAGTAGCCGCCCTGGGTATGCTAGGGTGCTTGTTGTTACAGGAATACAATCCAATTACTTTGACATCAACACAATAACCAAATCAGTTGATTTAGCAGCCACACACAACTAAGGAATGACCTAATATTCACCCACCCTATGACCTGCCCTCTCTAACTCCAGTACTGCTGAGATGACTTCAGAGCACAATTTCCTAGTTGACAAATTTGAAGGATAACATGGGGTTGACATTTAGTACCCAAACAACCACAAAATTCTCGTACATTCGAGATCACTTACAGGAAACATTTATCTTTCAAATGGCCTCTTCTTTTCAGGTTTCACAGAAAGAGAAAGTCCCTAATTTGATAAAAATTAATAGATAACATTTTCCATTTCAGAAATGATTCCACTGGCCCATAAAGCTGTTGTTGACTTTTAAATTCTCAGAGACTCAAAAAGAACGGAGAGGGAGAAAAATGAGCCTTAACATTCCTGATTCTCAAAATGGATGAAATCAGAGAATCAGTATTTCAGATCTAGGAGCAGTCTAGCTGTCTCCACATTCCTTCCCCTTCCCCCTTATCTTATAGGAGGAAGCTGAGGCCTAGAAATGTTAACCATTTGCCCAAGTTAGTGACAGAAACAAAGCTAGAATCCAGGTGGTTTGATTCCTGGCCCAAGCCTGCTTTCTCCTATAACACCCCTCCCCACACACACACACATACCCTACATACACACATACACACCCCACATTAAACACAGACTACAAACATCTTCTAGCTTCTCCTTGTCACCGGTACTTCAGTGAAATGTCAAGAGCCACCTGCCTTATCTTTTAAGACCAGTCACACATTTAAACCCACAAATCACAAACACTCAGCAGAAAGGAAGGAGTCCTGGACAATTCTAAATTTTGTTTAACTGAGGCTTAAAAACCCCTTGGTCTTAATCAAGAGTGTTTAATTTTTTTGTATGTCATGGGGTCTTGGGAAACCTGTGGACCCCTTTTCAGAATAACGATATTAAATAATTAAAGGAAATTATAAATTTCAGTTAGAGATTAGTGGAAAATAAAGATGTATTCTTTCCTCTCCAAGTTCATAGATACCCCCAGAAATTTGTCCCTGGACCCTTTGGACATCTGTGGACTACATGTTAAGGACCCTTGGTCCAGATACTTCCCAAGTTTTCCTTCAATTTCCAAATCCTCTGGGCCTTTTTTCTCCCATTGTTATTGAATTTAGAAGATTAGAGTCCTTCTAAAATGCATGGGTCCCCTTCCTAACCTAAGGACAAGAGAACAACCAGACATTTAGTAACACCACCAAGGATGTCAATTTTCTTTGGTCAGAACTGTAGAGGTAGTTGTAAGAGATAAGAGGAGACTGGGCTAAAAGCTGTCCTTTGGTGTGTTCATTTTTCAACTAAATTCATCTTTTTCTTGTTTGTTTCTCTCTATTAAGAGCCAATGCGACAGATTGAAGTTCCAATTAATTAAACTTCTGGTTTCGAGTTCTGGCTCTAGCTTATTGGTTGATCTTCCCCTCTCTGGGATTCAGTTTCTTTATCTGTACAAATGTTTGGAGTCAGACATGGTTTCATTGGTACAGAGAACTCCCTTTACCAATGCAGATAAGTATCTGTTCTGTAACTTATAGTCATAGTAAGTGGCCTGAGGCACAGAAAGTTAAGTAATTTGTACAGGGTCAAACAGCTAATGTGTGTCTGAAACAGGCTGCCTTTCTATCCACTCTACCACACATATACACAGGGAAAGAAAAAACTGCATATGTATGTTATGAGGAAAAATGAAAAATTTCCTGCCTTTATGAAAATATATATCTAGCCCAAATCAAGAGAGGACACATTGCAGGATGGAAAATCCCATCAGCTAAATTTCCAAAGGGGGAAGAATCAAAGAAGCTTCTCTCATCAGTAGAGCCAAGGACCCAGAAGCCTAGGACTAATCTTGCAGAAACTAGCAGAGGAGAACCCTCAAAGAAGTTTCACTTGGCATCACATTAACCTTAAAAAAACTGTATTGGGGGAGAAGGAAGTTAACTAGAAATGCCCAACTGAAAGTCAGATGTCGTCCCTGAGCGTTTTCTTACACTTTGCACAAAGTAGCCTTGATAGCAGGGATATTTTTCCTCTTGTGGAATGCCTATTTCTTGTTGACTCTGGAAATAGCTTTAAAACTAATCTGGGATTTCATGCCAAAGTGGAAACCCAGGAGTGTGGAGGAGGAATAGGTGGATTGAATAATCATTTTACAAGGTAGAAAATATTCATCTTTTTTTTTTCATTTCAGCAATGACTGTAACATATGTTCAATGCAACTTTAAGGGAGTGTTTTCTTTCACACATCTGTCAGAACCAGATTTTTGATGGAGTGAAAGATGAAAAATAGCCTCCATACACTCATAGTAAGAAAGCTCTATTATGCGTTCTGTTCAGAATTGTATGCAGGTTCATTGATTTTTCTAAGCTTATATATTGTTAACCAGGGTTGAGGCCTGTCACTAGTTATGGTTGAGTGGGTTCCATAGCATTGATTTTAGCCAGTCTGGTTTGGCAATGGGTGGGCAACCAGAAATTTCCCACAGAGGTAGAACATTGGGATTATCATATGCACAAGCAAAGATCAGCAAATGAAAGTCCAAAGTAGAGAAGAATTAAGTAGGGCCCATACCAGGAATCACAACATCAGAGAGGGCTAATATGAGGCTTGGGTCCAAGGGTAAGATTACAGTAGTTTTGGTACCAGCATATAAAAAAAAAAACACAAAGTACAAACTCTGACAAGGAACAAGAAACAATCCACTTAACCTCAATGGATCTCAGCTTCCTCATCTTAAAACTGGGAGGCTCCAGGTCTAAATCTATGATTCTTTGAATCATCCTGTCCTCAAATTAAAGTACAAAGGCTTAAAGAAAAGTCTATTTGCTGGTCAACTATGTTGTCAAGCCCCGTTTGAACTGGGGGGAAACGACCAACTGCCAAGAGATTCTCAACACGTACTAATATAATATTAAACCACATACACATACAGACCTCAACCTTGCCATCAGGTTAGAGAATGACATTCAGCTCCTGTATGTTTTAGATTTTTGGCTCTGTACTTGTCTCTGCTTTAGCATAAGTATGATGCTTTTGAATTGGTGTTACTCTTCTTCATTAACAATTAAGATAATTATATTTTTATATATATATATGTATACATATATATATATATATATATATATATATATAAAATATCTGTGATATTTTATTGCACTCAAATGTTCTTTAGAGGCAGTGTAGTGGATAGTTCTTCTTCACTCCAAGTTCAGTGTTCCGGGTTCAGCTCTCTTCTCTATCACTTAATAGCTGTGTGACCTGGGAAAATCCTCTGAAATGAGATAACATCTGTACTGTCTAATTCACAGAGTTGACATGAAAATCAAATGTGATTATGTAACTGACATGTTATATGTATGCAAATTAATAATAATGAATAATAAAATTCAGGAATATTTGTATTTTATGTTAAATTGAACCTTTTCTTCCAGCTCCTTCTGAATCCCCTTCAGATGGAAAGCTACTAATCACCAAAGTCTTCATTATTACTCATTGCCACAATTGATTCTAAGCAGTAGTAAACAGCATGAAAAAAGAACAAACATCATCCAGTCCTTTAAAGGCTGAATTTTCAAGTTTTAAGGAGCGGTAGGGCAGTTAGCTGTCAACTGTCTCTTTTGTAGATAATTTTCACAAAGTGATTCATCCCAAGTAAAACTGCTAGTGTGTATCTGGGGATACCTTCCCCTGCTGCCTCCCCCAATATCCATGGGATACAAAGAACCCAGGAATATATTAATTTAGAACTAGTCTTTATTGACTCTGGGCCTTCAGGCTCAGTGCAAACTATATACCTGTCCAGAACCATCTGAAATTCTTTGGGCCATGAAGATGTGCCTGGCAGGGGCTAAGAGTATGAGTTGTGTGCTTTTACCAGTCTCTGAAGTGGGCTCCTGGGGCTCTTCAGGAAAGAGGTAAAAGGTCCAAGAGCACTGATTTTTCCAACCTTAAGTGGAGTGACAGTTGGCAGTATTTTTTTTTTTTCTGAACAGGCTGCATTGTTTTGACTATGGCAGGCCTGCTGGGGAGAAATTACAAATCGACTGCCAGAGTTCACTGCTGTTGAAGCAATTTGACAATGCTCCACATTTATATAATGCCAAGCCTTTTCACATTTTTTCATCTTGTTTGGTTCTCAGAACAATCCTATGGTGGAATACACCAACAAGGATTGTTATCGCTAGTTGACAAATCAGGATACGAAAGGCAGAATCATTGCATAACTTGCCCAGAATATATTTTAGGATAAAACATATGATGAGAGAGACAGACAGACAAAGAGAGACAGAAAAAGAGAGAGACAGAGACAGAGAGAGACAGAGAGACAGAAGAGACAGAGAGAGACAGAAAGAATGATATGAATTAATAAAAAAGTTTTTCACAGTACAAGAATATTTTGGGAGTATGGAATCAATGAGAGGTAGCATGGTGTAGTGGATAGAGTGCTGAGCCAAGAGTCAATAAGTTCTAGGTTCAAAATCTGTCTCTGACACTGACTACTAGGGTGCCCATAGTAGTTCTGCAGACCTCAAACTACCCTCTTGGGACTTCTCTACGAAGTTCAGACAAGCTGTGATCTGCAATAGTTGAGGGAGTCTGCTCACACTGGTGAAAATAGATTATTGATATAACTGGATTAATTAAGTGAGTTTCACCTTTGAGAAGACTGGGTTCAATAATAACAGACTCACAGGGTAGGAAAGACTTTTGGTGAGGACACTGAATCTGACCTACCTGAAGACAGACGTCCTCCCCCATCCAAGAAGTATCATTCAGCAGAAGGCTTTCAGTCGTGGGGAACTCATTACCTCCTAAGGGAACTCATTTCACTTTTGGACACTTAAAACTGTTAGGAAGGCTTTTTCTTCTTAATATAAAAGTAAAATCTGCCTCTCTGACTTCTTTTAGCTCTGCCCTCTGGATGCAAGCAGAGCACATCTAATCCCTCTTTCAAATGATAGCCTTTTAAACACTAGAAGACAGTTATGCTACCCCTCCCCCTCACATCTTTTCCTCTCCAGGCTAAATGATAGCAACAAGAATAATGAATAACTTGCATTTATATTAACATTTTATAGGTTTTTTTAAAGCCTTATCCATGTCATTGGATCTTTATGAAAGCCTGTGATACTGCAATTTATTAAAATAGATTTTATTGATATCTTGTGTTTTTCTTCCTCTATCCCTTCCTCTTTCTACTCTCAGAGAAGCATTCCTTATAACAAAACAAAGCAAAAACCAGGAGGAAGAAAAATCAACTGAACCAATGAACATATTGAAATGCTCTGATACTATATGCAATGTTCCACATTCATAGATGTCCATCTCTGCAAGGGGCTGGGGTGGGGTGGGCAGGGAGAGACTGAGGAAGGACAGGAAATGCTATTTTTAATTAACACATTAAAAAAACTGAACCCCAAAGAAACTAAGTGACTTAACAAGAACTTGCATTTATATAGTGCTTTAAGGAGTACATGGTTCTTTTTCTCTAATCATTCTTATTAGTTAGGGCTGAGATTATTAATTTTCATTTCCAAATGAAGAAACAGAGGCTCTAAGAGTTTAAGTGACCCATGGATCACATAGCTAGTTTGGTCTTAACTGTTCCCTCACACTCTATTTCACTTTGAGTCTATTCTCTAAAATTCTATGGTTATTTTTTTTTAATCTAAATGGCTGTTGGCTCCGAACAGGATTAGGATAAATCAATTTCGAAACAATGCTCATTTTCCTCTGTGCTCTCCCTTGCTTTGGTCTCAACTTCCATTTGCCTGTCATCATCCAAAGTATCTACTTACTGAATTACTAAGGAGGAGGGGATCTGATAAAGGAAGGAGGAAATGGAAAAAAGCAATTTAAACAAAATGTATTTGGGCTCCAAATAAAATTTCATCCACTTGCCATTTGACATCTTATCATTTTTATTTAAGTATATTACAGTTAGCCATATTGATATCAGTCCCTCTGACAGGAAACATGAAATCAAGCCTATAAATTGGTGTGTCTTAAGCCATGGCCCATACTACAGCTAGATGGAAATCGTCACCCTCTCTTTTCATTCCTGTTTCTATCCAGGAATAGAATCTTAGAAGCAAAGAATATTAGATCTGAGAGAGTCTGTAAAATTCACCTGGCTTAAACCCCTCAAGTTATAGATAAGAAGACCTAGGGGGAAAAAGAGACCAGCCCAATGTGTCATACCTCACTCATGGCAAACATCAGGGTAGAAAACATAATCCTGCCAGGATTCAGGGAGAGTGGAGGCATGGCAGTGAATAATGGAAGAGCCAGGGTTTGAATTAAGAGCTAGGTAGTAAACAACTTGCCAAGAAGAGGATTTCTAAGAATGGGATTTGTATTTCTGGACCAAAGCTCAAAATATGGAAATATGGGAATGACAGTCTCCTTCTCTGGAATGGAGGGCACCTAACAAGAAATGATAAGTGTATATATATATATATACACACACACACACACACACACACACACACACACACACACACACACACACACACATATATATATATATATATATATGATGTTTTACAAATTTAATCAAAAGGAATTTAAAAGAAAAGTGTAGGGAGAAAATTGTCTATACACATACACATATTTATATAAGTACTTATGTGCATATACATATATGTATGTGTGTGTCTATTCATGTGTATATAATATATATTTGTGAAATATCAAGATTAGCAATTGAGATTGAGACACCTGGAAGTTTAAAGGAAAGAAAATTTAAGAAAGGAGTTTGAAGTAAACCCGTGGACTTAAATATAGACAACAAGCCAGATGAACTAATAATTTAAGGAAGCAATTTTGGCCTCATAGGTGTCAACCAAGACTTAATTGAATGAGATTCATGCCTGAAATATACCTCTGGAGTAGTACGGCTTACTAAAAAGAAATGGGATAGGTTAAAATAGAAAGAGAGGTTGAACTGCATAATAAGATGAAGTAAGAAAAATTCAGAAACTCAAAAAGTAAACACGGTGAAAAGTATTTGTATAAATACCAGTTGAAGAAAACAAAAAGACAACAGAGTGAATAGATGGTTTCAGAAGACAAAGCACAAGCCTGACATAGAGGGATGACATAGTAATAATGGGATACTTGAATTATACAAATGTCTACTTGAGTCATCTCTCTTTCGAAAGCATATTAGTTAATAATTTCTTGATTTAATGATGATTCCGCTTTCCAAACATGAAAAAAAATTATTATGTTTTCTAACAACATGTGAAATTTTATTCTGGATAAGATTTTGATCATCAAGGTGGAGCTGGTAGCTGGGGTGGAAATGATGGAAACTTTAGAGGGAAGTAATCACTTGATTCAGACTATTCACTGGAAGCTCAAATACTGAAGCTGAAGCTTAAATGTTTTCATCACATAATGAGAAGATGGGACTCACTGGAAAAGACCTTGGTATTAGGAAAGATTGAGGACAAAAAGCAAAATGGATGACAGAAGATGAGATGGATAAATAGAGTCATGGAAACAAAGAACATAAACTTGGACAGACTTCAAGAGATAGTGGAAGATAAAAGGACCTAGCATGGCTATGGTCCACGGGGTCATGAAGAGTCAGACACCACTCAATATGAGTTGATGCTGGAGTTGAAAGATATAGGTAAGAAAAGGAGACATTTTTAAAAGCTCTTTTGGAAAAGAGAAAGAAAAGAATTGACAAGGGGAAACAACTGCTCAGGAAAGAGGAGACGGAAATAACATGATAGAATTCCTCCACTTTTTTTTTTTTTTTGCCACGGACAGTGATCTTTGGACTAGAAAGGACAGAACAAAAATAGATAGGGATTTGATATCCAAGGTAAGTAAGGAGACAGTAAGAGAGAACCTAGATACCTTTGATGCATTTAAGTAACCCAACCAATACGAACCGGTAGATGGATTATTGGGCCAATGTTGGTGACATGTGACGGACTGCCGAGAACAAAACAGGTAATGTAGTACAGTAAGAGGGCAAGTCATGCCAGATTAGTTTTGTGCCTTTATTTGTAATGTTGTTATATGCAAGGGAATGCGGGGAAAATGGTTTAATTGTATTTTAGCAAAGCATTTGGTAAAGTCTTTCAAATTATTTTTGTGGAAAAGATGGAAAGGATGATTAGATAGATTTGGAATTGACTGAATGGTTGGACCCAGAAAGTAACTGTTAATGGTTTGATGTGAGCTTAGAAGGAGGCCTCCACTGGAGTTTCTTAAAGATCTGTGCTTAGTCCCACATTGTTTAATATTTTAATCAATGACTTAGAAGAAGGCGTAGATGGTAAATTTGAAGATATAACAAAATGATGAAGGACAGCTAATGTACTGTAGGCTAGACTATTGGTCCAAATCAAACCAGAAATGGGAGGGGGGAGAAAGGATTATAAATCTATGATTTCACTGGTATAGGAAATTCCTTCCACTGACTGACAATCTACAATACAAAGCATTTGAGAGTTGTCTGGGACACTGAGAGGTCAAAGAACTTGGCCATGACCACACAATTAACATGTATCAAAAGCAGAACTTGAACCCAAGTCTTCTTGATGGTGAGATCAACCCTGTATTTATTACTCCATGTTTTATTTAATAGCAATAAACATAAATTCCATATTTATGTTCAAAAATTGTTTTCACAATTACCATATGAGGTAGGCATGGTTAGACAACTATTTGACTTCCAAAGAGTTTAGAATTTAGTTGGATTGCAAGCTGAGTAAGTAGTGTATGTACAATGGCAGTCCCAAAAGTTAGTGCATTCTTAGGCTACATTAAGAGATCTGTAACTGGGGCAGAGCCAAGATGGCAGATTAAGGACAGTCGCCCAACTGAATTCTCCCAACATTCCCCTTCAAACAACTTTAAAATAACTCCTTAAATCAATTTTGGAGAAACAGAGCCAAAGGAAAAAACAATTTTAAAAGGTTGGGGTAAGACATTTTTCTGGCCTAGGAAAACTTAAGCAGTCAGCAGAAAAAGTCTGTGACACCCAAATGGAGGCCTGTCCAGAGCCCACACACACAGCAGCAGCAACAGTGGCTGTAGCAGCAGCTTCAGAAACTTTCAGCCCAGAGATGGTAAGGGAATAAGACAAGTGGTCAGAAAGAGAACACAGGGGGCCCTTCATTGGCACTAAATATAGCTAACATTTATTGGTGACTCTATTGCCTATACACAGTTCTGGGTTGAATTTAAGGACAGAGAAGAGTCCTGGTAGTCGGTCACAAGGGACCAGGGGTCATAGTTCTAAAGGAAAGACAATCCCATGTGTTTGTAGCTGCAGAAGATCCATGACTCTTCCTGGGAAAAGATCGGAGCATAGACTAGGACAGCAATGACCATACCCCTCCTAGGATAACACTACCTTAGAAGCACCAAAAACTTGCAGATTCCCAGAACTAGCTCTGAAAACAACTATACAAAAACCCTTAACCCAGTGATTCTCAACCTTCCTAATGCTGGGACTCCTTAATACTCGTATGTGGGCATATTTGCATGTGGACGTACCTACCTGGAGACAAGTAGAGGAGCGGTGTCTCAGTCCCTAAGACCATTGGAAATATGTGTTTTCTGATGGTCTTAGGTGACCCCTGTGACCCCTGTGAAAGGGTCGTTCAACCCCCAAATGAGTCGCAACCCACAGCTTGAGAATCGCTGCCTTAACCCTTAAGCCCCACAAGAGCAGAATCTAACTTTAACATAAAGTTCAAAGTCAAGAATTAGGCAGTAAAAATGAGTAAACAACAAGAAAATAAAAAGAATTTGACCATAAAAACCTACTACAATGGCAGAGAAGACCAAGGCATAAACTCAGAAGAAAGAGGACAACATGAAAACAGCCACAACAAAAACCCTCCCCCTACAAAGAAAAATGTTTATTGGAGGCAAACCTAATAAGAATTCCTTGAAGAAGTAAGGAAAGAGATAAGAGTGGCACAGGGAAACTTGGGAAAAGAAATGAGAGTAATACAAGAAAATTATGAGAAGAAAATTAAGAACATGGTAAAAGAGGCACACACACAAAAAAATACTGAAGAAAATTACACTTAAAAAAAAAGAATTGGCCAAATAGAAAAAGCACAACAAGCCATTGAAAAGAATTCCTTAAAAAATAAAACTGGAGAAGTAGGGAGAAAATTTGGAACTTGAATTTTTTTTAATGAATATTTAAAATTGTGTTTACATGTAATTAGGAAAATTATTATTTAAAAATTAAAAACAAATAAACAATAACAAAAAGAGATGACAAATAGGATGGTTTCAGAAAAGATCTTGGAAGACTGGTAAATTGATACTAAGTGAAGTAAACAGAATTAGGAGAATACTGTATACAGTAACAATCATCAACTGTGAAAGACTTGGTTATTCTGAGTAATACAATCATCCAAAACATTGAATTCTGAAAGACTCATGGTAAAAAATTCTATCCACCTGCAGAGTGAGAACTACTAAACTCTGAATGCAGATTGAAGATAATTTTTTCACTATTTTTCTTTGTTTTTTTTTTTTGCAACATGGTTAATATGGAAATATGTTTTGCATAATTCTTATTTGTAATTTATATCATATTACTTGCCTTCTCAGCAGGCAGGAGAGGAAAGAAAGAAAGAGACAGAGAGAGACAGACAGAGAGAGAGAAAGAGAGAGAGAGAGAGAGAGAGAATATAGAAACTAATTTTTTCAAAATTAGTAGTAATAAATAAATATTAAAAAAAAAAAAGGCAAAATTGACCAAAGGGAAAAGGAGGTACAAAATCTCCCTGAAGAAAATAATTCCTTAAAAATTACAATTGGGCAAGTGGAAACCAATGATTCTGTGAGAAATCAAGAAACAATAAAACAAAGTTAAAAGAATAAAAAAATAGAAGAAAATGTGAAATCCTCATCAGAAAAAACCTTACTGAAGGAAGGAGCTGAGATATCATTTTTCAAGAAATTATCAAGGAAAACTTCCCTGATATCTAGGATTGGTATAGTAAAATAGGCATTGAAAGAATCTACTAATAAGCTCCTGAAAGAGATACCAAAATGAAAATGCCCAGGAATATTATAGCCAAATTACAGAGCTCTCAGGTTAAAAAGAAAGTACTTTAAGCAGCCAAAAAGAAACAATTCAAATACTGTGGAGTGACAGTCAGAATCACATAAGATTTAGAAGCTTTCATGTTAAAGAAGAGAGCTTAGAACATAATATTCCAGAAGGCAAAGAATTTAGGATTACAACCAAGCATAACCTACTCAGCAAAATGGAGCATAATCCTTCACGTTTACAAAAAAAGGAGGATATTTAATGAAATAGAGGAGTTTCAAGCAATTCTGATGAAAAGATCAGAACTGAATAGAAAATATGACATTTAAACACAAGGCTAAAGAGAATAAAAAGGTAGTAAACATGAAAGAGTAATCATAAGAGACTCAATAAAGTTAAACTGTTTACATTCCTATATACAGGTAAGATGATATATGTAACTCCTAAGAACTTTATCATTATTAGAGCAATTAAAAGGAATTTACATAGAGGGCATGGGTGTGAGTCAATTATGTTGGAATGATCACCAAAAAAAATGAAGGGGTGAGAAAGAGGGATGCACAGGGAGAAGAGGAAAGGGAGAGGTAGAATGAGGAAAAATGCTTCTTACATAAGAGAGGTAGACAAGGAAGAGTTTTTATAACAGAGGGGGGAATGGGCATAGCAGACAATACTTAAACCTCACCCTCATCAGAATTGGTTCAGAGAGGGAAGAATATACGTGCCCGCTCAACTGTGTATAAAAATGTAACTTACCCAATAGGGAAATAGAAGGGGAAGGAGAATAAGAGAAGGTAGGAGGTGATTTTTAAAAGGGGGGGAGTGGATTAAGGAGGCAGTGGTGAGAAGCAAAATAGACTTTTGAGGAGGGCAAGGATAAAATAAAGAAGGAACAGAAGAAAATGGGATAGAGGGAAATGCATAGTAATGATAATTTTGAATGGGAAAGGAAGCAGATAGCAGAATGGATTAGAAACCATAATCCTACAATATATTGTTTACAAAAAACACACTTAAAACAAAAAGACTCACACACAGTTAAACAAAAGGCTATAGCAGAATTGTATATGCTTCAGCTGAAGTTAAAAAAAAAGACAGGTAGCAATCATGATCTCAGACAAAGCAAAAACAAAATTCAACCTAATTGAAAGAGACAAGCAAGGAAATTACAGTATGCTAAAAGGTATGACAGATATCAAAAAAGTTTTACAGCAGGCTTCTCTGATAAATGCCTTATTTCTTAAATATACACTGAGTATAGAACTGAGTTAAATTGATAAAAAATGAGAGCCATTTCCTCACTGCTAAATGGTCAAAAGATATAAAAAGGTAGTTTTCAGGAGAAGAGATTAAAGCTATCAATAGTCATATTAAAATGTTCTAAATCATTATTTATTAGAGAAGTGCAAATTAAAACAACTCTCACGTATGACTTTACACATATCAGAAATGACAAATGCTGGAAGGGATGAAGGAAAGGTAGGTACATTAATGAACTGCTGGTAGAATAGTGAACTGACCCAACCATTCTGTAAAACAGTTTGGAACTACGTCCAAAGGGCTATAAAACTGTGCATATCCTTTGTCTCAGAAATATGACTATTAGGTCTATATCCCAAAGAGATAAAACAAAAAGGAAAAGAACATATATATGCAAAAATATTTAAAACAGCTCTTTTTGTTGTGGCAAAGAATGGAATTTGAGGGGATGCTTATCAATTGGGGAATGGTTGAACAAGTTTGAAATATGTAAAATAAAATATACATAATTACAAAGGAAATTAATTATATTGAATTGGTTTCAAATATTTATAAATATATTTCACATAATCACCATCACAATTTTTTATATTTACGTATAAAATAAGTTCATGAATCCTAGGTTAAGAACTCCTGCATCAGACCATACTATCTGCCAATCTGTTGAAGACCTACTTTGCCTAAATCCACGTTTAGACTCATTTTGGGCTCAGGTATGTGTCTTCAGAAAATTTCATGTTAACTAGAAAGAGTTCCACTAAGACATTTGCAGCCATGTATGACTGTGTTTACATATATCACAACTTTGGTGTTGCTGTATGTTAATGTACTACTGTTGATTGATTATTTTATTAGATCATATAAACTATTTAATAATTATAATAATAACTCCATTTATATAGCAAATATTGTCTCATTTGATCCTCACAACTTTGAGAGATAGGTGCTATTATTAGTTCCATTCTACAGATAAGGAAACTGAGGCAGAGAGGTTAAGTGACTCGCCCAGGGTCTTCTGGTAAGTGTCTTACAGCTAGAAGTGTCCGCAGTAGGATCTGAACTCAGATCTTACTAACTTCAAGTTCAGCTCTTTATCTGTCCTGCTACCTCTTGGCAGGTGATAAAAATATTTTCACTTAGTGATGAAAAACCTGAAGCCCAATAAGGTTAAATGTCATCATATACGAGGTAATACCATTTTTATTGTTGAACAGTAGTGTGAGATTCTCCATGAACCTGTTTTGAGGTTTTCTTGGCAAAGATACTGGAGTGGTTTGCCATTTCTTTCTCCAGTTCATATTACAGATGAGGAAACTAAGACCAACAGGGTTAAGTAACTTGCCCAGGTCACACAGTACGTGTCTAAGGTCAGATTTAGACTCAAGAAGATGAGCCAAACTGATTCCAAGTTCAGTGCTGTATTCACTGATGCACTATGAAGTATCACTAGTAAATAATATGAACCACAATGGAACCTGTGTCCCCTGACATCATAGCCCAGTATATCCATGACACTGTAGACTACAATGAATCTCAGGTCAGGATCTGGCACAGGATAAATGTGTGACCTAGACTATATCTGTAACTTCCTCCTTGGTTTCTCCATTCTGTCTCCCTCTCCACGATTCATCCTACACAGAGCTATTAAAATGATTTTCCTAAAGCATGAGTCTGATTATATCACTCCCCTAATGGACAAACCCCAGTGGCTCCCAGCAACCACTAAGATTAAACATAAATGTCCCCAGTAAGGCACTTAAGGTCCTTCACCACCTAGTTCTGATCTACTTTTCCAGCCATATTATACATTCTTCATTTTGTACTCCATGGTCTTGTCAGACTGGCCTTCTTGCTGGTCCTTGTATGACATTCTATCTCCCATTTCATGCCTTTGCACAGGCTGTGGAATTAACTCCCTCTTCCCTTTTGCCTCTTAGAATACCTGCATTCCTTCAAAGCTCAGCTCAGCGTATATATATATATATATATATATATATATATATATATATATATATATATATATACGTTATTGTATGTATATATACACACACATAGACAACATCACCATATATATGTGTATATGTAGATATACTGTGCCCCCTCCATGATTTATGTTCCTTGGGGGGAAGAGACAATTTCGTTTTACCTTTGTAGCCTCAGAAACTAGCACCATGACTTTCATGTTATAGATGGCACAGTAGACAGAACATTGGGCCTGGATTCAGGAAGATCTGAGTTCAAATCCAACCTCAATTACTATCCGTGTGACCCTAGGCAAGTAATTTAACCCTCTGCCTGCAGAAAACTAGAGAAGGAAATGACAATCCACCCCAATATTTTTGCCAAGAAAATCCAAATGGGTCACAAAGAGTGGGACATCATTGAAATGACTAAACCACCACTACAACAAAAATGCTTGTTCGTTGATTGGTCTTCTGTTTCTTCATCTGAAATGAGGGCATTGAACTGGATGATCACTGAAACCTTCTCAGTTCCAAGATTCTTCCTTTAACAGCTATTTTCCCTAAGTTATTCCCTTCCTGAACCTAATGTAGGATCATGAAGTATGTGAATATATGTGTATACATATACTCCTGCATACACACATACACATACTCTCTGACCAATTCTCACGGTATTTCTTATAGATAAGGAGTTATCCAGATAACTTCTCAAGGCTTTTTTTTTCTTCCTGTCCCCGGGCTCCTAAGCCTGCAAGTTACTTTGTATTATCCAGTTTTAGAGACACATGAATTACAAACCAATCAAATTATGCCTGGCCTGAAAACCTTAATTCCCACATATGGTAATGAGAGCTCTTGCCTGGCCCCACCATCGCCTGCACAACAACATCCAAATTAGAAAAGCCATCATAAAGCCTGGGAGAAAATGCCATTTGTGCAGAAAGTGCCTCTTGACAAAGTGTTCTGTTTGGCTAAATTAAATCCTGTTGATATTTCCCCATTGCCCAGAGAACATTTCCAAGATGAGAAAACATTTGTCAAGAGCACATTGAGAAAATGAGTCAATTAACTCTTTTTTAAAAGAGGGAGGGAAAGTGAGAGGGGGACAAAGGAAGGGAGAGACAGAAGAAGAGAAACAGAGACAGAGACAGAGACAGAGAGACAGAGTTAAAAAGAAGAAAAAAACTTTCCGTTTTATCATTATTTACCAAACTCATTCCCTCTCTTTTCCTTTTCCTTCCCTTTCCTTATCTTCACCTTCTCTAGGGACTTAGAGAGTACTGGAGGAAAGATAGAAAACATTTGTTAAATAGCTTCCATCCCAAACTATAAGGGTGTCATGGGGCAGAGGGGAGAGAAATGATGAAATACTTTCTCCTCTGTCTTCTACTCCTTTCACCCTCCTCTCCTGGATCATCTCAGAACACCACCACCAACAAGAGATCAGAGCAACAGAAATGGTATTACATTGCATCTAGGTGGTTCAACATGCAGGCCAGAAGGGAATCATATAAGAAGATCATGGGACCATAGTTACCGGGTTAGAAGTGAACTTTGAAAAGAGGAAGGCAAAAGGTAAAGAGTCAACCTTACTCTCACGGAATTTGGCTTAGGGAAGGAATGACATAAACTCTAAACTGGGCATCTTGCCACATAGAAGAGTTGGGGGAAGGGGGATGAGAGGTGAGGTGATGGA
>CM053589.1:141123636-141175114 GCA_028646515.1 Pseudochirops corinnae
AGAGAGAGAGAGAGAGAGAGAGAGAGCATATATATATACATATATATATACATATATATATATACATATATATACGTATATATATATATATATATATATATACACAGAGGGCACAGAGTAGGTTGAATATGAAGGGGTGGTATCTAAAAATAAAATTAAAGGGTAAGAGAGGAATGTTCTAGGAGAAGGAGAAAGGATGATGTAGAATAGAATAAATTATCTCATATGAAAGAGACAAGAAAAAGCTTTTGCAGTGAGGGGAAGAGAAGGAATGAGTGGACCTTATTCCCATTAAATTTAGCTGGAGGAAGGAATAACATAAACACTCAGTTGGGTATGGAAATCTACCTTTCTGTACAGGAAAGTAGGGGAGAAGTGGATGAGGGGCAGAGTTATAGAAAAGAGAGAAAATAGAGGGAGGGATAATCAGAAGCAAACACTTTTGAGGTGGGACAGGGTCAAAGGAGAGAAGAGAATAAATTGAGGGCAGGATAGGATGGAGGGAAATATGGTAAGTCTTTTATAACATGACTATTATGGAAGTGTTCTTCATGACTACACATATATAACATACAACAAATTGCTTGCCCTTTCAGTGAGGGTGTGTGGGGAAAGAGAGAGGGAGGGAGGGAGGAAGGGAAGGAGAAAATGTGGAATTCAATTTTAAAACCCGAAGTTTTAAAAACAAATGTTAAAATCATTTTTACAAGCAACTGTGAAATAAGATATATAGGCAATGGGGCATAGAAATCTATTTTGCCCTACAGGAAAATAGAAGGGATGGGGATAAGAGAAGAGAGGTGGTGATAGAAGGGAAGGCAGATTGGGGGAAGTGGTAATCAGAATGCATGCTCTCTTGGGGTAGGGGGAGGTGAGAGATGGGGAGAAAATTTGGAGCTCAAAATCTTGTGGAAGTGAATGTTGAAAACTAGAAATAAATTAGTAAAAAAAATTTAATCTAAAGTAGCCTTCATGTATCCAAACTCTGGCAGAGCCAGTCATCTTGGGAGCCCCTGGATAATATACAGATTCTTAAGGATATAAAGTTCTTGAGTGCAGGGACAGTTCTTCATTTTGTCTTTGTCTCCCTAACAAATACTAGGTACTTGAATTAAAAGCCTGAACTGTTGGTACTAAGAGATGTTCCTTACCTCAAGTACCAATTCTGAGAAAATGTCACCTCTATATTCTCCTGAATGGAAGACATTTATATCAACCAGACATGCAGATAGTCTATTACACCATGATTTCTAGTCCTTAGGAGGCTCTATTCCATTTTTTTTTCTACTAGGAAGGCAAACAAACTCACTCCCATTAAGGCATCAATGAGTGACAATAGTTTGATAACCTACCATTCTCAAGAGTATTTGTGGTTAAAAATTGAGTATGTAGAGATAGTAAGGCTTTAAAAGAAAAATTTTTGGAATTTTAGGAACTGTTTTTGTTGAGCTGTGTCAGTTGTTTCTGACTCTTCAGAACCCTACTTGGGGTTCTCTTGGCAAAGATACAGGAATGGTTTGCCATTTCCTTCTCCAGCTCATTTTACAGATGAGGAAACTGAGGCAAACAGGGTTAAGTGACTTGCCTAGGGCCACACAGCTAGTAAGTATCTGGGGTTGGATTTGAATTCATGTCTTCCTGACTCCAGGCCTGGTGCTCTATTTACTACACCACTGAGCTGCATTGTCATACCTGATAAACCGTCTGATCATATATTCACATATTCATAGAGATGGTCATGCCCAGTAAGGTATTTTTTTTTTCAGTACCCACCCATTTAAAATGGGAAAAATTGTGTTCATTAAATAATAGCACAAAAAATTGTCTGCCTTGTGAGGAATGTCACTTTATACCCCAGGGACAGAGATTGTACCTGTGATTTTTCCTTCTTCCAATATAAGTGATACCCTCCTATAGTCTTAGAGAGCTGCCAGCACTCTGAGAGGTCAAGGGCCTTGCCCATGGCTGTGAAGCCAAATGTGTCAGAGGCAGGACTTGAACACAGGTCTCCCTCACTTCAGGGCCAGGTCTCTGTCCACCCTGCCATGCTGCTTCTTTATGTATGTGGTTTATGCTTAATAACTATCAATTATAATTTTTCCTAGTAAGTGAATGTGACTCACCATCATGGAGAAAGAAAAAGGGGGCCATCTTTGCAATGTATGGGATATTATTTTTCATACCCCGAGCTCTACTACCAACTCTCAGTTAGTGGTTGTGAACAGAAAATTGTCTAGTTAACAGCTAGAGAAAATAATTTTTATACAGATGATAAATATTTTATACTTGAAATAGTAAGAAAATATTCAATAAAGTTGATTTATGTGTGTAATCTAATTTGAAGCTATGTAGATAGTAAACTGTACTTTGATTGGGGGGAGTGTTTCAAATGGCACATTTCAGTTGTGAATTGAATAACTACATATTTGGAGGGATTTACATGATTCCTTTCCTTGGCTCAGGTAGGATCCAAAGCCTAGCAAAGTGAGATGGCATTTAGCCTTGGCTCATGCCAGACTCTTTAAAAAAAAAAACATTTGCCAACTGTTTAAATTTTTGGTTGGGTTGTGCACTAAACCGTTCCATTCCTGATGATTCTTATTTCCATTACGTTTTAATTCCAGGAAAGCCCTGAAAAAGAAAGAATCTGATTGAAGTTAAATCCCTACAGAATGCTAAGGAGGGGCTGAAGAATGGAAGAGGCCTAGAGGAAGATGCAGACTTTGGCCCATTTATCCAGATTAATCCCCAAGATCTACTTCCTGGTGAAAATAGAAAACTTTGTGGATGCTATAGTGTGAGTGATAAAACACACTTCCTGAAGGTCAGGTTAAATCAATTCAACAAGCCTTTATTAAGTGCTTACCATAGGGTAAATGGAGGCAGCTAGGTTGCTCAGTGAATAGAGCCCTGGGCCTGGAGTCTAGAAGACCTGAGTAGATATTCACTAGCTGCATGACCCTGGGGAAGTCATTTAACTTCTGCTTGCCTTAATCCATTAGAAAAGGAAATGGCAAGCCACTCCAATATCTTTGCCAAGAAAACCCCATGGAAGTATAGTTCATGGGTCACAAAGAGTTGGACGTGACTCAACAACAACAACCACATGAGGTGAAAAAATTGTTGAGCATCAACCACTCCATATTCCCACAGGACCAGGGCTCCCTACCCCACCAAAATTTTCTATTGCTCCTTCCACCTCTCTTCTTTCCCTGACCAAAGCTGTTCTAGGAATAGAGCACCTGGGAAAAAACAGTTCAGAAGGGACGAGGGCAGGAAGGCAGTGATCTAGAGAATAATGCGACATCAATCACAGTCAGACCAGGAGAAGGAGTAATTCAACTCTTGTGGCCCGAGATACATCACTACCTACCAGAGTTTCCCATTGCAACATGGGTTAAGCTAATTTTTTCACTTAAAGGAGATTAACCTGCCATTGGCACCCAAGTGGCCCAGGCAGCTAAGGCTCAATCACTTTATCCCTTGTTATGGCTTTCCAGTGACCTGAGGCCAGCCCGCCCAAGTGGAGTAAAGGCTCTGAACTTGGCCTCCTGAACCACACCCTGCCCTGTTGACTAGATGCTCTTCCAGTAGCCCACATTCATAAGCTAAGTTTTATTTTATCCTTCTTGAATATCCTTTATGTACTAGGGTTGAGAAAACTTGTTTTTGTTAACTGTTGAATGATCTATGAATGCATCATTTTGTTCTAACACTGAACTTGAAATGACAGGATACCAGCCTGAGTCAGGTCCACCCCTCATACACTTCCATACTTGATGGTGTATGTGTGGGTGTGTGGGTGTGTGGGTGTGTGTGTGGGGGGGGGGGGGTGTACTCTGAATAATGACAATCCAAGATAAAGCCCTGCCCTCCCCCACCCCCATTCACCCACCCACTCCCAGTTACTGGTCCTCTAAGGAGCTAGAGTATCCAATATGTCACTGACTTCCTCCTATACACAGCCTACCCACATACTCCCTACCTTATGGGGAGTTTCCATTCTAATAGGAGATCTGACCCAGATCATGCATACAGCAGACAAAATCACTAGTGACTGGCAAGCAGTAACCTGGTGTGTAGGCTGGATGCCATTCATGACCTTGGGCAAGTCACTTTTCTCTTCTTTATCTTTAAATTAATAAAGTTGGATTAGAATCAACTAGGTCTCAAGAAACTGATTTGTGTTAACATAACATGGGGAATGGGTTTTGACTAGAATCATGGTTTCTTAACCTTTTTTGGTGTCAGAATTTTTTCACAGTCTGGTGAAGCTTATGGGCCCCTTCTCAGAATGTGTTTAAATGCATAAAATATAGTGGATTATGAAGTTAATTATATTTAAATATAATTATTAATATATTATAAAAAGTTTGCAGATCCCAAATTAAGAACACCTGGTCAGCCTAAATTATCTCTATGGTCCCTTCCAAACTCTATAATCTATGTATAGGAAGCCTGGATGTCAGTGGGAAGTCACTCCCCAAATCATTTACATTTTTATGTGTCTTACGACTAATAAACAAATCATTCATTTATTTATTTATCAAATTATTTATTAAGCTCTTAGTATGTGCTAAACTAGGTAGACAGTTTGCTGGGTACTGGGGATATGAAAACATGAATAAAACCAACCCAAATGAGCTTAGCTTCTATATGAATTTCTATAATGACAAAATGCAGGTCAACAGATCAACTCTCAGCTAGGTCATTGGGTTTCAAAAGGTCCCTGATCATTTTCTCAGTATGCTGATGAATAGCTGTTTATACCTTACTTAGTGGAAAGGCCTGTAAAATGTTAATGCAGCATTTTATCAGGAGAGCAATGTTGGGAGGCAAAGATTTCCCAGTCAATAGCTTTCACTCCCATCTCTTAAACTTGATGAAAATCTAAACATTTTCAGACCACATCTGTGGAGAAATAGCTCCACCTGTGTAAGTGATTCATGCTCATTTAAAATGGATTTCCACACACCTCTAAACTGGTGGCAAAATGACTGAGGATGTATTTTGGTTACCACACTCATAACCATGGCCGATGTGAGTTTCTTAATGAGAACATCTCCTCCTGGGACCCCCTGCCTCTTCACACTGCCAAAAGAATCCAGTCCTCCGAGGCCACTGGCTTTTGTCCCCATAAACAGCTGACTTGATCCCTTCAGCTACTCTAGGAGGGATGATCCTGGCAGCATTTAAATGAGGCCTACTCCTTGACAAAGTAGGGACTTCTGCGAAGCTCTCCCATAACCCATTTAATGGACTCATTAAGACTAGAACGGTCTGTTTTCTGGACAATAAAAAACAAGATTATCCAAAGTCAGGGAGTCTCTAGCATTCTGTGACTGTGTTGACTGTGGCAACTATGCTTAAAAGCAGAAGTAGTTCTCTTTAAACTCCCTCCACCCTCAAGTATTTGAGTGAAAACAGCCCCAGGGCCTTTTGCAAGCTGATTATATACTTTTCCCCACCAGGCCTGAATTAACTAACTCAGTGATTGTGTTTTCTGGTATATGCAATATTTTGCATCCACAGTCTCCTACCTCTACTAAGAGGTAAAGAGAATGCATTAACTCTTTTTAAATTTTTTAATTTAACTTTTAATTAATCCCTTTTCTTTTATTTCTCCATCCCATTGAGAAAAGAAAAAAGAAAAGAAAACCCTTTGAACAGATTTGCAAAGCCAAGCAAAATAAATTCCCCCTTAAACCAAGTCCAAAGAATCTGTTTCAATCTGCACCTTGAGGCCATCACCTCCATCAGTCCTACTACTTCATAAGCATGCTTTATTATCAGTCCTCCAGAATCATGCTTTGTTACTAAGGTTGATCAGAGCCTGTAAGTCTGTCAAAATGGTTTGTCTTTATATCTTCATTATGGTAAAAATTATTCTCTTTGTTCTGTTCACTTCACTCTCCACCGATTCATACAAATCTTCCTAGGTTTCTCTGAAACCATCTCCTTCATCATTTCTTATGGCATAATAGTATTCCATTTCCTTCATATATAATAATTTGTTCCATTATTCCTCAATTGACATGTGTTTCATTAGTTTCCAGTTCTTTGCCACCACTAAAAAAGCTGCTAGAGATATCTTTTGTATATATTTCCTCTTCCTTTTATCTCTTTAGGATACAGCACATTAACTCTTCTAGAACAGCTATGATAGTTGGTTCCTGAGACTTCCATTCATGGGATCCTAGTCAGTCTAGAAGGGACCTTAAAGACTGAGTCCCACCCATCCCTACTTCCCATACCCATTTTGCACATGGGTACAGAGGCACAGAGAGGTCAAGTAGGTCACACAGCCAAGAAGTACCTGATGTAGGATTTGAATTCAGGTCTTCCAGATTGCAAATCCAATTCCCTATCCATTAGTCTGTGTTGCTTCTCCATAATTTCATTAACACAGTACTTCGTTTCTCAAAAATCTAAGCAGAGCTATGCTAGTAAGTGAAATAAATTCAATATGTCTTTCCACACAGACTAGAATTCTTTTGAAATATCCTCTTTTCTCTCCTCTTAACATAATCCCCAAATCAAGTCGCATTTGTGAAAAATGTACTGCTACCATGCCCTCAGAGGAGACTGCTTTTTAATAACAGCACCATCAGCCCAGCCTTGGACAGACCTAAATCTCTCTCAAGTTTGCCAGCCAAGCTTACCGCAAATGCACCATAAAAGAAACACAATCTGCTCTCTTTGTTCAGAGACACATTCTCTCGCATCCTCCCTGAGCACATCTGCACTCAGATGGGAAAGTCTTTCAATAGATGCCACACGGGCTCACTCCACACCCTCCAGCATGCAATATTTGTATCCAAGCAGACAAGATGAACATTTATCCCCATCATGGATCACAGTTGATTACAGTTGTTGAACAGATTGCAAATTCCCTAAAGGGTCCTGTTTACTCATCTTGACCAAGTCGCTTGTGTCCATGATCACAACCAGCTGTGTGGGATCATAACTAAAATGTTCTCAGGATGGGAATATAGCCTTTCTTTTTCTGGTCCTATATTTTCATATCATATATTCTACAGAGCTTCCAAAGTGCTTCTGATTTTTAGAAAGGTAGGGAATGCCAGTGTGGTTTTGGAATTTTGTCAAGAGCTGGATTTAGAGTTAGGAGATTCAGATTTGAGTCTCGTTTATGTGTGGTCACTCATAACCTGTATGACCTTGGTGATTCCTTTTTCTTTTCCTGAACCTCAGTTTCCTCATCCATAAAATAAGAGTGTTGGATTAAACCCAGACATATGTCACAGACCCATCTGATAGTTTGGTGAAGCCTGTGGGTCCCTTTTCAAAATGATGTTTTTAAATGCATTAAAGTAAAATACATGATATTATAAAAGAAAACAAAATTGTGTTGATACAAAAATGTAATTTTCCCATCCAAATCCAGGGATCCCTAGAAATAGATCTACAGCCCCCAAGACATTCATTTTCCTGGGTTAAGAACCATTGGACTAAATGATCTTCTAAGGTGTTTTTACAGTTTTAAGTTCTTTAACCTCAAGTCAAAGTCACAAATATTTCTAAATTGCTTCCTACATTCCAGGGACTGAGTTAAACACTGGGGATGCAAAGAAAGGCAAAAGACAATCACTTCTCTTAAAGAACTCAGTTTAATGGGGGAGACACATGAACAATGACATCCAAATGCAATACAATGCAGGCTAAATTAAAGATCAGCTCAGAAATGCTGGCACTGAGATTAAAAAGAATTGGAAAAAGGCTTCTTGAAGAAGGTAGAACTTCAGCTGAGACTTATCACTGCCTTCATTAAGTTTGATTATCTATGAAATTATGAATTGCTTTCCATACTATACTCACAATCAACCTCAGTTATCCTCAAAGGCCTTAGGGAATTAGATTTTCTGGACAGTTGATATTCCCAGATAATAGAACTGTTTATGAAGTCAGTGACTAGCAATCAGCAACCTGACACAAGCCTTCATGAAAGTTAACATTTTATGTTAGTGTGTCACTTCTGTGGGTAGTGTACCCAACCTGGTAATGAGCAGGCTATCAACATGCTCTGCTATACAAAATTTAAAAAAGGCACTTTTGGAAACAGCATGGTGACTTAGCATTGTGGGAAATCCCACAAGCATTTTAACAACATTTGGTGAGTACCTACCATGTCATAAATAAAATATTCCTCTTTTAGAGATGATACAAAGGTAGATGAATGAATTAAAAAAATTATTAAGTACTTACCAATCACAAAGAATGGTACTAAACCTTGAGGATATCAATAGAAAAATATGACATTCTTAAGAAGCTCACGTTCCAACAAGGGATGGGACATATATGGAAGGCTTTGGCTGCAAGTCAGACAAACAGATCCTACGGCCCTTAAAGTATGATAGCAAAGCAGATGGTGATGCCTCTCCTTTACTGTCATTTCCACTGATAAATTCATATCAACTTCTTCTGTTGAATCATTTTGCAGTGTTAAGAACTTTGGTGGCAATAACTTTATTTTCTGGGTCTTTAGCAGTCATGGAAACATTCACAGAAATAGTTGCCAGATGACATTTCAACAGGGTTGTTTCTTGGGATGATGGCTGGGCTGGAAACAGGACCAGTGGTCTTCAGAGGCACTACTATGCACAGGATTTTTAGATTCATGGGTCTTCTTGATCCAGATCACAAGGGAGATGGCATTCAAGGTAATGGCAGTCGTTTGACTAGACTGGCACAAGATGCTTCAGCTTAGTATGGTGTTCCCAGTTGTCTGCAGGTGTTGAGGATTTCTGGTCCCTTCTCCATAGGAATTTCTTCTTTGGATGATGGTTCTGGGGACTAAGTTAAACAAATATTCCCTTTTGGGATCAGGACTAAGGAAGAAATTATACTCCCTTCCCTCTAGGAGTTTATAACCCAATTAGCAGAGAACTCTAACATTTTAAAAAAGATATTAGAATAAATTTTAAAAAGGGCACCATCATGTGGCAATGTAAAGTTAGGAACTTATTATCCTAAGAAGTAGCCCAGGCTTAAGCTATAGATTTTAGAAAAAAATTATAAAAATGAGGGAAGAGAACTATACTATGTCCCTCCCAGCTCTAACAACTATGCTCCTAGAAATTTACACTTGCTTTCTGCAGGTTATCGCAACCTGTGCCAACCTCTCCCAGGCAGGATCGTTCTATTTATAGGCACTGCTGATAATACAGTACCAAAGATATCTATGATAGCAGCAGCAGTCTGTCCTCATTGAGAAATCATATCCTAGAGTCATAGAATATTAGAACTACAGCAGACCATAGAAACTATCTCTTTAGGTATTCCCCTTTTATAGAAGAGTCTAGGGAAAAAATAATTTGCTTCTAGATCACAAAAAGGGTTAATGACAGAATCTGAACCAGAACCCAGGTTTCTTCACTCTTAGACCAATGTTCTTTGTACTTTTAAATTTTTTATCGTGCTTATGATTTCAGGCATAGAGGAAAGTCTTTATTCCAAGGCAGATCAGGATCTGCTGTGCAATTCTTAGTCTCAGAGAGTTACTTTTCCCACTACACTATTTTTATTAATTATCAATTATGTAGAATGGTCTTTTGCAAACTGATATTTTGGAGGGAGTTGGATGGCAAACAATTAAAAACTAGCCTTAGATTAGAGTGAGGAACGAACTCTGTCCTTCACATTCTGTCTTCTAGACATGAGGCTCCATCCAGTTCACTGATTGATTTCTCAGTTGGAAGGGTAATTGCAGAGACAAGAAGAAGATCAAAGCAAAGGGAGAAAATACAATTTCCTGGTAAATCCTGAAAGTCTGAATGGTACTGTTCTGCCTGAAATGCCTTACTCTCTTCTATCCATCTTTTAAAATCCTATTTGTGCTTCAAAATCAGTTCAACTCCCACCTTTTCCATGAATTCTGCCTTCACAACCAAGTCCATGCTATTCTCTATCTATTCAACTCGTGCAGAATTTAGTCTGTTCCACATTTTAGCACTTAAGGAAATATTGTCTCTATGTTCCCCATCAATTGTCTCATGCCTCATCTCCTGTTGAGGGCAGGACCAAGTCATATTTCACAAACACACACACCCTCCCAGTTTGTAGGAGTTGACCCATAACTTGCTGCTGTTCACTCCCTTCAGTTGTGTCTGGTTCTTTATGACCCCATTCTGGGGTTTTCTTGACAAAGATACTGGAGCGGTTTGCATTTCCATCTCCAGCGCATGTTACAGATGAGGAAACTGAGTCAAACGTGGTTAAATGACTTGCCCAGGGTCATACATCTAGTCCCTGAAGCCACATTTTTTCCTCGTTCTAAACCCCACCACCGCTATCACCAGTGGCTGGTTATAGCATTATTTCACCTGTGCAACAAGTTAGGCTCATGGGTACTGAAGACAGTTTGTTGGGATTAATGACTAGGACAGAAAACAATCCCAGGGCACCAACCCCAGCACTGTGCCGGCCTTAACATCTGGCAGTCCTAATACCTTCCACCCTCATTCAGCTTGGCCTCCTTGACCTTTAACCAAACTCAAATTACCCCCACCACAGCAAATAATTTATAATCCTATGAAAATCCTATAATCCTTTTGAGAATGTTTTTATTGGTGCTGATGGTTCTTAAAATTTCACTGTAAAGCTTCTCTACAGCTAAATGTGCTCCCACAAATTCATGCTTGTACAAGTGAGAAAATGTATTCCCACTCTATATTATAGAATATATAGGGGAAACTAGGTGGCACAGTAGATTGAGCAGTGGGCCTGCAGTCAGGGAGACTTATCTTCCCAAGTTCAAATCCAGTCTCAGACACTTACTAGCTGTGTGACTCTGGGCAAGTCACTTCACCCTGTTTGCCTCAGTTTCCTCATCTGTAAAATGAGCTGGAGAACTAAATAAGAAACCACTCCAGCGTCTTTGCAAAGAAAACCCCAAATGGGGACACAGAGTCAGGCATAACTGAACAACAATTCATATTATTAGACTATAGAAGGGAGAATAACAAGAATGGGTGGTATACTGAACATGAAGTTAGAAAGATTCACACATTTCTGCAACCCTTTAAGATTATTTGTCTCACAGATGACCCTGTAAGGCAGGCAATACCATTATCACCTCCATTTCCCCAGGAAGAAATTGAGGTTCATCAATTTCAAGTGATTTGGAGTCAGGAGGCCTGCATATGCTAGTGATGGAAATCATAGCAAGAAGGGACTTGAGATCATCTGTGTCAGTGAAACTAAAGTCTAGGAACATTAAATGGCTCACCAAGATCACAAAGGAAGTAAGTAGCAGAATTGAGACACAAAGTCAGGTCCCCTCACTCTAAATCATAGGCTCACAGGGCTGGAGCTAAGAAGGACCTCAAAAGTCCAAATCTCTCATTTTTTTAGAAAAGTCATTGATGATTAAGGAGATGAAATTATTTCTCCCAAGTCATATATGTCGTAGTCATTAGAGATGGGATTTTAATGCAGGTCCTCTGATTCTAAGGTCAGTACTCTTTCCATAATACCAACAGTAATTTTACCATGATACCACCCAGAGACTGGAGTTCATGCCCTGGACCTGCTACTTCCTGACCATAAGCAGTGCAGTGAAAAATTAAAAAGTGAGAAAGTATTTTTAGGCAATTAAAATATGTGACTAAGTCATAACACCTTTACCAGATAAAATTAGGAAAGTACATGTATTTTAGAATCTTTTAACGCTGTACCTTAAAAAGCACTCCCGTGGATTTTGAAGCCAATCTCTTATGTTTCCCAAATCTCAGTTTTCTCATCTAGAAATGGGGGCAACAATGCTTGTTACATAGCTCACAAGATTGTCATGAAGAGCAAATGAGGTAATGTTTACAGCACATTTTGTGGTTGTAAAAGGATAGAAATGCCACCTGTTATTGATAAGTTCAATTGATCAATTCAATTATTGATAAGCAAGAGTGACAGAAACCTATTTTGCTTTAAAAATGTAAGCTCTGTTTAAAAAAAAATCACATAGCTAATCACAACATGTTCTTCAGAACAGAGAGCCAGTGACTATGTCTAATGTTTGTGATACAATAATCACAGTCAAACCTTTTTCTGGCTCAGATGTTTCCAAACTACAAGCTGTTCTTTTCATTTTTTCCAAAGCAGTTGGTTCATGCATAATGTTCTCTGGGACTGGTACTACCCAGCATTCTCCCAATGACATTTGTGGATCCATTAATAATTGAAATTTTCAATATCTTTAATGACATTTCCCCACCCATGTCTAAGACCTAACTCTTCTGTGAACTCATTTTCACTTTGAAATACATAGGAGCACTTTTTTAACTACGGCTTTAAAAGATTCTAAAATATATATAAATTGTATCTGGTAAAGGTGTTATGAATTAGTCACTTATTTTGACTGTTTAAAAAGTATTTTCATACTCTCTAACTTTTCACTGTACCAAAGGATATCTCAAAAACCATTAAACCCTAGGTGGGAGGCCATATTTTCTAAGGCATTACCTCTTGGTTATCCAGTTTAAGAATTTGACTACAAAGAATATGTTATTGTCTTTAACCATAGCTCCCGCATAGAGCATTGGGCATCTTAACAGCCATTGGAGTCCCTGTAAGATTTAGGACCATATTCATTCATATGTTCCTTCATTTATGTATTCACTCAGTCATGTGTTTGTTCATTCATTCATTTATTCAAGGACTATGTCCCATAAATCTTTGCATTCCTCATAGCATACAGAACAGTTCTTTGCAATATTAAATGCTTAATAAGTACTTGAAATATGGATGGAGAGTAGCTAGTGATAACTACTTTCTCTCCCGCCTCTAAATGCAAGCAATCTTCATTGTTCTTTATATGGTCTGTGCTACCCTTCCTGTTTCACTTTCTCCCTCAGAAACTCCATCTGCTTCCCATGATGTTTTTCAACTATCCTTACCATATGGCAATCCCAAGTCTGTATCACCAGTCTCATGCAAGAAAAAGAGTGCTAGATTTGTAGGCAGGAGACCTGGGTTCAAATCTCAACCCTGTCACTTTTTACCTGTGGGACCTTGGGTAAGTCATTTAACCTCTTCAATTTCCTTTTCTGTAAAATGGGAGAGGTTGGACTAAATGGCCTCTGAGGTCCCTTCCAGCTCTTGATCTGTGAAACTGTGCTCTCACCATCCTAAGACACTTAACCACTCTGTTCCTCACTTCCCTGGTCTGTAAAATGAGAGGATTCCTCAGTTCTATGTTTCTAATTCCAAACAGAAACTTCCTCTTACATATCCTGCAGTCACCTTTAAAGTTTTATTGTCCTTTCTGTCTCAGCATTTGTTACATGGAAATGATACCTTTTACCTCTCTTCCATCCCCACTCCTTCAAAAGTCTAAAACAAAAACAAAACCCCACCCTACTTCTTCTCTTGGTCATCCTATTTCTTTTTAATGATACTAACAATTTCCCAGTCACCCATATTCAACAATTCACTGATCTCTGTCTCTTCCCCTTCCCTTTACCCCCAGTCAGTAACCAGGTCTTACTAAGCTGCCTTTCACAAACTCTCATTCACTCCACATTTTCCATTTCTAATGTCACCAGCCTGGATCCTATCAGGCTCTCATTACCCCTCACTTAGACTATGACATTCATCTCCTCATTTGTCTCTCTGGTCCTGCCTCTAATCTATGCTGCTCATGCTGACAAATCTTCTTAAATCACCATTTTAATCATGCCACTTCTCTGCTCAGAAATCGACAATGGCTCCCATTTCCTTCAAAGATGAGCCAATCTCTTTAGGGTGGTAATTAAGACCCTCCACAGTGTGGAATATGTTTGCCTTTCTAATCTTTGCTTTCACTATTCCCTGGATGAAGCCTCCAGCCCAACTAAACTTGTCTGTTCACTGTCCCACACAAAATGCAATGTATATAACCTACTCCCTTTTGCTTTATTTATCCCCTCTTTTTCGGTATGGTTTTCATCCAAAGATGTCTGATAGTCAAAACCCTAGCAATTGTTCAAGGCAAGTTCGAATGCAACTTTTCCCCTAGATGATTCATAAGTGACCTTTTCTCTGATCCCATAATTATTCTTAAAGGTATTATACACCACATATGTGTTACATTCAACCAAAGTCAACAAATATTATATAGCCCGTGACCTTCTCTCTGTGGCCCCCTTTCAAATACACCTAGGTTTATGGTCTTGTAGCCACCTTCTTAAATTTACAACTCTGTGCCCTCACTAATATATTTCTTTAAAGGAGGATAAGTGATATGATGCAGGATGCAAAGAAAGGAATTTAAGGCGTCAAAATAGCAAGGTAATAACAAGGAAAAATCTCCACATATACAAAAGGAAACAATCTCCATAACGCCAAGGGATGAGGGAACACTCCTCAGATAATTGCTCCTAGGGTTATATCCCAGTTGAAATTCCTCTCTCAGTTCAGTGTCCCAGTTGTCTCCCAGAAACCTCTTATGCCTTATTGTTCCCCCATTCTGCCTTTAAAAACTGCTCCTTGCTGCTTCTCCACATAACGTGGCTGGCATCTGCTGCTGGGCTTTGGCCCTGAGATGCTGCCACCTTCTGGTGCTGTCTTTGGCTGCTAGAGCTCCTTTTGCCACAATGAGAGTACTTATTGCTTTTTTGTGAGATCAGCTATGCCTAAAGGCTATTTCAGCTCTTTTATTAATCAGGCACAAAACCATACTCAGAAAGCACAAGAGGCCCCTCAGGTCTTTCTTTTTTTACTACCTCCTTTTTATCACCATGGGAATTCTCTTTGACTGCTTTATATTTGGGGTAGGTTGAGAAAATTCCTTTCAACCCTCATCATCCTAAAATCCATGGAAATTATCCCAGAACTTCTTTTACTAGTACTGAATGAGCAGAATGGAACTTACAGTAACCTTTGCTCTATATTTAAGGGTATTCTTAGTAAATGTTCAACAATCAGCTCTCTGAAAAAAAAAAGTACATGTGACATTTTTAAGTTTAACCTGCATTATTAACAATTTTTTTTATCACTTTCTTAAATCTATCTAGCCCATCAACAAGAACAACAACAAAAATCAAGCCTTGATGTGTAGCATTCACCCATTTCTGAGCTGTAAATGCTCACACTGAAAATTTGGCCATCATCTCTCTTGAACCAGTTGGAACTGGCTGCAATACATTCCTGCTATATTCCTGTAGCTTCAGGCAAGTGACTATCCTTAGCGAGGAGATGCCCAGCAACAGCTGACAGCATCAGCACTACAGAGAAACAGCAGAAAGGTAGAGGTAGAAGGAAGAAGCAGGGAGCCACAGCAAGCTGTTAGACAATTAACTTGGGTGACTGACCTGAAAGAGCCATGAGAGGTAGTTCATCCTGCTGACATACAACCCCTAGAGTTATGAGTCTTCCAGGGACTGTTCCCTCTTCTATTGGTAGCACAAGAATCTGTGAGAAATTGTGCTCCTTTATGTATGGGCAGATTTTTTTTTTCTTGCTTTTATCTAACTTTTCTAGTTCATTGAAATGTTCCTCTCTTTAAATCCCTGTATCATGTGCCCTGGTCTAGAAAAAGAGGTGCACTGATGGGGGCTTGAAGTTATTAATTCAAATGTTTCCCAGGAGATTTATGAACCTGAGTGTAGCAGAGAAGACATCTCTGGCAAAAATTAAGCTGCTATCCCATTCAAGGTCTTGTGCTGGGTGCTGCAGATAAAAAGATGAGCAATGGCACAGTCCTTTCCCCCAATGGGGTGTGCATTCTACTAGATGAACATGACATATACATAAATAAGTATGAAAGAAGGCATCATGTGATCAGGGCAAAGGGTATTAGGACAAAGTACAATAAGAAATTGTAGAGGAAGAAATCACTTCCATTTTAGGGAATTTTCCTATTGTTGTTGTGTTGTTTCAGTCCTATCTGACTCTTTGTGATCCTGTGTGGGATTTTCTTGGCAGAGACTGGAGTCATTTGTCATTTCCCTCTCCAGCTCATTTTACAGATGAAGAAACTGAGGCAAATAGTGACTTGCTCAGGTTCACCCAGCTACAAGTGTCTAAGTGTCACACCTGCGTGACCCTGGGCAGGTCACTTAACCCTGATGGCTTCCTTAATGAAAGGACACAATAGATGGATGGATGGATGGATGGATGGATGGATGGATGGATGGATAGATGCAGGGTGTCCCAAAAGTCTTAGTCCAGATTTAAGCCTCAATAACTTAAATAGTTTTGTTGAATTTAAACACAGGTCTTCCTGACTCCAAGCCCAAAGCTCTATCCACTGTGCCAGCTAGCTGCCCTAACTCTGTATTGCCTATAGGATACAATACCTATAAGATCCCTATAAGATACAATACAATACAATATAATACCTTTGTATTGCCTACAGGATAAAGTAAAATTTCCTTAGTTTGATAATTAAGGTTCTCTCCAATCTGGTTCCATTATATCTTTCCAAGTTTATTTTTTTTGCCTCCTTCACATAAGCTATGTTCCAATCAAACTTTACCATTAGCAGTTCCCAGTTACCTTTTCTACCACTAGGCATTTAATCAGACCATCCCCTATGCCTGGAACATATTCCCTGCTCATCTCTGTGTTCTCTTCCAAAGTCCTTCTCTTCTTTCAAGGCCCAGCTCAGGTGTTTTCCTGCTTTCCTTAATCATTAGCAAATCACTTTACTGGCACATTATCTCATTTTGATCCTCAAAAAAAAAAAATAGTTGAAGGTGAGCTCTATTATTATTCTAATTGACAGATGAGGAAACTGAGGCTCAAGAAACTTAAGTGATTTGCCTCAGGTCATACAGGTAGCAAGTTTTTGAGGAAGGATGCTCAGTGAGGTCTCCCTGACTCCAAGCCAGCATTCTACCCACTGTGCCCTCTAGTTCTCAGCTGAAAGAGATCTCTTCTTCCTTATATTTTCTTAGAGCATTTTGATCACTCCTTTACTTCTATCATATTCTACCTACACTTATTTGTGTATTATTCCTTATTTTCCAGGGGAGGAAGCTGGAATCCAATGACATTGAGGGACTTGCCCAAAATCCCACAGGTCATGGGACAGAACTGAGATTTGAACCCAGGTCCTATGCTTGCAAATCTAGCACTTTTTTCTATTACATGAGGCTGGGGCTGGACATACTGGACTTTGAATTACCACATGGTAGGGGAAGTTGAAATATACCATGGAAGGAGTTGGACTTTCTGAGGGAGAGAGTGAAAAGGGAGGAGAGTAGAAACCAGAGTTAAGAACAATGAAGACAGCCTATGTTCAGAGGGCTAGAGAGAAAGAAAAACAACTATTATAGCTCCATTAATATCCATCTTCTCACCTTCTTTAAAAGATAAGTTCCTTGGGTATAGGGAGTATATTGTTATTGTTTTTAATCTTTGTCTCATCAGTTGCCTAGAACAGTGCCTTGTACATAATGCTTAATAAACACAGGGTCCATCACTTACTAGCTGGGCAGTAACCCTGGACAGGTCACTTAACCCTGATGGCTTCCTTAATGAAAGAACACAATAGATGGATGGATGGATGGATGGATGGATGGATGGATGGATGGATGGATGCAGGGTGTCCCAAAAGTCTTAGTCCAGATTTAAGCCTTAATAACTTAAATAGTTTTGTTGAATTGAAATGATATGAAAGCGGAAATTCAGTTCGGTTTGATTATATAGTGTGTGAAGAGGAATACAGTGAAATAAGACTAAAAAGATATCTGGATGGCACTGAAAACCATCCTGACACAAACAGAGGAGTTAGAAAGGAAGAGGTTTACCTGGCTTATAAGGATATAGTCATTAAACATAGAGTGAGGATATGAAGTGACACTTCTGTTTTGGGTTCAATCAAGCATCAAAATCTTCCTTTGTCTCTCTCTTCTTCAAGAACGTGATGCTCATATGCTGGCAAACGTAGCTAGCACCTAATGAAGAATCCACACGGTCTGAAAAGGCAAGGAGCATCCTTTGTGGGGGCTTTTTGTGGAATCAGAGGCAACCTAGGGACTTCTCCTTTGAAATCTCGTCTTTTCTCCCTCAGATTTGTTCCCTCGTTAAGAGTACAACCCTGGCCATTGCCTAGCCCAAAGAACTGAGTTTGGGGTTTGTTGAGTTTAGGAGTGCCATCAAGACATAAAGATGAAAATGTCCATCAGGCAGTTGGAAACCTAGGGCCAGGCTCTGCAATAAAATTAGGGGTGAAAATATAGATCTGGGAGCTATTTGCATATAGATAACTAAAGCCATGGGAATGGATAAGCTCATGATGGGAGATATTGTAATCACCTTACAGTTATGTCTTCTAAATTAGGCAGTAGGTTATCTTACTTCCTAAGTCCAATGGCAAGCTCATAGAAGACAGAAGCTATAGGTTTTCTATCTTGCTCTCCCTGTGTCTGTACAACCCCTTCTGCCATGCATAAAACAAAGAAAGCTTAACGCTTTTGCTCCTTAGGTAGCTCAGGATCTAAGCACTCACAAATCCCTAAGAGCTTGTAATCCTATCTGTTCTACAGGCTAGAGATTTCCCTTTGATATTCTATCCCCAGAGAAGTGTAGGAACTTCCCTCTTGAAATCGTGTTTTTCTCCCACTGACCTCATATCTTCATTGTAATGTGTGTAGTCCTGGCTTGCTATAGCCTACTAAAGGGTAGTGTATGGAGCTCAATTTTGATCATGTTGAGTTTCTGATGCCATCAATACTTAAAGGAGAAGATATCCATTGGGCAATTTAAAATATGAGAGCAGGATTCTGGGGAGAGATTAGAAGCAGAAGTATAGATATGGGAGTCATCTGAGACCATAGCTGAGGCCATGGGAATGGATGAGTTCACCAAGGGAGAGACTGTAATTGTCGTATCACCACACACTTTGACATCTTACTTCCCATATCAGATTGTGAGCTCGTGGAAGACAGAAGCTATGTGCTTTTTATTGTTGTTTCTTTAGCACATAGCCAGGATTCATTGTTTGTTGAATTTTGAAATGTGAAGTCAAGGGAAAAGTGAGATTTGGGATGCCTCCCTTCCATTAACTTGGCCATTTCCAACCATTATCTCCACTCCTTATGAGCAGAACATACTTCTAGTGCCATTCAAAATTTGTGAAATACCATTTCGCTTTACTGCAGGTACATTTGTGGTGATTGAGTTTTTGTTTTATAGAAAACTATATTTTTCAAATCCAGCAGCTCATATATCTTAGAGTTAACTACTTCTGTAAGGTGGACATGTATAAGATCAACTGGAAGTTAACAACCACTCCATCATTTTTCCCCATTGTATCTATGATTTCACTGGGACAGGGTGCTCCCAATAAGGAAATTCCTTTACCAATGAAGTGCTGCTACTCCACTGCAATTTTTTTTTTGTCTTACAGAGTTGCCTAGAACACACACATATGCATATATGCATAAATATACATATATTTCACATTTATATTGTGTGTATAGGTATGTATATCAATAGATTGATACAGTTATTCTTTTATTAATTAATTTATTTATTTATTTATTATTAGTTTTCAACATTCACTTTTATTAGATTTTGAGTTCTAAATTTTTTCCTTCTCCCCCTCCCCCAAGTTAGCATACAATCTGATATAGACCATACATATACAATCATATTAAGCATATTTCCATATTGGTTATGTTGTGAAAGAAGAATAAGAACAAAAGGGAAGAACCACGAGAAAAAAACAACAACGAAAGAAAAAGAGAAAAGAGTATGCTTCAATCTGCATTCGAACTCCATAGTTCTTTTTCCAGATGTGGATACCATTTTCCATCATCAATCTTTTGAAATTATCTTAGATCATTGCTTTGCTGAGAAGAGCTAAGTCTATCAAAGTTGGTCATTGCACAATGTTGCTGTTACCATGTACAACGTTCTCCTGTTAGTGTGACCCTGTTGCTTTTCAGGGGGTTAGTGCCAGCAAGGGGCCATATTTGCAGAAGTCATCTTCCTGATTCTGCTCATTTTACGCAGCATCAGTTCATGCAAATCTTTTCAGGTTTTTCTGAAATCTGCATGCTTACCATTTCTTATGGAAGAATAGTATTATTACATTCATATACCTCAACTTGTTCAGCCATTCCCCAACTGATAGACATCCCCTCAATTTCCAATTCTTTGCCACCACAAAAAGAGCTGCTATAGATATTTCTGTACATGTAGGTCCTTTCCCCTTTTTTATGATATCTTTGAGATACAGACCTAGTAGTGGCACCACTGGATCAAAAGGTATGTACAGTTTTATGGCCCATTGGGCATAGTTCCAAATTGCTCTCCAGAATGATTGGATAAGTTTACAACTCCACCAATAAAGCATTAGTGTTCCAATTGTCCCAAATCTTCTCCAATATTTATCATTTTCCTGTTTTGTCATGTTAGTCAATCTTGTAGGTGTGATTTGTTACCTCAGAGCTGTTCTGATTTGCATTTCTCTAATCAATAGTGATTTAGAGTTTTTTTTATATATAGCTTTGATTTCTTCATCAGAAAACTGCCTCTTCATATCTTTTGATCATTTGTCAATTGGGGGGATGACTTGCAGTCTTATAAATTTGACTTTATGTATTTTAGAAATGGGACCTTTATCAGACACTGGCTGTAAAAATTGTTTCCCATCTTTCTGTTTCCCTTCTAATCTTCATTGTGTTGGTTTTGTTTGTGCAAAAACTTTTTTAGTTTAATGTAATCAAAATTATCCATTTTGCTTTTCATAATGTTTTCTATCTCTTATTTGGTCATAAATTCTTCACTTCTCCATAGATCTGACAGGTAAATTATTCCTTGCTCTCCTAATTTGTTTATGGTTTCACCCTTTATGTCTAAATCATGTGCCCATTTTGACCATATCTTGATATACAGTGTAAGATGTTGATCTATACCTAGTTTCTGCCATACTATTTCCCAGTTTTCCCAACAGTTTTGATCAAATAGTGAGTTCTTATACCAGAATCTAGAGTCTTTGGGTGATGTAGTTATTCTTTCTATGAAATTCTGTCAGTTGTGGAGTGACCTACTTTCCTAGTCTTCCCTTCTAAGTAAGGTAGGATCCCAAAGTTAGTTCTTTCTCAAACTAAGTCGGTGGACTATTTCATCTCTAACCATTGATGCCTGGACCAGAAGTTCTTAACTTTTTTGTATATCATGTCCTCCTTTGGTCTGGTGAACCCTTCTCAGATTAAAGCATAAAGTATTCATCCAGTGAAAGGTAATCAGGATGGTGAATGGCTGGAAGCTCATGCTGTATGGGGATTATTGAAGGAATCAGTGTTATTTAGTTTGAAGAAGAGAAGACTTAGGGTAGGAGGTGGGAGAGAGTTACTAGTTGTCTTCAAGTATTTTAGGGGCTATTCCATGGAAAATGAATTCAATTTCTTTTCACTGGTACCATATGGCAGAAGTAGAAGTAATGGTAGATGTTAGAAAGAATCTAATTTAGGTTTTCTCTCATTTGTATATTCATTCAGTAAGTGTTCAAGTGCCTACTCCCTGTATGACCTAGGTGATGAAGATTCAAAAAAAGAAATCAATTCCTTTTCTTTAAGGAATCTGAACTCGACTGTCTTTGTGCAGAGGGAAGGCAGGGAAGTGCTATTATCATGAGACAAGGAAGCTGACAAATATGTGTGTGTGTGTATATATGTATGCGTGTACATACACACATACATACACACACACAATAAAGTAAATTTGGGACAAAGGGAAGTGGTAAGTAGATGGGTTCAAGAAACTCTCTCGAGTCGACTTTGCGTAAAAGTTATCAGGTCAGCCTAATGAAAAACCTCTTCCCTGGGAGGAGGACTGAAATGATCTTATCCTGATCCTGACTCTTGATGAGGACTACTCTTCCTCATAAAAGGAGACAGTGTAGAGCAAAACTTCAAACAACTAAAAGATGGGGGCAGCCTCATTCAGAAATAAGAACTTTGGAAGCAATCTGAGACTTGTTATCTATGCTGAAAAACATTTGTCAAACTGAAAGTTTGGAATTATTTAGACAGTCAAGGAGGAGGAATTCTCCTTACAGGTTTCAATAGTGTTGACACCAACAGGTTGATGGGACTGGATTCAATATATTTAATACCTTCCAGAAAGCTGGAGTAACTGTTAGTGCAGCCTTGTTGTTTCTCAGGGGTTAGTACCAACAAGGGACTACATTTGCAGTAGCCATCTTTGATACAAGTAGATGGTCTGTGATCTGTATGGCTGAGTGTAACTCAGCTGGGATTTCCTGAGTTAGGTTATGAACCAGTCCTTCTCAGGGCCCAGAAAGAGTTCCAACTTTTGACATCCATTTGTATTTGTTATAAATCCAATAGTCTTTTTCTTGAAATTCCTTCATATCTTTCTATGCTACCCTAGCCAAATAACCTAATGGATTTGAAGTCGTAGACCATTTTATCATGGTGGTCATAGTATCCCTGCCCAGAATGGAGAGTCTTACAGTTTGTCCTCTGATCTTTAAAAGCACAGGTTTATGTGATTATAAAATCACTATGAAGGTGTGGCATATGGCCTTACCATCTTCCTCTGCATACTTCTCCCTTTTTTTTGTTGTTGTTGTTATTATTCAACAGAGACTCACAGTGTGCCCACCCTTTCCTCTTAAATTGTTATTCTGTATTCCATGGCAAATTTATTCTTCATGCGTCAACTCTTTCCTTGAGACATCTTTTCCCCTTCCAGTGAAAATTTGGCAACTAAGGCAGCTGTCCAAGCTAAATTAATTATAAAAGCATATTAATGTCATCTGGATAGAGATGGAATTAATTTATTCCATAAATCCGAGGAGTCATCAAATTTGGCCGGTGAGTGTAAGCACTTTATGTCACAACACTAGTGATTCTTACGCATTTTCATATTTCCCCCAGCAAGTCTACAAGTCTGCTAGGTAAAGTTGATTTATGCAGTAAGTATGCCTTTTATATGTCATTTGGGTACAAACACTACACATTCTGTCCTTAGGAAGGGTGCTTGTTAGGCTGTTTATTCCTCCTTGGAAAAATAAGAAGCGCCACTCTCCCAGAATGTCATCTGCCCTCAGTGTGCAGGAATAGAGTCTTAATTGACAATATTTCTCTTTGAGATTATGGTCACTCCTTGTTCATATATCAAATAGACCTGAGCAGGGCCCACAGGTAGTCCACAGCATATACTTACCAAGGGAAATAAGAAAAATAGTGTGCCTTCTACCATGAAATAGCTTAGTAAAGATTTCTCTTCAGAACCATTTTATTTTAGGGTACCTACAATTTAAACCTGTTGTACTCTCTTCATTTCTTTAGTCAAGCTCTCCAAACCATCCATCTTCATTCAGCAAAGGCAATGTCAGTTTCCCAATCCCTTGTATATGAAATCTGATTGAGCCCTAACACTGTTTGTACACCTATAGAAGTTCCTTCTATTAAAAAAAAATATTTTATTAGAAATCAAACATTGAACATCAATATAGAAACAACTTCCTCAGTAATTGTTTGCATTTAAACTATTTCTATGCATAAAGTATTATTTCAGTCACTACTCTATAACTCCCCATCTCAGGATTCTTTGTCCATTCATTTTGATTTGCTTGTCTTTGTATGATCATAGTATGAAATCCATTCATCTAGTGCTGTGCTTTATTTCCTAAAGTTCTTTTTTAATTCTCTCATTTTTGCCAGCTTTCATTGCATTATAGTAGTCCCTGCCTTTAAATGCAATGCTATTCTTTAAATTATATCTTGAATGGGCTGCTTCAGTGGGTAGTGAGTTTCCTATCACTAGAAGAGTTCAAAGAAGAGATATTATAGGGAATGTTGTGAAGAGAATTCCAGTGCAATCATTAATTGGACTAGATGGCTTTGGGGCTGCTTTCCCACACTGAGCTTCTGAGATCCTGAGATTGAAGTAAAGCACGGGAAGGCAAAATCAGGATTGCATATGAGCTGTCACAGCTGTTAACTTTGATATCAATTAGTGGACAATGAAAAATGTTGCAAAATGAAGTATGGTTATTTTTAGGTAGCAGTGAATGAGTGGCGTAATGTAAGGAAAATAAGGGGAAAAAAATTGGCTGCCTGTGTAATTGACGCCTGTCATAACAATAGGGATTGGGGGAAAAAAGCATATATTCCTCATAAGTTTTCCATATTTCATGAGGGAAAATATGTATACACTAACCCAAACTTCTTTGAGGGAGGGATATCATATCTGTAATCTCATTAATGTGGGTAATGCTTGATATGCAAATACAGAACAGTAAGTGAGCTATAATTTATGGTCTTAGTGACTTGCCCAGCCCCTCTCCCCTGTGCCACATTTGCCTTTCACTCATACATACACAGTGAGACTTAACTTGATCTGTCATGCCACAAAGCCATTAGATAAAGAGATACCTTAGAACAAAGGGACTTCGAGGTAAGAGGAACCTTAAACATCATCTAAACCACTAAAGAGAAACCTGAGATCTAGAGAAATGAAATGTAACCCATAGTTTTACAACCTGTAAATACAGATGAGATTCTGATCTGTATTCTCTGGCTTCAAATCTAGTGTCCTCTACCTGATGGCATGCTGTTTCATTATATAAGTAGAAAGGGCACTTTATTTGAAGTTAGAAGACCTAGGTTTGGATGCTGGCTCTGATATCTGCTAGCTGTGGGAATAGAAGAAAATCTCTCTATGATCTTAATGATTTTAATTCCACAACTCTAAAAGGATCATAGTATGTATAGAGTGTATGGAGTGTTCAGGAGGACCAGCGCCTCTGTAGTGGGGGCTGGCCAAGTCTTTTTCAGGGCTCTTCGTCCACCTTTAGTATCTCTCTTTCACCCAACTCTTACCTGAGACTCCAAGCAGCTGTATGTAGCATGTGCAGAGGCCATTGCCCAGTAAAAATCATCTCAGCAGATAGGCTAAACCAGGTTCAGGCCTCAAACCTGTCAGTGAGTTAGGGATGTGGGACTCACTTGAGCCCCTTACAAATGCTCTCTGTACAAACCCCAAAATTAAGCAAATTGGGAGCATTCTTCTGTTTATGACCTATAAGGACCAAGTGCCTTGAACTGGACACTATCTTGATTAATGACTTTTATCTTGTTGTTTTATGAACACTATCCTGTTATGACACTCTCTGCTTGTTATGACATCCCCTTGTTTATGGCTGACAGAAACCAGACAACCTGAGGGCACTCACTTGTTCTATGGAAACTATAATTTTGGCTGACACAGACATCCTGAGTCAGAAGGGAGTGGGGAGCACTTCCTTACTCTCTGGATATATAATCTCTTTCAACTAACCTTTCTTTAAATTCTCAGTTTCACTGAGAATCCCATACATGTATGTTTCTGCTAGCTTAGATAGAATAAACAGCACATAGATGACCTGATTGGGTTTGTCTCCTTTTAAACTAAACACTGAAAGTTGACATTGGGATGTCTACCCCAAGTACGTGAAGGTATCCCCCAGCAGAATGGACAGATAAGAACAATTTATTCCAATGGCTATGAAGGCAGTTTAACAGGCACTACAGAGCACTTAGAGCTTGGTTAGACATCCAAGATGCCGAGGTCATCCACCGCATCCCAGCCCATCACCAGTCATCCTGATTTTTCTCCTGCCACTGGACTTCAATGACTCTGGAAGAGAGAGTAAGCCAGATGACTCTATGAAACTCAGATATCATTGGTCTTCAAAAAATAAAGGACAAACAACAGTATGCATAAAACAATCAAAGTGATAAAAATATTTCAATTACTTATCTCAAAAAAATTATTGTAAAGAAATCATTTTGTAAACTGTGAAGCCAGAGCCATGACAATTGCAGCTCTGCACCTGAGATACTGAATTCATTTGTCTAGGGTTTTTTTTTTTTTTTGCTCTTTTTTGGAGGGCAGAAGGCAGGGCAATTGAGGTTAATTGACTTGCCCAAGATCACCCAGCTAGTAAGTGCCTGAGGCTGTATTTGAACTTAGGTCCTCCTCACTCCAGGTCAGGTGCTCTGTTCACTGCATCACCTAGCCGCCCCTGAGGTACTGAATTTAGAGGCTGCTTACAGCACTTGCAACCCTTCAGTAGCAATGAAACAACCATTAAGCACCCAGTTTGCAAGAACACTTAGTTAAAACAGGAAGATACCAGAGGATTGTTGGGGTGAGTCCTTTCCTGATCCACCCTGCCCCTTGATCCATCCCTTGGTGAGTAGCAGCCTTACCTCAATGAAGTTCTCTGTATAACAATGAGAGTGCCTTTCATGACATTCATCCCAGGCAGTTTATAGTGCTTTCCATGGGCACAACAATTCCTAGTATGCTTCTTTGCACAGCAATTTGTAAATGTGAGTTATTATGATTATTTTTATTATTTTATATGAAATACATAAAATACATTGTTATATATGTTATTATCGTACATTGACTTGAGAGAGTATTATTTCTCTAAGATGAAGGACTTCTATGCCTGCTGTCACTTGTATGGACGATTAGACTGTCATCTCTGGACACTGCTCACTAAGAAACTGAGCCTGTCTGGAAAATTTCTCCATCTAATACTTTATAAACATTCTCCTAATGCCCTGTTATTATGTTACAAAGTACTAGCACAACCATTTACCCAGAAATAATTGTGCCTGTGTTTATCTAACTGTTCTTCCATCCCAATATGCAATCATTTATCTTGGTGCACCTGGACAGCTGAAAGGGGCTCCTGCATGATTATTGCCATGATTGCATTTCTACATAGTGTAAGCAGGTGTTGTTTACATTCATGAGTGCAGACACAGATAAAATGATGTCTTCCTGCTTCTTTGCTTTATATTCTTTTTAAAAATATTATTTATTCATTTTATTGTTTGTTTTAATTTTAATTTTTAAATTAATTTTTACAATTCATCATCTTTACAATGGGCTCTCAGTAGGCACACTTTATAATGATTATAACCTCAATGAGTGCCCTGAGTGGGAGATTTCCTTAGCCATCACCCTTCTCAATCCTCTATCATCTGTTATCACATCCGCCCTAGTACTATCATCGCATCAGTACCATCTTTCTGCCCACTAGAACCCTTCTGACTGGAAGGGCTCCTTCCAGAACCTTCATTTAAGGAAGTCCCCCAAGTCAGTCATCTCTTCCTTCCCCCTCCTTCATCTGCCTTCCTTTGGACTTTTCAATCATGTTCCCATTATGAGCACCTCCCCCTACCACTTTCAGTTTCCTCCCCCTTCTCATCTTTCTTTTGTATTTTGTTACATGACCTTACGTTATAAACTCCTTGAGGGCAGGGACTATCTTTCTCTTCAGTATTTTGTACTCCAGTACTTATCATAGTGCCTGGTACATAGTGGGCACGTAATTTAACTTAATTTAAAATTTGTCTCACTGAATGACTGCCAATAAGAAGGAAATGGAAATGTGTACACAGGTAAGTTAGTATAAAATATATACAAAATGCATTCAAAGCAAATATATAATGCATATAATATACAAAGTAAATCAGAACATCAAATACTTTCTTTCCATGCTATGCACCCTGACAAAGACATGTCCATCCACACTCATGATAAATGTTGGAGTTTGTCACTAGTCCCTGTTGATTTGTTTTGTTCCTCTAATGTCTCTCATAAACTACAGAATCACAGAATTCCAGTGATGGAAGGAATCTCATCCCTCCCTAAGAGTTTCCTCTGAAATGTTCCTGAATTGTGGTGGTCCTGCCTCTGCTACAAAACTTCTATTAAAGTGGGAACCATTGCTCCCTGCAGCATCCTCCCTGAGGCAGCCCATTTCACTTTAGGGGAATTCCAATCGTTGGGAGGTCTTTCCCAATCCCGGTTCCATGTCCCATCTTCATGCCTTTGTAGGGATGTCCCCTCTGCCTTTCTCCTTATCTCCACCTCTTCCCTGAAGGCTTATGGCAAGTGCTGCCTTCCTACATAAGACTTTCTCATTGTTAGTAAATACAAATTCCTTTGGATTTACTTTGTATACATTTTATATTATATACATTATGTATTTACTTTGTATACATTTTATAACGACTTCTCTGCATACATATTTCCATCCTCTCTCTGACCTCTTCCACTCTCCCCATTCTAATCCGTCAGCACCTGGTGCAGTACTTGTACATAGCTATTGTTGTTCAGTCTTTTTGTGACGCCATTTTGAGATTTTCTTGGCAGAGATACCAGAATGGTTTGCCATTTCCTTCTCCAGTTCATTACCTTAATACATATTCCTCATTACAGGTGAGGAAACTGAGACAAACAAGGTTAAGTGACTTGCCCAGGGTCACACAGCTAGTAAGTGTCTGAGACTGGATCTGAGCTCAAGTCTCCCTGACTCCAGGCACAGAGCTCTATCCTCTGTGCCATCTATCTATCATTGTACATTATAGGCACTTAATATTAACAAATTCCTCTTTTAATTAACAAAAGCCTAAATGTTTCTTCCTTGTAACTTCTACCAATGACTTCTAACTCTGTGTTATCATGCCAAGCAGAATTTTAATTTATTTATCACCTGCTTTGGTATTCCCATATATCATTATTTAGCTTTCCCCTATAAATTGTATCTTAGTAGGCTGAAAGCTCGAGGAGGGCAGAGACCATGTTAACATTTACTTTTGCATCCTTCCTAGGGCCAAAATTATCTCATATCACTGGAGCAGAATTATAGTAGGCCTTACTTTAAAAAAAAATTATTATTAAATAAATTAGATAAAGTTTCTAGTAGTAGCTTAATATTTGGAGTTGTGTTTTAAATAGATGGTAGAGAGTTTGGTCGATTCTCTTCCCAAGAAACTTTGGCCAGAGCTTTCAGATTCCCTTTACTGTTGTAGCAGGTCATTCCAGCCATTACAAAAAAAAAAATAAAGAAATAAATCACTGGTCTCGAAAACCATTTATGCCACCAACACAATACTGGCTTTCCTTTTGTAAACACACAAATCCAAGGACTAAAGGGGAAAATCACCACGTTAAGAAATAGAATATCCCTGAGAGGCTCAAAAGCCAATGAGGAAATGATGAGAAAGTTGATGAAGGTAAAGGATGCTGCAGGGTAGTGATTTCTGCTGGGATAGAATTCTCTGCCAAAGAATATCTTTATGCTCAGAAGCTTACTAAATTCTGCAGATAATTTCTGGATCCCAGGGTCATTTAATCTACTATTTTACTATAGGCAAGATAGGATTTAAACTACCCTGGGGGGGAGGAGGTGAAGCTATCTACCTTTTTAAATATCCAAGGAAGACTCTAAGTGCCCCTCTTGGCAGCCTTGGTCACAATCTCTTAAATCAGGAGATTCTTCCTCCATTCTATCCCATTTCCCTTCTGTCTCAATTTGAACTTTCTCTCTTGTCCTATCCTCAAATGAAGCTAAAACTTCACTTCCCCAACTCTTAGCCTCATTTTAGTTGCTGAGCAATAATCCTATCATATAGACTCATGAGCAAGCTAAATTATTTTGGAAACCTATTTGCAAGGCAGATTTTTTTAAAACATACAGAGGCAAAGCGAATCATGGAGATTTAACAGAAGATGCAATGCTACATCTCTGAATTCATAAGCAGGCAATATCACTTCTCTTGTTGGTGATTGCCCTAAGCATTAAAAAATATTAGGCTGAAGAGTGAGTCTCCACAGCCTTGCCGCCATCATCAGAGAACATTCACTCTGTTCCCCTCAGCATGTGGCTCAGGTCTTTGAGCTAAACAGAGTGAATTTTGACAGGCGGTAGGTGTGTATGGCTATTTGGATGAATCTATGATCTCATTAGCATGGTACTTCCTCTACTATTAAAGACTGTGAGCCATCAATTCATTTCAACAAGAAATCTATTAAGGGTATATAGAATGTACAAGGTACTTTGCTAAGTAATTAGGGATCCAAAGATGAAAATTTTGGTTGCTGCTCTAAGGGAGCTTACAACCTGCTTAGGGGTGAGGCTCATAGATTCTTAAAGTAAGGTATGATGGGAACAATGGAGAATTAGAGACACAGTGCTCTAGGACAAAGATATAAAATATGAGTCACAACACTTTTTCATATGGCCCAAACTAGATTAAAATATAATAGGAAAATATTGAACTAAATAAACAAAAATTCAATAAAACAGATAATATTAGGGTTAAGATTAGATTTTAAAACTAAGTCAATATGCAGCCAGCAAGGATCTTCACATGTGGTTTAGTTGTCTTTGCCCGTTTGACTTTGTTTGGTTTGGAGTTTGTTTGTTTGTTTGTTTTTGTTTTTGGAGGGGGGAAGGCCAGGCAATTTGGATTAAATGACTTGCCCAAGGTCACACAACTAGTACATGTTAAATGTCTGAGGTCAAATTTGAACTCAGGTCCTCCTGACTCCAGGGCCAGTGCTTTATTCACTTCACTGTCCATTTGGCTTTGACACTACAGCTCTAGGAAAATTTCAGGAGGGAGAAAAGGAGGAATCAAAGAAGGTTTTATGAAGGAGGGAACATCTGATTTTCCTTGCAGAAAAAACAAAATAGGATCCTGAACCTCAGTTTCCCTCAATTTTCTCAATCGTATGAGGATGATAATAGCACCTACCTCACAGGGTTATTGTGAAAATCAAATGAGATATTATTTGTAAAAGTGTTAAGCACAGTGCCTAGCACATAATAGGCACAATATAAATGTTTATTCCTTTCCCTCCCTGATGTTCCCAAATAAAGTTATAAAAGTAGCCGTCTCATCTTGTGTGCTTCTTGTGCATGTCTTTTCATGAATCCTCCCTGGAGACCTTCCCCTCTGGCTATTTTCATATTTCACAGATACCAATACAGTATTTGATCGGTCCAGCTGCTAGCCCTCTCTCTTACTATGTAACCAGCACACTTACTTGGACCCTCCATAGTGATGTGGGAGAAATCCTGAGTCCTCAAACAATATATCACAGAAAAAAAAAATGTGCCACCTTCAGGGTGGTAGGGTGCCCTTGACATGCATCAGGTGGGGCAGGCAGGGTACCCAATGATGCATGCCCTTTATGGGCACCTAACAGCTTTCTTAGATAAGTCAAGGACCTAGACAGTACACAAAAGACAATGAAATCTGGCAGAATTATTGTGTCAGGACACACAGAGTCCTATGTGAAGGCTCAGCCCCAGAGAAAGAGGCCTGAAGCCCAGGCAATCTTGTCAGGGCAGAGATAATTACTCTTGGTACACAGGCAGTAAGCCAATGAAGATACCTCAGTTCTTCATGAAAGGTATGGCCCTCCCAGGAGGGATTCATCTGGGGAAGAGTACCACAAGATTTATCTGCCGAGGAATGCTTGGATGGACATATGCTGAAGGAAGGATTTTACCAGAGGTTGGTGAGGCATGGATCTGAAGGAATATGTTCCTGGCTCCTGAAGACAGCTGCTTTTCCCTGAAGGATCAATGGCATCCTTGCACTGGCCACAGGGGAGAAATGGAGGAAGTCCCAATCACACTGGAAAGCATCTTCTACATGAAGCCCCCTTATGCTAATGCCTTTCCTCTTCTGATTATCTCCAATGTATATAGGTACATGTATGTGTGTGTCTACATATGTATATAGACACATATTTATGTTATTATATACTATACACACACACACACACACACACACACACACATATAAAATTTGTGCACATGCATGCTGTCTCCCCCATTAAACTAGGAGCTCCTTGAGAGCAAGGACTGTTTTTTTTTTCCAACTTTTCTTTGTAACCCCAGTGCTCATAACAATGCTGGGTATATATTATATGATTAATAAATATGTATTGATTTGACTTTTACTTGTAAAAAACAGAAAATTGAACTAAAGGGTTCAAGTAGAGCAGGGATTGGGAAACAGAGGAGTCAAAAAATGTTAAGGACCTGGATTCGAATCCCACATCAGACGCTTAATAACTTAACCTCTTTCTGACTCCTTATCTGTAAAATGAAGGGATTGTTCTTGATAGTCTCTAAGGTCTTCTCTAGCTCTAAATCTATGACCATGTGAAGGAGAATAGAGAGAATATCTCTCCAAGGGTGCCCCCTCCCTTGCTGACACCCTTGCTCCACAAGTTGGCTCCTTATGCCAGCAAAGAAGTTAGAGGTCCTGATGCATCCAATAGAAAGTGCTGGTCTTCAGGAGTTCTAGTCTGTACTGGCTTCTAAATCCATGCTTCATGCCATGCTGAAAATAGGAGCCAAGAAGTGGGACTAAAATTAATGAGTTTCCATCTAATCACCAGCCCCCTTGGGTGACATGAGTCAAGCAACAGCTGGAAACTGTGTTGAATTTTCTACGCTCCCTTTCCTGTTCACAGGAGAAGCAGCCGCAAGGATTCCTGGGTTTGGAAGGGCCTAGATGCTTTATGTGGGCAAAGGATAGGAGAGTAGCAGAAGCTGTGGGCAGACAGCTACAAGAAAGATGTTTTATTACGCAGTGATTATTACATTAATTGGTCTTATGCCAGAAGCAAAACATGACATAAAATTAAATATGTCTATAGCCCTGAAAGAGTAAGTTCATTAGGTTAACATCTCTCACTAGGATTCAGTGGAAAATAGTAAGTTTGGGGAGGGGATAGTATTTCCTATATGGTGGAGGTTCCAAACTATTCAGACTGGCTAAATCTACATCTACACCCAACCTAGATTCATACATTAACCTGGCTATACCGTGATAGGTGAAACTGGACACAGAAGGTGATCATTCACTAATAGCCAGTGAGAGCACTTCCACTCAGCTGAGCAATCACCACAACTTCCAGGTTAAGCATTGGACTCCCAAATCCTGAGCTTTCCTAATGAATAAGATTGGATGAGGTCTTTTCAGCATCACCTGCAAATTCAACATGTCTTCTCTGAATTTTGTCTCTTCTCCAAAACCAGGCACAAGTTGCTGTACAGGTGAGAGCATCATCAATATCAGTTGAATGACTGGTATAAGGTGCAATTACCTCAAGATGAGGCCCCTTCACACAGTGCAGTTTGGTGTTAAGAGGAGCAGAAATACTACTTTTGCATAATGAAAAAGAAATAAACTAACTGGTAAAGGATGTAAGGTATTTCAGTAAGTTTAGTGTCTGAAAGGAGTAAGGAAAGTACTTTGGTTTAAAAAAAAAGACTACCATGTATAAAAAATTAGTTTTATGAAGGGATGTCAGCAGTTTGGGGAGAAAATTTACTGTAGGATATATATAGACATATGGATAAATACATACACATAGATTGATAGAGATTTACACATGGGCTTAAATCATAATGAAAAGATTTAGGATGATACCTCTTTTATGTGAACAGTTTGATAAGCTAAAGGGATTTTTAAAAGTTCTTTTATTTATTTAAAAGAGATAAAATGTCAGTATGAAGAAATATAATTTTCAGGAACAAACTATGGGAAAAATATCACTTCAAGAACTGATAAAGAGCTGAAGCCAAAAAGGTGTTGTGATATCTTTGATCATTCACTTGTAATGTATATTTTTTAAAATTAAAATGTAATTATATACAATATAAAATATAAAAGAGGATAAAATAGAAATAAAAAGTCTTCTGTCATGGCACCTGTTCAGTGGGAGGTCTGTGTTCAGATTATATATAGTCAAAGCAAGTTAAGCCAACAATAATTTATTAAGTTCCTACAATGTGCCAGGCACCATGCTAAGCAGCTGGGAATACAAAAAAAAAAGGCACAAAAAAAGTCTCTGTTTTCACTGAGCTCATAATTTAATGAGGGAAACTACATGTAAATCGCTATGCACAATCAAGATATAGACAGGATAAATTAGAGATAAGGTTAAAAGAAAGGTATTGGCAACTAAGGGGAATCAGGATAAGCTTCTTGTAGAAGGTAGGGTTTTAGCTGAGACCTGAAGAAAGTCAGGGGACTGAGAAGAGGAACTAGAGAACTCCAGACACTGGAACAGCCAGTGAAAAGGAATGGAATGGGAGTTGGAATGTTTTGTGTGAGGAATAGTAAGGAAGCCACTGTCACTAGTTCATAGAGTTGACAAAGGGGTGTAAATTCTAAAAAGACTAGAAGAGTAGAAAGAGGTCAGGTTATGAGGATCTCCAAAAGCCAAACAATTTTATATTTGATCTTGGAGGTAACTGGAGTTTAGTGAATGATGCAGGAAGGGTGACATGGTCAGACCTATGCTTTAAGAAGATCACTTTGGTAGCTAAGAAAGAATGGACTGGAGTGGGAAGTGAGTTGGGTCAAGGAGACCATTCAAAAGACTTTTGCAAGAATCCAAGTATGAGGAGATGAGGGCCTGCATCAGGTGGTGGCAGTGCCAGAGGAAAGAAGGGGGCAAGCCCAGAACTGACAGAACATAGTAACAGTTTGGATATGAGAGGTTAGAGAGTGAGGATTCAAATCTTATATCCAGGTCACAAGCCTAAGGGACTGGAAGGTTGGTGGTGCCCTTAACAGTAATGAGGAAGTTAGGAAGAGGAGAGAGTTTGTTAAGAAAGATGATTCATTTAGTTTTGGATACAGTGAATTTAAGGTGTCCCTAGGATATCCAGTTGAAAATATCCAATAAGCGGGTGGAGATGTGAGACTGTAGGTCACCAAAGAGTTTAGGGCCAAATAAGTAGATGCAAGAATCATCATCATAGAGGTGATAATTGAATGCTTGGGAACTGCTAAAACTATCAGATAAAGTAGTATAGAGGGAAAAGTGAAGAAAGCCTAAGACAGTCTTATGGGACACCCACCAATAGTGGACACGATACAGATAAAGATCTAACAAAGGAGACTGAGAAATAAAGGTCACACAGGAAGGAGTAAAACCAGGAAAGAGTAGTGTCACAAGAACCTAAAGAGAAAAAGGTGGTGGACAGCAGCAAAAGATGAAGAGAGATCAAGAAAGATGAAGATTGAGAAAAGGAGATCAGATTAGGAAATTAACAGATCATTGGTAACTTTGGAGAGAGCAGTTTCAGTTGAATGATAAGTCTGGAAGACCCAGTACAGGAAGTTTAAAAGGGGGCAGGGGGAAGGAAGTGGAGACACCAGTTGTGGACAGGCTTCTCAAAGGAGTTTAGTCATGAAATTGAGAAGCATGTGAGCATGGTCAGATCAAGTGAGAATTGTTCAAGGATGGGTGAGGGATGGGCTTGTTGTTATATAATAGAAAAGCAGCCAGTAGACAGGGAGATATTGAGGATTAATGAGAGATTAGGGTTGGAAAAGGGGACAATCTGCTAGAGGAAATAGAATGGAGGAGTGGAAATCCCATCATAAGAGAGTTTCACATAATGTCCTAAAGGAATTTGAATGTAACTTCATGGTGGTAGCCCTTTTCTGTAGTCTAAGGGCAGGTTGAAGCTAGTGAATCAGTCCAAAAAGTGAGTAGGTAGGCACAAAGTTTGGTGTTAGAGGTGTGAGGCCCTACAACATTGGCAGGGGGAGGTGGGGACCTCATATACCTGTCACACTTGTTACATAAATAAAATGGTAATCTTCTCAGTTGTAACACATTCAAGGCAATGGTGTTGCCCAAAGTAGTCATCGGATTGAAATCTAGAAAAAAGAAGGGTGAGGAATAAAGTGTGTTTCCTTCACGGAAAGTCCTTAAAGAGAATGTAAACAACCACTTGTTGCTGATGTTACAGAGTTGTTGTGATATGGATCTGACTCAGACCAGCCCTCTGGAGTTTAGGACCAACACTTGAACAAAATGAGATACTCAAAGGTTATTCGACAGTTAAGAAAAGCAGATTTACTTAATCATAGGAGAGGAAGGACATTCAGCAAAGATGTTCAGTAAGGACACCATGTTGATTTAGCTGAGCATAGCTTCCTAGTCTTGGTCATGCATCCATTCATGGTCAAAAGACTGAGAAGATGCTGGAACTGCTCATGGTCTTTTTTATTCAAGGCAACCAAGAATCTATGCCAACCACCAGAGTGAACTCTTCTAGTCAATTTAATCTGAAAAATAATTTCAATACATTTTTAAAAAATAACTAACTTAATCTTCTTGGGATAGAATCTTAGGCAAAGCTATCTCAGTCTACATGGCAATGCCCAAGGAAATCCACCAGAGAGGATATTTAGTCAGATATGGATTGGACCACATTGCCTTTGAACTTCCTGTCAACTCTGAGATTTTGTGAGCTAGAATTTATTAGTGTTTATCCAATACTGTTTAGTAAGGAGAATGATCAGCTTTTAGACAATGGATAACTCATGGTACTTTTCACACACAAAAATATCCTTAGGGAGAATGGGGAACAGTTCCTAAGTTACCTCATTTTGCTGGAAATTTCCCTAAAGATCATCTAATTTCCTTTGCTCTTACATAGGAAATTGCCTTCTGATTTCTAGAATTTGGTTTCCTGAGTGAATTTGCTCCCTAAAGGTGTGTGACCTGTACAGACGACTAATACTAGTTTTTGTGGCTTGGTGTGTATCCCATTATGGATAAATACATTGTTATTCTGTTTTCAAAATTATCCTATTCTACATTTGATTAATGTGAAGTTAATCCTCAGAAACTGAATACTTCTGAAGGGAATGACAAAAAATAAGTTTCTGAATTCACAGTGATCACCACCAAAGTGTAGATACTCCCATAAGGCAATGTCAATGGTCAACCAGGCAGGGATTCTTTAATGTCATCCATTAGTTTAACCATAATGCAATTCATGTCAATCAGTTTCTCAGAGTCTAATCTTCCCTGTGTGCATAGGGTGGGGGAACTAATTTCTAAACCAACAGTGAGTCCTCCCAAAGTATAGACATCCCATGGGGCAATGCCAGTGGCCAGTTGGCCAGATTCTCTTTAATGATGAAACAGAGATTTAAAATCTGATTCATTTCACAAAATATTTGCTTTATATGTATTCCTTTCAAGGAGTTCTCCAATTATATAAAGTAGAAGTATGACCCTCTATTCATGGGACCCTTTCACTATCTCATATGTAAAGGAACTAGATCCCAGTCCTAGCAGAGAAGAATTTACAAAGTCTAAAGAAGAAGAAAAAACCTTAGGCTGAATTTGGGAAATCATCTTTGTCCTATCCAGAATCTTTCTGCATGGTATTATGGAAAATCCCAGAGCACTTGTTGCTTTGGGGCAGACAATGTCTGCAAGTAGTCAGTGTGGAATTGGACCTGAAGTGAAAAAAGCAGTCAGTTAGCAGAGACTCTGCCCTAAGCTATTGTTAAAGTAAATTAAAGGAAAAGGAGAAAAAATGACTTGAGCCTACTAGTTATTTGCAAAGCAGGATTATTTTTTTCTGCATGGTAGTCCTAGCACCATTGCCCCCGTCTCAACGAGGAGCAAGATTCACCTGCAAACCTCTAGCCTCTTGCGCACTAGGAGCAATGTCTATAGACCTATTCTCTCTACCCCTCACCTCCCACAACCCTCAACTAACCATATAGAAGAGGACACAGAGCAGACTTAGCACTAGGATCAGAACTCATCATCTCATTGCCAACACCATATTCATTTTCCCTTCTGTGTGGGTCCACAGCTCAACAGAGATGGCTCAGTCAGAAAGGAGACACAGATGCTCTTGGGAGCATGTCTAAGCTCTGAGACACCAATGAGTAATGTGATTCAAGACAGAGTGCTGATGGTGGAGCCAGAGAGCCTGAGGTCAAATATCAATTCTTCCACCTAAAACCTGTATCACTGTGGGCAAGCCAACTAATCCCCTCAGATCTTAATTTTGCCATCTATAAGATGAACAGCTGGACCAAATGATATCTAAGTTTGTTTCTAGTAAAAAAAATCTGTGATCCTATAAATCAAAATGTTAACTACATGGCATCCTCTCTCCATTTTGGCTTCCTGATCTTCCATGTTAACCCTCAGTTCTAAATTCACTAATCAACAAGCTAATTTGGCCATTTGTCTCAGCTTTTTGGATCTTGACAACTGGCAGATATCTTGGTAATGGACCTGGTCTGACTGTTCAGATTGCATTAGATCTCCTTCCAAATCAGGCCCTTTCTACTCTGCTCTGGAAAGGGGATTATGATTTCCCTAGTCCAGGAGTTTTCCTCAGTGTTGACATGTATGGTTTTGGTTTTTCCTAATCATTGGCTTACTTGTTAAACAGTGAAAGACATCTCCCAAAGCCAACACCAGGTTAGAATACAAAGTTTTCTGTAAAATCTTGCAAAGGATGATTGACAATTATTAACAGTATCATCTCATAAAGCAGAGAAAAGCAAAGAAGGATAAAATGAAGTTTAAAGAAAACATGGCAAGATATCTGACTAAACAAAGTCATATGTAGGGCATGCAAAGATAAAAACAGAGAGAGGGCTGGACACAGAAGAAAAACAGAAAAATATTTGCAAGAACCATTTTAACAAACTGCTTTCTCTGTCAAAGATAGGGAACCACCAGAGCTGTACCTTAGTATCATAGTCCTCAAAATGTATGTGTTCTTGTTCAGTCATTATTCATTTGTGTCTGATTCTTTGTGAAACTTTTTGGGGTTTTCTTGACACTGATACTGGAGCAGTTTGCCATTTCCTTCTCCAATTCATTTTACAGATTAGGAAACTGAGGCAAACAGGATTGAGTGACTTGCTGAGGGTCACACAGCTAATAAGTATTTGAGGTCAGATTTGAACTTAGGAAGATGGGTCCTCCTGACTTCAGGTCTGGTGCTTTATCCACTGTACCATCTAGAGGAGGTAGAAATGGCAGACAAAGAAAAGGAAGACTGAAAAGGGAATGGATTTAATCAAGAACATAACAAAGAGATCTATACTGGAGGTGATGCAATTGTGAGCTCATTGAGGAACTGATTTTCAAGGTATCTGAATGAGGAGATAATACTGAAGGCCTGGAAAAATCTCAGATTTTGTTGATACAAAAAAAATTGAATGAGAGAATATCATTTATTACTGACATATGCTTACTCTCTTTACCGATTTATACAAAATCTTCATGAGGATCTTCTATACAATAAGTAAGGGGATCTTCAAAAGGGTTTTAGTAGGGAACAAATAGGGTTTTACAAAGGATATTCAATGGACCACATCTTTACACAAGCTCTTTACTCCCATTCAAAGATCAAGATAATTCATGATTCTATATAAGATGTGACAAGAGAAATAGCCCTGTTCAGTGGCCCTCTGATAAGAAGCATCAGGTGAGACATAAAATAAGGAACTGTAAATGTACCAAGGGTATTTGCCCCTTTGTTGGAGGAGATCCAGTGTAGAATCCATGTCAAAGAAGGATTCCTTGTAGATGGGGAAGTTTTCTAGGTGCTCCTATTAATGGAGAACATTATATTGATTGCAGGACATCACAGAGCCTCCTGGAAGAAATCTGCAATCAGGCAAAGGAATTTGACCTATTTAACCATCCAGGAAGTATATATATTTATGTGTGTGTGTGTATACATCACAAAATGAAAAGGAGAAGGACAAACTGAATTACCTTCAGGAATGGCAGAGCTCTTTTACTGACCCCAAGATTCCCACGAAAGCAACAATCTACCTCTTCAATACTAAAATTTCATAAATGGCAGTGAGATATGAAACACTTCTACTAAAGATAAGCACCTGCTAGAGGGCAATGGAGAGGGAGGTACATGGTGGGTGTATGGGTGTGAGCAAGCTGTGCCACATAGCCAATGAGGAACTCTGGAGAAAAAGAGGAGAAAAGTATATCATCAAGGAATTGTATGTCAGGAAGAAAAGATGGGCTGGCCATGGCGGCAAGAATGAGGGATGAGGGATGGACACTCCAGCTTCCATTAGTACCCTCATATGATTAAGAGAAAACAAGGCTGACCTCCTACATATTATGTGGACCTCCTGGGGCAAACTTTTGGGAGAACATGGATAAGAGTAACATAGGATAGGCAGGAACATGAAGGTGGTTACCTCTATTATAGGAGAGAAATGATAAAGTTATAAATCCATTTGAGTATTGAGTATACTCTCCTAAGTCAACATAGCTACAGCACTAAGTAATAGAGATAGGACTTTATACCCACGTTTTCTGACTCTAAGTCCTTTCAGGATTCTTTCCATTTTAATATGACCCTGCGAAGACATAGTTTTGATCCTTCCAGTTAGAGTTAAATTACTCAGTAGAACTATATTCATTCCATTCCTCTTCAAAGATTATTCATTGTCTAGTAATTCTCAGAAGTATTTCAGAGACAGACCATATATCTGTCTTTTTCTTCTCTTCACCCCATTCCCTCCACTTATATCCCACACTGCATGCCAAATGAATCCTCCTCCTTCCTGATGTTTATTTCTTTTAATAATTTATAGCTCATGATCAATCCTTTCTCCCCTTTCTACTCATTTGGTCTTTACATGCCATATATATATATAATATATATATATACCCAACTCATGTAGGCTGGCCTTTCAAATCAGATACAATTCCCCCCAGCTATATGCAACAGACAGAAAATGGAAAGAAAAATGAACATTTTGAGAAAAATATATGAGTGTATCTTATACTGATTGGCTACATTCCCTGCCATGGTTATTACTTATTGTGAAGTCTAGTACCTTCTGGGTAGGCTTATGTGTGCATGTACATAAGTATATATGTTTGCATGTGCATGTACAGATATGTGCATGCATAATTATGCACAAAGGAGCTGACAATTGGGTGATTTGGAAAGTGGTATTCTGGCCCGAATTGGTATAAAATGGAATGTTATTCATCCCAAAGCATAACGTCAGAAATCAGTTTCCATGGATAGGTTTACCAAATGTCATGGGTTATCAAAAACATATATTGCAGCTTTCCAAAGTAGACCTGTCCCCCAGAGTGCCTCAGTGTTACTCTAAACCTCAGAACAAGATAATGAGGCAAAAAACGAGGATTATTGGGAGTGTCAAAGAGAGGAGAGCATGCAGAAACCCTTCTTGCTTAGTAAATGACTTTCTTTTATTTTAAAATACCTCACTGAAGCCATGCTATTTATCATGAGAGAGGTTGATTTATAGCTGGTACTGGCATACCACCAAATTCACAAGAACATGTTCAGAGTTTTTTATGGACAGCTCCTTTTCAGATAACTCATGCTTCCACTTTCAGGGAGGCTGCTGTTTGGATTTGCTATCAGTACCCGTAATCATACTGGTCAAGAATAATGGGAAACGAGGCCAGGCCATTTCAGGGAGCTTTCGAACTGAAAACAGGATTCTAAAATCACTAGCTCATTAATATTTAACACATTGGGTTTTTTTTTTTTATCTGTGCTGAAGAACTCAGCAGACTTGGGGCAAGTTAAATCATCTGAATCTGCAGTTGAGTGTCATAAAGGACATAAACATCATTTTTCTTCATTTGTATATGAAGTCGCTGGCAGGATCTGTACCAAGCAACAGGAACTTGCCTTAAGTTGTTCCTCTAAAGAAATTCAAATGCTTTGAGGCTTTCCCCCTCCCAACCCACCCCCACTATAATTTGTAGGACCCAGCCTATCCTCCCAGTGAGGAAACAGCTGCCCAAGAATTAAGCAAAGACATTTATCATCATATTTATACTTTAAAATTTAAATTCCATTAGGCTTGTAATATCATCTCTCCCAGGCAAAGCCTCTCTAGACCTGAGCTGCCGTTGTTTTTCCAATTACTCTATGCCAAGGGCTCTGTGTGGGAAGGTTGTCAAATTCACAGCCAACTTCCCCCACTCCCCTCCTAAGAGGTCTGACCTTGGAATCAGCCCAACAGAGGCCATTGGGGCCCTTCCATCCTCCACAGAGGCCCCATTCCTTCAGGGCTAGTCTTCCCCTTCAGAGCTTAGTGCACAGAGTTGTACTAAAGAACCAAAGCAGTGCATGGGGGGAACGAGGGGGGTATTCAGGGAGGGTATTCACCTCAGGCAAGAAATGAGATTGGCTGTCTATACCCTGTATGTGTGTCTGTATGTGTGTCTGTGTGTGTGTGTGTGTGTGTGTGCTCAAGCATATATATGAGGAAAAACAGATAATAGCAAACAAAACCAATATTGAGGTGAATGGTGTTTTCATCCAAGCAGCATAGCAGGGAGCAAAGAGCTAAATTTGTAGTCAGAGGACTTGGGTGCAAATCCATGCTCTCTCTACCTTTTACTGTCTGTATGAACTCAGATGGATCATTTAATCTCTTTGTGCCTAACTTTCCTTGTCTATAAAATAGTGGAGTTGAACTAAATTATTTCTAAGCTCCCTTCAGACATTATGTTTATGATCCTCCAATCCAAATATAATATTCTTTCCACCGAGGTCCTTTTCAGCCTTGAGCTTTTGGGATTCTCTCATTCACATTAGTATGGATTTGCTGTGAGGACACATCCTCAGCACGGGCCCACCCACTTCCACAGATTGAGTTCTGAATCAGAGCACCTTTCTCTGTCAGAGAAATACCTTTTAAGAGTCCAGGGAGGGTTATTTCTTCCTAAAGGCTCCTGAATGGCAAAGGAAGCTACACCCAGTGTGGGAGTGTGAAGTTGCTGATGCTTGACATGTAGTAGGCACTTAATAAATTCTGCCACACTCAAATTGAATGCCACTGTTCAAACTAGGGAAGTCCCGTATCCCAAAGGCTGTGAAAGGGAGAAAATATCCACCCATCAAAACATTTCAATTCTGAGTTATCTGAGAGGATCCCACCCAATTTGAAACATTGTCTTCATCAGTAATTCTTCTCTTGCCCACATATCCTATCAGTCATCCTTTGTAAGGCCTCTCACATTCAACTCTTCCTCTCCATTCCTACTGCAATGACTTCATCTCAGGTCCTTATCACCTCATACCTAGACTTTCATCACACCTTCTGAATCTCCTGTGAATCATACTTAAAATTCTGCCAGATAAATATTCCCCAGATTTCAGTTTCATCATGTCACTCAATACCCTGCTCCCAAACTGTCACTGGTTCCATACTGGTGCTCCTCAAAGTAGTCAGTCAGTTAACAAGCCTTTTAAAGCACCCGCTATGTACCAGGCACTGTGTTAAATGCTGAGGATACAAAGAAATGCCAAAAACATCTCTACCCTCAAAGATTCTATAGTCTAATAGGGAGATAAATACAAACAACTATGTATGAAAGAGATATGTGCAGGATAAATTGGAGTTGGTCTCAAAGGGAAGGCACTAAGATGAAGGGAGACTGGAAAAAGCTTCTTGCACAAGGGGAGACTTCAGCTGAGATATGAAGAAAGCCAATCTTTAAGTAAACCTCTGCTCCTCTTTAGATACTGCCTCAGAGAGCTCATCTACCCTCATGAGTTGGCAATCATCATTATGGGAATGACACTCAATCCGTTTTTTTCTTCATTGACTTCTCACTGGGTTCCATTTCTGGTGTCATTCTGGACATTTCCATCTGGATTGTCTGCATTCTTCTAAAACATGCCTAAAACTGAACTCCCTAACTATTTCTTTGCTTTTATTCTGACTTTCTTATTCTGTTAAAGGTATCACTATCTTCTCTATCATAAATTCAAGTCATCAGGGTCATTTTTGATTTCTCCACCCCTCGTAGAAAATCAATCACTAAGCCTTGTCAATTCTTCCCTTACAACTTCTCTTCCCTTTTCTCTAACAAAACAGCTCCTTGCCTTTGCTCATGACACTTCTCTCACCTGAATTCCTCCCCTCAAACTCCTACTACTTTCCATGTACTGGCAATCTAAGCATCCTTTAAAGTGCAGCTCTGCTTCCACTCGTCCTTGAAACCTTTCCTAATCATATCTGTCTGAACTGATCTCTTCCTGACTCAGATGACTATGACTATTCCATTTGGATTGTGCCACTCATTTGATCCTTACCGTTTTCCATCTTGTGTTTATATCTTTTTATATGCATTTGTCCTGATTCCAACTTTCCTGTAAATCTGCCTTGTCATCTGTCTCCTGGAGCCAAACTCTGCAACCTGAGGACTTGTCTCTTATTATTCCCAATCTCTTCCCCCCTTCCATCCCAAATTCTGTTGAGAATCTCTGACTTTGATCCTATATTCATTTCCAACTTGTCTGCCTGCCTTAGGTTTTCCAAGTCAATGTTTCAGTCTCCCCAGTTAATAACCATAACAATAACTGGCATTTTGGGTAAGGCACATTAAGGTTGGCAGAGTACCTTACTTAAATTCTTGGCATTGGTAGCTGCCTCTGGGCTCTTGATCTGTAGATGGGCTAGAGCTCCCCTCCTGTCTATTTCAACCCATAACTGAACAGGAATATACTCCTCAACATTTTTGACCAAAAAAAAAAAAAAGTGGTCTTCCAATCTCTACATGAAGACTTCCATTGAAGGGAATCTCACTACCTCCTCAGAAAGCACCTTCTACTTTTAAACAGATGTAATTGTTAGGAAGCTTTATCTTCTTTCAAAAAGTCTAGGTCTGCCTCTCTATGTCTTCTACCCATTTTCCTAATTTTATCTTCTGGAGCCAGGCAAAACAAGCTCATCCTTTAATCTACAGAGGCAGACTGGTATAATAGAAAGAATGCTGGAATTGGAGTCAGGGGAACTATATTCAGATCCCATCTTTGACATTTACTAACTGCCTAGCCGTGTGACTTAACATCCCAGACTCAGTTTCTTCCTCTGAAAAAAATGGATATAACATAGTATCTATCCTACAGAATTGATATGAAGAATGAATGAGATAATGAATATAAAAATGCTTTGTAAACCTTAAAGTGCTATATAATTACTATCATATTACTACTAGTAATATGATTACTATCATTACCTTTCCTTCCCCATTCTCAGAAAAAGGAACCCATCCAAAGACAAGGCTATATGATAGTACCACCAAGGAGTATATGGAGTTGCTATAGAAAATAATGCGACACATCTTTCCCCTGCTGAAGCTCCAGTCATGAGGGGACTGTCTGTGACTCAGGACCAGCATCTGGATGGGGGCTTACTTGCCTGGAAGCTGGCAATTCCAGCAAAGGAAGGAGACAGCAACTACCAGTGATAGTGGGTGGGGTGGGGCCTGGATCTTGATAAATAGGGCAGGGTGAGGCTGTGTGATAAGAGCTTCCAGCCGGCAAGCACCAGGGAGCAGCAACCATCCATCTGTATATCTGAGACCTTAAGTAAAGGCTCATAAGAAGCCACTCCTGATTGGTAACATCTTTCATATTGTTATCCAGCACTGAAATGTAACTCTGAGGTTGTTATTTTAAGCTGTACACAGCTTATACTATGCACATCTTATCCCCCACCTAGAATATGAGCTCCATGAGGGCAGGGAACATGACTTACAGAAATTCTAGCATAATAACATGGTAGGTACTCACTAATCGTTTTTTAAAGGGCTTCATGGCAGCTCTGTTTCCATGGAAGGGAATGGACCTCAGAAGGTCCCCTCCAGCTCTTTTATTTTGAAATCTTTCAGCATTTGTCTCTTCCATGACGTCAGTCTCAACCTTATTTCCAATTCAGAGATGCAACCTCATTCTGTTTTCCACATTTAATAACCCGTGTAATAAATAGGTGCCGCTGCCCATACTTGGAGCATTTGGAATCTGGAGCTGTGATAGAAGTGACAGCTAGCATGGCATTGTCAGGCCCCAGTGCTAATTGGTTGGCTAGATTAGCATACTGCACTCATTCATGCAGATGGAATTCAAGGAGACTGTTCCAAAAAACCTGAGACAGTCTGCTGAAAGACTGTTGGGAATAACCCACACATGACTGGGAAATATGGCCACCATCTAAACTGTTTTTCCAAAATGGAAGCTTGCTGTTGCCCTGGGCAACCTTTAGTTCATGTCTAATGTATACCAGGTCTGTGATTCAGTGGCCAGGATAAACTTTACCAAAACCATACTAAAGGAGGGGAAAAAAAGCAAAACCCCAAAGCACTACTTGGTTCCTTTCCAAAGCTTGGGCTCTCCCTTTCTAATAATGCAGCTTTTAAAAACTTTGCAAAGGCAAGAGATGCTTTTCCATTTTAGGGCATTAAATATGTATGCCTGAGATTCCTAAGCAGGTTAGATAGATGAGGAAATAGAAAGAAAAGTTACAAGGGCAGTGTGTTTGAGCAAAGATGTACAAAGGGGTTAGGTGGAAGGGCAACTTTGGAACTTGGAATCATGGAGTTTTTAAAGCTCCAAGGAACTTTGGGGATCACCTAGTCCAAATGCCATCATTTTACAGAGGAGGAAACTGAGGCTCAAACACGTTAAATTAAATAATTCACGCAGCTAATTCATAACAGAGTTAGAGTAAGAATCTAAGTTCCCTGAGTCCTCCTCCATTGTTCCAGATGAAAAGGAAAGTAATAGCCACACATTCAGTAATGAGGATTACAAACTCCTCCCTTCCTTGGGGATTTCAGTGAAAAGAACCCACAAAGCAGTTTGCCTCCAAGTCTTAGATGCTGTAATTCTGGGATCCAAGGGTGGAATTCTCCTCTGACTTCAAAGGCACCTTTGCCATTGAATTATCTCTGTGAAATGAAAAAGCATCTCCCTGGGGAGATTGGATCTGCTATAATTTTCATGCTTTAACTGCCCCCTTCTCTAGAATGCACACTTCCTAAATTAGCCCAATGACCACATACACCTCAACCCACACATACCACATGTTTCTTTTTTATTAGTTTGGATTCAGCTTTAAAAGAACCCACCCACTTCTCAACTCCAGGCCTCAGGGTCTCCTTGGATGGTCTGCCCGGGAATCACACCTCCAACTAAAATTTCAGAAGAAAGTTATGGCTTCCGTCCCTAGGATGATGGGAAGGAGAGCTGAGCTGCTGACATTCCTCCTTCCTGAGAACAGAAAGGCAGACAAAGGAAGAGTTGGGACACCCTCCATTTCCAAGCTTCACTTGAGAACCTTTCTTAGGGCCAAATCACTTGTGGCTTTTTAGGGGATCCGTTTTGTTTTTACTGTTCCAATATGAGAAAAAGCAATGCAATTGAAAACATACTCATGAACCCAGAAATATTCTTCAGGGAGCAATCCTTAGTCTATAACCATTATTCAACCCAGCACTCTATGCCATTGCTAATCTTAAAGGAAATGTGGTTAAGTAAGCTGTGCTACCTCATTTGGACATGAAAAACTATACATGTATAATAAGCAGCCAATTCAGGCCCTAGGTCTATGGGGAAATAGTTTGTACCCACTAAGGACTTGAACTGGAGAAATACTGATATATTGACTTCTCTAATAGGGATGGGTTGAACTACAAGATTTCTGAGGTCTTTTCCCACTCTAATGTTCGGTTCTGTTTTTAAAAAAAAAATGCATTCATTAAATACCGACTATGTGTAAGACACTATGCCTTAGAACAGCAGTTCTCAGCCTGTGGGTCGTGACCCCTTTGGGGGTTGAATGACCCTTTCATAGGGGTCACCTAAGACCATCGGAAAGCACATACTTCTGATGGTCTTAGGAACCGAGACACCGCTCCTCTATCCATCTCCAGGAGGGTCCATCCACATGCAGATACACCCACATATGAGTATTAAAGGGACGTGGCATTAGGAAGGTTGAGAACCACTGCCTTAGAACATTGGAGGGTCTAAGGATCCTTAGGGCTCCAACATTCTGGATTTTAAAGGTTCTTATTGGCTCAAAAATTCTAGCTGTAATATTCTGAGCTCCAAAATCCCTTTCCATTTTCACAGCCTGGGTTCCAAGATTCCTTCCAGTTCTAAAATTTGGGGTTTGAAAGATCCTTTCAGCCTATTGCTTTTTTATTCTATTGAGAGGTTCTAGTCTTGTGCTGATTCAGTGGTTTTACAAGGGAAAGATATGAAAAGAAGTAGATCTTAAAGTTGAAAGAAACCTTGGAGGCTATTCAGTACAACCCATACATGAAGCAATGAATCTCCTTTGCATCACTGATAGGTAGTTAATCATCTTTCATTTGGATATCTCCAGGGATGGGAAACTCACTATTTTCCAAAGCCAACCCTTGGATACCTCAGTTTGTTAGGGAAATTTTGATTGCATCAAACCTGCATTCATTCTCTTTCTCTCCCTCTGTGTCTCTCTCTGTGTCTCTCTCCGTCTCTGTCTGTCTGTCTCTGTATCTCTGTCTTTCTGTCTTTCTATCTCTGTCTCTTTGTCTTTCTGTCTCTGTCTCTCTCTCTCTGTCTCTCTGTCTCTGTGTGTGTCCCTTTCTGTTTGTCTGTCTCTGTCTCTGTTTGTCTTTCTGTCTGTCTCTCTCTGTCTCTCTCTCTGTCTCTCTCTGTCTTTCTGTCTCTGTCTCTGTCTGTCTGTCTTTCTGTCTATCTCACTCTGTCTCTGTCTCTCTGTCTGTCTTTCTGTCTATCTCACTCTGTCTCTGTCTGTCTATCTCTCTCTGTCTCTTTCTGTCTGTCTATCTCTGTATCTCTGTCTTTCTGTCTTTCTGTCTCTGTCTCTCTTTGTCTTTCTATCTCTGTCTCTTTCTCTCTGTGTCTCTCTATGTGTGTATCCCTTTCTGTTTGTCTGTCTCTGCCTGTCTCTGTCTTTCTGTCTATCTCTCTCTGTCTCTCTCTCTCTGTCTTTCTATCTCTGTCTCTTTGTCTTTCTGTCTCTGTCTCTCTGTCTGTCTTTCTGTCTACCTCACTCTGTCTCTGTCTGTCTATCTCTGTCTATCTCTGTCTTTCTATCTCTGTCTCTTTGTCTTTCTGTCTCTGCCTGTCTCTGTCTGTCTTTCTGTCTGTCTATCTCACTCTGTCTCTGTCTGTCTGTCTCTCTGTCTCTCTCTCTCTGTCTCTTTCCCTGTCTTTCTATCTCTGTCTCTTTGTCTTCTGTCTCTGTCTCTCTGTCTGTCTTTCTGTCTATCTCTCTCTGTCTCTGTCTGTCTGTCTCTCTCTCTCTCTCTTTCTCTCTCTGCCCCCCCCCCCTTTTCCAGCCATTGCTCTTTGGTCTGCTTGCTGGGGCCACGAAGAACAAGTCTGATCTCCCACATGACAAACCACCATTCACAAGTCATGTTTGATTTTAAAATGGTTCATTGTATCGCAGAGGCTGTGGCTTATTGTTTGCTCAGTGTTGTGTCTGTTGTTTTTAAGCTTCAGTGCAAGTAGTAGGAAATGGTGCAGCGGACTGAGTTCCCAGACTAAAGTCAGGAAGACTCTTCTGCCTGACCTCAAATCTGGCGTCAGATACTTAGTAGCTGTGTGGCCCTGGGCAAGTCACTTAATGCTCTTGGCCTCAATTTCCTCATTTGTAAAATGAGCTAGAGAAGGAAATGGCAAATCACTCCTGTATCTTTGCCAAGAAAACTCCAAATGCAGTCACAAAGAGCCAGACATGACTACAACAACTGAACAACAACAGCTTGATAAATAATTAAAATTTGCATTCCGTTTAGGGAATCCAAAGAATTAATACATTAAATTTTGCTTTTTCATGGTTTTGTTTAATTCCATTCCCTGATGCCCTCTTACTTCTCTTTAGAGCGGAGGTTCTCAACCTGTGGGTCATGACCCCTTTGGGGGTCAAATGACCTTTTCACAGGGATCACCTAAGACCATTGGAAAACACATATTTCCGATGGTCTTAGGAACCAAGACACCCCTCCTCTATCCATCTCCAGGCGGGTCCGCCTACATGCAGATACACCCACATACGAATATTAAAGGGTTATGACATGAGAAAGGTTGAGAACCACTGCTTTCGAGTGATACTGTTGAAAGTTATGGTGACTCAGTGACCCATTGTTACCAACCCTGCTTATCAACCAGTGTTGGGGGAGGATTTGGTGGAGGAGACCCCAAGTCTCTAGCTTTCTGTTTCACCTGTTCTTTGTCCCATACCTCTACCTACAAATTGTCATGTTCTTGCTACCTTGGGAAGTAACTGAGAAGAAAGGACTTAATTTCTTTTGCTAAGGTGGACCTATCTGAATTGTCTTAAAGTTATCTATAAAATCTCTCCCTGCCCAGAAACCATTGCTGATCTCCAGTGTTTAGCCTATCAATGTCTTGCTTCTTTGATCTGCATCCTGGGCCATCTCCAGTCTTCCTGATCCATGTCTGGTTTCTGACCCAGATGGCTCTGGAGAAGAAAGTGAGGCTGGTAACCTTGCACAGTCCTCCCTCACTTAAATCAAAGTCAATTGCAAGTCATGTAATCATCTCCTTGATGTCATGGTCCTTTTCGAGAATGAATGACAAATCACACACAACCTGCTACCTTGATGTACTTATCATAAAATCCTTTTAATTCTCTTTTTCCTGAGTTTTGCCTTGTTAATCAGGGTAAAAGTCCAAGTGAAAAAAAATTCCTTTCAACAAAACCTAGAAAGGTATGTATGCATGTAGAAAAAATAAGATGAAATGGATTGCAGTATAGATTGTGTACAAGTGAGAAGTCAAGAATGGCATCATGGCTGGGATCCTGGGGGACTGGGAGGATGGTGGTGCCCTCAACAATAACAGGGAAATTGGGAAAAGGTTTGAGAGGTCAAGATGATGAGTAAGTTAGGTATTTGTTTGAGATATCCAAGAGGCAATTAATTGATGATGTGGGACGAAGTCTCAGAAAAGAGAGGGTAGGATATATAGATCTGAGAATCATCACCAATGGAAAAAGATGAGATCAGGTAAAAAAAAAAGAAAAGAGAACAGGACTTCCCCAAAACTCTTATGGGACACTGATTGTTTGTGGGCATGACTTGGATGAAGATCCAGCAAAGGATACTTATAAGTAGTAAAGTATGTCAGAGGAGAACCAGGATAGAACAAAGTCATGAAAATCTAAAAAGGAGAGAGTATCCAAGAGGAGATGGGGATGGATCCTGTCAATGCTTCAGAGAAGCTAAAGAAAATGTACATTGGTGGGGAAACCTTTAGATTTGTCACTTAAGAGATCATTGGTAACTTTGGAAAGAGAAGGTTCATTTGGATAATGGGGTCAGAAGCCAATTATAGAGGGTTTATAAGACAGTGAGAAGAGAGGAAGTAGAGCTACCAAATTCAAATGGCTCTTTCAAGGAGTATAGCTATGAAGAGGAGTAGACAGACAGATAGATAAATAGATAGATAGATAGATAGTATGGTCAGATAAAATGAGAAATTTTTAATGATGGAGAGACATGGCTATGTTTGTACATAGCAGAGAATGAACCTGCAGATAGGAGGAGATTGAAGATAAGAAAGAAACAGTGGGAATAACAGTAGAATCTGCTATTGAACATGGGTGATGGTAGGATCAACAGTTCACATTGAGAGGGTGGCCTTGGGGGAAAAAAAAGTCATTTTTTATCTGAGACCAGAGGGAAGGAGGATAACATGGAAGAAGGTGTCTGACTGGTGTGAGATGAGGAGGGGGGGAAAAAGAGAATGCCACAATGAGAGTGAAAGGCCTCAATTTTTGTTTTTATTTTCAGTGATGTATGACTCAATTTCTCAGGCCAGAAGGTAGAGGAAGAGGTGGCATGGGAGACTTGAGGAGAGATAAGAAGGTGTAACGATACTAGGATTTGAAGATCTTCCCCGCCCCTTGAGCTTGCTGACATAGCAGGAAGGGGTGGAGCAAGAGAACGCCGGAACCAAGCTAGTCTCCGTGCGGTGCGGACTGGAAGCAGCGTCAGAGGCAGTGGCTGGGGCTGCGAACTCTTTTTGCTTTGAGCGGGCCAGAATCTC
>CM053589.1:141175614-141192824 GCA_028646515.1 Pseudochirops corinnae
ATTGTTATTATATTAATTTATATTATAGTATATTATAATATATTATCATATTATTATTTTATATATATATATATATATATATATATATATATATATATATATATCCAGAAACCCAGGTAAAGGAAAAATACTTCAAGTAGCCAGAAAAAAAATCTTTCAAATACTATAGGTTAGTCAAAATCACACAAGTCAGGATCATACAAGATTTAGCAACTTCAATTTTAAAGGAGCAAAGGGTTTGGAATATGATATTCCAGAAAGCTAAGGATTACAACCAAGAATAACCTATCAAGAAAAACTGAGCATAATGCTTCAGGGGAAAAAAATGATAACTTAATGAAATAGAAGGCTTTCAAGCATTCCTGATGAAAAGACCAGAACTGAATAGAAAATGTGACATTCAAACATAAGCATAAAAATATAAACATGAAAGAGCAATCATAAGAGACTCAGTAGAGTCAAACTGTTTACCTTCCTACATGGGAAGATGATAAGCATAACTCCTAAAAACTTTATCATTATTAGGACAATGAGAAGGAGTCTGCATAGAGGACACAGGCATAAGATTATGTTGGAATGATCTCTAAAAAAATGAAGGACTGAGGAAGAAGGATGCACATGGAGAAGGGGGATGTAGAATAGGGAAATTTTTCTCACATAAAAAAAGTGAAAGAAGAATTTTTACAATGGAGGGGAAAATTGAAGAGAGGGTGGACAGTGCTTGAAATTCACTCCCATCAGAATTGGTTCAGAAGAAAAAAAAATATATATATATATACACTCAGTTGGATATAGAAATCTGTCTTACCCAAATGGGAAGTGAGTGCAAATTGAGGAATAATTTCCTTACTTTCTATATTTTTTGCTTTTTGTGACATCTCTAATATAAAAATGTTTTGCATGATTTCATGTGTAAAAATGGGTATCATACTGCTTGCTTTCTCAGTAGGCAGGGGAAGGACGGAAGGGAAGGAGAGAATTTGGAACTTTTTTTAATATTAAAAATAAATAACATTTGAAAAAAGAAAATGTAGTCCCAGATATCAATGTTTCCCCCCCCCAACTCCCCAAAAGACTGTTTGGCCATTGATGTCCCTTACTTGTACACACACACACATACACGCACACACACACACACACATCCCCAAAGGGCTTTGAATTGGACATCATTTGGTAACTGTGTTTTAGCACATGAATTCCTTTACTTAGTCTCAAGTATGTCAAAAACTGATGGAGTGTAAAATAACCAAACTATGTCTTTTTTAGAAATTATGACTACAAATCATGCTTGCTTACTGGTTGGTTGTAGCCTTAGACTATAGGCATGCAGCTAAGCCACAGGCATGCAGTTAAGCAGTAGAGGCTCTATTATGTATTGCTTATTCTTTTCTATTTATTTCACACAAAAGCAAAACGTTGTGTAGTACAATATTTAAGCATCTAAGCTGTATATAGAGTTAACTCTATTATGCCAGGTCCTAAGATTAGGGTTCAGTGAAATATATCAGAAGCAGTTATAAGGGTAGGTTTCTGGTATAGGAAGGTTCAAGAACCAAACTTAATGGGTAAATCCACAGTAACCACAGCTATTTGATCAAGATTAGACCAGCCATACAAGAAGAAGTGTAGACAAGGAATAGGTCATCCACTCTCTGAGAACAAGAACGGACCTGGCACTTCCCCAGCCATCCCACTCAATGAGTAGTCCACATAACTGATAGTGTGAGTGTAGACTACCTCTCTTACAGATAGCATTGGGTTAGTAGCTATGAATACCCCCTGATAGTTAAACACATGTTTGGGGCATGCACAAAAGTGTAATGTGAGCTATATTTACACAGATAGGAATGTGGAATTAGGCTACATCATCATACTGTGATCCTGGTTGGAGACAGTGAGCTGTCATGCCAACCTAAGAAAGTACCAGAGGATTCAGGTGCTTGATTCCTATGACAAATTAAAACTACCTCTGAATGACACTTCCCTTAAACATAACTTTCCTCTCATCTACTTTCAACATTTTTTTCACTTATAAATACACTATCCACAGATTACTTCCACAGAAGTTCGGTGCTCATTACTAGACCCAGAAGCCCAATTTGCTCCTGTCTTAACATGCTCTAAACAGCAATGTGCTGGTAAATGTTTAACAACTGGATTTCAGAAGAAAAAATCAAGGAAAAATGTATGTCAGACACACTTTTAGGTTTAATCTTTATTATTAAGATTTTTCCATCACTTTCTTAAGTCTTGCCAATTAACAAAACAATAAATAAAGCCCTAATTTGTAGCGTTTGCTGATTTCATGTGGGAGTTGGAACTGGTTCCAGCATACCCTTTGAGAATTTGATTTAAAAAAATAGGAAACTTTAGAACACAATGTATTTGATACATTAATTTTTTAGGTCTTAAACTGCTTCATACATTTTAGTATTTGTTTCCAACACATTCCTGTTTTCAGGGGTGTTTATACAAAATACCCTTCCCTGGGGTGAATTCTCCCATAAGACGTTAGCCTAGAAGTTGAAGTTGCTTTCTTGTGTCTGAAACTGTGGGCTTAAAATAAGGACAAATGTACTCCTGCAAGCAGAATTCTATAGCCTCCAATCACATTCCCATTCAGGCAGTCAACAAATATTTATTAAGCACCTACTATGTGCCAGTCACTATTTGAAATTCTAAGGATACAAAGAAAGGCAAGGTAGGAAGGAAGGAAGGAAGGAAAGAAGGAAGGAAGGAAGGAAGGAAGGAAGGAAGGAAGGAAGGAAGGAAGGAAGGAAGGAAGGAAGGAAGAAAAGGCCCATGAACTCCTTGAGGTTTTATATATATATATATATATATATATATATATATATATATTATATGTACATACAGGTACACTGGAGATCATCAACAAGGGGGGAGACACTGGTATTAAGCAGCAGCACCTCCCAACCTTTCTCTGACTCCAAGCTTTCTCCAAATATCTACATACAAAATATTGTGGAGGGGTTTCACCCCCCATTATTCCATCATCCACATCCACATCCCTCCCCCCAATTAATTAGAAGTTAAGGTTGTTCCTACAGCCAAAAATTTTATTGTCAAATTGCCTTCACTATAAGCAGCAGATTTAGGAAGGGAATTTAGATATAGTTACAAAAAATTAGAACCAGAAAAGACTTCGGAGATCAAGCAGTCCAACCTCTTCATTAGGAGACTAAGGTACAACAAGGGGAATTTTTGTTTTGGTTTTTATTAAATTTTTTTTATTATGAACTTAATCATTAACAAGCACAGACTGTTCAATAAACAAAAAAGAGCAAGAGAGGGGTTTGTATAAGGAACAGTGAACATCTGTTATGTACAGTTTGTTTTGTAAGAAGCATGTAATTTAATAAACATAGTAATAAAACTGTTCTATTTGTTTATGGTCCCTTATGCATGTTTTTCCTTCTGTACATTTAAAAAAAAGTTTTATTGACACTCTTTTCATTTTGGCATCCATCATTAGCCACTAGCCTACCACCCCGACCAAGCCCATGCCATGTAGGGGCCATCCCTTGTAACAAGTGCATAGTTCAGCAAACAAAGTCGACACACTAATCATGTCTGAGAATACATACCCTATTCTTTCCTGCTAGATTTCAAGGAATCCATGAACTTGGATGAGGGGAAAGATTGCATCTCTATTTTTACTAACTTCTAACTGAATAAATTTCCATTTTTCTCAATTATTTAATTATTCTATCACCAATCTATCAGCACTTAGCATAGTGCCTAACACATAACGGATATTAACTGATTAAATATCAGACAAGGGAGAGTTCTCCCAGGGTTAACTTGGGAATAGTGTCAAACAGGGCTATGGTTTATCTGCAGACTCCGATTAATGATCTGACTTCTCAAAGCTTATATTCCCTACCAAAACAAAACAGCAACTGGCACTTATTAAGCCCTTATGGTTTTCCAGGCATTGTGCCAAGTACTGAGAATACAGAAAAAGGCAGACCGTCCCTACCCCCAAGGAGCTCACAGTCTAAAAGGGAAGGCAACATGCAAAAAACAATGTGGAAACAAAATATGGACAGATTAAACTGGAGGAGGTTTTAGAACAATAACTTGAATAAGAAACAACGTATTAAGCAGATTCCGAGTGGTTTCACTCTAAAACAACAGACTCTTAAAATTCAAGCAGACCATAGAGATCATCTAATCGTCTCCAAATACACTGAATTTATTGCTTTCCAAGAGATGTTGTACCATTTCCCTTTTGTGTTCATTCTTTCTTGATCAGTATCTGATTTCTTACTATGGCTAGGCTAACTGTCTTTGGACTTGGAGGAATGTGTCAATTTGTACCTGAAGGACTATTTTTAGCAGAGTATGTGCCCCTTCAAAACAGAAACTGCTTCCTCCAACTTCTTCCTATATTTCTGAATATTTAGGACTATGTTATGCACTTATTAGATAGTTAACAAATAATTGTTGACCAGCCCAACGAAGAGAGTTCATAAAGATATGAAAACACTGGCCTATAGCCTGAAAATTCAGACCTAAACTAGGAAACACTTCCCAGGTCAACTAACTTTCCCTTCCCACCCCCCACCCCCCTTTTTTCTGGTCCACACTTTTTGGCTCTTAGGATATGGTTCACAATTTCACTAGTGAAGGGAAGCCTTTGATAAAGAAACCCCCTTTTTGCAGATCTGCCACTGTTTTTCCATTTATAAACTTAGAGCAGGGGTTCTTAACCTGTAATCCATAGACCCCATAGATAGGTTTCAGGTGGAGTCAGGAATCTGGACAAGAAAAAAAAATGACATCTTTATTTTCACTAATCTCTAACTGAAATTTAGCATTTTCTCCAATTATTTAAAGATATGATCCTGAGAAGGGGTCTGTGGGTTTCACTAGGTTGTCAAAGAGGTCCTTGACACACAAAAAAGTTAAGAATTCTTGCCTTTGAGATTTGTCTAAGTCACTAAAATGTTAGATCCAAGGTCACACAGCCAATATATACCACAGGTAATACTTGAATCTAGGTATTCCTGAATCAAAAATCAACTCTCTATCCACTCGCTCTCAAACTTTCAGAGAAATAAATGCCCATTGGAATGTATACTGTGTTGGGAAGGTTCTTTGGGTGGCTACATTTACTTCTGTGACTAAAGAGAAAGTGCTGGTGTAGTAAAATTGACATTTATAACTATGCGTGGTATTGTCATGATTTGTGGAAGACGTGTCTCTGAAATGCTTCTGACTCTGGGTATATGGTCTGTTATAATACGAGATGTACTGTTCCCCCTGGTCCTTGACCTCAGAGATTGCAACTTCATGGAACTGAAGTTTTCCCATTTGGGTGGACTAAAAAGGAGGTGTAGATTATAATGTTTGGGGTACAAGTTGTCGGTTAACCTATTGGGAACCAAAGTATAGTATGAGCAAGCAGATGTCAGTGACTCAGGGAATTACAAAGACCAGGGTGTTGCATAGTTGGAAATGCAAGTTAAGATCAGTAGGAAGGAGCAGGAAAGAGAGAAGATGGAAGATGTTACCAAGGAGCCTCATGCACAATGAACTTCAGGCCATGACAAAAGAGGAAGTCGAATGTCTTCTAAGATCCCTGGCTTCATGCTTCAGGAGACCTCACACAATTCTGAGGATAGGGCTAGGGGCTCAGCTCAGTAGTTATGATCAGTAGATATCAGAGCAGCTCCCAAGTTTTAAAGGGATGGAAGGGCGCCAATCAAGAGAAGTCCTGCTCAATCAGATCTGACTGGTTTCCAATCTCTGAGATCACAGGTAGGGAGGCACCAATGAGCCAGGAGTCTGGAACAGTCCAGTCATAGAAGATCCAGATAAGGGAGAGCTTATGAACAGGGGAAGGTCATGAATAAAGGAGGACTAGATAGAAGCAGGTATCAAGACTAGGACATAGACATCCTGTTAGACAGAAAAATAAGGACTAGTGTGGAAAAAACCAGAGATTTTTCCAGGCTACATAACGTCTAGAACTATATACTCCTTAAACCATTCCTCAACCCAAAGAACAAATATCCTAAGAACCATTCATTTGTCCAACTTTAAATTATGCTTAGACTTTTATTTATAGGTATGCTTTCTTTTATTTCACTCATATTTTCAACTTCCAAAATAAAGTGTTAATTAGATTGACACATAGATTGACATTCTCATGCTGCATATTCATGGGCTCTTGCCACAACAGCTCAAGATTGATGGCCTCAAAGATAGAATGGAGGGAGAGATTTGATTCTGTTGCTGAGCCCAAAACATGGGAGGCTTAGAAAAAGAGGATTGAAGAGGAAACAGATCTATTAAATTAGCTTTCCTTCAGGTGCTTGCAAAGGAAAGGAAAAACAAAATAATTAACATCCCAAGCCCAAAAATGCAGCCAAATTTACTTCCATAGCAGACAATGGCAATATAGTCTTCTTTCAGCTATTTCTCCTGTGACAAATTATTTCATTTTCAGGGATCCTTTTCCCTCAAAGATCAAGGCTACTTGCCTAAGAAAAATGAACAAAGTCACTCTGGGTCTCCCTCAATCTAGAATTGTCATGGTTGAGAAGCATGCTCCCAGTATGTTACTGGCTCCTTGTGAAGTCTAACCAAAGTGACCAGATCATCAAGAGAATGATTCTCTGCTCCATCAACTTCCCATCAAAGATGTGTTCCTTTGGAGGCTCCCTGATCCTGGGGGCCATTTCTCTACCACTATTGCTTAAAAATCATCACTTAGAAGCCTCAAGGCATTGTAGCAAAGCAATAGTATGGTGGGGAAAGCCCAGAATTTAGAAATCAGCAAACCTGGAATTGAATCCTAACCTATCTCTTAGTAGCCATGTGACCTTGGGGCGAATTATTTAACATTACAAATAAGCTAAATGGCCCAAAATCCAATTTCAAACACAGCCTCAGTTTCCCCATTTGTAAAAAGAAGGTAATAATAATAGGACCTATCTCACAGGGTGGTTGTGAGAATCAAATGAGATAACATGCATAACATTAGATAACATACATAAAGCCCTTTGCAAATCTTCAATCACTACATTAACAATGCTAGATATTAGGACAGCCCTGCTACCTTATTTTTAAAACAGGGATAATAATATCTGCCCTATGACCTCACGAGACAGCTGTAAGAAAAAAATGTTCTGTCCACTGTAAGGTCATACATACACATGAGCTGCTGTTGCTAATGATTGTGGTAGCATTTTTCATCCAATTCCTCTACCCCCTTACAACAGAGAGAGGAAATAGACCCTCAGCTATAACAGCCAGGCCTCTTTTCTCCCTAAATGCTGAGAGATATTGTGGGAAAGCCATAATTGCCATCTGACAGCATTTATGCATCAGCTCTACCAAGTTATAAACCAAACCACTTTCATCTTTGTGTGGGGCCTGTCTTTGTCACCTCTCACATCATTTAAAGTGTGAAACATATAAGGATTCTACTCGGTGGCAATTCCAGCTCTAAAGACCAATAACGAAATCATTTGCGGAGGCTGCTAGCCCCAAGATTACTGCTCTTATGTGTAGCTGGTGTGACCTGAGGGCTGAGGAAGGGATAGCACTCTGGGCACAATAGATTGAAAAGTATTGATGAGCTGAGCTAAGATCAGAGAACAGCTGCCCCCTGAGACATTATCCTGCCTCTTCCTATTTACTACTCCATTAATCTCATCTTCCTGGCTTAAATATCATTTTTAGTAGCTGTGGGTGTTTGCTTTGGGGAGGGGCCTTGGCAATAGGTGCAAAGCATTTATCCCCACCAGGGTGTAAAGCTAGACCCCCAAATCCCAAACTGGGACTTACAGGACCAAATGCAGAACAACACACCAATAAATAGGGAATAAGACTATGTTTTCCTGTCAGCTTTGATAAATACATGCTATCTGCCAGTCCCTGGACACAAGGCCATTAGAGCACACAGATTGACGTTCTCAGGGTTACAGATTCATGGGCTCTTCGTGACAGCTCAGGATTAATGGCCTTGCAGATAGAATGGAAGTGAGGAGAGGATTTGATTCTCTTCGTAGCTGAGCCCTAAGGATGGGAAGCTTGGAAAAAGAGGATTGAAGAGGAAAGTGAACAGTTAAATTAGCTTTCCCTCCTGGTGCTTATAGAAGAGAGGAAATCAATGGATTCTTATAACGAGGCAATATTGGAGTCGGCAGGACTTAGAGAAACTAAGATACAGAAAAAGTGACCCAAAAAGGTGACATCTCGGCCAAGGTCATGCAGTAAGTTAAGTAGTATTGGGGTGACTAGCACTTAAGGTTACCTGGTCCTAGGCCAGTCCCTGATGCTGTACCCCACTAATCTGGAGATCAGGCTTGGGGTAGTTTCTTTCATCCAGAATAGGATGGACCAGGGAGCAAGCAAGTGGAGAAAGCTTCTGAATGGGGAAAGTTTCTGTCCTAAAGCCTACAAACTTTGTGCTATTTTGGACCCACACTGGGCCCCTCATACTATAACCTATTGATTTTTAAAAAAAAAAAGTCTGTGCAAAATTAAACTTTGTGATTTAACAAGCCTTGTTGACTGGTTAGTTGCTGGGGGTGGCATGTTAGAAGCAGCAGCAGCAGCAAGGCTAGGAGCTTCTAGAAACAGAGACATGGAAATAACAGAGAGGAGGGAAATAGTGGGGGTGACGGATTGGAAATTGGCCTAGAGAAGATCAGTGTAGTAGCAAAAGGCTATCTGTACCTTAGGATCCCCTAAGAGTGTGTGTGTGGAGGGGGAAGAGTCAGTGGTATGCTGCTAAATGATTAACTGACTCGTAAAATAAAAATGAGCATGACATAGTTTTAAGTTTAATCTTTATTATTTTAAGTTTAATTTTCTCCATCACTTTACTAAATCTGGTGGTGTAGAAAATAGAGTCCCAGGCCTAGAATCAGGAAGATGTTAGTTCAAATCCAGCCAGAGATCTTACCTATGGAACCCTGGGCAAGTCATTTAACCTTCCTCAAACTCAGTTTTCTCATCTGTAAAACAGGGATAAGAGTAGTACCTACGTTCCAGAGTTGTGAGGATCAAATGAGAAAACATTTATAAAAAGCACTCAGATCAGTGACTGGCACATAGTAAGAGGATGTCATTGTTGTTATCTAGGAAATCAGAAAAGCAGTAACTCAAGCCCTGTCTTGTCACTTTGGTCAATTTCCAGGTAAATGTTCAAATTGAAAATTTAACAATTGAGTCTCACATGCTCCCATGAACAAGCTTCAGCACGCGGCAGGAAGAGGGTCCCATCAGCATTGTGTAGAGAAGAAGGTGGAGGGCCAGCCTTCACAGATAACGCCTGCACATAAGCACAAGTCCTCGTGCAGACCTTGCAACACTGGGCATGAGGGCAGAGACAGCAGTAGAACTAGAGCCTATGTGCTCATTCCCGCTTGGTGTGACTCCTCTGTGTCTTTATTTCTTGACTCTGCTTCTGGTTCTTACTCCCTACATCTCCCTTACAGGGCATTCTGACTCAGCAGCCCAGGTAAAACTTGCCCATCTCACTTGACTGGGTGATGTTCTCAGAGGTGCCCAAATCTAATCACACCAATCTTCAAAAGAGGTCATCAAGTAACTGATTGCATAATGATGGTAGCAAGAAAAGATTAAAAATGTAGAGTAATAATAATAATTGACTGACTGTATATGATGCTTTAAGGTTGTAAAATACTTTGCAAATGTTGTCTTGTTTTATCCTCATAATAACCCTGAGAGGTAGATACCATTATCCCTATTTCACAGATAAGGAAACTGAGGCAGAGTATATAAGCCAGGTTTAGCAATCTCCTGCACCACCTTGCTCCTCCTAACATTTTGTATATTCTGTTTGATATGAGAGGTAAATGTATATATATACATATATATATATATACACATATACATATACATATACATATACATATACATATACATATATACACATACATATATATATAAGAAATGTTTCAGAAAACCATTAAGATAAAGTGATTTTTAAAGTTATGTAAGTATGTTATCTAGAAAAATCACTCATCTGATATGATTTTGGTAGGATTTGATAGGAGGTGGAAGGGAACTTAGAAATCACCTTAGCCAAGTCCTCATTTTCCACACATGGAAACTAATCAAAATGAATGAAATAACTTCCCTGGGGTCATACTGTCCCTCTATGACAAAGAGACACAGGTGGCAAAGATCCTCTCTGTGTTCTAGGCCCCTGTATAATTTTGCCTCCTCATTGATGTCCAATAAATTAAGTGTTATCATACCTTACTATTAGTCCTAATTCCCTCTTCGACTCCTTTGCATCTTCCCTCCTTGACTCCACTTCCTGTTCTTACTCCTGGGTCTGTCTTACTGTATATTCTGACTCAGCCTCTGGACCCTCCTCCCTTGACTGAGTGATGCTCTTGGAGCTGTCCAACTCTGCTAACACCATCCTGAAGTAGACCATTAGTAACTGCACAACAGCAAAAATCTACTTCCTGGGCCACTCCCTACAAATGGCATCCTTTTCCTTGTCCCATCTAAACCTACCAAGAATATTCCTTTCTCCTTTTCAAATGTCTGAAAACTTCAATTTCCATTGTAACAACACCCACTCCAAGGAAAGAGAGGGAAAGGGACAGCAAAGCATCTGGTACAAAGTTAGTAACCACACACCAACACCTGAAAATATCACCACTTACTATGAAAATAACAAAGGGGAAGATGATGGCTGCTACTGCCATCCCGTATCTGCCACTCTCTTGATATCTTCTCCCACATTCATTCCTTTGCTCACTCCAACCAAATGCAGTCTCCACCCCTAACCACAATCTTTTTCTCACTAACCTGTAAAATAATGGCCAATTTCTGTATCACCACTATCATCTATCCTTCAGATCCATTCCTACATTCTGACATTCCCTTCATATCATTGTATGAATATCAACAAAATCACACTGTTGCCCTCGTTAGCTATCCAGAAAGTTTGGGAGGTATAATATATAGGACACTAGATTGGGAGTCAGAGAGATCTGGATTCAAATCTCTCCTCAGATACTAACTGCATGACCCTATGTACCTCGTTCTCTGTGCTTCAGTTTCCTCAGCTGTAAAAATCAATAAGTTGTGATGAATAGTTTTTTTAAATTCATCCAGCTCTAAATTTATTTGTATAAATAATAATAATAATAATAATAATAATAATAATAATAAATTTTAAATAAATAAAAATAATTTTAAAAAATAAAAATAAATTTATTATTATAAATACAAAGCTATTCTTCTGTAAAGAGAGTGGCACCACTTATTTTTCATCCTTGAGGCCCTACATCACCCCAATCAGATGACAACCTCCTCTTTCAGGAATTGGGGGTAGATGGGTCAGAGGAGGCACCTTTGGGGAATTTCTTAGCATTTACAAGTATAAATGGTTGTTCTGGAGACTTTAGATCCATTTGACAAGGTTAAAGGGATGAAGCCATGTTTGGAACGTTGATGACAGACCATTAACACCTCACTGAAAGAATTGAGGATAATGTCCTTGACAGGATTGGGTTTGGATAATGGTCAGCTCCTTTGAATTGAATTCACATCATAGGATCATAACTAGTCCATCGTCCAACTCCTTAACCATACAGAGGGGGAAACTGAGGCCCATAGAGGTTAAATAACTTGTTCAAAATCACACAGTATCAGAGATTGGCTTTGAGCTCAGGTCCTTTGATTCCAAAGATGGTGCTCATTTTACTTTACCAATGGTGCCTCCATATCAGAGAGGATGAATGATTTGATTGGCTCAAGTTTTTATGAATCACAAACATCTCTTTCTACTAGGCCTATAAAATGAGTTTTAAAACACCCAGTCTGTTGGTACAAAGAGATACAGAGAGGGCTGTAGACCAGAAGCTAAAGACCAGATTTTGGTTCATGGAGGTGAAAAGGGAGAAATTAAATTAGCCTAAGCGCAGGCACAGGTCCCCAAGGACTGAGATCACCAACACCATCCCCACCCACTTCCCAGAGATGGCCATGAAAGTCTTTCAGGATAAGAAATGGCAATAACCAGATACAATGGTAGAGTAGCAAGAGTTTCTGGACCTCATATCCTAGGACCCAGATATGAATGAATAGTGGCAGAAGAGTGTTGTTGCTTCTCATGCACTCATGCTCTCAATCACATGTCTCAAGAGGTGGCAGCAGATGAAGGCAGGGGTGAAGAAAGAAATGACAGTGGCACATTGAAGCCACATGTATCCTTAACCATGTGGTCCTGTGTAATGAGAACCACATGACTAAGTGGGAAAAGTTCTTGAATCCTAGCCTTTCTGGAAGAGTAGCAAGAGTTCCTGAAACTCCAGCCTTATTGAAGAGTATCAAGAGTTCTTGGACCCAGGATCTAGCACATGGCCCCCAAACTGGATGAATAACAAAGTACTGTCATAATTTTAAGAAACAAGATATGGATTTTGTCCTTCACTGTTATATTATATGAATGATTTGGGGTCCCCTACTAACCCAATAGTTGTTTCCCTTCTTTGAGAATTCTAAAGTGGTACCACATGGCTAAGGTCTTATATATGCTTCTAAGTGATGGTGGAATACACTAGAATGTCCAGGGTTTGTCTTTTTAGTGACACCCCCTTCGTTTTCTTTCTTCAAACAGTAAAACTCTTAAGGCAATACTGTAAGCACAGAGGTCAGTATAGTGTGGTTTTCTCTTGTTGTTAACCTATTCCTAGACTTCCAAAGGTCATACGTGCAAAAATGAATGGAATAGAATGCAACTCAGTTCTTTAAGTATATAAGAAAAAGACAATTTTATAAACATTTTAAGATACCTCAGAACAGTGTATTTTAGAGAACAAGAGGTAATTCAACTCCATTATATGATTTTCTGATAATTATATGCTCTTATCAGACCACAAGAGTGTTAGTGAGCTAACATTACATTTGGACACATATTAAGGATATTATTTCTCTATTCTTAAAATAAACTATGATTGCTAGTTCTTTCCTGAATGCCTAAGGTATTACAGTATTGATTATGCTTAGAAGGGAAAAGAAACTCAAATTTCTCCTTAAACAGCATGTTTAAGTAAGCCTAGAGGCCAGTCAGTATAGATCCCTGGAGAAGGTGGGATGCACTGAAAGATTTGGAGGTTACTTTTCCAATTTCCTAGGAGCTTAGATTTAGAACTGCCAAAGGGAATCCAAACCCTCAAGGATAATACTATGACACTGAGAAATTTTAATGGTTTCTAGGTTGGGAATCATGGGAGGGAAGGAATATCCTGACTCTCACAGGCTACCATGAATTCTTTATGTCTTCTGAATTACAATGATCTCTTGTTAGTTCTCTTGTTTTGTATTTTTTATGGAATTAAATAAAAGCTGCCCTGTGTCCAACATGCATTGCTACCTTGAGAGCTTACACGGGAACTGGGGACCTTTATACTCACATTAGTGGAGATATAGACAAAGCTATACTCTGATGCTCCTAGAGGAAGCTGATTGAGAGCAAAACAACACAAAGAGCTATAATTCAGTGATCAATGTTTAAGGGTGAATCTATTCCACATAAACCTACAGTTTACAAAGGAAATTCAGAATCTGGTGGCCCACTGTTTTCTGCGGAGTAGGTTGATTTGCATAGGGAAAAAAAGCTATTAAGTCATATACAAAGTACCTGCATCATCTTTCTTTAGGTCTTCCTCTTATGTCTTCTCTCTAATACTGAGGGCTTTGGAGGTCTATTGGGACTCAGAATGACAAAAGACCAAGGAGTCAAGTATGTGTTCCAATTATGGGCATCTTAAAACTAGATTTGTTATTTACTCATGAAGATACTTCAAAACATTTTCCCTGTTCCTTGGTGTTTAAGAGAGAACAAACCATATCACTTTGCTGCCTTGTAGGAAAAAGAAGAAGAAGAAGAAGAAGAAGAAGAAGAAGAAGAAGAAGAAGAAGAAGAAGAAGAAGAAGAAGAAGAAGAAGAAGATGGAGGGGGAGGAGGAAGAGAAGGGGGAGGAGGAAGAGGAGGAGGAGGAAGAGGAGAAGGAGGAGGAGGCACTTATGATCATATAACTAATAAATGTTAGAGACAGATTTAAACCCAAATCTCCTGACTCCAAATCCAATGTTGTTGGATATTTATTTTTCAGTCACTTAGATGAAGGTATATTGAATTTGCAGATGATACGAAGTTGGAAAATCAGAAGGGACAGCTAATATATAGTATAAAACAATTGGAATCCAAAAATGCATTGACAGTTTGGGAAATGTTCTGAACCTAATAGTAATAAATACAAAGTTCTACATTTATGGTGGTGTGTATGTGTGTTTAATTCAACTGCACAAATATAGGATGGGTAAGAACATTTCATGTGAAAAATCCCAGAGATTTTAGCCAAATGTAAATCTAATATGAGAGGCCACATAATAGTGGATGGAAAACTAACCTTTGAGTCAGGAGAACCTGGATTTAGGTCTCTCCTATGACACACAGTAATAGTGTAGCTATGGGCAAGTTCTTCATCCTTTTGACACTATCAGGCATTGAGAGATGACCAGCCACAGATGATTCACTTCTCTGCATTGGTAGAAGGTATTTGTAGGTTCACACATGTAGTCTCCCACACCAAAGAAGTCACAGACTGGAACAAGAGGAGGGTGAGACTTCCATGTGAATCATCAGTGTGATGTTACTGCCCCTAAAAGCTGATGTGATCTTAGAGCGCATGACTTGAAGTCTAGTACCCATAGTGAGGAAGTGGATAGTCCTAAATTTTCTTCCCACATCAGTCTACAAGTAAGGCATTGTGTCCAGTACTGAGTGTCACGTTTTAGGAGACGCATTGATGCTAATGTGCAGAATTTCAGAGGTGGAAGGGACTTCGCATACTGCCAATCAGAGAGCAGGAAGAAACCTCAGTTATTATCTAGTCCAATCTATATCTGAACATGAAATCATTACATCCAACTACAATCTCAGTGAAACTTGCATCCTTAATCCAGAAAGAAACCAGTTTGTTTGGTAATTATGCCTGTTAAAAAAAAAATACTTTTTTACTTAAATGTTTTGAGGTCTCCAAAGTGCTTTCAACAAACCAGGAAATGAATGGATTTTTTTATTCATTCCAAAGGACAAAAATAAAATATTAGACCTTGAAACTTGAATTTCTCAAAATTATTGAGCTTCTAATTATGCCTATAAGCCATGGTCCCTTAGGATCTAAAATCTTATCTTAGAAGATAACTAACACCACTGGAGGAAGGAACTCTGAGTCATCTTCCTGAGCTCTGATAATCTGATTAGTTAGGGACAAGGAATAGTTCAAGGCTCAGAATACCAAAAGACAAAAAAACAAAAAAAACAATAAACCCACATCCAACAAAGGGAACCACTTAGTGTCAAGATCCTGTTGCCAATCTGCTTTTAGAAACATGAAAGGTCCCATTCGGACACAGGAATTTGAGTTCAACAGGAAGACTAAGATCAGGAATACAGAAGATCAAAAGCAAACAGAATTGGAGAAGCACCAAAAGTCAAGTTCACTGACTGAGACAAGGTCAGGGAAGTGAGGTGAGTCACCTGCTGAGAAGAAAGTACACAGGGGTGGTGAATGCTACTGACCTTCCTCTTTGTGAACTCCTCTCTGACTCATTTGCTTACTGAAGTTCACCCATATTGGCTGCTTATATGAGTGAGCATGAAAAACATTGTCACAGACAAAAACTGACTGTAGAATGAGAGAGGGGGTCTAGTCAAGCCCATGCCAGCTAAACTGGCCTGCTGCTGAACCTCCCACAAGACATCTGATTGTCATGTCTACACACCATTGTACAGGTCATTACCATTGTCTGGATTGTATTCTCATCTCATCTTCACTTCTTAGAACTCCCCATTTCCTTCACAGTGTAGCTCTAACATGGCCTTCTACATGAGGTCTTTGCTTATTCTCTCAGTTGCTAGTGTCTCCCCACTCCAAACTGCCTTATTTTTAGTTGGTATATAATTTGCATTGTAGGAATGGAGAGAGAGAGAGAGAGAGAGAGAGAGAAGAAAAAGAAGAGAGAAGAAAAAGGAGAAGAAAAGAGAGAAGAAGAAAAAGAAGAGAGAGAAGAAGGAGGAGGAGGAGGAGAGGAGATGAGATACAGAGACACAGAGACACATAGAGATCAAAAAAGCAAGCAGGTATGCAAATCTATGTATCCATAGATAAAAAAAAAATTATATTTGTATGGATTGTGCCCCCAATAGAACATAAGCTCCTTAAGAGCCTGTTTCGTTTTGGTCTTCTTATCCCCTGACATGTAGTGGGCATTAGACAAATGCTTGTGGATATATTGACTGACTGACTGACTGACTAACTGACTGACTGACTGACTGACTGACTGATTGACTGATTGACATTGAGTGGAAAAGATTACCCTTTACATTATACTTGAGCTACTGTCATCTACATTTGGCTTGACACTTCCAAAGAGGCAGATCCTAGAGTCTTCCGGGGTGGTCCATTCCACTCTTGAAAAGCGCTGAGCCTTAGGAAGGTTTTCCTGATATCCTGCCTAAACTGGCCTCTCCAAAGCTTCCACTCACTGCTCCTCATTCAGCCTTTGGGAGCCAGAGAACAAATGCAGTCTTTCTCCTGCAGTTTCAAATACCTGAAGACAGATTTCAAGTCCCCACTAGACCTTCTCTTACCCAGTGTAGACAACTCCATTTCCTTCAACCAGTCCTCATACCATATGAACTCAAGAAATTCTTCAATCATGTCCAACTCTTCATGACCCCATTTGGGGTTTTCTTGGCAGAGATACTAGAATGGTTTGCCATTTCCTTCTTCAATTCATTTTACAGATGAGGAAAGTAAGGCAAACAGAATTAAGTGACTTGCCCAGGATTGTACAACTACTAGGTGTCTGAGGCTGGATTTGAACTCAGGTTTTCCTGACTCCAGGTCTGGCACTCTATTCATTCTAGCTGCCCCTTGACCATTTCTATAAACTGTAAACCAAGGTCCAAGTTCAGAACAGCCTAAGCCACTTAATCCTCTGACTTTAAGTGCATCTCTTGAATTGTTTCACAGATAAATCTCATCTTTAAGACCCCAGTTTCTGGGATAAGAACTCACTATTTAACAAAAACTGCAGGGAAAATTGGAATATAGTATGGCAGAAACTGGGCATAGATCATCATCTAATGCCACACACCAAAGTCAAGTCTAAAT
>CM053589.1:141193324-141221026 GCA_028646515.1 Pseudochirops corinnae
GTATAAAAATATTTATTGCAGCTCTCTTTGTGGTTGCAAAAAACTGGAAATATAGGGGATGCCCATCATTTGGGGAATGGCTAAACAAGCTACGGTATATGAATGTAATGGAATACTATTGTGCTATAAGAAATGGGAAGGAGATGGACTTCATAATTACCTGGAGAGGCTTATACAAATTGATGCTAAGTGAGAAGAGCAGAACCAGGAAAAACTTGTTCACAATCGCAGACACATCATACATATGATGACCAACCCCGATAAACTGGACTATCCTCAACAACACACAGCTAAAAGACAACTCTACAAGCCTCAGGATGGAAGGACATATCTAAACCCAGAGAAAGATCTAGAAAGACTAGAGTTTAAATGGAGACTGAAGCAATACATACTATCATTCTTTTTCATGTTTGGTTTTGCTTTTTTCCCAGTGATCACTCATTGGTTACAACCCTTCTATATAACCAAACTATTGTACAATGTGAAAGTATTTGTAGATCCTATACATGATTGCATGTCACCATGGGGGGGAGGAGGGGAAGGGAGGGGAGAAAATCTGAAACCCAAGGGATTGTGGAATTGAATCTTGTAAACTAAAAGTAAATAAAATAAATTTTTTTTAAAAATCTCATCTTTAAAACAAATGGTCTAATACTAGTATCATCTATTCAGTACTGGCATTAGATGATTTTAAGAGTGTTTTGGAGCCCCCATTTTCTATATTATGGTGTTATTATTATTAAAATACTGTTATCAGCCATTTTGATATTGTATGTTGCCACTTATATACATCAGGAAAAATTACACAAGTTACTTTTTAAATGATCATTGCAACAATAATAATACAGTTTTGATTTCTGGCACCTCCATTTTTCAAAATATTTTCTAACACAATTTGCTCTCATTTGATCCCACATAGTGGTGTAGGCAGGGTAGATATTATTATCTTTAGTTTACAAATGAGAAAACTAAGACATCTATACTGCTAGGAGGCAGTGGCACCAAGACTCAAAGCCAGGTCTTGAGTCTCAAATTAAATGTCTCAGAAATCTCCTTCAGGGCATCTATACCTCTGTTTTGTTTTTGTTTTTTTGTTTTTTTTCTGTCAGAGCTAACACCAATTTCATTAGTTTAGCAAAAAGACTGCTACCTCAATTATAGGCCATTAGTGACTTTTTAAAAATCAAATTGTGTTTGCATTTCCATAAGTATGTTTGAATTTCATAAGTCTTCTATTTCCTTCAGAAAGTCAGACACAGAAATACCTTCATACATTTCTAATCAACAGAAAGCTATAGTTAAAGCCAAAATAACTTTTAGAACTCAAAGGAAAACTAAAGAATAATCTACGAATTTGCTCATTTTTCTTTCTGGAAGTGACCCTTATCCATAATTCAGAAAAACTCTGCCTATCCAGAGCCCTGAGGAAATTTGGAGAGCTAAGTTTCTGAATCACCAAGAGTTTATATACCTTTAAACATAAAAACATTTTTAGAAAATCATTTTGCATGAAAATATTTCTAAAATGTATTACATACTTGCTGGCCTTCCTTAACAGACAATAATGAATATAATCAGGCATTTCTTGATGAGTCCAGTCACTATTATGAGCCTCCTGCAAGGTACTGTGTTATGACACAATGATCCCTTCAAGCCATATCTAGATGGTTGGCATCACCTGCCCCTATTACTTACATGGCCCTCAACTATTAAACTTATTTGAGTTCTTCTGTGGACCCTTAATTTATTTCTCTCTCTTTGTTGCTGGGAGGTTGCCAGATTTCACTTCTTGCCGCTATAAGCCTATGTCTACTTGGAGCAGCCTCTCATTCCATTTGAAATTGCTGCTTCTAATCTGCTATGTGCTTGGAAAACCAGAGAACTACACCTCTTAGAATTGTATGCTCAGTTAGAGAAAGTAAACTGAGGGATAGTTTGCCATTCAGATATGGGCTGTACTAGATGAACTCTGAAGTTCCATTCAAATTTAAGATTCTGAAATCCTGTGAATTTGTTTCTGAATCTGATATTAAACTACATGAGTTTTACTTCCTAAACAATGCAGTATCTCTGTTTGCTGTTCAGAGGACTACTTATCAGTCATATTTAGGGAAGGTCAAGTCTCCAGATATCTGAGCTCTGGAGAAGTAAGGTGTTACTGTTTAAACTATCTGTTCATGTCTCATTTTTCCATGAAAATTGAAGATGGAAGAAGCAGAGAAATAATATCCATTGTACCAATCAGATAAAGATTTAATATACCTTAACAGCTTTCATAATTCCAATACTGCTTATTTGTTTTTTTATAAGAAAAATTTTATAGAAATTTTCCAGTTTTTATTTCTTGTTTTGAAAAGAGTGAGGCAGTCATTTTCCCAGCATGTCACAGTGATTTAGAAAACCCAGAATTTTAGCTCTAACCTCCAAAATGTTCGAGTTGACCCTGACACAGAACCCAACAGAGAGAGGAGGATCAAAGTTCTTGAGAACAGACTGTGGAATTTTAAAGCTGATGAGATAAGGCACCCTGGTTAGCCTGGGCCAGAGTCAACTCAGCCTCTCAACAGTTTATCCAAGAATTGTACAAACAAATACAGGTTCATCCCCTCCTTGTAAGTATCCGTGAAAATAAGAGGAAAAATGAAGCCACAGTGAATAAAACTTCAACGCCCAGAGATACCAGGATGTGTCCAAAGAGATCAATAAAGGTCTCATTCTGTGCAGGATGCAATTTTCACTGTCAGCTTTAACTGGTTCTTCTGTCCTAGACTAGCCCATTGGCTCTCATCCAAATTTGCAGTACAACAAGCAGCTACCCAACACTGGTAATGTACTAGCCTTTCAATTACCAAACTGTTTTAAGGTAGACCCTAGTACTTATCCACAGAAATAAACCCATAGTCATCATTTTTCTTTCTTTCCATCTATATTCAATTCTTAATTCCTGGTGTTTATTGAGACAATTGAGGCTCAGATAAGAAACTGAATAATCTAAATTTCACTTCTATTTGTTTTCAGAATGCACTCACCCATACCCATATACTGAGTCACTTTCATTTTGGGTAACTCCAAACCATCTCTCTCTCTCTGAGAAGATGAATCCAGTCCCCATTAGGAACCTCTTGCATTGTGTTGTAGCATGACACAGTGATGCCTTCAAGTCATATCCAGACACTTAGCACTGTTTGCCCCTGTACAGTACGTATGGCCCTAGACTGTAGTGGTTTTAAAAATTCTCATATGGGCAATTTATTTTTTTTTCTTTTTCTTCCTCACTGGCAGGCTGCCAGGTGTCACTTCTTACTATTAGTATGTTGGAACTCCATTCTATGGTAAAGAAGAGAGAGCTCCAGAGAAATCATAAATCTGATTGGAGATAGTATGGTCTTTGAAAAGGAAATGAGATTACAGGGCATGGCCTGAGGGCTCCTTCCTCATTCCTCTGAAATACACTGCCTTCATCCCCTTGGAGTAGGTGTCATGCCTCATTAGGGGTCATGCCTCAATGCAAATACAGCCACTCCATTTGTGTCAGGCATGGATCAAATCAATTTACAAATATTTACCAAGCAACTACCCACTATGTGAAAAAAAAACAACTGGGAAGATATTGGTCAAAACACCCAGGCTTTCAGTGTCTTTAAAAATGACCATTTATTAAAACAATTCATTAAATTCAGTTTCTAGTCAGTTAGCATTTATTAAATACCTGCTATATGCCAGGCACTTTGATAGGCACTGTGAATTCAAAGGCAAAAAAGAATTCTCAAGAAGCTCACATGAACAGGCATATATTAAGTAACTACTTACTGTATGTCAGACGCTGTGCTGGGTACAGGAGATAGATACAAAAGTGAGACAATTCCTGCCCTTGAGGGGCTTCCACTCTACTCAGATACATATTCACAGGTAAATACATAGCAAGATATGCACAAAATACACAGATCTGGAGATTGGGAGAAATATATTAACAACTGGGAAAGTCAGGAATGGCCCCTTGAGGGTGATGGCGCCTGGACTGAGCCTTGAAGGGCTCGTGAAATTCTAAGTGGCAGAGTAGAGGAAGGTGTGTGTTCCACATCTGGTAACAGGGGAGAGAGTGTTACCTATAGAAGAAGGCAGGTGGGCCACTTTGGTAGCACTGAAGAGTGAATAAGAGAAAGTACTATGTAATCAGCCAGAAAAGACAGTCTGGAGCCAGACTGGGAAGGGCTTTGAATCCCAAATGCCAAACTGCATTGGTAGTTTATCTTAAAGGCAAGATAACTGAAGGGGACTGAGGAGACCCAGAAGCTTCTTGAGCAGGGAATTGAAATCCTCAATTCTTGTGGATTTAGGAATATCAGTGTGGTGGTTACGTGGAAGATGAACTGGAGAAAAGGGAGATTGGAGGTGGGGAAACCAATTAGGAAATCATGACAACTGTCCAAATGAGAGGAGTTCGTCCACGTTGGACTCACATTGTCATTATAAACCGTGAAATAAACTGGAGCATATACCTAAAAGAAAACAAAAACTCTGAAAGAGAAATGTCTCCTCTTGTTAACTTTACTTATCTTAAGTTCTGTGTTCTGAACACTGGTTTTATTGTGACTGTCTTGGGCCTTTGTCGTTGTTCCTGTTCCTTTACTAGTGCAACATATAACCAGCTACTTGTGTTGTTGTGTCATTGAGCCATTTCAGTCGTATCTGACTCCATTTGGGATTTTCTTGGCAAAGATACTGGAGTCGTTTCCCATTTCTTTATCTAGCTCATTTTACAGATGAGGAAACTGAAGCAAACAGGGTTAAGTTGATTTGCCAGTCACACAGCTAGTAAGTATCTGAGACGAGATTTGAACTCAGGTCCTCCTGACTCTAGGCTTGGCACTCTCTGTGCTATCTAGCCATCCAAATCAGCTACTATCAGTCATTCATATTTCTGGTTACTTACTTCAAGTAATATTTGCACTTCTGAAGACTCTCTCTCTGTCTGTCTCTGTCTCTGTCTCTGCCTCTCTCTGTCTCTCTGTCTCTCTCTGTCTCTCTCCCTGTCTGTGTCTCTCTCTGTCTCTCTGTCTCTTTCTGTCTGTCTCTCTGTCTCTGTCTCTGTCTGTGTCTCCCTCCCTCACTGTCTCTGTCTCTGCCTCTCTCTGTCTCTCTGTCTCTCTCCCTCATCTGTGTCTCTCTCTGTCTCTCTGTCTCTTTCTGTCTGTCTCTCTGTCTCTGTCTCTGTCTATGTCTCCCTTCCTCTCTGTCTCTCTCTCTCTCTCTCTGTCTTTTTCACTGATCTGCTTTTTGAAAGAAATGGGTAGTGTCATCATGCTGCTCCATGCTGTTCCTAATTTACTCACTCAGGGTCACTCTGTGCTAGTGAATAACACCTGACATCCCTTCTAAACATTTTTGAAACATGAAGTAGAAAACAATTCAGATATTCAGGAAGGCAGTTTTCCTCCTTGGAGAGGCTGGGTTTAAGGAAACTGCCATCCTGAGACATGGCACCCAAAGCGAGCTACAGACCTAAAACTCCTTGTCACTCAACAGCTTGTCTCCGTAGTGACTTGGCTTCATAAGTACCAGCTTTTCCACAAGTTTTGCCCTAGAATCATCAGTTGTTGTTTTTCTGTCTTATTTGACTCGATCTATTCCTTTTGGAATTTCATTACAAACAACTTAGTTCATGCTCATTTACACTCCTGCCGACTCCATTGGATCCACTTCTTCCAGCTCCCTCCCCAGCTCCCATGCCCCATACCATGACATCATATAACAAATGCTTAGCAAGAACTCCCACATAGCCCCCAGTCATCAGCCCTACATCTCCCTTTTGTCTGACATAAGCAAAATCATGCAGGTTTTTCATAATGAATAATTGAGTAGATTTAAATACAGCAACTGCTTGAATACCTGTGCATCAAATGTATGAGTTCTCCTTGAGAAGGAGGATGTGGAGGAAGAACCAATTAGGTAGAAGGAAGGACAGATATATTATCGTAAGGGTTGATTTGCGGCTGCTGGATGCATTTAATAACATGCTGGGGGTAGAAGAGAGGAGGCCAGTAATGGACAGTACTGGACAGTGAAGGGGAAGGTGAGAGGGTACCAAAGACAAATTTCCCCTTCTTAAAATTTGGCCTAAAGTCTGCTCTGATCAATAGAGATAGACAGGTATGGAATATATGTGATATATGTGTGTGTGTACGTATATACACATGCACACATATGCATACATATATCATCCTAGATATGTATATATCATACTATATATTTTAACATATCATAATATATGTGCATACTTTATATATGTATGTGTGTATATATAGATATATACATACATACACACATAGGAAAAGGTTTCCTTGAGGTCAGGATACTTCATACACACACACAACCTCTATCTTTTGGCTTGTCCTATAGAACGCTTGGTTAATCCAGAGGACACAAGAGAAAAGCTGAAGAAGTCAGAGGAGAATATTTCCAGATACTTCAGGGATCTATCCAATAAGCTTATAAAGAAAAGTTTAAATGACTTGGGAGTCCATGATTGTGTAGGAGAGATTGTTTGGATGCTTTATACATAATGCATTCCAAATTTCCTACAGCCTGTCAGGTTTACAGGAATTTCCAGTGCTTTGGCAGCCCTCACAATTTATTCTTTTTCATTAAGTTCATTTTGCATATCATATTGTGTATCTTGTAAATCATCCCTTTTCCCTTCCAGCACAGTGGGAAGCTTAGGGAGGAGCTGTATTTAAATCTGCTGTCATGTTCGTACATCCACATCATGGTCTTTGTGGCAGTTCTCATTGGCAATGGGTCATTTCAGCCTCTTTGCCTACCTCTCTTATCCCAGCCTTGTTGTAAAGTCAAAATTGCTCTTGACTTCAAAGAGAACAAAGCCAACCTAGTAATGGTGTCTCCCTGGAAGTCAAAATCAATGCCAGATCACTGCAGGGTATTAAAACATTACAAGAGTCCCACAGCCCCACCTATTCACTTATCTGAAACAACACATGCAGGTAACCCCAAAAGACAATGGCACAGCACTCAGAGTGAAGAAGGATGTAGGACACTATCATGATAATTTGCATGGTAGAAGCAGCATGAACAGCATCTTGAAGAACATATGTGATTGTAAACAAAGGAGGGTTATGTGGCCAGTTAGGGCTAACAGATGGAAAATCCAGTTGCTTCTACACTGGTCCTCATGTGAAAGGAAGCCTCCACTGTGTTGGGTAGATCTTTGGTGTATGATGATAGGGGAGATGGTAAAACAAGACCAAAAACTGCAAAGTTTGGATGAACTGTCATTTGCAGTGGTAGAATCATGTGATCCCATAGGATTTAGAGGAACCTGAGAGATTATCTACCTTTTATTTTGCAAATTTAATACCTTTCAGTATATATTTCTTATGTAATTTCTATGTGAAGAGTACTATGCTAGGGTGAGGTTACAGCATGTTCTGGACTTTTTTTTTTTAGTGGAGGAGGGGAGGGAAGTGTTTCAGACCTAGAACTTTATCAATGTGGGAGATTCCTTTTATTAATGTTGGTTGGCAACTCATATGTATCACTTTCTGGAGAGTACATGGGATGTTCAGGGAGGACTAGAACCTCTATTGTGAGGGCTTGCCAAGTCCTTTTCAGGGCTGCTCTTCCACCTTTGCTGTGCACCTGTGACTTCAGAAAGTTGTAGTATACTCAGTGGCCATACCCCAGTAAACCTTCCTGACAGATGGGTTAAACCAGGTTAAAGGTAACTGATGGGCCTTGAACCTGTCAGTGAATTAGGGGGATGTCTACTCCAAACATATGAAGATGTTCCCCTGCAAAATGGGCAATTAAGAACAATTTGTTCCAATGGCCATGAAAGACGTCTAAAGCAGGCTTCATGGAGTGCTTTAGAGCTTGTTCAAATGTTGAAGACGCCAAGGTTACCCACCACATCCTGGACCATCACCAGTTGTCTTAACTTTTGTCTTGCCTTTGGGGCTTTGATGACTCTGGAAGAGAAAGCAAGGCTGACGATTTTGTGCAACTCTGCCTCACTTAAATCCAATTTACAAACAAGTCAGGACATCACCTAGTGATGTCATTGGTTCTCTTCCAAAATGAAGGCCAAACAACAACAACAAATATACTATACACACACATACCTATTTATAGTCATATGCATGAGTATATCTACTGTGTGCATATATATACATCTACCCATATACACATATATATATATATGCATGTACATATGTGTGTATATTAAAAACAATGAGCAAATCACTTAGTTATTCTAACCTTAAATTTCTTCACCTGCAAAATGATGATGGTAATATCTGTGCTACCCACCTCCCAGGGTTACAGGGTGTAAAGCCAAGCAGGAGCAGCTTTCCAGAGGACTGCTGCTGTGAACAGCTTCAGGGTTCTGATGATATAGTATAGTGAACTGTCTATTTATTCAGTAATAAACTAAAACAAAACATTGAGAGAAACCAACATACAGCATTTACAATGTTATGACATAACGATGTATCACTAAAGTGGCCACATAGTTTTCACCAAAGTGGCCACATAGCTTTAAACAAAGGATATCATTGAGTAAGTCCTTAACTCAATCATCTTTATGGAGCAATCCTCCTTAAGGGACACAAAGTACAAAGTCAAAGTTCTCCACCCCTAAGTCACAGTAAATCATGATTTTCTCAGTCAGCATTAGGTACCCAAGAAGAGGTCTTTTCATCTTGACTTAAGGCTGGCTCTCAGATTCCATGGTTCCTCTTCCATGGTTCCAACTCCTGCCTGAATCTATTCAATCATCACCTGGATCCACAGACAGGCCGCTCTCAGCTCCTTATCCAGTTCCTCATCCAGTTTCCATTCCGTATTGAAGCTCATGGTGTCTAGTCCACCTCAAGTCCTTCACAGTTTCTGTTTCTGGGAAGACAAAGCTTAACAGAGCCAGAACAACCTTCATGCACATTGCCATCATCATCATCAATTCACTATCTGTCTGTGAAACCAACACAGACCTACTAGCAAGGTCTGAGAACTCAACACACATCACAAACAAAAATCAACACAGACAGAACAGACAAACAGAGTGCCTGGCCACCACAAAGTTCTCCTTCTCAATTCCGCCAACACGAGTGCTCTTTTCTCAGTTCTATTCTTTCCCAACTTGGGCTTCTCCTTATATATGGTAATTAGCTCCTCCCTGTTCCACCCCCTTCCTGTTGCATTGGCAACAGGGGTTCACAAGTTCTGTTTCTTAACAAGACTTAATATAATCATGGCCAAAGCTTAAAAGAAACTTGAACTGAAACATGACACTAAATAATTAAATAGCTGAAACGAGATGTTAAGTACTTCTTTGCTGGCCATTACACAGGGTTACAATAAAGATTAAATTAGATAGAAAGAGAGAGAGATTGATAGGTGATAGACGCATATGTATATAAATAGTTTGTGTACATATCATATGCATATATACATATACATGTCATGTGTACACAAGTGCCCTGGATCACACTGCTGGTAAGGGATAGAGCCAGGACATTACTACTTCTTCCTGCTCAGAAATAGGCAATGATCACTCTGAGGATTGGGATGTGCACTAAGCCCTCTTTTTACCTTTTTTTTTTTAAACACTGATTTTAGCAACAAGTAGATTAAGTCTACCAATGATAACTCATTGAAGTGATCCTGGGCATGGCCCTATAGAATACAAGTCCCTGGAGAATAAGGACCATTTTTCATTTTTGTCTTAAGATAACTAGTGCTTAGCACAATGCCTAGTATGTAGTAGGTACTTAATAAATGCTTGTCAAGCTAAATTGAATAGAATCAGTTCTAAAAGGTGATGGCAACAAAGCACAAGCTTTGGCCAGTCCTATCAAGTCAAGTCAACAATCACTTATTTAGCACCAACTATATGGCAGGCAATAGAGATACAAAGAAAGACAAATCAGTCCCTGCCCTCTAGGAGCTTGTTGTCTGATAGGAAGACAAGATGCAAATAAGTATATCCAATCAAGATCTATACAGGATCAATCACAGAAAATCTCAGAGGGAAGGTGGTAAGGAGAAGGAGAACTGGGAAAGACTTTGATGTGTGTACCTTGTTATTTACATATATTAGACTGTGAGATGCTTAAGGACCAGAACTGTTTTTGCCCTTCTCAGCTTTCTCAAGGCCTACTATCAAGCCTGGAACAAAGAACGTGCTTAATAAATATTTATTGACTGATTGTTATCTGAGAATTGGTCTATCTAATAGCATAGAGGTTCATCATCAGAAGGTTAACTAAAAAGCAATTGGGAGTTTTGGTTACTGCAATTCATAAGAATCATCTGGTAAATTGTGGAGTGCTTGCAATTTGTACCCATCTAGGAAATGCCCACACTGGACCCAAATCACAGATCTGTGAAGTATTAAAATGAAGATACGAACGATATTTCTTTAAGCAATTTAAAGTTAATAAATTCAGTCCTTCATCCTCACTGTTCAGGGTCAAAGATGTGACCTAGCTAGAATCTAAAACCAAGCATCCTTAAAAGCCATCTTCGTGTTTCAATATCAGAAAAACAAGTATGTCACCACCACCATCACCCAAGCTAAATTGCCATGGTCTTGTATGGACAGCACATGTGGCTCTTTGTAAGAAAAACAGATGAGCCCCTTTATAGATAGTCACACAGAGAAATTGTATGCCCATCACATTCCCAAGCAACAAAAATTGTCTGGGAGAAACACATGATGACAAGGTTGGCAGCCAGCATACAAATTTCACACAGCTTTGATAACAAAGGCTAATGATGTGGCTTTCTGTCAATTACTACAGAAACATCCAGATCCACAGACCTGTGGGAAGCCCTATATAACTCTGAGTCCTGATTTTAGAGGACATCTGGGTCTGTGCATCCCAAATGCTTTTTTTCTCTCCCTGAGTCTGAGTCTTCCATTTATTTCCAATTGGGGTTAACTGGAAGAAAATTCATTTGGGTCTGTTACACCTTCTGGTAAACCACACAGACAGACTAGCTCTCAAGCTAGGCCAGAGTCCTGATGTGGAAAGTTACTAGTCTGGGATTTTTCAGAACTCTATCTCTGAAAGCAAAAAAACTGTGCATAGCTACTTGTCTCCAGCAAAGATTCAGATAACAACAGGCTACAGAGAAATACTACTGGCCTAACATTGAGGAGGTCTTAGTTCTGGCTACAGTTCTATTACTAATCAACTGTGTGAGCTTGAACAAACTACTTCTCTGGGCCTCATTTTTGTTCTTTTGTTATCTTTAAAACAAGGTGGTTGGTCTACATCAGGAGTTCTTAGCTTGTGATCCATGGACTTCTGCGTGTATATACATATATGTGTGTGTATGTGCACATATATACATATGTGTGTATGAATATACATAATTACATATATATATATATATAAACTGTTTCAATATAATTCATTTCCTTTGTAATCCTATATACTACATTTTATCCCTTAACAAACATTGTTCTGAGAAGAGATCAATAGGCTTCACTAGACAGCTACCAAAGGGGCCTGGGACACATAGAAAAGGTTAAGAACCTCTTTGAGATACCTTCCAGTTCTAATGCTCTGGAAGATTCTATAATAAGTATTTTAAAGACAACAAGCAACTAGTCCTAACAGTGGTAATGTACTAGTCTTCAAACAGTCCCTATTATATCTAGGGAACAAGACTTGAGCAATAGCCTAGTTCTATTAGGCTTTTAATGGTGCTATTCTTCAGAGGCAGTATGTGGTAGGAGAAGGAGACTTATAGTAGATATGGTATGATTTAAAATAAAGGGTGTCCCAAAACACTTACTGCAGTTTTCAGGCATTAAATCTTAAAACTGCAGTAAGACTCTTGGAACACCCTGTATTTATATATCTGTGTAATATGAACGATGTTATATTCATATTCCAATGGAAAGAGCATTGTCAGAAGACATTGTTTTAGATCCATAGAGACAAAAATACTTATGGCAGCACTCTCTGTGGCAGTAAAAGACTGAAACCAAAAAAGGTGCCCATAGATTGGAGGAATGGCACTCTAAGGCAGTGGGACATTGCCATGCCATAAGGGTCAGTGAATAAGAAGGATTCAGAGAAGCATGGAAGAAGCACAGAAGTAAAGTCAAGTAAAGTTGAGTGAAGTAAAAAGAACCAGGCAGAAAATCCTGGAACAAAAGACATTAAGATGGGAAATTAATGTTATACATGAAGAACAATAAGAAAGCCAATTTGACTGAACCATAGAGAATAGGAAGGACAGTAATGGATAATAGGCTGGAGTTTACATGTGAATCTAGAGGTAATAGGAAGCTACTGGAATTTGTGAATAGGAGAGTGACATGGTAAGACCTGTACTTTACAAAAATCCCTTGGGTAGCTATGTGGCCAACGGTAGGAAAAGAGAGATGTTGAAATAGGGAAATTAAATAGGCTATTGCAAGAATCCAGGAGGAAAGTGATGAAAGCTTGAATTAAGTTGGTGGTTATATTGTACATGAGAGATGTTGTTGAGACAGAATCGATAAGATTTGAAAACTGAGAAGTGAGTGAAAGTGCCGAGTTGAAGATAACATGGAGTTTGTGAGCCATGGTGACTAGAAAGATGGTAGTATTGACAACAATGGGGAAGTTTGAAAGAAGATTGGAAAGGAAAAGAATTAGTTTAATTTTCTTTTGATATATTGAATTTGAGAAACCTTTGGGATATTTAGAACAAAAAGTCCATTAAGACTTGAGCAATATGTCATTGGAACTCAGGAAAGAGATCTAGGGGTCTTTGGCAAAGAGACAATAATTAAGCCCATGACACCTAATGAGGAGAGAGAGAGAGAGAGAGAAAGAGAGAGAGAGAGAGAGAGAGAGAGAGAGAGAGAGAGAGGAAGTATAGAGAGAAAAGAGAAGAGGACCCAGCACAGAGCCCTGAGGTATTGCCATAGTTATGGGGAGTGCTGTGAATTATCATCTAGCAAAGGAAACTAGAGAGTGATCAGATGGGTAGGAAGGAGAATTGAGAAACAACAATGTCATGCAAAGTCAGAGAAGAAAGAATAACTAGGAGATGAAGGAGATCAGTAGTGCCAAAAGCTGTAGAAAGAATTAGAAGGATAAGGAGTGAGAAGGGGCTATCAGATCTGGCAATTAAGAAATTATTAGTAACTCAAAACAGAGCAATTTCAGTTGAGTAATGAGGTCATAAACCAGATTTCAAAAGGTTGAGAAGTCAGTGAAAGGCTGGTGAGTGGAGGCAATAAGCATAAACAGCTTTTTTTCTGGGAGCTTGGCTGAAAAAAGAAGGAAAAACAGAGTTTGAAAGGTCTAGTGAACATTGTCTTTTAAGGATAAGGGAGACTTACACATATATGCAGGCAGCTAAGAACCAGGAGACAGGGAAAAACTGAAGATTAGAGGGGGGTGATTGTGGGGACAGTATGCTGAAGGAGATGGAATGAGATCAAAGGTACATATAGAGTGAGTGACCTTGGTGAGGAAGAGAACCAACTTTTTCTCAGTGACTGGAATAAGAGAACAGAGAATGGGGATGATGTCAAGAGATTGTGAGATATAGAGAAGGTGATAAAAGGCAGTTTATAGTGAAAGGTGTGAAGCAAAGTCATTAACTAAGAGGGCTAGGGGAGGAGACTATAGGAGACTTGAGGAAAAAAGAGAAAACTTGCAATAGCCTCAATGGGGAATAGGACAGAGGATCAATTAGGAAGGAGTAAAATGATTGCCTTGCTGCTGTGAGGGACCAGTTGAGATTAGATAACATGTTTTGTAGTGGATCCAATATCAACATAGTCACACGATTTTCTCTATCTCCCTTCAGTAGCAGGTGAGCAGAAGCTGAGGAGTCAGATAGCAAAAGTAATCCAGGTTTAGCTAAGTGGGTGCATCATAGGACAAGGAAGAAAGACTTTTAGAAATGTCAGTGTTATTAATGGCACCTTTCAGTATTTTGAAATGTGGGCTTTTTTCTTTGCTTTCTACATCACAGAGAATAATTTTGAAAGGCTACAAGTCACAATCCAGATCACTGAGTTAGTAATTCTTAAGGTAGTGAATTGACATTCTTCCTCCTTCATTGCTTTACAATGCAAAGAAAGATTAAATGATTCAGAAAAAGTATACCCACACTCTCTTGGAATAATCCAGATCTCCTGTTTTCCAACCCAGACTACATCCTTGGATCACATTTCTAGTATAGGGAGAGGATAGCAGGAATCAGGGGAGGGATTACAGGAAGGTGTCATACTATAAAACGACCCAGCACCATTGTCTTCCCTGAGGGATCCCCACTGGTAACTCCTTACTCGACTCCTCTCTAATTCATATTTGGACACCAGGGGAAGCTATGGTGCAAGGTTAACTTTCACATCTTTACAGAAAACTGATTATTAATGCCCGCTTCATTTAAGTTAATATCATTACAATGAGGATGACGATGTAATTTTGTGCCAAGGACTGGCAGGTGAGGACTACTCAGTCCTTACTACTTTTCTGATGCCAGAAATGACACCTTTACAGAAAGCAAAAATATGGGTTGGAGGGGAAGAAGGGGCTGGATGAGGGGAGATCAGACTACTGTGGTTGACATGAACTTATTACCATGTCATGGGAAGTCACAGCAGTAAGCTAAGACAGCCCAGAAGATAAATGACTTCTCTTCAGACCGGCATTGACATAATCACTATCTCAGAAACTCTGGCTGGAGCCTTTCCTGATTGAATGTTCGCGTTAAGATAGGGCTAGGCCAGAAGGAATAAAAAAGAAAGAGAGAGAGAGAGAAAGAGAGACAGAGAGAGAGAGAGAGAGAGTGTGTGTGTGTGTGTGTGTGTGTGTGTGTGTTTTATAAAGGAAGGGGAGAGGGGGTAGTTGTTTCCTCTCCAAAAACAAACAAAAAAACCTGGGTATAATAGAGGGGGGAAATAATTTCAAATAGACAGCATGATATAATGGGAAGAGTCCTGGCCTTGCAGTCATAAAGACCTGGATTCAGATTCTGCTAACTGAGTAACCTTGCACAAATTTCTTCCCTTTACTTTTCAGACTCTCAGTTTCCTCATCTTTTAAATTATGGGGTTAGGTTTTTAAGGTCCCTTCACGCTCTGAAACTGGTTCCATGATTCTAAACACAGTGACACCCTATGTGCTTTGACTGTTGACAGAAACCCCAAGACGCAGTCTGGAAGAGTTCCCAGACAGCCCAAATAAACCTGGCTTCCTTCCTGCCTCCTGGCTTCCCAGGTTTCTTCAAGTCTCAACCAAAATTCCATTTTTCTGCAAGAAATCTTTCCTAGTCCAGCTTAATACTAATGCCTTCCTTCTGAAAATATCTTCAATTTGTCTTTTTTGTACATAATTGTTTGCACGTTATCTCTTTCATTAGACTGTAAACTATCTGAAGGCAGGACTACTTTTGCTTTTCATTGTATTCCCCCCCATGCAGCACAGGTCAGGCATATTTGTCATGTTAATGGGATATAAGATCTTCCCCACCCATTAATAGGCCTCACATGGAGCCCATTAAGCGGAGCTTGCTTAGGAGGTGCTTGCTTGAAGGAAGGCTTTCACACCTTTTGCTAATTTCTAATTAGGCACTGAGTCATGAGGGTTGTTATGCCTTCTGGTTCTGAGAAGCACTACTTATGAATCACTTATGAGAAGCATCTTGTAATTCCCTGGTCAAGATTCTGAGTGGCTGTATGTTCAGAGCTACCCAACTGTTCAGATGTAAAGGCTCTCTGGATCCAAGGACATATGTAAAATATATAGCAATATTGCTTGGATTCAGACAGACAGAGCCCTGTCTGTTGGTTTTTATTCCTCTGCTTGTATTTTCTCTGTTTGTATTTTCTCTGAAGGTCAGGGTGCAGATTTTTCCCCTGAACAAATGAATGTAATTTTTAAAAAAAGACTGTTGACCCCTTGAACAGCTATCTTTCCTAGTAAAATAGATCTAAGAACCTGTGCTAGCAGCCATCTTGGGTATGCCAGTGTGGTTGTCACTACAACATTGTAAGGGCTTAATGAATGCTTGTTGACTAGTAAGCCTGGGATCTATAGCCCTTCCAAAATATGCAAACGAGGAAAGCACCTGTGTCTTTGGTGAAAGGGGAGCACAAAATTGCCTTTGTTTCATCCAAATGGTGATTTCTAATTGCATCTGAGCCATGAGTGTTTATGAAGTGCAGCCCACGTGCCTAGGGTTATGGGAAAGGTGAAGAAACATGAGACATAGCTTCTTTAATAATGATGGTGATGTCATTTCTATAGCATTTTAAGTGTATCAGACACTTTTCTCACTCTAACCCTAGAAGGCAGGCAGAATAACTATTACTATGCCCACTTTGGACTAACTTGCACACAATCACAAAAGGAGGAAATTAGAGCTGGCACTCAAACTTAGGCCTCCAAACTCCAAACCTAGTATCCTTTCTACTACACCAAGCTCTACAAATAATAAAAACATAACAATCTTTCCCATTTTTAAAGGGCTTTATGGTTCACTCTGTGTTTTTCTTCTCCCAATTCTATGAGATAAGTAGTGTAAAAAACATTATCCTCATTTTAAAGATTAGGAAATCAGGGCAGCTAGATGGCACAGGGAATAGAGCACTGGCCATGGAGTCAGGAGGACCCAAGTTCAAATCTGGCCTCAGATACTTAATACAAAAACTAGCTATGTGACCTTGGGCAAGTCACTTCACCCTAACTGCCCACCAAAAAGCAAAAAAAATAAATAAAATAAAGATTAGAAAATCAAAGTTCATACAAGTTAAGGATCAGTAAGATAATATTTGCAAAGTGCTTTGTAAACCTTTAGTGCTATCCATGTGTTAGCTATCATTATTACTGCTATTATTATTAATATAATCAGAACTCAAAACCAGAGCCTCGGACTCCTGGCCTAGTCATGGTCCTTTCCGTTATACTGTGATCTGGACACCAACACTACCATCCACCATCTCCCTGGTACTTTAAGGCAAACAAAGGGCTTTCTCCACTGCAAATCCGCAAGGTAGCAAGTAGGAGTTCTATTCAGATCCCCATTTTACTAAAGAGGAAACGGAAGGCTGAGGGAGTTGAGGTAAATTTCTCAGAGTTTTCTAGCTATCAAGAGTCAGGACCGGGATGGAAATTCTGAATCCAGCTTTATCTCCCTCTCTATTATCCCACGCAACTGTTTATAACTATTCACAAACCATCTATGGACATATTGTTTTGTACTAATTGAATTTAAAGTCCCTTCCAGCTCTGTGGGACAGTCACAAAATTGTCCTGTGGGAATTCAAGGGAGGAAAAAAAAAAACTCCATGAGAAATAAAATAGTTTGGGAAGGCTTAATGCAAGGAGGAGTGATTAAGCTGGAAGCTGAAGGACCGGTAAGAAGATGGCAGAGGACGATATTAAAAGCAAAAAAAAAATAGTAAGAGCAAAGACAGGGAGGTAGGAATGAAGGTGGCATATCCTTGGAACAATGAGGAAGTCAGACTGACTGTAACAAAAGGGATAAACCCTTATCTTTGGAAGTAATTCTCAGATGTGCTATGGTGCTGATCTGCTAATACTGCCAGATTTTTTCATCTGCACATTGTTGTTGCTCAGTCGTTTCAATCATGTCCAACTCTTAGTGACCCCATTTGGGGTTTTCTTGGCAAAGATACCAGAGCGTTTTGCCATTTCCTTTCCCAGATCACTTTACAGATGAGGAAACTGAGGCAAATAAGAATAAGTGACTTCCCCAGGGTCACACAGTTATTAAGTGTCTGAAGTCAGATATGAACTTGGGAAGATGAGTATCCCTGACTGCAGACCTGGCACACTATCCACTGTGCCACCTAGCTATCCCAGAACATTGTAACACAGCAAAAATAAAATAAAAATAAAAGCAACAACCAGATCATGAATTCACTGCCCATTCTTTGGACAAGTAACCTGACTTCTCTGAACCTTAGAGTCCTTACCTTTAAAATGGAAAGAAAAGCAAAATTCTATCTCCAGGGTGTTGTGAATACAAAAAAAGAAGAAGAAAATTCTTTTTAAAAAGCAAAAGACATGAGTGCTGAGAGACATTTTTATTTTTAAATTCTTTCAAATAAATTCATGTATCATTTACATATATTTGTATATTAATCAAAAACTCTGATTCAGGTTATATTATATAAAATTCACGAGTCTAAGTTTCTGGAAGAGATCTCTAAAAACAGATTATCATGTCCAGCCTGTTCTCCTGATCTAGAGACAGTTTGAGGGATCCAATAAAGTGACAGAGTGAGGAGGCATGAACAGGAAGAAAAATCACTGATTTGGAATCAGAGGACCTGGATTCAAATTCTGGTTCTAGTGGTAATTACTCAAGTGATCTTGGGAATGTTATGGAACTTCAGAATGGGATTATACCTCAAGGACTTCTTTTATGCTTGAAAAACAATATCCTCTTAAGCATCCCTGACTAGTGGTCATCCAGCTTTGTTTTGAAGAATTGAAGAGAGAGGAAATCCACTCTCTCCCAAGGCAATCTGTTCCATCTGGGGATGGTTCCAATTGTTAGGAAGTATTTTTTTTATTTTATATCAAGCCTAAATCTCTCTGTGTTTAATTTCCTCCTACTCCTCCTAATTCTGCCCTCTGGGTCAAAGCAGAACTAAGTCTTATCCCTTTCCCACAATAACCCTTCAGAGATTGAAGCTGAGTTGCTACTAAATCCCCATACATTGTCTCTGTCCCAATCTAAACATCCCCAGGTCCTTCTGTTCACTCTAACTTGACATGATCTTGAGACCCTTCGCCATTCTGGTTACTCTTCACTGGACATTCTCACTTCATTAAGTGCGCCACTCAGAACTGAACAATTTATTCCAGAAGTGGTCTGAGCAGAGCTGAGTATAGAAGGGTTATTGCTTCACTATATCCAGACATTATACCCTGCTTAATGTAGCCTAGGAATCTAAGAAGCTTGGGGTAGTTGGGATTGGGCTTCTCTATCACACTGTAGACTCAGATTGAGCTTAGAGTTCACTCAAACCCAGGCTTTTCTCCCCAACCAGTTTTCCTTCCATGAATGGGATGATCCTCTGGAGATCTGAGGGTGTGAGGAATGCCTAGATTGCAGCTTGACTTCATCTTTATTTGATTCATTATCTTCATCTTGGATCTCCCCAAGATTCTAGTGACTGATTAACTCCTACCTGTTCAATGTAAGCATAACAGACATGACAAGATAAATCACTTCTCAGGGGTGCTTCAATTACTCCCCAGTGGTGCTTCAGTGTTCCATGTTTCCCCATATGCCAGGTCCTCCAATTGAACCCCTAACTGTGACCTATTATATTTATTTGTTAACTCATCTGTTCATTCATTTGTTTATTCATTTGCTCATTCATCCATTTATTTGTTTATTCATTTGTTCATCCATTATTAAATTCAGTTATACTGGATTTAAATGAGTTAGAATCTAAGCTTGAAACTAGTGTAAAATGTACAGCCTCTTGGGATTGGTACTCAGCAAAAAGGAATAGAACTTCATATATGCCTTATGCAAATAATATACAGCAGTTTGAGATTAAAATTCTGCTCTGTTAATGAGTTTTAAATGAAATTTCATATATTCATATATATGTGGGTTTATATATACACATATTCATATATATGTCCATGAGAAGGAAAAAAACTAAGATTCAACAATAACTAGGCAAGGAACTATTATTAAGGTAGTACAGTTTAGCTGCCTGTTGTTCATTCATTTTTAAGGAGCACTGATGACATAACAGATAAAGGATGATGTGCATGAATCACATTTAAGTGAGGCAAAGTTACACAAAGTCATCAGCCTCCCTCTCTCTTCCAGAGTCATCAAATGGCAGGGCAAAAGTCAGAACAACTGGCAATGGCCCAGGACACAGTGGATGACCTTGGTATCATTGATGTTTGACCAAGTGCTATGTGCTCCATAGTGCCTGCTTTAGTCACCTTCAAAGACATTGGAACACATTGTTCTCATTCACCCATTCTTCCAGGGAAGTCTTCACATGCTTGGGCTGTAGGACATCCCCCTAATTCACCAACAGGCTTGAGGTCCATCAGTTAGCCTCTCCCTGGTTTAGCCCATCTGTCAGGAAGGTTTACTGGGGTGTGACCACCATGAGTATTTCAGCTTCAAGGAACCTCTAATCTATCTCATACTTGGCCAAGAATCCTTTCTGCAATATTGCCCAAAATATTCATGACCATTTGTATTTTATTTAAAGAGTTCCAATGAGGAAGAACCATCTACCATTCAGCTTCCTTTTATGGGTGGTCTTCCTCCCATTAGAACATAAGCTTCTTGAGGGTAGAGACTTTTTCTTTTTGTATTTGTATTTTAAGCACTTAGCACAATGCCTGGCACTTTGTTGTTGTTGTTGTTTTTCATATCTGACTCTTCATGACCCCATGGACACCAGGCCCTTCTATCCTCCACTATCTCTCCAAGTCTGTTCAAGTTCCTGTTCATTGTTTTTATGATACTATTTATCCATCTCCTCCTCTGCTGTCCTCTTTTGCTTTTGCCTTCAATCTTTCCCAACATCAGGGTCTTTTCCAATGAGTCTTGTCTTCTCATTAAGTGACAAAGTTTTTAAGTTTTAGCTTCAGTATTTGACCTTCCAGTGAACAGTCCGAGTTAATTTAAGTATTGACTGATTTGATCGCCTGTCCAAGAGACTCCCAAAAGTCTTCTCCAGCACAATTCAAATGTTTTGATTCTGCAGTGCTCAGCTTTCCTTGGAGTCCAAATTTCACAACCATAAATTGTTTCTGGAAAAACCATAGCTTTGACTATATGGATTTTTGTTGGCAAGGTGAGGTCTCTGCTTTTATTTGTGCTGTCCAAATTTGCCAAACTTTCACTTGGTAATTACTTAATAAATGTTTTTTTACTGACTACTTCCCAAAGCTGCCCATTATATTTTTGGTATATAATTATTAGGAAAGTATTTTGAGAAGGAACGAAGAGGGAAATGGGGTTATAAAAAAAAGAGAGAAGAGAAAATGAAAGGAAATGAAAGAAAATGGGAAGAAAGAAGAAGGAAAAAAGAAGTACAAAAAAAGAGAAAAGGAAGGAAAAAGGAAAGTACGGGAAAGTAGATGGGTAGAAGGGAATAAGATGGAGGAAAGATGATGGAAAAGAGAGGAAAGAGAAAAAAGAAAGGAGAGAGAGAGAGAGAGAGAGAGAGAGAGAAAAGAAGAGGAAAGAAAGTGAAGAAATAGAAAAGTATGGATGGTTCATAATCTAGAGTGGCTTCTAACTTGAAAAGTGAGAGACTGACCTCCACTTTGAGGTACATGGCTGCCTTTCTACTTTCTTCCATTAGTCACTTAGAGTTATCTTTATTTAGATGCATTGAAAAGTAGGTGTCCCATTGCCATTCTCAAATATTACAGACTATGCGAGACTAATGCTGATCTAAACAAAGGTTCTTTGAAATGGAAGCTGATATATGTGGTGGTAGCCTGACCAATTCAACTCAATAAGCCCTTATTACATTCTAGTTGATATGCTAGATTGGGGCCGCTAGGTGATGCAGCAGATGGAGTGCTGTGTCTGGAGGAGGACCTGAGTTTAAATCCAGCCTCAGACACTTGCTCACTTACTGGGTGTTTGAGCCTTGGCAAGTTGCTCTGTTTGCCTCTGTTTCCTGGCCCTGGAGAAGAAAATGGCAAATCATTTTAATATCTTTGCCAGGAAAGCCCCCCCAAAATGAGTCAGACATGACTAAATGACTTAATAATAAAATATGTCAGTCACCACCCTAGACAGGGGAAATACAAAGACAAAAACAAAACAGTCGTTATCTTCAAGAATGTTACATTCTCCTGGAGAAAGCAACATGGACATAGACAAATAAATAGAAATACACATGAAGTAAATGGAGAGTATTTTTTAAGCAGAGAAAACATAAGTAACTGCATTACCAGGAAAGGGCTTGTAAAAGCTAGATAAGAAGGGCTGAGGATGACAAAGCTGAACTGACATGATATATCTGAGCTTCCTCGGAGACCATTATGCCCAACCTCCTCATTTTACTTATGTAGAAGCAAAGATGACAAAGACTTGGACTTGTCCAAGGTGATGGTTTAAAACTCCTTAAACCTTTCCATTGGAGGAATGTGGTCATGGAAAGACGTCCATCAAGAAAGTAAAGGGAGAAGCCATTTGTCAAAAAAGAGCTCTTTTCTTCATTACAGTCTGATCAATACTGAATAAGCAACTGTTTATCACCACCCAATTGTTTTGCAATCATGAGAAGATACAGTCTTACAGTGCTTGGGTTCTTCCCTCATTCCAGTTCTATTAGCTGAGCAACCTTGAATTCATCCTCAATTTCTTCATCTGTGTAACAATAATTGTTGAAAGCTGGTGTGCTATAATGGATAGAGGACTGACCTTAGAGGCAGGAAGACCCAAGATTCAAGTCCCTTCTCAGACACATACTAACTATGTGACCTTGGTCAAGTCACTTACATTCTCAGTGTGCCAGGCAATTCTTTAAGAATACAAGATTCAAAGTAAAATTCTGTCTACATTTTGATAGAGGGAGCACTTTGCTGGGAACTCTCTCCAATGGCAGTTAAAAAATAATTTTATTTTAAAAGACACTTCTGTGGTACCTGAAGGTTTTCAAAGTGTTTCACATACGTTCCCTCATTTTCTAGTCACAATAATTCCTTGAAATCAGTACAAGCAACATTATCCTGACAAAGATAAGGATGTTGTTCTTCCCTCTTTTTTTTAAAGAAGACACATGATAATGGCTGTGATCAAGCAACTACAGGCGTGACTAGGTGGCACAGTGAATAGAGAACTGGCCCTGGCAAGAGGACCTGAGTTCAAATCCAACCTCAGACACTTAACACAAAACTAGCTATGTGACCTTGGGCAAGTCACTTAACCCCAATTGCCTTGCCTTCCCCCCTCCAAAAAAAGAAAAAAAAAAGAATTGAATTACAGAATTTCAGAAGTGAAAGAGACCTTAGGAAATCACTAAGCTTAACCTCTTTATATTATGGAAGAGAAAATTGAACCAGAGGGAAGATTAGTTGACATGATGCAGAAATATAATGGAAGTACTAAATGATCTTGTAACATTGTCCTAAACAACATGGCCAACCAAGACTGGAGTCAGTGTTACCTGACAATATGTATGTTGGGAAGGTATTTTGACTTAATTTTTTTTGTTTACTTAACAAAAAAACTATTTTTCTTTAGTTTTCCCTCTACCTATTGAAAAAATAAAAAGACAAACAAAACCCTTATAAAAATATATAGTAAAATAAAACCAATTTCAGCACTGGTCATATTAAAAAACATTGTCTCATTCTGCAACCTCAGGCCATCACCTCTCTGTCAGGAGATGGATAGCATACTACTTCATCATGGGTCCTCAGAAATCTTGGTTGGCTATCATATTGACCATAGTTCTTATACCTTCCAAGGCTGTTTGTCTTTCCAGTGTTGTTGTTAGAGTGTAAATTGGTCTTTTGCTTCTACTCACTTTAATCTGCAACAGTTCATGGAAATGGGAACATATTTTGACCAGCTAGATTATTCCATGGGGCAGTTAGGTGGAACAGTGGATAGAGTACCAGGCCTGAAGTCAGGAAGACTCATGTTTGTGAGAGTTCAAATCTGGCCTCAAATACTTATTAGCTGTGTGATCTCAGTCAAGTCATTTTAACCCTGCTTGCCTCAGTTTCCTCATCTGTAAAATAAGCAGGGGAAGGAAATGGCAAACCATTCCAGTATCTTTGCCAAGAAAACCCCAAATGTGGTCACGAAGAATCAGAAATGACTGAAACAACAGAACAACAAGTTTGTACCATCCTTCATTTGTGAATATAAAAGTTAATATAGCTCCCTCATAGAAAAAAGATATATATTCAAGACATTCAAAATATATTCTTTATATATAGCATAGTATGTCATGTTATATCATGTCATTAAATGAATAGCAAGATATGACATATTATATACGTGATGTGATGATATGACAATATATGATCAATAATATAAATATGTAATTTAATATATCATATATTACATATATAATATACTATAACCATGTATTATATCTATAATCATATATACATGTATATTTCCTTGAGAATAGGGATTTATTCATCCTTTGTACCATATCCCCAGCATCTATCTAGCACATAGTAGGCATGTCATAATTGTTTGATTAATTGGATTGATCGCATTTACTCAACCTTAACTACTTTAGGTCAATCTAGACTCCTAATTTCCCAAACACACTCTATGCTGACTTGTCACTGCAATATTTTTACCACTTTTTTTGCTATGACTAGAATTTCCTACCATTCCTCTTTCATTTCTGCCTGAATTTCTACCTATACTTACAACTCAAATGCTGTCTTCTAGAAAGATTCCTCTATTTCCATTATCTGGGAAAAAAAATTTCTCCCTAATTTGAGATAGCACTTTATGTTTTTGTTATATACTATTCAAATTCTAGTATGCATATATCTAGATATAGACATGTCTTATATCTACCATGTACCTCTTCATTGCTTTTTTGGGTCACTTGGAATTTTTATTCTTTGGGGATTGTGTATGTGTACGTACCTTGATTCAAAATGTTGTACAGAGAATTCAGCGAGTGAGACCATTATTCATTTTAAGTGGAGTTTAATAGCCAGTGACTGCAAGGGGTGAGCACCACCCAAATCAAGCAGCCCTGAGATGCATTTCCTCAGGGCTTATATAGACAAAAGTCACAGCATAACTGTTACCAGGGGGAAACCACAACTTAGTCAGTTGCTACACAAGAGGGGAAAATACAGAAGCCAAAAGGTAGCAGTCAGTTCATTGCCTAACGATTGTTGTTCAGTAATCAGTTTGTTGCCCAACTGGAAAATTCCCGAGTCTATTCTGAGAGCTAACCAAAAGGGGTGAGGAGGGGTTATGGGTTCCAGGTGACAGATTTGGGCAGGTTTCAAGTTTGTTGCCTAGGCAGGCTTCATTCAGTTTGGGCAGGTCTCCTAGGCGAAATTACCCTCAGTGGAGGGAGATGGGGCATGTTAGGTTACAACAATAGACTCAAAAGATTACCAAGAGGATATTAATATTATAAGAAAGAAGGTTGGAATTCATAAAAGGAATTGCACTATTTCCCAAATGCCAGCCAACTCATTATACATCTTTAGTATCTGTCCAAGATCATAGGACTAACTTAATAGATTGTCTACCCAACTGCATATTATAGTCTGGGAAACTAACATTTTTCTTCTATTTGTTTATTTTTCCTATATGGGTTATTAGGCTAATCTCTTTTTAGTGACTTCATGAACCCATTGAGAAGGCCGTCAATAATAAGTGAACTACTAGATATTGCCAATATCTAATATGTGAAACAAATAGTTGTTGGAGACAGCACCTTTACAGAAGAATTTATTATAGAAAGGCAAGTTGAACAAAGAGTCCCTCTGGGTTTCAGACACATAGTGATATCTGCTTGATCCCAGTCAGTAAATCTGTTTTATTTGAGAATAAGTATTTACATAGCACCTACTATGTTCCAGGCACTGTGCTAAGCACTTTTACAAATATTATCTCAATTGACCCTTACAATAATCCTATAAAGTAGGTAGTATTATAATTATCCCCATTTTGAAGTTGTGGAAACCGAGGAAAACAGAGGTTAGGTGACTTGTCCAGGGTCACACAGCTAGTAAGTGTCTAAGGCCTTATTTGAGCTCAGGTCTTCCTAACACTAGACCCAACACTCTTTACACTCTGCCACCAGGTGCTTCTTGTGGCTCTCATTACCTCAGTATTCCAATGACTCTCAAAAAGAGGCCCTCTACTACACTAGTATCTATGAAAGATGAAAGGAACAGAAGACCTCCAGAGTATCAGGCATCTCCTCTATGCAAGATTCATAGGAGGCATGGGCAAGAATAATCTGAGAAGGCAATGATGGGTTGAGATATGAACTGCTGGAGGGAACGCCCAATCCCATGACATCATAAATCCCTTGATTCACAGAAGGATATTTTCAAGTCTTACTCTGCTTATTAGATGTTAGGCTTATATTTAAGGGAAGGGACCACCTCTTAGTTATCTTTGTATCTCTCCAATGTCTAGCACAGTGCATTACACACAGCAGCAACTTGTTAAATGTTAAAGAAATCCACCAATCAATTGATCAACAAGCATTTCTTAAGTACCTACTATCAGTCAGTCACTTCTAGGAAGTAAGGATACAAATACAAAGAATGAAATAATCTTTGACCACCAGGAGCTTATGTGAATCAACAAAATAATTATGACTTCCTCCCTCCCAAAATCATCTCTCTATCAAACACAAATTGTGTACCAATGATGTTCTCAAAACTATGCATGGCACTGCATAGAACATCAAGTGGCAGATGGTACTTCACCCCAAATGACTTATACAATTTAGTTAAGAATACTGATAGGACTTGGGAACCTACTGGATATGGAGGGTGGGGGTAGACAGTCAGTGAGAGAAAGGGAAGAGTGAAAAATGACAGAGGGGTATTGAACGTGGATGACTAGAAGAATAGGGAGACCATCAAAAGACAGAAACTTGTGAAAGATTAAACAATATGACTACAGCTAAATAGCATTCCAATGTAATGATACAGGAACTGTCAACAGGGAATGAATAAATGAATTAATAAAGTATTTACTAAATACACACACAAACACACACACACACACACACACATATATGAAACACTGTACTAAGTTCCAGGAACATAAATAGAAAAGTAAGACTGTCCCTGCTCTCAAGGAGTTTATATTCTAATAGGAAAGACAACCTATATAGCACGTTTCAGCTGTAAGTCAGATGGAAGGTCCCATGGTCTTTATGGTGCAATAGCAAATCAGATGGTGATGCCTCTTCTTTCATGCCATTTCCATTGACAAAATCCTATCAGTTTCTGATGTTGAACCATTTGACAGTGTGGAGACCTTTGGTGGCAAGAACTTTCATTTCTAGGTCTTCCCCAGCTGCAGTTGTAGCACCTGCAAGAGCGGTTGCCAAGCTACATTTCCACTGGAGTTGCTTCCCTGAATGATGGTTTCAGGCACTGGACTGGAAACATTGCTATTTTTCAAGGCTTTTGGATCTAGAGTCATGCACAATGAAGTGTTAAATGAGTAGTACATACAATAGAGTTGGAGTAATACATTCCAATATAGGATAATTAGCATGCCCCAGGATGCTCTTGCCATTTGGACCAGCAGTCAAGTTGAAGAGCTAAAAGGACCAAGGGTGGGATATTTTTTTTCTAAAGCAGAGCTGTGTCCAAGCCAGGAATCCCAGAATGATCTGAGATGAGATTGTTGATGCGTAAGATCCAGGTTTCAGGAGTGCCTTCCTCTGAGCAATGCAGTAGCAACAACACAGACTTCCTGGTGATAATGTTGAAATAGAAGGACTTCTTAGTGGAAGGGCTAAACAGCCAATTGAAAGCTCCCTATCAGCCAACAGAAACTTCTTTTAAGAATGTCTAACTCTGGAGGCGGAGCTAAGATGGCGGAGAGTAAGCAGTAACCTGAACAAGCTCCCAAAGAATTTCGTCCTTGGGAACTAAAAAGTCAATTTGAGCGGATTTAAAAGTGACGGAGCCTATTGTGAGACGGAGAGTGACAGACTCCCAA
>CM053589.1:141221526-141297179 GCA_028646515.1 Pseudochirops corinnae
TGTTGTGAATATTATAATGTTTTGAATGTTTGTCTTGATTTGTAATGGAATAAACAGAGTGTTCACTATATTTTGTAATCTGAACTCTAAAAGCTGTTCACAGTAGCAGTCCTTTGGGAATCTGCTGGTGCATGGCATTACACAGATCAACAGACCAATCCAACTATCTGACCATTACATACATACATACAGAGTTACCAGAGAGAGATGTACCAACATCTGGGTTTTCAAAGCCAGGGAGATTGGGGAGGGGGATGGATTTTTAAGGAAATAGAAGACTTTTAAGCATTCCTGATGAAAATATCAAAGCTGTGGAGAAACTTTGAAATTCAAATACAAGAGTGAATAGAAACATAAAAAAGTAAACAAATGAACAATGAAAAAGAACTAAACAAGGACAGACTTCCTACATTCAAATATGAGGAGATCATGTGTCCCCTCTGAACCCTATCATCATCAGGGTTTATTAAGAGAGTCCAACTAGACAAGACCTGAGAATGCATGGGAGAGGAATGGGCAAGGTGGAGAACAAGATGGGGGGAAGGGCAGAAGGAAAAGAAGTTTAGGGGAAATTATCTTACACAATCAGTATGCACAAGCAAGGAGAAGTTGTTGTGGTGGGGGAGGGAGAGCTGACATTTGAACCTCTCTCATCTGAACTGGTCAAAAGAAAGAATACATACACACAGCTGGATATATTTCATTCAGTAGGGAAGTAAGAGAGAAAGAGGAGAAAGGTATAGGGGAAATTGGATCAAGAGTAGATTAAGGGAGGGTATAGTCCCTAAGCAAAACAAATTCTAAAGATATACAAAATATTTAGAGATCTTCTTGAGGTGGTAAACAATGAAAATCTGTAGGTATGTCTATGAATTCAAAAACAAATGAAAAAGTTATGGTATGTACATATATAAATATAGAGAGAGAGATACACACACATATACACATACATGTATATACGTGTATGTGTATATACATATATACACATATATGCATACATATATGTATGCATGTATATATACATACATATGTGTGTATACACACACATGTTTGAATACTGTTATGCTGAACTCTTACTAGTATGACCAACCAGAATTCTGGAGGACTAATGATGAATTATGTTATCCTTGTCCTGATAAAGAGGTGAAGGATACAGAATGCAAAATGCGACAAATATTTTTAGAATATGGCCAATATGGAAATTTATTTTGGTTGACTGCATATGTTTGTAATGGATTTTGTTCTACTTGAATTTTCAGTTAAAGGGAAAATTAATAATTATATGTTAAAGGGGTAGGAGGATGAAAAGGTAGATCTTGTTTAAGTCAAAAAAAAATTTTTTGAAAAAGAAAATTTGGGATCTCTGATCAACACAATGACTAATCATAATTCCTTAGGATGGATGATAAAATATGTTAATCAACTCCTAAGAAAGAGGTAATGGACTCAGAGGGCATACTTGGACATATTTTTTAGACGTGCCCAACGTGAAAATGTGTTTTGCTTGACTACATATATTTGTAATAAGGATGTTATTTTTCTTGCTTTCTCAATGGGGGAGGGAGTAGGGAACAGGGAAGGGAAGTAAGAAAAAAGAAAAGGCTCTTTGTTTGAAAATAATTTAAAATTTAATTTAAAAATAAAAATATAGTTAGCAGAAATTCAGGACCCATGGAAGACCTTATGATTTTGTTCTTGGATCATCGCTATTTCATAGGATCTATTTGGAGGTAAACAAGTTTCTATGACATTTGAGAAATTCAATGACATGTATCTGTTATTATCCCTTGCTATTACTCAGTGAAAGGAGGTCTACTTACTCTCAAATTTTCCTGTAAGTTTTTGATATTTATCATGAAATAAAAGAATGTCTTTGAGTCTTCTTCCTCCTTTTGGTAAAGAAATTTTAGTTATTTTGTAACTGCTTTAGGGTAACGGACCCCATGTTTTGTTAATATTGTATGGTATTTTAAGACACTTTCCAATTATGTTGTGGTTCATTTCAGTTCCAAACCCATACTTAAAGAATGGTATTGTATAGGTATTAATCGTTTCTAAAAACGTCCTTTCCATTTGACTTCGATTTTAGGATACCAATAAATTTCTTAATATAATCAGTATTGACCTCCATAATGTTTCTTGCCTAGAGGAGGCTAAGGTACTTTTAAGGCATCATCTTCAGGATGTATAGCACAGTACCTGATACTTAATAGACACATAAATTCTTGTAGAGTAATTGATTGATGAATCTGCTAGTTCATTGGGACTTGCGGATTCAAGCTTGAAGTCTTCAGTTTCTGTCTTTCTTTGGTGTGTGTAAAATTTGAAAAATATTTTGATATCACTGGAGAAAGATTCCATGTGACAAAGAGATTATTGAATATATTATATTGAGGAGCCATGTAGCTTGATGGCATCCATTTGTATCAAATGATTAGTAAGACATTTTTATTTGATTCTTTCTTTTATTTGAAAGCCACATTTAGTTATATTGAGGAGAGATAATAATGGATTTAAGGTTAGGCAAAGCCATGATGGACTTAAACAGTCTCTTGAAAATTTCACATTTTAATACAATTGTTTTAGATATTATGTTAGCAGTGTATTTAAAAAAGATTTCTTATGAACATAAAACACTAATATCTTCATTATGCAAGTTTATTTTATATGTTTTAATTAAATGAATGTCAGTCATAATTACCAAAATGTATAAAAAGACTTTGTAATAAATAATAAACATAGTATAAATATCATAATAACTTTTGGACAGCTTGTTCAATAATTACTGAATCAATAAAAAGTTACTCTTTATGCTCCCTGGGAAATTTTGGCCTTCACATTTTACTCCTTGTTTTCTTAAATGTTTATGAATTTTTCTTTTTTGTGATACAATCTGTGAATACTATCTACAGAGTACACAAGATGCAACTACTCTATATTTACAAGAATTATCAGTAAAATATATGCAATGGCTCCTGATTAAAAATAAAAAGTAGGATCAGATTTGTGATTGATAAGAAATTAGGAAAATGCTTCGTTAGTAATTTATGCACCACTGTCAAGTATTTGAACCAATAATTGTGGTTCTTCTCTAGAGTCTCCACTTTCTACTTTTGCAGAGAAAAAGGCAGCTATCCTCTTTTGCAGAGAAGCTAGAAATTTCAATCACCTCCATTGATGCAATTGTCTAGTCATTCATTTCTAGTTTAAGTCAAGCTGTATCTTCATTGTGTGGGACTTCTTATGACCATAGATGGACAGAAATTGTCCCTATTTGTTTTTTTCTTTAGGCTTTCTTTGTCTCAGACTCTCTCCCTCTGTGTCTCTGTGCATGTGTGCATGTCTGTCTGTTTGTCTCTGTCTCTGTCTGTCTGTCTCTGTCTCTCTTTCTCTCTGTCTCTCTCTCTGTGTCTCTCTCTCTGTCTCTCTCTGTCTCTCTCTGTCTCTCTCTCTCCCTCTCTCTCTCTTTCTCTCTGTCTGTCTGTCTGTCTCTGTGTCTCTCTCTGTGTCTCTCTGGGTCTCTCTGTGTCTCTCTCTCTGTCTCTTTCTCTCTCTATCTATCTCTCTCTGTCTCTGTCTCTCTCTGTCTCTCTGTTTCTCTCTCTCTCTCTCTCTCTCTCTCTCTCTCTCTCTCTCTCTTTCTCTCTCTCGCCCGGTCTCTGTCTCTTCTCATTTCATTGCTTCTTGAAACTGTAGCAAATATTTTGATGACATTGAAAGGTTTGCTTTATTCTTTGAATTACTTTGATGCCTTATGTTACTTGAATATTTTAACATTTGCTTCTGTGGGGGTAAACTAGAATTTTGGACATGCTTTTCACCTGAATTCCTTTCTGCATATATTTCTCTGGTTATTGCTTTTAGTTGGGCAATATGCCATTTAAGTTTTCTATTGCTTAGACCAGCTAGACATGAAATGATGAAATCTTCCAGAACACTTCTGTAGATCTTCAATAGCTTTCTTGGATCCTTTCTGCCATATTTATGTTTGATATCTGTCCATAAGGGGTTTTCTTTGATAGTTCTACTTTGCTTCCTATGATTCTTACTATGACAACACCTAGCAGATATATTGCTGTGTTGAGGGCTTGAAATGTATTTACACTTTTTAAAAATATTGTGGAGAATACATTCATTGATGATAGATATAGCAGATACTAGTTTTGCTAAATTACTCTACTTTAGAATAATTGGTCTGTTAATTGGATTCATACCATCAAACTCAAAAGAATTTTTTAGAAGTCCAGAAAAAAGTATTCCCATCTCTTTTTCAGAATCATTTCAGACACTTCAATGCTTCTTTCGTCATCTATTTTATTACTAATTATAATTTCTGGAATTTGTATTAAGCAAATATTGTTGTTGCTGTTCAGTCATTTCTGTCAAATTAAGCTACCAATTTTTGTCCTAAGAAAGAAGCTCACATTGAGGGTATAACTAGTTAATTAAATGTTTCAAGAAAGCCCCCAAATAGTGCCTCCTGCCCTCTCTTATCCTTTTTCTGCTGCTGTGGTAGCAGCAGCCAAAAGAAAGCACATAAGACTAAGAACCATGTTTTTGCCTTTTGTTTCATGAGTTTCTTTAGTCACTGACCTACTGATGATAACCTGCTCCATGCTTACTTATACTGGCTTATCTTAAACACTGGGCATGTGTTCCTGGAGTCATCATCAAGGTCATTCCAGCATTGTAGAAGGTAGGGTATAGACTACCCTGGCACAGTCTTCAAGACCCTAGAGTCACCCACATATATGATTAGTCTTTGAGGTAGAAATTGTAAGAAGAGAACTAAATGCATGCCTAAGACATATCTATCTACTGTGTTTGTGAGTGTATGAGGGAGAGACAGAGACTAAATGAGAGAGATTGAGTGAGATAGAGAGACTGAGTGAGAGAAAATGAGGGAGAGAGACAGAGACAGAGAGAAATGGAATCAGGTGGGAAATGCACAATCATATTTTGTGATAGGTGGTACAGTGGATAGAGCAATGCCTGCAGTCAGAGGACCTGAATTCAAACCCAGCCTTAGACTCTTACTAGCTATGTGACTGTGGGCAAGTCACTTAACCCTGTTTGCCTCAGTTTCCTCATCTATAAAATGAGCTGGAGAAGGAAATGGCAAACCTCTCCAGTATCTTTGCCAAGAAAACCCAAAAAAGGGTCATCACAAAGAGTTGGACATGACAGAAATGACTGAACAACAACAACAATATTTTCCCAAAAGTTTTAGAATAGTGAATTGCGTTTAACTTGTTGCTTTTTTTTCTTAATCTACAGTAAATGATTGGATGTTGGATCTTATGGAATATTCATTCCTATTTACTTGCATACTTTTTAAAATTTTTCATTCAAACATAATAAGCATAAAAAATGCAAATATTTAAGCATCCATCGCAGATATGGAATGAAATTTTATATAGACCCATAACACTTAATATAGTAGAAGCAAAGAATTAACAGATGACAAATTAATGTGAAATGTGTTTCCTCTGGGTCCTTCTCCAAGACTACCTGAGGTTTCACTACATTTGAACTTTATTTTCTTCTGCCTTTTTTTTTTTTGGAGGGGGGAAGGCAGGGCAATTGGGGTTAAGTGACTTGCCCAAGGTCACACAGCTAGTAAGTGTTAAGTGTCTGAGACTGAATTTGAACTCGGGTCCTCCTGACTCCAGGGCCAGTGCTCTATTCACTGTGCCACCCAGCCACCCCACCATTTTCTTCTTTTCTGTGTAGCTGTAGAAGATGTTGTATTCTGGCTGATTCCATTTTGTGTCAAAACCTTTTAAAAATAATTCTGTAAGAAATAAGTACTCATTGATCATTGAGGCAGATTTCCCAAACACACTTGGTGCACACAGTTATATGCCACAGATTCTTCATTCCCAGGATCTCATCTCTGAGCTTCACAGTTCTTTGATTTCTTATATTCAAAATCTGAGAGAAGCAGATACTAGGCATTGTCTCTATTTTAATGAAGTTGCTTTGCACCTAGTTTCTTCACAGCACTTAGAAGAAGGGGCCTTACATAAGTCTCTTTATTAACTTTTAATCCTTCCAAGTAGTGAGCAAGGGCATTATTCTTAGACCTCCTGTGAAATTCCTGAAAACGACCATAAAAATAGTGTATCTCTTGCTTCCTCACATCCTCAAGCTGCTCCATGCTCAATACTCTCTGAAAGTTTTCTTCTGCATTTACGTAGTCGCCAGCTTCTGCATACATTTTGGCCAAATCTATATAAGCCAACACGAACCCAGGCTTGTACTCAACTGCCTTTTTAAAGTGATGCAAGGCTAATTCAATTATTCTGTCAAACTGTTGTCTCCTTTCAGGTTGGTTTTCTAGAGTTCCCTTTATCTGAATCATTTGTTCCTTAAAACAAAGCCCCACCTGGTGATGCAGGAGAGCAGATTTTGGTATTTCCTTCAAAGCAAGTTTTGAGTAACGAAGAGCTTTTTCAAGGGAGCCTTTTTCAAGGGAGCCTTTTATTCGGTAAAATTTGGCCGCATAACGAAAGACATAGGGCCGTGACGACCGAGCTCTTAGAGCCTCTTTAATGTACCTTTCTCCTTCCTCTGAATTTTGGTCCTGAAGTGTCAGTGCAAGAAGAGCCTTAATATAAGCATCTTCTGGATTTAATCTGACTGCCTGTCTTAGGGCAATTAGAGAAGCATTACGAGGATCTCCTCGGGAAAATTCATTCAGACGGTACACTGTGATGGCAAAACCAGTGTTAAATTCAGGGTTGTCTGGCTTTAATTGCAGGGCCTTTTGGAAACAGACTCTGGCCCTTTCATAATATCTCCCCCCAAACTTGAGCAGGGCCCACCCTTCCTCACAGTCAATTTCTGGGAGCTCCACTCTATAGCGGGAGGGACTTGAAAGCTTGCTGCAACTTGCCTCTACCTTGTCAAGGTAAGTCTGAGCTTCTGGGAGTCTGCCCATGTGATGATAGATCCAAGCATAGTTTCCCCAGGCCACAAGGCTTCGTATTTCTGCTTCTTCAGCATGGTTCCTTTGGATTAATTCTTCAGCCTTTCTCAAGCTTTCCAAGGCTTCCTCATTTTCTCTTTTCAGGTGCTTTACATAGGCCAGTGTGCTATGTATTCCCACATTGAATTTTGTGTCCAGGAATGAAATCTCCTGCAATATTCTGCCCTCTAAATCATGTAAGTCAAGGTCTTCTCTTGGTAAATCCCATGTAAAGTGACATCGCAACTGGATCAAGGCGTCCTTGGTAGGATCTGCCTCAGACATTTCACTGTGGATGAAATAGCATTCCATTACTAGGTGAAAATATCCAAAATGATCATCCCAAACCCTGTCACATGCATTATACTTTCTTTCAATTCCCTTCCTGCCCTGTATTCCTGAGCTGTGACTGGTTAATAGTGGTTACCCCCTCAGTGCTATGTCTTCTTTTAGGGACAGGGGTTCTTAACTATTTTTATGTCATGGTCCACTTTGTCAGTCCAGCGAAGTCTGTGACCTCTTCTCACAATAAGAATTTTCTATGCATAAGACAAGATATAGAGGATTACAAAGGAAATCAGTTCTATTGATATTTTTTTAAAAACAATTCACAAAAGCCAAGTTAAGAAACTTTGCTCTAGAGGGGTCAGTATAGGTGTGTTGCTGGAATATGTCCATATCAATTAGATCTCTATGTAGGGGAGAGAAGGAAGAAGGAGTTCCAGGAACCTCCCTTTCTCACCCGTAGGAGCTGATATGTCACCCTCTGTATGTGAACCACTATGAGAGGTTTCAAAATTAAAATTACACTTGAGCTTTATGAACTCCTTTCTTGTACCAGAGAGAGAGCATCTAAACAGCACCTACTATGTCCAGGTACCATGCTAAGAGCTTTACAAATATCTCCTCCGATCCCTACAATCTTATGAAGTATACGCTGTTATTATCCCCTTTTCACAATTCGAAAAACTGAGACAAACAGGATTAAATGACACACAGGGTCACACAGCTAGTAAGAGCCTAAAGTCGAATTTGAATTCAAGTCTTCCTGATTCCCTGCCCAGCATTTTACCTACTACCCAGCTGCTTCTAGAAAATCAACCAGGGGGAAGAAGGCATGAAGAGCATTCTTTTCATCAATCACTATTGTTCTTTGAATGAGAGTCAGGCCTTGAGAGAAGACAGCATGTCTTGAAAAAAAGGATTATTTTCTTTTTATATTAATAACCAATTTAATATATGGGATCCAAAGATCCTCTTCATGATTACTAATAACCAATTATTAGTAGTTAGTTTGGTAGGATTTTCTTTTCCTTTTTTATTTCCTCATTCATAGTCCAGTCCTGGTGAAGGACATAGCCGATAATTAGATATTCTCCTCAATCTTGGGTGAAATCTCACCCAATTGGGTGAGCTTTTTTCTTATTAAGGGGTAAAAAGAGGCCCATGACAGCAGAAAGGTGATGCTATGACTTGCAAGTGAATTGGATTTAAGTGAGGGAGGGCTGTGCAAAGTCACTTTTGCACTCGCTCTCTCCCCTGGAGCCATCTGGGTCCAGTGGCAAGATATAGATCAGGACAACTAGAGATGGCCTCAGATGAAGTGGGAGGCCTTGGTCTTTTTGAGCTAAGATCTTTTTAAGGCACAATATAAGTAGAGGCAAGACGTGCTTTGTCTCAGGATAAAGATGCCCATGACAGCACAAGGAATCCTTTGCTTGGCAGGTCCATGTTGATGGGAACAGGGGGTGGGATGGGATTCCTCAGGAATTAAAAGCTTTGCTTGCTTCTGCATAATCACAGTCTCTCCATGTCAGGGTAGGTCCCCTAAGAGGCTGAAGTCTATATCAGCTCAACCAGACTGAGATGAATGAAAACCCTGAGAAACAGTTTCTGGGTGATTAATGACCAATTTATTAATTAGGCTAGCACATAATCAATAAATTGAGGTGAGTGGTTCTCTCCGAAACCAGAGACCTCAAATGGGAGCTGCTGAATGTTATAATATTCTTGGAAAAGGGAGTGTTCCTGAGGTTTAAAATCAATTCTGATTGGTTAACAATTAATGAGACAATAAATATGATAATGAGAGATGGGCTTTCTTTAATGAGAGGCTGGGGGGGATAGGGAGGGAGGTAACTTGACTTTGATTATGTCAATACTTTTGGACAAAGAGCCTCATCTTCACCCAGACTACTCCCTAATGAGGCAATCTAGACAAGGATCCATCTCCACCCAGACCACTTAAGCAAGGCCACCAGGAGCTCTGACATTTTATGAACTCTTTCTATAATGTAATGTATAAGTCCTTATAAGATACATATACCATCTAAAACATGGGGTTATTGAGAGCAGGGAAGAATAATGAATAAATTAATGAACTGTATTTCTACTTCTGTTCCCCAAGCTGATTGCTTAAATTATGGTTTCTCAATCAACCAATCAAAAAGTACTTTCTGAGCTTCTATTAAGGGATAATCAGTGTGTTATGGGATACAAAAGGCATATAAGACAATGGTTCTGGCCCACAAGAAATCTTTATTCTTGATTCCTGCCATTAATAGATGAAAATATCTTTACATTTCATGTCCCAAAGCCAGACTGAGCAAATATGCTGGTATTAAGTAGTTTTTTAGACCTAAGCACTGACCTAAAAGTTAATCCTACTTGCTAATCACCTGCTTGGGCTCACTGATGATATTCATTCAATGATGCAGCAACCTGAACCTGTACCTTCTCTAGCACAGACACATTCACCTTCCTACTGAAATGCAGCTCTCCCACAGATACAAAGGAAAGCACATCATCCTGGGATAGCGATCGGGAACTAACTGAAAAAAAATCAGCATGTGGGCTGACTAACCACTGGAAAATTAGCCTCCCTGGCTGGGTGGGCAGTCAACTTTAATCACCTCTTCTGGTCTATGGTGTTTCCTGCTCAGGTAGGTCCAGTAGGCACGATCTCTGTGCCATAAGACTTATAAACACAAAATATTGGGGCAACTAAGTGTCACAGTGAATAAAGCGCCGGCCCTGGAGTCAGGACCACCTGAGTTCAAATATGACCTCAGACACTTAACACTTATTAGCTGTGACCTTGGGCAAGTCACTTAACCCCAACTTCCCTGCCTTCCCCCGTCCAAAAGACAAAAAAAACCCCACAAAATATTATCATATCCCATTAACTCTAGCTAAAGTTAAAGGCAGCCTGGTATAGTGGTAAACCCATTTGAACTTGGAATCAGAAGACAATTTGAATCCCAGTGTTGCTAGATGATAGCTTTTTTGACTATGAATAAGTCATTTAACCAATGCTATCAGGAGGGTAATGCCCTGACTTGTGTGTGAATTGAATTTAAGTGAGACAGAGCTGCACAAAATTCATCAACCTCACCCTCTCCTCCAGGCTTCAAAATCCAGTGGCAAGAAAAAACTAAAAGAACTAGCAATGGCCCAAGATGCAATGAGTGTTCTTGGTCTTTCTAAATTAAGATCTTTCTGAGGTCTCAGTTTGTCTGAGGCAAAATCCATTTAATGACTAAGGGCTAGATAAAAAAATAAGACAAAAGATGGCCTAATTAACAGTGAGAAAAAACCATCAATCTGGGAGGGTGAAAGCCTCAAAGTTTCTGGCCAGAACAGAAAACAACTGCTATTTACAGTCATTCTAAGCCCTCAAAATCTAAACAATGCAGCAGCTTGCTCTGGGGGCTACTATTGGCCATTCAATGGAAAGCAGAGTGATTTTTTTTGTCTTTTTGGAGGGGAGAAGGCAGGGTAGTTGGGGCTAAGTGACTTGCCTAAGTCACATAACTAGTCTTAAGTGTCTGAATTCAGATTTGAACTCTGGACTCTAGGGCAGGTGTTCTATTCACTGCACCACCTAGCTGCCCCAAGTGATTTGTTTTTAAAAGTGTACTCGAGTAGCATCCTTTGAAACACTATGGGCTTTTTTAAAGCCCTTTGGATTAATAACAGCAACTATGTCTACATTTAACCCCACTTACCTCATCTATACCACTTTTGCTAGTTAAACAATCGCATCGTAATGAAGTCAAAAGATAAGAAGTGTTCTAAGTGTTTTGTAAGTAAAAGTATACAAAGTAAGCTTAATTTTTTTCATGTAAAACAAATGACCTTAAGAACAAATATTTTAAAAGCAAAGCACTGCATATGAATTTAGTCACTTGTTCTTGAAATTCCAAACACTGTGACATAGACATATCCTAAAGAGAGTCTTAATTTTCCCCTATTTCTAGATGTTCTTTTATTAATAAACAAATAAAACTGTCAAATTGGGAGGTATTTTAAAAATCAGAAATGTTAACTAAGTGCAGGACCCAGGAAAGATAGTCTCCTTAGGGAATATTTTTGGATGATGATTTTTAAAGACATTTTTGCCTGATATAAAGTTTCAGCTTCAAAATTGATTTGTGGAGTTTTTTCCTTCCCTGTCAAGAAATCTAACTCTGTTTGTCATCATCACTAAATGAGTCCCCACTAGTGTACAATATGTACTTGTGGATTAATGAGTAGGAGGTCTTTTATAACTAAATACAAAAAGAAATGATCCAGATTCTAAGAGGGAGAAACATGAAAAGAGACACAAAGATCAACAGACAGATACGTATACATTGAAAGGAAAGAAGGAAGGAAGGAAGGAAGGAAGGAAGGAAGGAAGGAAGGAAGGAAGGAAGAAAGGAAGGAAGGAAGGAAAGAAAGAAATTAGAGAGAGAAAGAAAGAAAGAAGGAAAGAAAGAAAGAAAAGGAGGGAGGGCAGAAGAAGCAGAGGCAGATGAGGACAAAGGGGGAGAGAAACAGTGGGAAAGAAAATCAAGAATAGAGGTACAAACAGTGAAAGATAAGGCGAGAAAGCTAGAAAGACTAAATGCAAGACAGACTGATGGTGGGGAGGAGGGAGGGAGGAAGATACTTCAACAGAGACAGAAACAGAGATCTAGAGGGAAAGAAAAACAGAGAAATAATCACCAGAGACAGATATTCAAACAGAGATGAAAAGGAAAATAGAGAGTAAATGTAGTAGATTGCATCTTCAGCTTTCCCTCTTTCTTCTTCTCTCTAGCTCTTTCCCCTCGGCCTCCAAGCATAAACAGGTCGCTGCTACATTGTAAACAAAAAAAGACAAAACTTTGCCTGATGCTATTGATCCTTAACCACCTGAAGTCAAAATTAATCTCCTCCCATCTGGCCACAACTCAATAGTGGGTCATTGATAGAATATGAAAAGCCCTTAAGAAAAGTACAGGGTCGCTGATGAAAGTAAGGAAATTAATCTGCTACACCTACGGATATGGCAAAAAGGAAAGGGACAAGTATGTTCTGTTGCCCAACTGGAAGAATCCATTATAAAATATTGACTGGAATCTCTAGGAGTACTGATGCAGAGGAGCTGCCTCCATCAGAAATTTAGGCTGCTTCAACATATGAGCTGAACAAAGAGAAATTTTTAATGTTATCAATAGCTTAAGAGGAAGAAGCAGAAAAAGACCCTTACCTCATGGTTCTATGTGTGCCTGTCTGTGGCTCTGAAGAACTGTAGTCTAGACTATACTCAGGATTTATGCTCCAATTTATAAATTGGCGTCTTATGGGCTTATCAAGGAAAGTTGATGCAGTAAACATGAATATGTGCATAAGATAAGAAGACTTGTTAACGCATGATGTGTTTGTGGTGAGGAGGAGAAGGAAGTGAAAACACACCAGAAAAAAGGAAGCAAAATATGAAACAGAATTATATTGAGCTACATTTGGGGAAAAGGAGCAATTCAGCAGTTAATAACAATCACTAGGAAAGAGGTCTGGTTGAGAGCAAAATCTCTCACATGGGGCACATGATTTGGAAGACATCTAGGACAAGTAGTTTTACCTAAAGGTAGACTTTCTAGTGAGAGTCAATGTGACCTAAAGAATCAGAAATGGGAACTTGGGGGATCTAGCCTCAATTCAATTTCTGCCACACTGTGAAGTCCTTACAAAGTCAGTGAGTTCTAAGCACCTAGTTGTGACCCAGTCTACATTCCCCATTTAAAATGGAAAGTGAGAGTACTAGGTATCCCTCTTTTACAAAGTAGCAGGAAGAAAGAGCGCTGACTTGCAAGTCAGAAAAGTTGAGTTTGCCTCATTTTTATGTGATTTACACCTACTTACCTTGAATAAGACATCCCCATTCACTGGACTTCCATTTTCTCATCCGCAGACTGAGGATATTGGATTAGATGCTTTTTAAGGTAACTCCAGCTCTTGTATTGTCATCCTGTTCTTGTTACAGTCATGGCAAGAATAGAGACTTTCTGAACTTAGGCTAAAAATATAAAATGAAGAAAAAGGAAACAAAATTGAGGCATGCACTAAAACTAAGGACCCAAATGCTCATACAAAATTATTTGAAAAGATTTTTTACATTAAAAAATAAAAATACTTTATTCACGTTTTCATCACTGTTCTCTTTTTCTCATTAATTTCCTTCCACAGTGTTTCATAATAGGCAAAGAGACTATATTCAGGTTTATATAATCCAGGCTTGGAAGAAAATAATAACTTATGTTCAGAACAATGTGGGACATTTGAAAAGCTATTTTCTTGCACTTTCTAAGACAATTTCAATACTCCATATATTATTCTTATTTTCTGACCAAATTGTTTTCCTGCCAGTAGTAGGGTGCTTAGTTGTACTAGTGGGTCATTTTGACCTACATGATTGCTTGTGTGGTTTATTACCAAGCTACCCCTTCCTTGACCAGCCAGAGACTCTACTTCTGTATACCCCCAAAAGAATACACACATGCATTTCATTTAAAAGTTCCAGAATATGGAGAACAGAAGTTCACTGAAAAACATGAGAAAGTTGAGTTGAAGAAACAGTTTGAAGCAGAAGACAGATAGCTGGGGGACCTCAGGTCATACAATATCTTTAAACCTTAGTTCTCACATCTTAAGAGAGGGAGTGGGGATTTAAACGATTTCTAACATTTCAGAACTACTAACTTGTATTGCATCTATATTTGTGGAGTTTTGTGAGAGCAGAACCTTGCAACAAAAATGGGACTAGAAGTCAGAGTAGAACAACAGTAAATAGATTGAGAAGCGGATATTTTTAATCAAATAAATTTGTTTCAATGAATATAAATCCATTTCCTCCCCCTCATATTCCATGGCAACAATGGGGAAGGGGGAGAAAAAGGAAAAACAAAACTTTGCAACAAATGTGAGATCAAATGTCCAAAAAGTATATTCTTCACCTTGAATCCATCAACTCTCTTTCTGGAGGTGGGGAACATTCTTCATCACTAGTCATGTAGAAAGAATCATGATTGGTCATTGGGTTGATAAGAGTACTTAGGTCTTTGGAACTCAGAAAGATGAGTCTTCTTGACTTCAGTCCTGGCACTCTATCCACTGTACCACCTAGCTACAAATCCAGTTACTAACTTGAATCAAAATTATAAGAACCTGATGCTAGCCCCACATTTCCTTGTTGTAGCAAGGAGAAAACCTATTGTCCTTTTCGTACCTGTTAAGAATGTGTTTGACTCACTATAAATTCACTACTACCACCAGCATTTTTCAAACATTTGACTGGGGCAATCGCCTTTAGATGCCTAACTTGCTCATCTGTTCAAGTGAGAGTTGGGAGAGTAGATCCAGAGATTGCTACTTCTCCCTCTCAGAGTTCTAGAGGTAAACGTAAAGAGTTGAGCAGTATCTGATACTGCTATGTCCAATGACTTCCCTGTCTATATATTTTCGAAAAAAATAACTTGATCAATTAATTTCACCTTAGTACTGATTTACAAATTAATATGAATTAGTTTTTCTGAAGGGATATTTACTAAGATGTAGCAAAAAAGTAAAAACACCTCCCAAACTGGGAGTCAACTTTCCACTCTTACACATATACTGCGGGGTCAAAAATTGTCCAATCTGCAAGAAAAACCACTGAGGCAGAGCTCCAAGCCAATGATTCTTTATTAAAAAAGTCCATGACTTCCTCTAATGAAGACCTCAAATCTCCCACATGATCTGAGATGCCCCCTTCCTCCAATCCCTTAGTTTTATAGTGCTTGATACCCAGATGATGGAGAAGCACAGTAAAATACAGAGTTTCACTGACTGATATATCTTAACCTGGATCCTCCAGGAGGGTCTACACAAAATACAATATCCTAGTGGTTGACAAACAAGCTGACGAGCAGAACGTGACAGACCTATTTTGACCTTTCAGGAGTTCCCACCAAGTAAATGAGACCCATAGGCTGGACTGATAAACAGAAGTCAAAACATTTACATGGGCCAATGGGCTGGTAGAAAGGCAGATGACAGGCTGGCAACCAGGCTCATTTATTGGCCAAATGTTCATGGCCATATCCCCATGTTGGGCAATAGAAGGATAAGGAGGGATGGAGCAAAAACAGCTGATTGAGTCACCTCTGCAACTTTGGGTTTGGTCACCATGACAAGACAAAAACAAGGGTGGATGTCTTCTAGTTAGCTTCCTATGATTAAGCAAGTGAACTTATAATCTGTAGTTCATAGCTCTGGGATCTAATGTACAGAACTTATAATCACTATCCCTATGCAATTATATCAAACTGATTACTACTGATTGGTACAAAATGGGGGCCCAATTAATCTTCTATTATAATACCTTTTAGGGGAATGATATCAAACTTAAAGCATTGATTACAAAACATTCTCCTCACCAATGTGGGATGTATATATGGTTTAGTAGGATTCCACTGGCAATGATTACTTTATTTCCAAGGTAGATAGACTATCTTAGCTGCCATTCTTTGTCAGACTGGGTCAAGCCAGACACTCCTCAGATCTGGCTACTTTCTGGACTTTATTACTACTTCTATGACAAATCCTGTTATGGAGTCCAGTTGCTGGAACTCGGAGAACTCTTTTAGACTTTCAAGCCTGGTCTGTTCTGTCTCTAACACTCATTCACCTAAGATCAGGAAAGAATAAACACAGGGACAAAAGAAATAGTACTGGACTTGGAGACAGTCACCACTAACACTTACTAATTCTTTTCCCATTGGACACACAGTGGCAATGGAGAGAGATGTAGGTTTGAATCCAGATTCTACCACTTCCATTTACTAATTACTAATATAACATATTAAGAAGAATGGCAAACTTGGATTCAGGAATCCTGGGTCAAAATCCTGGTTCTAGTTCTGTCTAGCTGGGTGACTCTGGCAAAGTCACTTAACTTCCCTGAGTAATTGTTTCCTTATTTATTAAACGAGACTGATAATGCTAGCAACGTCTACCCCCATAGGGTTGTTGTGAGGAGAGAGATTTATATATCTCAAAGCCTTATTTATATAAATGTGGGTTGCATGACCTCAGATAAGTCATTTAATCTCTATGTCTCCATTTCTTCCTCTCTAAGCACCTCTAAGATTCCTACTTCCTACTTCACAGAGCTCTTGGGAGGATGTGAGGGATAGTGGTTTTTGATCATTAATTACAATATCATTATGAGATGTTCTCATTGCCATTCTTGTCATCATCATCATCCCAGAACCCTCAGCAGTACCGAGAATGGAATGACCATCACAATAAGCTCAGACCTTCATATCACAGCTTGGTTGCTGACAAGATATTTTTGCAATGAGTATAACTTTCAAAAGCAAAAATCGATTTGAAGTAAGATTCAGCAGACCTGGGTTTTAATCCCAGCTCTGAAACTAACTGGCTCCATAACCTTGGACAAGTCTTCTAAAAAAATATTCTAGGTCCTATTTTTCCTTTTTTTGAAATGAGGGAGCTGAAGGAAATAACCTCTAAGTTCACTTCCAGTTCTAATGTACCGAAATATGCCCAAGAATGTCCTGGGCCACCCCAAATTATGCTCACAGTCTATGGACTTATTCCCCACTCTACTGAAAAGATGCCATGGATGAGGGCCCAGGATTCCTAATGACACTCAACAGAACTGTCTCTAGAGTTTATCAGGACCACACTGAGTGTTGGGTGGGAGACAGGCTGGTGTGCTTCATTTGCCTGAAATGAAATTTAGAAATTACAGTTTTGAAACTTCAACTCACTCACCTGATGGTATACATTGGACAAAGGAAATGAATCATTAGAGAGTATGGACATACACGCAAGCTTTTTAGCTCAAACTCCAACTCTAACCCTAAATTATGACATTTGTTAAAGCTGTGTTACGTATCTCTTTTATATGTCAGCTCTTTGCTACATAAGAGTAGTGATCCTCATTGTCACCATCAGAAAAGCATCTTGGCATGGTATTCCATGGATAGAATCAGGAAGTCCTAGGTTTAACACCTGCCTTTGACACATCGTCCATGAGACACAGGGTAAGTCACTTAGCCTCCCTTTGCCCCCCTATAAATAGAACTATAGGTTGGAGAGCAAACGCTGACCTGTGTTGGTAGAAGAGTTTCTTTATGTTGATATCCTTATATCAATGAAATTACAGGTATAGTCCAACAACAACAATAATAACTGACTCTTATATAGAATTTTAAGGTGTGCAAAGCCTTTTGGTCTGCACTGTATCATTTGATAATGGCTTTAATATATTAGAGATTCATCAAAGTATGGTCGAAAATTTTTTTGCTTTTTTTTTTTTTTTTGCTTTTTGGAGGGTGGGAAAGTAGGGCAATTGGGGTTCAGTGACTTGCCCAAGGTCACATGGCTAGTTTTGTGTTAAGTGTCTGAGGCCAGATTTGAACTCAGGTCCTCCTGATTCCAGGGCCAGTGTTCTACTCACTGAGTGTGGTAGAAGATTTAGATTTTTTATTTTTAATTTTTTTCTCAATTATATGGAAACAAAATTTTCACATTAATTTTTAAAGAATGTTTTATTTTATTTTTAATAATACTTTATTTTTCTCCAATTACATGTAAAGATTTTAACATTCTTTTTTATATTTTATTTTTCTCCCTAATTACATGTGCAAACAATTTTTAACATTTTTTGGCCTTTGTGAAGTTTTGAGTTCCAAATTCTATCTTTCCTTCCCCTTCCTATGCCTTCCCTCCAAAAGATAGTAAGCAATCTGATAAAGGTTATACATGTGCCATCATGTAAAACATTTCCAAATTAGTCACATTTTGTGCAAGAAGACTCAACTAGAAACAAAGAAAGAAATAAAGTGAAAAATAGTATGCCTCAATCTGTATTCAGATGAAATCAGTATATTCTCTGGAGTAGATAGCATTTTTCATCATGAGACCTTTGATGATGCCTTAAATCATTGTACTGCTGAGACTGCTAAATCTTCATCATACAATATTGCTGTTACTGTGTATAATGTTCTCCTGGTTCTACTCACTTCACTATGCATAAGTTTATGTAAATTTTTCCAGGTTTTTCTGAAATCATCCTTCTTGTCATTTCTTATAGCACAATAATTGTAATTCCATTATAATCATATCACGACTTGTTCAATCAACCATTTCCCAACTGGCATCCCCTCAAGTGCCAATTCTTAGCCACCACAAAAAGAGCTGCTATAGATATTTTTGTACAAATACTTTTTTCTTCTTCTTCTTCTTCTTCTTCTTCTTCTTCTTCTTCTTCTTCATTATTATTTTCTTATACTTATTCTCATTCTTCCTCCTCCTCCTATTCTTCTTCTTCTTCTCCTTCTTTTAATTTGGTGTAATCAAAATTATCCATTTTAGATCTCGTAATGCTTTCTATCTCATTTTACTGACAAATTCTTTCCTTATTCATAAATATGACAGGTAATAAGAATCAGTTTTGGAAGACCCTTTGATCCTCTAATTCTCTGACCTGAATTTGAGTTCCCAGATGATCTCTGGGGCCTTCCATATCCAAAAGAATGTATCAGACAAGTGGTCATTTGACTCTGGAAGACTTCCGAAGAGAAGGAACCCATGACCTACAGAAATGGCTCATTCTGCTCTTCTGATTTTTAGGAAGTTAGGTGGTTTTTTCTTTTTCAGACAGCAAACTTAATGTTTCTTCTACATGACAGATAACCTTTCATTGATTTGAAGAGTGGCCCATTTATTTTAAAATTTTTTGAGAAAAGGTTGTTGAGTTCTCAAGGATCAAACCATTCCTCATAAGGTCAGACAATCTAAACAACTGCCTGAGATGGGACAACTCTTCCCTAGCATTCATATTGCTGAAACATTGATCTTATAACTATTTCAAAGGACAAACTTTTACCATGAACAACTGGTTTACAATCTTATTTTAAAAGTAAGTTCTTCCCTTTCCACCCAAATTATTCCATGGTTTTGCTCCCCATGGCTGTGGGAGCCTCAGGTGAAGAGATCACTTTCTTATAGCAAACAAGATAAGAACTGAGAATGTACCATGCCTTAGCAACCACTTCTCTCACATACTCTACTACCTACCTCACATATTTCCACTGAATTTAGGTAAAAAAAAAAATCTCTAAATTCAGCTTGATCTAAAACACTTCAACTAATTGGAAAAATTTCATTATTTTCATGGGGAAAGTCATTAATGGGATAGAAATTAGGAAATGAAAATTAGGAAGTGAAAACATCATTTGATTTTTTTAACTTTCATAAACTAGGATGCTTAATAAATTTTTCTTATCTCTAATAGAAGGATAATCTTGATCATCAGTTTGCATATTTTGCTGATTGTTGAGTATTTTGTTGGGTCAAGTTAAAAAATACTGATGTAGTTGTCACAACAGACTGCATCTTTAAATACAAGCAATTGAAATGCTCTTTTAAAAAGCTTTATTGGTGCCTTTTTTGTTTGGATTATTTTTTAATTTTTCATGTAACAAGTATTTTCATTACTCTTTCCTTCCAACTGAGCAATCCTCCTCAACTAAGCAATCCCCCCCAACCAAAGCCTAAATACTTCAATATATAATTGTATTGGGAGGAGAGGCAGTCCAGGCTGGGGAAGGAAGAGGAGTAGGGCGTGGTGGTTTGGTTGCAAGAGGAGATGATGCAGAGAAAGGAAGCTGAGAGCACTTTGCAATCTTTCAGACAAGATGTTGACAACACTTCCTTAACACGTCTAGACCTGGAGTGTAAAGTTGAATCCCTGCAAGAACAGATTGCTTTCTTGAAGAAATTTCATGATGAGGAAATTCAAGAACTGCAGGCCCAGATTCAAGAATAACATGTTCAGATTGATGTGGATGTTACCAAGCGCAAACTCCTGCAGCCCTGCATGATGTCCATTAGCAGTGCAAAAGTGTGGCTGTCAAGAACTGTCAAGAGGCTGAAGAATGGCACAAGTCCAACTTTGCTGATCTCTCTGAAGCTGCTAACAGAAACAATGATGCCCTGTGCCAGGCTAAGCAAGAATCTAGTGAGTACCAACAACAGGTGCAGTCCTTCACCTGCAAGGTGGATGTATTTAAAGGAATTAATGAATCCCTGGAACGCCAGATGCATGAAATGGAGGAGAACTTTGCTGTTGAAGCTGCTAACTACCAAGACACTATGAGCCGCCTGCAGGATGAAATCCAGAACATGAAAGAAGAAATGGCCTATCATCTTCACCAATATCAGCACCTGCTGAATGTCAAGATGGCTCTTGATATTGAGATTGCTATCTATAGGAAGGAAACTGCTGGAAGGAGAGGAGAGCAGAATTGCTCTGCCTCTTCCTAATTTCTCTTCCCTAATATGAGGGAAACCAACCTTGACTCACACACACCCTATGGCCGACACCTATTCAAAGAGAACACTCCTAATTAAGACTGTTGAAATTAGAGATGGACAGGTCATCAATGAAACTTCTTAACACCATGATGATCTGGAATGAAAACTGTGAGTTGACTGCTGTAGAATCTTACCAGCAAGAAGAAAAAAAAAAATTCCATATGTTAAAGAAACAGCTTTTAAGTGCCTTTCTGCAGTTTTCAAAGAGCACAGGATAGATTTGGAGAACTATAACGGAATAGGCTTTGGTTCTTATGAACTGACCCTCGTAAAAGATTTAGAAAGTTTACAACAAAATCGAGTTTACAATGATATCCTGTGCTATCATGCTTTTTTAAGAAATGTTTTTGAATAACATAAAACTGCTTTTTATTTCCAGCCAGTGTCTGACCAACCTATTACTGCTTCAATAAATCTTCAGAATGTAAAAAATTATTTATATAGTTGTATTGCCTCAAGGGAGAAAGAAAAATACCATAGTAGAATATTTACTCTGACCGGACTCCAAGACAGTTATCAGGCTAGAATGACTGTACCTCCTCCCATGTATCTGACCCCTCCCATGTTGGTAGTGTAGGGCTCTGAGTCTGGTGCAGAAGGAAAGCTAAATCCTGGTCACTAAGGAAGAAGGTAGCCCTTTCCTTTTGGGCTTTCCAGCTGGGCTCCTACCCACCAAACACTGTTATTCAAAAGACCATCAAAAACAGCACAGATTGAGTAAACCTACTTATTCAAACAAATGGAAAAAAGAATTTAGAGATGCTATACAGATTAAAATATACGAACAAACATACAAGAATGAAGTCTTAAGCTGAGAGGGAGTAAGATCTTAGCTCAAACCCTAGGGAAGACTCAATTTTACCCAAGAAAGGGGGTGGGATATATTTTGCTGTCTAAACAAATTGTGGTATTTGAATACAATGGAGTATTATTATACCATAAGAAATGATGAAATGCTTGAACCCCTTGATGGAAGAAGTTATCTACCCTCAGAGAAACAGAGGAAAAACAAGAATAGTACGGTCTTACATAGATGCATATGAATATATATGTCTATATATGACCATGATTATTGATATCTATAGCATATGTGTATATATGTATGTGTGTATATGTTGGTGTGTATATGTGCACGTATGTGTGTATATGTGTATACACAGACATATAGATATGTACATATGTATATGTATGTGTATATGGATAGATGTATATCTGAACTTCATTTTAGCTGGGGGGGGTGGAGGAAGGAAGGAGGAAAAAAATAAGTAAAAAGTTCACAACAGAAAACAAAAGAAAATTTACAAGGAAGAAAAGATGAATACCTCATAACAGAATCTGTAGTATTTATTATATAGGCTTTCTTGAAATGCTGTATATTTTGAATCCTCTCATGTTCTACTGCTCACATGGAAATGTATTTAAGTTTTAGTATTTAAGTTTATGTGTTTCTTTTTCTTTTCTTATTATATATTCTGTCATATGTCAACTCGTTGAACTTTGGCAAGTCACACTCTTGGTATCAGGAGATTTTTTTCAGACATTTTAAATCAGTTTAATCAGTCAGTTTAAAATAAATTAATTTTTTTAAAAAGAAAGAAATTAGGAAATGGACCATTTCAGAGGAAAGGAGGAAGATTGCCATGACCTTATTCAGAATGAAAAGAGCAGGACCTAGAGAACAATTTATGCAATGATAATCACATTACAGACGAATAAAAAAAAAAACTCTGAATGACTTAAAATTCTGAACAACACCATGATAAAAAAAAAAAAAACATGCCACTCACCTCCTGTCAAAGATGTGGTGAACTTAAAATGCAAAAAAGAAACAGAAATTTTTGGACGTGGATAACATAGTCACTTGTTTAACCAACTATACTTTCTCAAGAAATGCAACAGAAACAGCAACGTTAGTGTCAAGCACAGTAGCTCGCTCCACTGTCACTGACGTCAAAAGAGTTTGTTAGAAAAATCTTCACACATCATTTCCGTTTTCCTTCTTTTGTTGTTTTACTTCCTGATTCAAATGTCTTTGGGATGATTTATTTTAATTGGGTCTCTTGCCAAGTTTTCTTTAATCTTTTATTTTCCTTCCACTGCTTTCTTCCTGATTTATGAATCGATGCTCTTTTAAAATCTCCCACTACCCTCTCCATAAGATTTTACAAAGTTTATATTCTAAGTTGGTGGCGTCCTTGCTCTCCATATCTCTTCAGCTGGCAAATAAGTCAAGTGTTTTCTGACCAAGGTCATTTTAAAAAGATTCTTCCCAGCTGTCAAGTTTAAATCTACTCTTCTAATTGAGATTAGGAGACTGCAAAAACAGGACACGTTAAAAAATGTGCCAGTTCTTCATTCCTGGCAAGAAACTAAATGTATAGAGGAGAAGATTAACTAAAGTTGCCATAAGCATAAACCAGCCCTTTAAGAGAGTAGGAGAAATAGATGAATTAGTAATGGTGCATTAATAATGGTGCCAACAATTCTGGACATGTTACAGGAACAGCTGACCCAGAGAAACTGCCCAACCAACGACAACTGACTGAAGACACATTGTTAATTGAGTTTCATGCCAATGGACAATGGGAGTACATCCACACCCTTGCACTCATGAGCCAGTTCTCTCTACATACATGAGGGTAGATCAGGTCCCTCACTGGATCACAGAGACAACCAAAGGAAGCAAGGTATTAAATCACAGGACCCTGATAACCTAATCAAGGAAGTCATATGGCATAGAAGAGAAGCAATATGAAGTAGGAGAAAGATCCCTGGATCAGGGGTTAAAACTTGACTTCCCATCCAAATTCTGTCATATGTCAACTAGCTGAACTTTGGCAAGTCACACTCTTGGTATCAGGGGGTTTTTTTCAGCCATAAAAAGGGAGGATTGGACTAGATGATTTTAAGAAGGGAAGTGGAAAGAATAAGCATTTATATAGGACCCACTGTGTGCCAAGGACTATACTAAGCACTTTATAAGTATTAGTTCTAAATCCTATATCCAAATATAAACTGAAACACAATTCAGGGAATTTCTAAATATTCTTTCCCTGTGGTCTAATGCCAGATATCAAAACATGCACAGAGTTCTACCCTTCCGGCAGAGCCACAGGGGGAAAGAAACTTTCATTGTTCTCAGCTTCCTGTAACTTCCCACATGGTTTTAGGTCATTAGACAGAATAGGAGAGGTAACAGTTTCACTGATGTTTCTATCAGCCCTCGATATCCATATAAAGTACAAATCACTTCAACTGATCGATGGGAAAATATCTAGTGGTATGATTCTTCTCTGTCTCCAGTCTAAGATATTCAGAAAAGTGCCACAAACGAGTCTCAGTGATGGTCATTCACCATTGGGAGGCACACCCAATCCCTAAGATCACTCTTGGAATGGAGTAGAGAAATCATAGAATATTAGAACACGAAGGGACCAAAGAAGTTGTTTCATACAACGCATTCATTTTGCAAATAACGAAACAGGCTTACAGAGGAGAATGTCTGATGTCATAGTTAGTGGCAAAACCAGGTTTTATGAGCCCTCACATTGCATTGCCTTCTCTCTTTTCCTCCCAGGTATAGGATTCAGGTGTCTTAACTTGTAAAGGAAAGAAAGAAAACCTCAGAGGCCCCTGCTTAGAATATTTCAGCGAGCCTGATCTCCTGAGAACCAGGTCTAACTAACTAACTACACACACACACACACACACCACTCTTGCCTTACACACTCCACAATGATACTATTAACAAAACTCTTATCTGGGTCGAACCACCCTTTGTTGTTGTTCAATCTTGTACAACTCTTTGTGACCCCATTTGGCATTTTCTTGGCAGAGATTCTGGAGCAGTTTGCCATTTCCTTCTCCAATTCATTTTATAGATGAGGAAACTAAGGCAAACTGAGTTAAGTGACTTGCACAGGGTCACCTAGCTAATAAGTATCTGAGCAGGACTTGAACTCAGGTCTTCCTGACTCTAGGCCTGGCATTCTATCCATTGTACCTCCTAGCTGCCTGTCTAACCACCCAAAAAGTTAACAAACTGAAAACCATAGATAGGTTCCAATCCCACCTCTACCCCTTCCTAGTTGTGGGACTTTGAACAGGCCACATCTCTTCTCTGGAGCTCAGTTTCCAAATTTCAATAGAACATAAATGTGAACCATCAGCATCATTGTCAACCACCAGCATTTTCATCATCATTTGAAGCTACCTTTCACCAAAAAAGTCAGGCCAGAATTAACATTGTCCTTCACTAGTATCCTAAATGTATGGATGCACAAATGCACCAAAGGTGAAACTGTTTTTATCTAATCGACCGAATGATTTTCTCAGCAAAATGAAAATGTAAAATGCTCTGTAGATCTTTTTTTCCCTACAGAACTGAAAAACACAGGACTACAGCCCACAAGATTCCCAGGGTACAGATCTGAAAACAGTGGAATCATTATTCCTCATAAGAAAACACATAGCTGTGGGAAGAGACAAGTATGGCTAAGATTTTGAAAAGAGACCCAATAGAAAACTTAACTCTAAACAGGGCCCATTGTGAAGCAAATCCATCTCTGTTCTATCACAGGAAGTTATTTCTCTCCCATCAAACAGCAATCAAATCTAATTGGTTAACTCATTTAGAGCTGGGCTATATTAAAATGAAGGACTGAGTATTTCTTCAGTAGGGAAAGTAGCTCTATACCAGACCATTCACAATTTTAGGTGATCAATTCAAAGAATGTATAGCCTGCCCAGCCTGAGCAGAACATTTTTTTGAAAAACCAGCCAGCCCAGTGCCTTACCATAGTGCCATTTAAAAAGGTTGAAGAGACATGGCTTCTGGGTAATTTGATAATTTTACTAATAAGGCCAGCAGGTTATTAATAAAAGGATGGTCACTTGGCATGACCAAAGACAATCTGGTAGCAGACTCACAGTTTAAAAAAGCTTCAAAATGGTAGGTAGTCCATCAAACAGCGATCAAATCTAATTGGTTAACATGATTGGAGGTCAGCCATATTAAAATAAAGGGCTCTCTCTTGGCTAGGGAAAGTATCTCCATACCAGATCACCCATAGCATTAAACTATCAATTCAAAGAATATATAGCCCACCCAAGCCTGAGTACAACTCAATAACTTTCACCAGGGTAGGGCCTTGAACAAGATCTGGGAGAGTTAATGCAATCTCATTATCAGTAATGTCCTTCTGAAAAAAACTGAACTTTTGAAGTGAGGGGTTTAGAAGAAGAGGAAAGCCTCTTAATCTCCCCAAGATATTAGTTACTATGAATAATCATTTCTCACTCTGTGGTAGCTATTTAATCAATGGTTGCTCAATTAAACTGAATTGAATTGTTAAAGCACATTAAACACCTTCCTGAAGATCAGGGGTCACCAAGGAAGTCAGTTCCTGTTTTATAAGACCCAATAGTAGTTAAGTTATCTTGCCAATGTTGAAAGAGGAAGGCATTCAGCACCTAGGCTCAGGAAAGCTTTAAGAAAATAATCCAACCTGGAGAAATATAATTTAGTTATTTTCAGGTTTAATTAAGGCCTTACAAATGGTCTGCTTAGGCCAGAAGTGGGTATATCAAAGTACCCTAACTGTTGCCAGGGGCCGGTGGTCACAATCCTGGCCTTGCTCAGCAGAATTGGCTTCTTGTGGGTTGAGCCATAATGAGCTCAGCACATTCTCATTTCAAAACTATTTAATGGGACATTTGTAACCACGAAGAGCAAAAATCGGAGTCTGCTTCTATCTATTCAAAACAAGCAAAAAAAAAGTGTTTCTAAAACCACTGGAAATCATAATAAATAAATCTAGCAATGAAACTACTGAGGACTTGTATCTGCCCAGTTGCCTAAATCTTATGAGATTTTCTTTTTCTCTGGGGGGCAGGGAGTGATTCTTTTTGGAGGGCAATTGGGGTTAAGCAACTTGTCCAAGGTCCACACGGCTAGTGAGTGTTAGTGTCTGAGGTCAGATTTGAACTCAGGTCCCCCTGACTCCAGGGCCGGTGCCGTATGCACTGTAGCACCTAGACTCCCCACTTTTATGAGATTTTCATGAATTAAAAAGTAGCCTGTTTGGATAATGTAGATAGTCTTAAAAAAAAAAAAAAAAGCAATTAAAAAAAATTTAAGTAGCCTAAAGGAGACATGTCAAACACACAGCCACATCATTACCAAGAGCTGCTGAACCAAGTTAAAAAGACACTGGAAAATACTTAACAAAATAAGTTAAAATTCAATAAAACATAGATAATGTTAGTCAATGGTTTTCTGTGTCACTATGCAGGCTACAGGGATCCCTGTCTATGGCTTAGTGGCCCCTGTTTCTGTTTGAATTTGAGATGTCCACCTCAGGGCCCAAAGTGAGGGAGATTTCTTTTTATATGGAGCCAAGATGGCAGCTGGAATCATGTCTAATGTCCAAGGGCCTGAAATTCCACCCCTGGAGTTTCATTCCTTTAAGTTTGAACATACCTCTCTCTTTTTCTGTGCCCACTTTAGGAAAAAAATTCTCCTAATTATCCATGAACAACAACAAAAATCCTCCTGATTAATGATTTTTCCAAAATTACACATTAGTTACTAAGGCCCTTGGCTAGTTACTTAACTTTTCCAAGACTCAGTTTCCACTTCTGCCTTTGCATAGGCAATGTATCTGCCACCACGACCCTTATATGTCCCTCCTTCTTCATTTCAGCCTCATAGAATCCCTAGTTTTCCTCAAAGCATAGCTTAAATAACACCTGTTCAGGAGTTGGTTCTTAGTGTCCAGTGACCTTGTTTCTTTAAATATTTCTTTTTTTCTTTTTGGAGGGGGGAAGGCAGGGCAATTGGGGCTAAGTGACTTGCCCAAGGTCACTTGGCTAGTAAGTGTTAAGTGTCTTGAGGCCAGAGTTGAACTCAGGTCCTATTGACTCCAGGGCCAGTGCTCTATTCACCGTGCCACCTAGCCACCCCTTTAAATATTTTAACATGAGTATTTCAATGTCATTGGTTTCCTTTGTAATATTATATTTTATACACTTTAAAACATCATTCTAAGCATTCTGTAGACTTTACTAGACACAAAAAAGAGCTAAGAACCCCCTACTCACTTGGGAGCTTTTCCAATTACTTGAAACTCCTCAAGCCTCCCACACCCCCACACACAAATTGCCTTGTAATTTATTTTATATATACTTATATATGTACATGTTATCTCTACTGATTAAATACATAAGCTCCCTGAGGAAAAAACCGTTTCCCTGTTTGTCTTTGCATGTCTAACAACCCCTGGCATGTATAGTACGTCCTTGATAAATGCTGTTGACTGAGGCTTGCTAATCCTTCCCCTGCTTATCTCCCAGGCCACTAGTCAGAACTAAATGAGTTGATATATGTAAAGTACTTTATAACGATGAATAAGCAATATAAACATAAACCACTAATCCTGGCATCATTGATAGTCATGACGACAGAAGTAATAATGAGGCAAAACTGTCTGAATCTCTAGCAAGGGAGACAGGAAACGTGGGCTAACCAGGTGCCTCACTGAGAGTAAGACTGTGGGGAAGAGGGAGAAAAAGTAAATAATCATAGGGAATAATATGGGTGGGCCAAAGGACAGAGTGCCGGGCCTGGAGTCAGGAAGACTTCTCTTACTGAGTTCAAATCTGGCCTCAGACACTTACTAGCTGTGTGACCTTGGGCAAGTCACTTAACCCTGTTTGCCTCAGTTTCCTCATCTGTTAAATGAGCTGGAGAAGGAAATTTCTGATTTGTAATGCATTGTAGGTGACACATTGGATAGAACTCTGAGTCAGGAAGACTCATCTTACTGAGTTCAAATCTGGCCTCAGACACTTAATAGCTGAGTGACCTTGGGCAAGTCACTTAACCCTGTTTGCCTTGGTTTCCTCATCTGTAAAATGAGCTGGAGAAGGAAATGGCAAACCCCACATGGGGTCATGAGGAGGTGGACACAACTGAAACTATTGAACAACAACAACATTATCAATGTTTCATTGTATTTTTACTTATTTTGTTAAATATTTCCCAATTGTCTTTGAATTTGGTTCCGGAATCACTTGTATCCAAGACTCGCTGAGTTTGATGCCTCTGCATTACAGAAAAGCAAAAAAATCCAGAGCTAGTGCAGAGTAGCCTGCTAGAGGGACTAGAAATAGTCAGGGACACTTGTGGCCACCAAAAACCCTGTACCAAGAAGTAGCAAGACTGAGAATAGAGGATTCCCCTCACACCCTGTCTTCAGACACAGCAGAGGGCTCTGAAAATCCAGCAATCCAAACCTCAAATATCTGGAAGGACCAAACCTCAGGAAGTCAGGATCAGCACACTCAGAGAAACCAGGGCAAGACCCAAAGCCTGGTTCCAGAGCAAATGATGGAAAGATGAGTTAAATAAAACATTTTCCATTATTAAATATTATTGCAAATCTAATTCCGTAACAACTGCAAGTACTCCAAGGGGAAAAAATGGATTTTTCACAAGAACTTCATGAATACCTAGAAAAATTAAGCAAAATATAAAATGCCAAAAAGGAAATAAAGAAGTGGAAAGAAAGGATTTCTAGAAGAACATTGAGGGTTTCTGGATCTTTAGAATGGGAGAGTATGACTAATATGCTAAATGCTGAGACATGAGTTAAGCAGATCAGTAACTAGAAAGAAATCGATTGCGGGGAGGAGGTGATTAGACAGTGCAGGACCTTCCCTTGAAGTCCAGCCTGGTGGCAAATGATGATATTGAGTCTTATAAGGCCCATGAGGCCCAATTGACAGGTCAAGCAAGCCAAGGTACAGCCTGAAGGACTGGACAGGATGTAGGAGCTGGCATTTCAAGGTGGGTCTGGCCTGACCTTTGGAGCACAGGAAGAGGTCCTGGTGCAAAGACAGAAACCAGAAGCCTAAAGCCAGGATTAGGGCTGACACAGGACACCTGGGAAGACTCGGGAGTAAGGTAATATGCTGGGTAAAGGTTGATGCAAGAGTGTGGGCAAAGGGCACAGACAGGCAGGCAGGCTGAATCTACGCATAAGGGTCACTGGAGCTAAATTCCAGAAGCAGCAGCACCTGGTAAGTCCCAGAGACAAAGCAGAGGCCATTGCTCCAACATATAGAGGCTGGCCCCCTAATCATGGCTCAAAGACATAAATTATCCCTTAATTAAAAAGGTGCCTAACTTCTGTTCTTAACCCCTTAGAGGGATCAGCGCTATCAAACACTAATGCAAGGCAAGCCATTAATTTAGGCATCAGGATCCCCACAGGCCACAGGTAGACTTAGTTTTAAAATGTGATCTTATCTATATTTTATCGTATTTGGATTTCCTTTTGTTAAATATTTCCCAATGACATTTTAATCTGGTACATGTTGCACTGGAGGAGCCTGCAGGCTATGAGTCTGTCTGAACCTCTGCCTTAGATGATAGTGTCTTCCTCTTGTCACTCTGGTTTTAAATAAACCAAGAATCTTTGCCTAAATATCTTCCAAGTCATTCTGCTCCAGACAGTTTATGCTCATTGCCTTTTTTTTTTAATCTTTTGTTGTTGATGAGTCACTAGGGAGAGTAGCAGCAAGCAAGGCATTTAGAAGATTATGTAACAACAAAATATATCAGTATGTCTGTTCTTATCCCAGGCTCTGTCAGAGCTCTCAAAATTCACTAACTGAGTTTCCTTTTGCACATATTCATCGTGAATCAGTTTCATTTTCCAGTTTCTATTCTGGTTTTCCTTGCCACAGTCTCTCTGCTCTCCAACCCGATCCCCCAAACACACATAGTTTCATTTTCCAGTTTCTATTCCTGTTTTCATTGCCACAACACTGCTCTCTGACCCCCAGACACATATTCACTTTCACATTCCAGTTTCTATTCTGGTTTTCGTTGCCACAACCCTACACTGTGCCACCCCCAAAAACACACTTTAACCATTGATGAATTTCTCCTTTGAATAGCACCAAACACAATTGCCATGAGAAGCCATCAGACAAGTGAACTAGGCTTTTGAAAAGGGGTCAGACTCTTTAACATCTCTTCAGAACCACAAAGAAGCAGCCAGGATTGATAGTGAAGAGTTTTCTTGATTTTCTATTGCCTTTCAAATTTTCTAGCTGCTATTTTCTCAGACTTAAACAGGTGAGCATTCTTCCTACCCACTGATGGCAGATGCTCATACAGCCCAGTTAGGGGAGAGAGCTCACTCTCCAAGACAATCTCCAAGTATATAATCAATGTCAATTGAGTAACACAGCTAATTTCTAGGAGAGTTCAGAGGGGGAAGAGAGAACAGCAGGCCAAAGGCTTTACAGAGAGTAAGACTTTAGCTGTATTTTGGAAGATGGGTAGAATTCAGATGAGCAGCCTGCTGCGAGGAAGGTATTTAAAGGGGAAAGGATACAGACAGAAACATCATAGGTCTAGATGGGCAGAAAGAAAGGTGGAAAAGTATAAAGGGAGATCTCAGAAAAGTGAAGAGACACTGATCAAACTGAAGGACTTATTTAAGAGACCAAGGACCAGGACTTGAGGGTCCAGTGAAGGAACTGAGACTTTGCCCTCTAGAGAGTAGGGATTTACATTCAAGGGTTTGCAAATGGGGACATGACCTGATTAAAGGGGGTATGTTAGGAATATTAATCTGACAGTGGTGCTCAAGAAGGGTTAGTGGATGGACAGACTAGAGACAAGTGAGAATGTTTAGGAGGCTCCTGAAATAGTCCAGGCATAAAATGATGAGAGTCTAGAAATGCAAGGGGAGGAATAGGAAAAACTGAAGTCCTAAAAGGAAGAGAGACTTGTGGGTTGCTAGGTGGTGCCACAGTACATAGAGCACCAGGCCTGGAGTCAGGAAGACTCCTCCTCCCAATTTCAAATCTGGCCTCACTTACTAGCTGAGTGACCCTAGACAAGTCACTTAAGCCTGTTTGCCTCAGTTTCCTCCTCTGTAAAACTAGGTAGAGAAGGAAGTGGCAAACTTCTTTGCCAAGAAAACCCCAAATAAGGTCACAAAGATTCAGACATGGCTGAAACAACAAACAGCAAGTATTGGTCCCCCTCAGTTGCACAATGGCCATATGAGACTGTATACTGAAATTTACTCCCAAATGTCACTAATTTTTATTCAGGGTATTGACACTGTGTTGGTTTTAAAACCCAGTCTGAATTCTGACTGCTAGATTGTTGTGACTCATTGTCCCAACCTTTTGAACTACATAGGTCAACATGGTTTCTCAACAGCTGTTATAACCTTAGAAACCACCAAAATCCTCAAAAGTGGATAAGGCAAAGAGACAAGACCAAAGCTCCTTCGAGACTCTGAAGAGACTGGAAATTCTGCTTAGACAACAATAGAAAAAGATTCTTCCTAACAAGTCAGTCTATTAAAAAATGTTTATTAAAGCGCCTACTTTGTGTGAGACGCTATGCTAAGCTCTAGGGATACAAAAAGAGGAAAAAACAGTCCCTCCCCTCAAGAAGCACATGATCTAATGGGAGAGAAAACAAGCAATTCAAATATTTACATTCAAAGTATGTACAGGATAAATAGGAAATAATTCAGAGGGAAGGTATGAGAATTAAGAGATGTTGGGGGACAGTAGGAGAAAAAGCCCAGAGCTGAGAGATGGGATGTCTTGTTCACAGAACAACATGGAAGTCAACGTCACTGGATGGAAAAGTACTTTTTGGGAAATAAGGTGTAAGAAGACTGGAGAAATATGAGGGGGCTCAATTATGAAGGACTCTGAAATCCAAAAAGAGGATTTTTGTATTTGATCCTAAAGGCAATGGACAGGGCATCCCTGGAGTTTTTTGAGTGGGCAGATGACATTGTCAGACCTATGCTTTAGGAATGTCACTTTGGTGGCTGAATGGAGGGCAGACTGAAGTGGGGAGAGACCTGAGGCAAGCAGACCCACCAGCAAGCCATCCAGACATGGAGTGATGAGGGACTGATCCAGAGCGGTGACAATGTTAGAAGAGAAAAGGGGGTGTATTTGAGAGATGCTGCAGAGGTGAAATTAGCAGACCTTGTCAACAAATTACACACAGAGCAGGGAGGGAAGAGGGGGAAATAATGAGGAGTCAAGTCTAAGTTGGTAGCCTGAGGAATTGGAAGGATGGTATGGCCCTCAACAATAATATGGGAGTGTGAGTGGCAGAGGGAGGGTTTAAGGAGAGAGAAAACGAATCGTGTTTCAGTCACGTTAAGTTTAAAATTTCTACTGAACATTCAGGTCAAGATATCTGAAAGGACATCTCAGAAGAGTCTGGAGGTGGGGTTGGAGACAAGTAGACCATGAAAGGAAAGGTGTATGGCCAGATCGGAGACTCCCTTTCACAACTCCTCTTCCATCTGAAGGCAGGAGATTAGATAGCAAATTGTGTAGCAGGAGATTGAAACAGAAATTGCAGAGCAGGAGATGGAAGTCCTACTCCCCACTGATTTTCCTCTTTCCCTTTCCTCTATGAACAGGATCAGGAGGAGATGGAAGGCCTGAGGTCAAAAGGATCCATGTTCTCCTTTGCACTGGAGGTTCTCCACAGCACTATTGGGAGATCAGAGCACGAATGGAATATGGAAACTGCCCTGTGTGTGCACTGATGGAAGGCACTCTCCCGGACTCTATCAGACCTCCCTAAAGGGATGTGTTTTAAACATCTCTCTCTCTCTCTCTCTCTCTTTCTCCATCTCTCTTTCTCTCTCACCCCCCCCTCCCCTGAAAGAGAAGGGAAATTTGCAAAGTAGATCCACTTGGGCCAAGGAAAGGTAATCCATTTCATTATAGGTTAGTATGAGTCTCATTTATTTAAAGTTATTGTTAAGGAGTCTGTCTTCATCAGACAGGAGTCAATTTACAATGTATTTGGAGGTTTGTATTGAGAAAGGAATTTTTCCTGATACTTTAGATGATTCATAGTACTCAATCAATATCCCTTTCTCTTAAGCAACATTGTACAATTTCAATTGTATTCAATTAGCTAACTGCACAAACAAAAAAGATCTGTGGACAGAATAGTGGTCCTTAAACAGGTAAAGTGTTGTGGCCTCATTTACAATTTTTGGTAGAAGGATGTGGGCATAGAATTTATTAGAAATCACCTACTTCTTACATATTTATTAAATGTCAAACAGATTTTATGAAAAACTGGGATATCACCTCCTTAGAAATCTATGTGCTCTAGTTCTTACAGTAGAGAGCTGCTGGAGAAAATCAGGTAGTCATTGCTGATACCACGTGGACAGGGATCATGGCTTATTCGTGTGCAGAAGGTTCATCAACAGGGCCTGGTCACCCTGATGAGGCTTAAAGAATAATACCCTAGTTCAAAATATTGATTATGGGTTAAAAATGGCTGTATAAAGGTACAGAATTGTGTCTCTTTAATAAAAAAGAACTTCACAGTGTAAGTCTTTAAGGTTCAACACTGGACGATTAGAGTGATTAAGGCTATGTGGATTATGGCTGCCCTCTTGAGAAAGTGATAGCTAGATGGCTCAGTGGATAGGACACTAAGGCCACAATTGTAAACATGTAAGTTCAAATCCAGTCTCAGACACTTACCAACTGTGTGACCTTGGGCAAGTCACTTAACCTCTATTTGCCTCAGTTCCTCATCTAAAACGTGGAGAAGGAAATGGAAAACTACTCCACTATTTTTGCCAGGAAAATTCCATGGACAAGTCCATGGGGTTATGTAGAATTGGACACAGCTGAACAACAATAAAAGAAAAAACTATAAAAGTAGATTTGCTGATTCAATCAGAGAAATATACAGATCAGTGAACACAGATCAGGCTGGAAACCAGAGAAGCACATCCAGGATTCTTGACCCTTTGTACAATTGCCTTTCCTTATCAAAGAATTTCTCTTGAGACTCCCCAGAGTTAAACCTGTCCCATGTTCACATGGAGCTTTGGGTACTGGGCCACAGACTACATGTGTTTGTAACAAGGTAGCTCACAAAGAAATTGTTTAATAAATGTTTGTTCAATTCCCCAGGACCTTCTCCTGTGTTTCTGTGCATTCTTTGAGCTCCTTCACAGGCCAGCCCTTCCTCTTCCTTCTTATCACTAAATATCAGACCTCTCTGTTCTACCTTCTGCTCTGAGCAGAGAGCTTTTGAACACTCAGAGGTACACATACACATCTCTTTTTGGCAGATCACTTTCCAAATGACTTTGTTAGGGATATCGGTCAACACTCTGCCAGTCCCATAACTCCAGTAAAAGGACATTTCAATCTGAACGCTCCCCTATCCCTGCACACAGTGTGTCTTGAAAAATTCACCTTTAAGATGATAAGCTGTTAGACATCAATTCATTTGGTCCTGTGTTTTCATTTGGAGATAAAGAAAATGAGGTTCATAAAAATGTCCCAGATCAAATAGCTGTCCCACTTCCTGCTCTAGGTCCATTACACCCGAGGCATCCAACTCACAACCCTCAGACTTCAAGTGACCAGCAAAACTCAGGCAGACTGAACCAGATTAAAATGTAATTGGGAAATGTGTAACAAGGAAAATATAAATGCAAGAAACATAAAGGAAGTTGAAGGTTTTCTAAGTCAATATGCAACCCACAGAAATCCTTTTTTTCCTGAGTTTTAATACCACACTGCCTTACACCACTTTCTCTAGCACTAGTTTGTCTGATTTTTAATAAAAATTTTCCCAACGGTTTTCCAAATCATTCTGCCCCAGGTAAGGGTCTATATTTGTGGCTTATTCCTTTCATTCATGTGTATTCTCTGTCACAAGGAACGGTTCTCTGGGTAAAGTGAGGATGGGGTGGAGATGGGGGAACTAACGGTGGGCAGGGGATGAGTAAATATTTAGCAGTGAAGGTAACAGAATCACAAAAGACAGGAAGTATTGTTTTGTTTAAAAACCGAGCCTACATCTCTCAATACCCCTCTGTGCCAGCATTTAGCACTCTGGCGGGTGCTCTAATTTACTGTGAGTGAGTTTCAGTTTCCATTTCTCCCAACCCACTTCACATACACATGACTGAATAGGAGCCTCCTCTTTGGCTATATAACTCTGCCTTGCACTGCCTGAGAAAAGCAAAGCCGGCTTCTGGAGAAGAAATCAGACTCTGTCACATCCCTTCACAAAGAAATAACCAGGAATCAACCATGAGGTAAAGAGCTTTCTTTCTTTTCTATTGCCTTTTAAGTTTTCTAGTTGCTATTTTCTCAGACTTAAATGGATGAACATCCTTCATACCCACTGAAGTCAGGTGCTCATACAGCCCAACTGGGGCAGAGAGCTCACCCTCCAAGACAGTCTATGATCAATGTCAAATGAGGCTCCAGTGAAGGAACTGGGACTTTGCCCTCTAGAGAGTAGGGTTTGCAAGTGGGGACATGACCTGATGAAAGGGGCTTCATTAGGAATATTAATCTGGCAATGGTGTGTAAGAAGTGCTAGCAACAGTACAAACTGGAATCAAGTGAGAATATTTAGGAGGTTTGTTTTTTTTAATTTTCTTTCCACAGCATTACTAATCTGGAAATGTTTTGCATGACTATAGTGAAAATAATTAGGAGGGTCCTGCAACAGTCCAGGCATGAGACGATGAACTCAGAAGCAAAGCCTGAGTCGTGGGTCACTAGACATATATGTAACTATATGCAGATAAGTATACATATTGGTATGCATGTATGCATGTACATGCACATATTTAAATATACACACACAGAGTTATGTTCTCAAGTTTCATTGTTTATTTCTTTAATCCGAAAATGCTTTTCTTTCACTGGAAGTAGCAAGACAGGAAAACCTTGGGAGGATGAGTCTTTGTGTGTTCTATTCCCTATGGCACCACCTAGCAGCCCACAAGAAGTTTCTCTCCCTCTCTGGGTTTCCATTTCTCATATTCCTTCCCTTGAATTTTTAGACCCGCATCATCTCATGCCTTGATTGTTGCAGAAACTTCCTAAACATTTTCACTATAGTCATGCAAAACATTTCCAGATTAGTGATGCTGTGAAAAAAAAATTTTTTTTAAACAAACCTCAAGAAAAATAAAGAAAGTAAAAAAAAGGATGCTTCAATCTGTGTTCAGATACCTTCAGTTCTTTCTCTGGGGATGGAGAGCATTCTTTATCATAAGTCCTTCAGCGTTGTCTTGAATCATTGTACTGCTGAGAATAGCTAAGTCAATCACAGCTGATCATCTTACTATACTGCTGTTCTTTTGTACTCAATACATTTCACTTTGCATCAGCTCATGTAAATCTTTCCAGGTTTTTCTGAGAGCATCTTGCTCATCATTTCTTGTAGCACAATAGTATTCCATCATAATCACATCCCACAGTTTGTTCAGCCATTCCTCAACTGATGGCCACCCTGTCAATTTTCAATTCCTTGACACCACAAAAAGAACTGCTATAAATATTTTTGTACATATAGGTCCTTTTCCTTTTCTTTTTTGTTTTTTTATTTCTTTTAGGATACAGACCTACTAGTGGTATTGCTAGGTCGAAGGGTATGCATAGTTTTATAGCCCTTTGGGCATAGCTCCAAATTTCTCTACAGAACTTTTGAATCTGTTCACAATTCCACCAACAGTACCTTAATGTCTAATTTACCCCCATATCCTCGCTAACATTTGTCATCTTTCCTTTTCTGTCCTCATTAGCCAATCCAATAGGAAAGAGGTAGTACCTCAGAATTGCTTTAATTTGCATTTCTCTAATCAATAGTGAATTAGAGCTTTTTCCATATGGCTATAGATAGCTTTGATTACTTCCTCTGAAAACTCTTCATATCTTTTGCTCATTTTTCAATTTGGAAGTGTCTCTTATTTTTATAAATCTGCTTTAGTTCTCTATATGTTTGAAAAATGATGTCATTATCAGAAAAACTTGTTTCAAATTTTTTTTTCACAGTTACTACTGCTAACTGAATTTCCCTCCATCCTATGCCCCAGCCCTGTTTATTCTATTCTCTCTCCTCTTTCGCCCAGTCCCTCCTCAAAAGTGTTTTGCTTCTGACTATTCCCTCCCCCATTCTGCCCTCCCTTCCATCACACCTCCTCCTTCTCTTATCTTTTTCCTCTCCTATTTTCCTGTAGGGTAGGATAGATTTCATACCCAACTGAGTGTGTATGCTATTCACTGCATCTGGGGTCATCTTCTGTGGTCCTGACCTATGTCTTGCCACTGGAGTTAGATGACCCTGGAGGAAAGAGTGAGTCCCTTAATTTTGCACAGCCCTCCCTCACTTAAATCCAATTCACATGAAAGCCAAGATATCACCTCCCTGCTGTCATTGGTTATCTTTGAGAATGAAGGAAAAACAACAAAAACCTAATAATGAAATATTCTATTTGTGTCCATAGTGAGCTGTCCGAGAACAACGCCATGATGGATGCCCTGCTTGAGTTGAGATGCCATTTTACATGGAATTTAATGAGAATAAACATGGACTTGCCTGATTTAGAAAACAGAATTCTGGATGAGATTGAGTTCCTAGAAACAAAATTTGAAGTGGGAATTCACAACACATTGGCCTATGTGAAGCATTTGAGGGGTCAAAATGAGGAAGCTCTGGAAAGCTTGAGACAAGCTGAAAATTTGATTCGACAGCTGAGTGATGATCAAGCAAAGATTAAAAACCTTGTGGTCTGGGGAAACTATGCCTGGATCTATTATCACATGGACAGACTCCCTGAAGCCCAGACTTACCTGGAGAAGGTAGAAGCAACCTGTAAGAGTCTTTCAAGCCCCTTCCGCTATAAAGTAGAAGTTCCAGAAATTGACTGTGAGGAAGGGTGGGCCCTGCTCAAGTTTGGAAAGGAGTATTATGAAGCAGCCAAAGCTTGTTTCCAAAAGGCCCTGAAATCAGAGCCTGAAAACCCTGAATTTAACACCGGATTTGCAATTAGCATGTTTCGTCTGGATGTTCGTAACCCAGACCAATCTAGTATTTCTCTAGAACAACTACAACGGGCAGTCAAAATCAACCCAGAAGATGTTTACATTAAGGTTCTTCTTGCAATGAGGCTCCAGTTCATTGGTCAAGAGGAAGAAGGAGAAAAGTACATTGAAGAAGCTTTAAAAAAGAGGACATCACAACCCTATATCCTTCGCTATGCAGCCAAATTTTACCGCAAGAAAGGATGCCTGGATAAAGCTTTTGGTTTTTTAGAAACTGCTTTGAAGGCTACTCCAACCTCTGCTGTCCTGTATTACCATATGGGGTGTTGTTACAAGGCAAAAATTTTTCAAATCAAGAGGGCTACTAACTACAAGCCGCAAGGCAAGGATAGACGCGATCTTATGAGAGCAATTGAATCAGCCATCTCTTGTTTTGAAACTTCAATAGAGTACAGACCCACATTTGAAATAAGTCATCTAGAACTAGGCAACATGTATGCAGAAGCAGGTAACTTCCAAAAAGCAGAAGAAAGCTACCAGAAGGTACTGAGCCTAGAGCAACGTGAAGATAGGACAAAACAAGAAATCTACTATAACTATGGCCGCTTTAAAGAGTTTTACAGGAAGTCAGAGGCTGATGCTCTCGCCCTTTACCTGGAAGGACTAAAACTAAACACAGAAAATAAATATCTTCTAACTGCTTTGAAGAAACTCGTTAGAAAGCGTCTCCAGAGAAATGCATCAGATGTGGAGAGTTTGAGTCTCCTAGGGTTCATCCATAAAATGAAAGGAGAACCAGAACAAGCCATACAGCTCTATGAGACAGCCCTGGAGTTGGGCTCCTCCCTTCTGCTTTCTAGAACACCTCTCTTCCCTCCAGATGCTGCCCAAGCATCAGCTTTTTCATGAACCTTTCCAGACCCCCACACCTGTTACTGCATCCTTTTCTCTGCAAACACCTTGTTGTTTTTTTACAGTGTTTATATTCAGTTGTACCTGTTCCATTCATATTCATTCTGTGTGGTTTTTTCATATTAACTTGTTGTCTATTAGAGTGCAAACTCCTTGAGAGTAAGGACTATTTCGTTCTTTGGAATTATATCTCTAATGTCTAGCACAGTGCTTGGTAAATAGTAGGCACCTAATAAATGTTTATTGAACAATAATCCAAGACAAGTATAAAGGACTTATGAAGGAAAATGCTATCCAGGTCCTGATAAAGATTTATTCCAGTTTCTGTTTTCCCAACTGTCCCCACCCCACTCTCTAAATGTAAGAACTTTATCAGTTGATTTTTTTGTCTTTGACTATATAGCACTGCACTTTTTCTGAATGTAGATTGAAGCATATTTATTCACTTTATTCTCATGTTTTTTTTTCTTTTGTCTGTATCTTCTTCCACAACTGTAATCAACATGGAAATATGGATTATATGATAGCATATGTATAAACTATATCATTACTACTTTTAGAAGAGCTGAGGGGAGGGAGGGAGATAAATTTGGAACTCAAAATCTTATAAAAGAATGAATGCTAAAAATGGGAAAAAAAATAAAATACTATTTAAAGCAAGAAAAACTTTTTTAAAAAAATGTTTATTGACTGACTGTTGACTGATGGAAGGATGGATAAATGGATGGATGAATGGATCGATGGATGGATGGATGGACGGATGGATGGATCGATGAATGAATTGGATGCTGGAAATAAAATCCTCCTTCAGTGATTCCAGGATAGATTTGCCTCTGTGTCTCATTTCATTCTTCTAACACCTTCACAGGCTTTCTTCTTACCTCTAAATACCAGTTCTCTCTGTTCTACTGCCACTCTTCTCAGTGAGTGTTTGTATACTCAGCAATAATACTTGTCTCTTTTTGGTAAATCATTTTCCAATCTATATCTCTAGGGGACCAGTTCACATTGTTCCAGTCTCATATCTCCAATACCTCAGGACATTTCATCTCATATATCTCACCATAATTGCACACTCTAAATGCCCCAAACCCAAACACATCTTGCAAATCATAGTCTAATTGGACCCATGTTCTTTTTGCACTAATAAGGAAACTCAGGCTCAGAAAGATTGGGTGTCCCAAACTCTAACAATGATCCCATTTCCTGTTCTTTTCCTTTATACCATCATACCATCTGTCTCTAGTGAATTTGGCTTTAAAAGAAATTACTTTCCCCAAATATCTTCCAAGTCATTCTACCCCAAAGAAGGGTCTGTAGTCTTAGTTTCTTTCTTTCTTTAAAAAAAAATGCATCATTAAGAGAGATTACTCAATGGGTAGTGTAGTGGAAGGGATATAATCAGAAATGACAGTGATTTGAAAGAACACCTCAATTAGAAAAATAACTCTGTATTCTTAACCAATCCTGTCAAAGCTTTCAGCCTTCACTATCAAGCGACTTTTCCCCAGACTGACCTCCAGCTCACTGAGACTCAGTCTCATTTCCAATTTCTATTCCAGGTTCTATTTTCCCAACTGTCCCCATTTCACTCCCTATGGCTAAGCACTTTATTGGTTGATTGTTGTTGTTTGTCTTTGACTTTATAGCCCTGTACTTCATCTCTTTGAGCTTTGAACTTTGAAGTTTGGGTCCTGGGAACTAAGAGTCATTAAACATAAATAAAGACTACTTCTTTTGGAAAAATGAAAAATATACACAGAAATTTTGAAATAGATGAACTTTGTCCTCCTCCTCAAAACCTCAGTCATATAGTCATACAACTGGAAGGAAACTTGAAGATTATCTAGTCTATCCTCCTTCATTTTACCTATAAGGTAACTGAGGCACAGAAAGGAAGTGACTTGTACAAGATGAAAGGGCTAGGAAGTGGTTGAACCAAAATCAGAACCCACATCCTCTGGCTTTGGACAAAAATTGCCAAGAAAACTAGAAAACTTGAAAGTCTGGCAGAAGTTTGGTTTATGAACATTCCACACTATATAGCACAGACAGCTGCAAATGGATACATGACCTACATGTAAAAAGTCACATTATAAACAAATAAGAGCAGCATGAAAGGAGATATTTTTCATAACTGTGAATAAGGAAAGAATTCATGACCAAAGAAATTATAGAGAGGATCACAAAAAATAAAATGGATGATTTGGATTACCTAAAAATGAAAAGCTCCCGTGTGAACATAATCAATTTATTTAAAATTACAGGGGAAGCAATTAACGGGGGTGGGGAGGGGGGGGGCAGGAAATCTCTGTAGCAAATTTTGCTGATAAGGTCCAATATCTGAGATATTTAGGAAACTGATTCAAATATACAAGAACAAGAGTCATTTTTCAGTAAATAAACTTTGAAAGAATATGAACAGGCATTTCTCAAAGGGAGAATCCTAGAGAGAACACTCCAGATCACTAGCAAGTTAGAGAGATGTAAATTCAAACAACTCTGAGGCTCTCTATCAATAACCATCGGATTGCCAAACATAACAAAAAAGGAAAATGAAATGTTAGAGGAACTGTGGGAAAATGGCGCACTCATGTACTGTTGGTGGAGCTATGAATTGAATCAAGCAAAGGACCTACAAAGGAAGATGCTATCTGCATCCAGAGATAGAACTGATAGAATAGAAGTATGTATAGGATGATTTTAAATATATATGTATATGCATATTTGTGTTTAATAGTAGTCATCTTTGGGGGGAAGAAGAAAAAAAAGGAGGGGGGAAAGCCAGTTGCATGATAACTTTATACATTTAAAAGGAATACCAAGTTGTCCGTAATAGATTTACAGTTCCATGGGTAATTGCCTTTTTTCTATTATGCTGTTATGAAAATTCTTGTTGTATTTCTTAAGTTCAGAACAAAATAAATAAAAATAATATATATATATTTTAAAAGGGATTCAGAGCTATGTATCTAAAAGACACTAAATTTTCCCTGCCCTTTGAACCAATGTTAATACTACTAGGCCTATACCTCCAAAGAGATCAAAGATATAGGGAAAGGATCAATATGCAAAAAATACTTATAATACCACTTTGGGTTTTAGTAAAAAAAAAAAAAAAGAAAGAAAGAAAGAAAGAAATTGAAACTAAATAATGTCTAAATAAAATGTTATATGCATTGAGTGGAATATTATTAGCCTATAGGAAATGATGAAAGTGATAAATTAAGGGAAAATGGAGAAGACATGAATTAATAGAGAGTGAAGTAAGAAGAAACAGAAGAACAACTGAAACAGTAATGATAACAGTGTAATGAAAAATAAGTTAGAAAGAGTTATAACTCTGGGCGGGGGGGGGCGCAGCTGGGAGGCACAGTGAATAGAGCACCAGCCCTGGAGTCAGTAGGACCTGAGTTCAAATTCCACTTCACACACTTAATACTTACTAGCCATGTGACCTTGGGCAAGTCACTTAACCCCAATTGCCCTGCCTTACCCCCTCCAAAAAAAAAAAGGCATAGCTCTGCTCAAATGAATGACCAATTACTACTCCAGAGGACTGATGAAGTACACCAATGCCCTTGACCAAGAGGCTGGAGGATCAAGGTGCAGATTGAAATATCCATCTGTGAAACGGCTAACGTATGGATTTTTGTTTGTTTGTTTGACTCCATCATTTGTTACTAGGGGGGCATTGGAGTTTTTGTGGTGACAGCTTGGGGGGGAGGGATAAATGGGAAAGAAAGAGGAAACAGAAACAAGTTTTTTGTTACTTTTTTTTAATCTGAGCAGAATAAAACAGAAGGAGGTTCAGAAGGAACAAGCGGGACGTTTCTGAAATTCATATGCTGAATTTATTATATTCAACAGCAGATAGGCAGCAAAACAGAGCAAAGGACCTCAGGTTTAGGAAGGTGAATTCAAAAACAGCCTCAGGCACTAGCTGTCTGATTCTGGGCAAGTCACCTAACCTTTCTTAGCCTTAATTCCTCATCTGTAAAATGGATTGATACCCTTTTTAAAAGCACCTATCAGGGTTATTGTGATGATAAAATGAGATAATGTTGGTAAAAGGCTTTGAAAACCTTAAAGCATTATACAAACTCAAGCTGAAGATAGATAGATAGACAGACAGATAGATAGATAGATAGATAGATAGACAGACAGATGATAGATAGACAGACAGACAGACAGAAAGATAGACAGATAGATAGATAGATAGATAGAGATGGATACATAGATAAATATGCATATATTTTTTCTTTTTTTTCATTTTATACTTAAATGCAAAACAAGAAAAGAAAAAAGAACATTTCCATGTATTCCACAGAAAATGAGAGGATTCAATATACGGCAATAAATTTGCGTTTCAAGCTGTTTACTTATTTTTAACCTATGTAATAAATACTTAAACATTGTTTTCAAAACTATTCAGCTTTTCTGTGCTTCCTCCTAGGCTTTCTTTTGTTCTCTACTGTGTACTTTTTATTTTTTATCTCTCCCTTCCCACCTCTCCTTAGAGAAAGCTACCTTTACATGTGAATATATATATATATATGTATATATATATATATATACACACACACACATATTCATAAACATGTTCATATTTACAGACATACACATATTTGAAAGACCATACTATGCCTATTTTTATTTCTCTGGAGGTGGATAGAGTCTTCCTCCATGGGTCCAAGTCTTTTCATATTTTTCTAAATCAATCTACTCATCATTTCTTATATCACATCATGGCAGTATTCCAAGATGATCATATACTACAACTTGTTTAGCCATTCCCCCATTGAAGGGTATCTATCATTTTAGCTAATCTGGTAGACATAAGATGATATCTCAAAGTTATTTTAATGTTCATTTCTCTGATTAAAATTAATTTAGAGAATTTTATATGATTATATATAGTTTTGATTTCTTCATTGAAAAATGGCCTGTTCATATCCCTTGACCATTTATGAATTGGGGTGACTCATATTCTTACAAATTTGACAAAGTTCTTTATATATTTGAGAAATGAGACCTTTACCTGAGAGATTATCTATGAAAGTTTCCCCCCAGTTTTCTTCTTTCCTTCTAATACTGGCTACAGTGGTTTTATTTATACATGAAATTTTTAATGTAATATAATTGAAATTATTCATTTTACACCTCAACAATGCTTTCTATCTCTTGTTTCTTCATATATTATTCTACCATCCATAAATCTGATAGGTAATATGTTCCATATTCTTATATTCTTTTTAAAAATGCAAAGTGTATGTAATAGATCCTTGGTTTCATACAAAATCTTTTTTTGTTCGTCTTTGCATATGAAAATGCTAATATTTCATGTTCATTAAGTATAGAACCAAAAAAGCAAAAAAAATTAAAATTTATTTTAAAAATGACTTTCCCCTCTTTCTTTCATCCCCATAAAAAGGCAAAGTCAATTCACCTCACCATTAAAATTTTGATGGGAAATACAACCAAAGAGAGGACACAAAAACCCACACACTGAGCAGTGCAATTAGGTTTATAACTGCACTAAATGACCTATAAAGCACTATGCAGAAAGTCTATTTTTCAAAAGGAACTGTGAGTATTTGATGGGGGATTTTAAGCAGCTAGTTTAATTGCCATTGCTAGTTACATGTTTTTAACTTCATAAATTTTTGTTTAAGTAAAACAAATACATATCTAAACTGGGGCCAAAACAAAACAAAACAGGATTTGACTAAAGCTGTCTCTGCACTGCCTCTTCCCTCTAGTCTGGATCCTCTGGATTCCTACTTGGCCCTCGGTTGAGGTCTGCTGTTGCCAGGCAACAGTGAAGACAGCTGTCCCTGGAGCTTATCACAGCTGTGTAGACTGGAGAGGAGAAGAGGGGAGGGTGGGAGAGGGGGATGGTGGCCAATTCTTTCCAGGAATGTGAAACTCAAGAAGTTACAGAGTTCTATTTAAAAGCAGGGCCCATCTTTTCATTTAGTTGCTATGCAGGACACAAAGAGCCTAATGATCCCCAATATTCCACTTGATTTTTTTATACTAATTCTATTCCAGGCCAGTCTATGCAAATACTTTGCCACTCTCTGAGGACAGGCAGGTGCCATAACTTGAATACATTCTACACAACTACCTACCAACCACTAATGGCCCCCTGAGGCAGAATGGTGATAGAAATTCTCTTCCTTCCCATCCCACCCTCCCAAAAAAGCTGTATGAATTCAGCGTAGGTATCATCTGGTCTTCTGTAAGTGGAAGAAGCCAGGAAAGGTACATGGCACAATAAGTAACATAGACCTAGACCTGGGTGCCAATTTCAGAGATGTGCCATGACACCAACCCCAATAACAATAGTTTCCATTAAGGTTTACAAAGCACATCGCACACATTGGGGTGTATGGGTGTTCAGGGAAGATTAGCACCTCTAGTATGAGGGCTTGCTGAACCCTTTACAGGGCTGCTCATTTACTTCTGATGTCCACCTTCACCCAAGGTATACTTTAAAGCACTAAAAGATTATAAATTATTATTAGTTTTTATACTTAACCTGATCTAGAATATATTATAGTTATCCATATATGTATACCTATCTATACATGTCTGTATCTATCTCTCTACATATAATATATACATATATATCTTCCTTATTCAATTATGAGCTCCTTGAGATTAGAGGTATTTCTCATTTTCCCTCATTTACACTCATCTCCCAGAACAATGCTTTGCTAGTGGGGGTCCAATAGTTGTTTGTCATTCATTCACTAAAAATAATTTCTCACAAGCCTACTTGCAAGGTGGATTTATGGTAGAGTGGAAAAGACAAGAAAATCTAGAAATTCAAGGGTGGTGGAACATTCCTCTCCCTCCCTACACAAATCCCCTATGACAGAAGCCATGAGCATCATGGGTGGACCAAAACAGGGCACTCCCTGGGTACCATAGATATAGGTCAATATTATGGGAATCTCAAGATCTTCCCTGCCCCTAAACCCTTTGATAGGCTTAAGTGGCTCTGAGAACCTTCCCTGATTTTAAAGTATCCTCTGAACCCTAATAGGTTGAATGTGGTCACATGGAGCCTGTGGCAGGAGCCTTGTTCTTCAGGAATGCCCACACCTTATTACTTGGTGATTGAGCAGTAGGTCAAGAGGGCTGTGACATTATCTGATCCAGAGGATATATATAGAGGTAGAGAGAGAGATATATATAGATATATAGATAGATAGATATAGATAGATAGATAGATAGATAGATAGATAGATAGATAGATAGATAGACAGATAGATAGATATACGCTGATGGGAGCTTTTTGCTTTGGGCTCACTTTGAGACGAGTTGCGTGATTTGGTCAGACAAGACTCTGGGAAGCTGTTGATGCCCCCACCCCAAGCCCCTGGCTTTGAAAAACCCAGATGTTGGTGCTTCCCTCTCTGGTAACTGAATAGGTATGGATGTAATGGTCAGACAATTGGAAGCCCATCTGCAGATCTGTTTCTTTGTCTGCTTGTAACTTCTGTTTGTATTCTGTTTGCATTCTCTGAAGTTCAGGGTGACTTTTTCCCCTGAACTAGGTAAATGATATATGTTTGATTGATTAAAGTAAGATTGTTAACCCATTTTGAGTTGCTTTCCTTTAAAAAAGCAGATCTGGGAACCTGTGCTGGCAGCCACCCTGGGTATGCTAGGGTGCTTGCTGATACAGTCAAGACCATTAATTCAAATACTGTTAGAACCCAAAGAAAGCCTAAGAGATCATACAGCAAACCATCTTTATTTTACATGTGAGGAAACCAAGGCCTAGAGAGGTAAGGTAACTCATTCTAGGTTATTATAGCACAGACCCCATTTTGACTCACATCTTCTCAATCAAAGTGACTGCTAGTAGCTCACATTCTGTGGCAGTTTAAGGTTTGCAACATGTTTTCCTCATGATGTCCAAATGAGACAAGTCATTCAAGTATTATTATGCCTCATGTTTTTTCCCATTTTACCATGCTGCCCCTGGAATCCATTCTAGCATGCTACTACAGAACGAGGGAGTCAGAAGATGTGGGTTTGAACCCCATTTTTTGCCTTTATTTATTCCATGCAACTCACCTGACCTTAGTTCTCTCATTTGTAAAGTAAGGGAATTCTAAGGTGTCTTTGAGCTCCAAATATATGATCCTAGAGCAGTGGTTCTCAACCTTCCTAATGCCTAGACCTTTTAATACTTGTATGTGGGCATATCTGCATGTTGGTGGACCCGCCTGGAGACAGATGGAGGAGCAGTGTATTGGTTCCCAAGACCATCAGAAATATGTGTTTTCCAATGGTCTTAGGCGACCCCTGTGAAAGGGTCATTTGACCTCCAAAGGGGTCACAACCCACAGGTTGAGAACCGCTGTCCTAGAGGAACTCTATAAGCAACCACAGCTTAAATTCAACTATGTTGGGCTAGGAAATAATATTCCCTTTTATGGCCCAGGAGAGAATACAGAAAGGCTGGAAAGGAGAAAAAAAAAGCAAAGCATGTGACAGTGATTAATGTGGTATAGTAGAAAGATGGCCTAGGAATTTGGGAGTTTCAATTCCAGGCCCACTAACACTAACTTGTTACTACCTTGGGGAATTCACTTCCTAACTCTGAGACTGTTTTCTTTTCTATACCATGAATGCATTGGAGTAGCTGTGTCCAGAGGTCAAGGGGTCAGGAAATTCAGGGAGTCCACGAATTGCAATAATTAAAGTCTGCAATGAATTCATGGACTCAAGCATTCTCTAAGTCAAGGTGGCAAAGATTTGTTGTTATTCTATACAGCTGGCAAGAGTTCTTAGGGAACCTGCCACCTTAGAGGGGTACATGTAAGGTCTATATAGGATAACTATAGTAAAACCTATGCCAATTATGCTAGTTAGGTGAGTCAGGATGGGATTAGGGAGGAGTTGAGGAGTAGTCAGTTCTTAAAGGAACATGCACTTTTAATATGGACTGTGCAGACTTATTACCCAGAATTCACTGGGAAATAGCCCAAGGTGGGAGGGGGCTGCATGGAGGTGTGGTTTGTGTCACTAAGTCAGCTACAGTCAGGGCTGACCAAGCTGTCACCCATCAATGTCATGTTTGACAAGATGGATGTTGAGAGTATACATATGTCCCAAGCTAACGAGGGACTCAGGATGTATATAATGAGGCAGGGAGTTACTTATAGATAGTCTAGTGAAGGATTCATAGGTAGAACTTGCTATTGTACCAAGGGCAGATAAACATTTCTCTGGAGCTTGATCTTGAATGGTTGCTAGGCAGAGTACTGGCAGGGGAGAAGGGGCAGAGATAATCCTCTGAGGCTGGGGAGATTTGAGCCTGGGGAGAAATGTGATTTTACAAACTGGCCTTCAAGCACAGGTACCCAAGCCCCTCATCAGCTGTTCTCTAAGGTCCCTTTCAGCCCTGACATTCTGTGATTCTAGGAGAGTGTCTGCTTCCCACTGCTGGTTAGAACACAGTACGAAAGGAACAAGGACAGATCGGTGAACTCTTCTCTGTTCCAAAATAGATAAGAAATACTAGCTACTGTTTACATAGTGCTTCAAGGCTGACAAAGTCCTTTACAAATATTATCTCATTTTGTCCTCACAGCAACCCTGGGAGGTGTGTTATTATTATGATCTTTTTCCAAATGAGGAAACAGAAATCTGGGAAGTTTAAGGGATTTGCCCAGGATCACACAATTTCTGAGTATCTGAATTTAGATTTGAACTCAGGTCTTCCTGTTCCAAGTCCAGTTGTCTATTTCCTGCACCACCTAGCTCTCTCAAGAATCAAAAATAACTGAGGTCAGTTACTCAAAATTAGATAAACACAAAAACATAAATTTCCTGAAAAGAGACATTATTTGACAAGAAGTGTTGGGAGAACTGGAATGTAGTTTGACAGAAATTAAATTTATGTGATATGAATATTGAAGTTCACACCATCTTAAAAAATTAAATGAAAAACATATCAGGTGTGTTTTAGTCATGGTTAGCAGGAAAATCCTTAACTAAACAAAGAATACAAGGGATTACAAAGGTCTGATTCATGATATGCAGGAAACTAAGAAAATACCTAAGCCTACGAACTATCCCCTAATAGACCAATGGCCAAAAGATATGAACAAGCTATTGACAAAAGAAGAATGGCAAAATATTAACAGCTCCTCCAAATCACTAACACTAAGAGAAATGCAAATCAAAATGCCTCTGAGGGTCAATGTTGTAGGGGCTGAGGAAAAGTAGGTGCACTAAGAAACTATTTGTAAATCTCTGAATTGGCACCATCATTCCGGGAAGTAATTTGGAATTATGCTAAGAAAGAGACTAAAACCACAGTATGGATTTGGAGCCAAAGGACCTGGGTTTAAATACAACCTAAGATACTACCTATTATGAAATGATGGAGTGGGGGGGTGGCTAGGTTGTGCACTGAATAGAGCTCCAGCCCTGGTGTCAGGAGGGCCTGAGTTCAAATTCAACCTCAGACACTTAACACAAAAACTATCCCAGTGACCTCAGGCAGGCAAGTCACTTAACCCTAATTGCCTTGCCCTCCTCCCTCAAAAAGGCAAAAAAAAAAAAAAAAAGATTCAACGAAAATGTCTTTTCCAGCTCTGATTCTATGAATTTATTATCTTCTGACTCAGAGATTCTACTGCTGGACATCTACTTCAAGGAGGTAGATCAGAGTCAGAAATAAAGTTCCCATAAAATAACTGTAGTAACACTTTTTTTATATAGAAGCAAAGACTAGAAACAAAATCAATGACCATGGATTGAGGAATCTGTAATAGAAAGAAATGTAATGGAATATTAATTAGTGTTCCATAAAAATTATGAGTATCAAACAACAACCTTCTCTTTCCCATTGAAAAGAGAAAAGGTCTGTGCTGCTTTTTCAATGACAAAAAAATAAAAAACAAAAAATAAAACCTTAATACAAAGTGAAATCAATAGACCTAGGAAAATATATACAAAATAGCCACAGTGTAAATCCAAGTTTAAAAAATGAAGAAAAAAAACAACACTGTGTGACTAAGCTTAGTCTCCAGAAAAGATAGAACATACCTCAGTCCCTTCTTTGCCCAAGTGGGATGATCACAGGTTCTGAATTCTGCATATTCTGACAATTCGGATTATGAGATGGTTAGTTCTGCCAAAATGCTTTCGTTTCCCCACTATCTGTCATGAGGGACTGCACTCAGAGCAGGAGATAGGAGAGAGATTTCTTTGGAAATAGGAGTGATGTAAAAACAAAAGATAAAAGTGAAAATCCTTGCTTTTCCATAGCCACCTAAAGTCGCACCATTTCAGTCAACTTATTTTTTATAAATATAGGATACATGGGGCTGGGTATTTATTGTTGGGTCAACTCAAATCCATCAGCACTCCTGAGAAAGCAATTCCAATCACAAAATGCACAGAGGATGTCTCCGTGGCATCACCTTTTGATACAGAAGCTGGAAAGGGGACGCGATGGGACGTGTTAGTTGAACCCTCCAGGCTCTTTACCAGCTCTCCCCAATTTCCCTTGTCAATTTCGGCAGGAATCGATCAGCTTTCTACAAAAGCTAACAACAGACCGCTTACTCCAGCAAGTGAGAGTTTCCTCTGAGAAGCAGGGCCTCTGACAGCCCTCAACTCACAGCTCTCCACTCACGTCAGATTCCTCCCACCCCACAACAGGATCCAGCTCAGTTGGGAAGCAGTCTACTTTCCGGTTTCCGTTTTTCTCCAGGTTGCTCGATTTTAAGCAAACAATGAGAAGAAGAAATAATTTTTTTTAAAAAAGGCAAGAACAGCAACAACAACAAAACTCCCAACAATTAACCCTGTAACTTTCCCAGCTAAGAAACTGCAACAAAGAGCAGTCAGAAGGGCAGAGAAGAAATCTCCGGGACTACTGTGGCTGCAGACCAGCCCCCAGCCAGCATGAGGTAAATAAAGGCTTTCTCTGCCTTCTCTCCCCGAATCTCCTTAGTCCCTTTGCCATTTTTTCCAAATGAAACTTTCCTGGCATTCAAGCGTTTGTGCAAGTAAAAGTCCAGATGCAGGAACGAACCGCGGCTCTTTTTAGCTAGCCAGCTCCCAGTAATGCCAGGCAGAAGCATGAAGGGCTGTTTTGCATCAGTTGGACACGGCTCTTTCAAGGGTCAGAGGGAGAGGCAAGAAAGAGAGCCCCGGGATCCAAAGCCAGAATCAGAAATGGAGCTCACCCCTAGAGATGCAGGAAATTTACAAAGCCATTTTTGCAAACTTTGAATAAGGTTTTTTTGATTTGCTTTTGAAACTTCGGAGTTAGAGTGAGTGACTGTCTAAAAAAAAGTCTTTCCAAGTCAAAAAAGAGGTCTACTCTGTTTTGTTTTAGAAATGCCTCAGGTTTTCTAACTTTTGTGGTAATGGGGGTGCAACCATGACTGTACGCCTGGAGCCCTTTGCAATGTTTGGGGATGAGCCAGTCACCCTAACAGCCCAGCTCCTCCCTCCATAGACAAAGAGCTGAGACCTTAAGATGGACGTAACAGTAGCCTCCGGCTGCAGCCCGAGGTTCCAAACCCTACCATCTCTGGGCCCCCACCCCCACTCCCCAACACCCCACCCCACACAACAGGCTGTTTGCAGAGGACTTCCTACAGCTCTCTGTGGCTCGGGTTCTCCTTCCCTGTGGCCCCAGGGAAAGCTGCCCAGAGGATCACAAAAGGGGGTGTGAGGCTTGACAGAGAAAGGGGAGGAGCAAGCTCGCTCTCTCTTTTGAGGACAGAGACAGCCATCTTTTCACTCATCCTAAAGTACCGTTCCCTGTTCTGGCCGAGGGTGTAGGAGGTGTAAACTCGGCCCACCAAAGTTCTGGTTATGTGTGGCTGCTGAGGTCTGGCACCCCTCCCTGTTCCAGGAGACTGCTAGGAGGGAGGTCGAAATCCTGAAATCCTGCCCACGTAGGCAGTGTAGGGCCAAGTTCCACATTGCCTGTTTGCTCCCGAGACCAACCCCTGATCCTTTGGAAGTGGAAAGTGTATAGGCAGGGAGGGGGGAGATTGCATTTTTGTCCCCACGGTCTCCTCTCCCTCCTTCTGCCTTCTCTTCCCCCTCCTTCTCTCTTCTCCTCCCCCTCCACCACTTTGGCTCCTGTTCAGAGTCCAAATTCATGCCTCTGCATCTACGTGAGAATTATGAAAGTTTCCAGAAGTCTCCAGGGCCGCAGAAGAGTTTGTCCAAGTGAATTGGCCATTTAGGGGGTGCCCACCTGCTTGCTCCCTTCAATCCCCTTATTTCAAGCTTTTTTACCATGCATGATTTGATGGTTAACCCTCTCACAGGCCCTGAGCCTGGAGGAACAGCCCCACTGCTGACAAAATTTCCAAGTAAAGTTTGTCTGCACTATTCTACTTACTCTCTCCCTTTTCTGGATCCCTGTCCTTTTTCCATGACCTGTCACCATTGCCTTTGTAGTGCCCCCCACCCACCCAAAAGGGTGATGCAAAGGAAATATCTTTGAACTGGAAGTAATCTGAGTGAGGGGTCTGCCACTAATTTACACTAAGCATGCAATGTGACAACAAGCTTAATTAAATGAAAGGAGAAGGGTATAGTGCACAGTGCTAACTCTGAAATAAGAGAAAACTTCAGCTTGGCCAATTACTGTGTGACCTAGTGCAAGTCACTCAGCCTTTCTGGGCTTTGCTTGCCTCATCTGCAAAATACAACACAATAAACATTTATTAAGCACCTACTGTGTGCCAGGTTCAGTGCTAAGTGCTGGGGATACAAAAAGAGGCAGAAGGCAGTCTCTGCCCGAAGGATTTCTAAGTCTAGGTCTGTGATTTTGTGGCAGCCTAAATTCTGTCTTTCCCCAGGGTGCCTCCATGCACTAAAATTAGCTCTTCCCCATCTCAGGGCCAGCCTCTCTGAGAGAAGCAATTCAGTCAAAGAACGATCTTGCATATGGATTTTGAGTGATGTATATAGCTATGGGGCGCATAGAAACGTAAGTGACTTTAGACTGAGGAGTGGAGGCCTCAGCTATTCCCTACTGCCCCAATATAGCTAAGAGCCCTTGATCACATGAGCCTGAAAGCAGCAGAGCCCATCAGTCAGTGGGCATGCATAAACTTGCACAGAGGACCAAGCAGTAGTAATATTCTTCGCAATTCACCAGCACCAACAGTCCCTTCAGGCTCCCTCTTTGAGACTGGGCAGATCATGATTAGCACAGCCCCTGTGCAAGGATGATGGGCCAATTCGTGAAGAGACTGGGCAAATCAAAGGACAGAAAAACTATTTAGCTAGAAGGGGTCTTAGAGATTTTCTAGTCCAGACAAATGAGAAATGAAGGTGCAAAGAGGTTAAAGGTCTTAGTAGCCATTCCCCCTAAGTAATAGTGTCTCAGTAAATGGTGAAATGGATTGAATGATGGGACTTGAGGCAGGAAGACCTGAGTTCAAATCCAGCCTTAAATACTTGTGACCTTGACCAAGTCACATAACTTCTATGTATATCAGTTTCCTAAACTGTAAGACGGAGCTAAAAATAGCACCTACCTCCCAGAGTTGTTTCAGGGGTCAAATGAGATATTTGTAGAGTTTTAACATACAGTAAGCAGTTAATTAATGCTTATTTTCTTCCTTTGATTTTCCATTCACAGGGCAGAGATTGAGCTAGTCCTTTTCCTTCTCTATCTCTCAATTTCCTCATCTGTAAAGTGAAGAAATTGAATTAGATCATCTCTGTGCTCTCTACCAGCTCTAAAATTCACTAGTGGACTCCCACTTCATAGTTAGCAAAAAGGAGACCCAGAGAAGTTATGTTCTTTGCCCAGGCCATACATGTAGTTAATATTCAGATCAGATGTAGAAACCAGGCCTCTTGCTTCTTCCTCCATTCCTCTTTCAGCTAAATCAGTTTGCCCTTCGTGTCCATCTTTTTAACACAATTTCACTTGTTTAAAAATGTAGAGTAAAGGCAGTGAATTCCTCAACCCTGCCTAATGGGAATGACATCAACCATCCCCACCCCACTCCTCCTCTCTGAAGGGTTGGTTTGTTAGGCCACATGAATCTTTAAGTGGCATAATTTTAGTTTTCATGCTGGAGATGTACATCCATCTATTCATATATACATTATATATCTATATAGTTATATAATAAATATGTGGACACACACATATACATGTATAAATATACATATGTGTGCACGTGCATACATGTATGTATATAAAAGTTTGGAATTAGGGTCTTCCATTTTCCCTTAAATTACCATTTGACTTATACTTCCTATGTGTAAAGCTACCCCTAATTTTGGCCCCATGCCTTGTCTCCTCACCCCCACACTCAGCAGGTGCAACTCTGCCTTAAATGGCTCTGGGAGCCTGTTCTTGCTCCTGATACCTAGGGACAAGTGCACCTGTCATGCAGGAGTTCTTAAACTATCTGAGCTAGCTGCGTATCTTGCTAGAGAAACAAATTATTAAGACTCCTTAGATTACATATCAAAGGGTCCTTTAAATATCATAGAATCATGGAATTCATCTAGTCCGACTCCCCTCATTTTACATTTGTAAAACACTGGAGCCCAGGAAAAAATAGCTTACCCATCACATAGGGTCTTACACTAGCTACAGTCCTCCTCCTTTAGCTGACCCCCGAAATACTTGGTTTGACTGTAGCATTGCAGTCATCTGCTTGAAGAGTTTATCTGTCTGTGCCTAATTCCCATATCACTCAAACATAATTTGCATCCATAAATGTGTCATTAATTGTGTTGCAAGTTTTATTTGATTACAACACTAACCTTTTTCCATACCTTCAGGTTTTCTCTTTAACTGGGTAGTCTAATTAGATCATTAGAGAGAAGAGCCATGTATTTGGGCTATTTTTGTTAAACCTGTGCTGAGGAATCATATTTACATGGAATCGGAAATATAGAGCTTAAAGACACATGAGAAGTCATATAGTCCAATTTCCTCCTTTTCTGATGAGAAAAATGGGCCTAGGTAACTTTTCCAAGGTAAGTAACTAAGACTGGCTAAGTAACTTCCCCAGGGTCACACAGTAAGTGACAAGGCTGAAATTTGAACCCTTACCCTTTGATTCCAGAGCCAACACACTCCTTCCATGTGATGAAACACATCATCTTCTTGGCATGCCTACATTTTGTGTAAAGAAATCATTATAGATATTTTCCCCATTCCAAGCAACTGAGAGAGCCTTCTTTAAAAGGCAGATTATTACAAATCCCTCCTCTGTTTAAGCTACTTATTAGCCCTTTTTGCTCAATTGCCATTGGGAAATTCTAAAACAAACTTGTCTACCAAAAACCCAAAGCATTCATTAGTAGCAGCCTCTGTTTCTCAAATTTCATGTGCATTTGTGACATAAGCTCAGACTGAGTGAAATAATAGTAAATAGCATCTAGTTTGAGTTTTAAGGTTTGTGAAGCACTTTACCTACATTGTTCTATTTGAGTCTCATAGCAATCCTGTGAGATGGTTTTACTATTATTAGAAGTCATTTTATTATGGTTGAAGAAACATAGGTCCAGGTAAAGGAAATTGACCTAGATCATAGACCTTGTGGAATTCGAATCCAGGTCCTCTTTCTACTACTGTTACTAGTATTACTACTATCCTGCTGCTATTCCTCCTCCTCTTCCTCCTTTCACTCCTCCTCTTCCTCCTCTTCCTCCTCCTCCTCCTCCTCTTCCTCCTCCTCTTCCAAGCATCAAATAGCAGAAAGTTACCCTATTAGTTACCAGTTCAGGTCTACAGCAGGGGGTAAAAGTGTTATTTGAAGGGCAAGGAAACTTATGATTCTTTAAATAAGAGATTTCACTGTTTGGGGAATTATTAATCCCTTGTCATTTCCATTGGTTCTTCTAAATTGAAATTGATTTTATCTTTTACAGTCAAATGCCTAGGAATTCCTTAAAAATTATCCTGAGGCAGCTGAAATGCCACTTTACATGGAACTTGCTGAAGGAAGACATTGATCTACTTAATCTGGAAGATACAATAATTGACCAGATTGAATTCCTAGATATGAAATCCAAAGTCACCCTTTATAACCTATTGGCCTATGTAAAACATCTGAAAGGTCAAAATGAGGAGGCGCTGAGGTGCTTAAAACATGCAGAAGAAAGGATCCAGGTGGAACATGCTGACCAAGTGGAAATAAGAAGCCTCGTTACCTGGGGAAATTTTGCTTGGGTGTATTATTACATGGAAAGATTTCCCAAAGCTCAGTATTATGCAGACAAGGTGCAAAAAGGCTACAGGAAGCTTCCAAATTCTTCCCGCTATAAGATAGAATGTCCCGAGGTTTACTGCGAGGAAGGGTGGGCTCTGCTAAAGTGTGGAAGGAAGTATTATGAGAGGGCCAAAGCATGTTTTGAGAAGGCCCTGAAAATAGAACCCGACAACCCTGAGTTTAACTCTGGCTTTGCCATCGCAGCCTATCGCCTGGACGATAAGGAATATTCTTGCCAAAGGGTATCGTCCCTGGACCCTCTCCGGAGAGCAGTGGAACTGAATCCCGACAACACATTTGTCATGGCACTACTCGCCCTGAAGCTGCAAGACCTAAAACAGGAAGCAGAGGGAGAACGGTACATTCGGGAGGCCTTGGAGAAGATGTCCTCACAGCCTTATGTCCTTCGCTACGCAGCGAAATTTTACCGGAGACAAAACTCCCCCAGTAAAGCTCTGCAGCTTCTAAAAATCGCCTTGCAGGCAACACCTACTTCTGCTTTCTTGCATCACCAGATAGGGGTTTGCTACAAAGTCCTGATGATCCTCGTCAAACAGTCGACCAAAAAACGACCCAGGGAAAAAGAGAAAGAGAAGCGGGAGCTGATTCAGTCTGCCATATTTCATTTCCGAGCGGCCATGGAGCAGAATTCCATGTTTGTCTTTGCCTACACAGACCTAGCCAACATGTACGCAGAAGCGGGTCAGTACGAAAAGGCCGAAGATGTATTTCAGAAAGCACTTCACCTGCAGCACGTGACGGACGAAAACAAGCAACAGGTCCATTTCCATTACGGCCGCTTTCAGGAGACTCACAGGAAGTGTGAGGATGCCGCTATGCACCACTATCTCGAAGGTGTCAAGATCAAAGTGGAGTCTTCCATTACCTCCAAACTGATGAGCGCTCTGCAGAGATTGGCCACGCGGCGACTTTACGAGAATGCCGTTGATGTAAAGAGCTGGGGGGCCCTGGGTTTCATTCACAAGCTAAAGGGACAAAAGAGACAAGCCATCGAGTGCTATGAAAGAGCCCTGAAGCTGGATCCCGAGAACGGGGACTACATCAGTGCCCTGTTTGAGCTGCGGCTCTCCTTTTGAGTATCCGGGTTTGTAGCATGCTAGGAGCTGCATTCCCAAAGTGAAATGAGGGGGAAAAAATACAAACCAAGGATGAGCTGGGGATAAGAGCCCTAGGGCAAGAGATAAATCCTGAGCTTTGTGACTTTACCAGTCCCCTGTTTGAGCTGGGACTCTATAAATCCTCCAGTTTGTAGCATGAAACCTAAAAAAATAAAATTAAAAAAAATTTTTTTAAGATTTTTTTTAGGTTTACAACAGAATGTGATCATTTGTAACTATCCCTTATTATGAGCACATATGTTTATGTAATATAAACATATAAAAGGACTAACATGCATGTACTTTAGACAGTAGTTTAACAATGTATTATTTCTTTAGATATACCTTTGGAAAAAGTAAGCATTGTAATTCTATAGGTTTGAATAGAATAGACTATATGGGCTAGAAGGGACCTTAGGGGACACCTAGTGCTTTTTTCAAAGGGGAGGAAATTGGGGCTCAGAAAAATCGAGTGATTTGCTGAGCAAATTAGCATCAGAGCCAGGATTAAGAACCCAGCACTAAGAACCTGTTAACTCCCAGACCAGCCCTTTTCTCCTGTGCCTGACTGCCTCCCTCTTCTTTACAAATAGAATACTTTTGTTCATAATGACACGATCCATGGGATGAAATATACTGCTTGTTTCTAGTCTGTGCCTTGGATATTTTTTTGTGTAAATAAAAGTGCCTTCTGGACCCAAAGTCCTAACAAAATTTGTTCATCTCATTTGCCTCTTGCTTGTTTGTGAAAATACCCAGACCAAATAGGGCCTTCTTCCTGATTTTAGAAAGCTGTCTTAAGTCTCCAAAATAGTTCTCACTTTGTGGCAGTCACCTTCTTGATACATGACCAATATGGGTATCATTGGTTTGAGAAACATCCCAGTGAAACCTAGGTTTGGAAAGCTAGTACACACCAAGGATAAGAAAAGGTCTGATCAGCTGTGTATTGGGGAGAGGGAGTATGGGGGGGGGGGGGTAAGAAAGGAGAGAGACCCACAGACAGACAGAGAAAGAGACAGAGAGAGAGGGAGAGAATCCAAGGTGCAGAATGAGGGCAATGCGCATGCTGATCACTGGAGATATAAATAAATGTGATATATCTTTAGTATAGCATATGTTATAGAGTACCTGGACAGAGAGAAGAAACAGATGGAAGAATCTGAGGGGAAGAGATTGTAGGCTTGTCTCAGAGGCATGAAATAGTGGTGACTGGGAACTTTGAAAACTACTTGGATATCTGCTAGACTCAGCCCTAGAGTGCCCTCTGTCAAAAGCAGAGCAGGTAATAACTTCTTGACACAACATAAAGATAATTTCATCTTTCAAAAGTTGGGAGGCACCAATGAGAGAAACTTCTCATTTGGATCTAATTTTTGGCAACCAGGAAAACTGGTTACCAGAGGAGTAGAAATGAGGAGAATCTTGTTAGGAAGGGACCTTTACTTCCCAGATTTTGTGATGGAGAAGAAAAGGAAAGCAGGGTAGAGTCTGACATGTACCATCAATTTTGGAGAGTAGGTTTCAAAGCATTCAGAAAAAGGATACGTAGGATCTCATGGTCTAAAGTCCTATAGCCTCAGTTTTCTTATTTGTAGAATGAACCTGGTAATAAATAGTACCTAGTTGTTGTGAGAATCAAATGAGGTTGGACAGTTAGACAGAGACATGGGGGGGAGGGGAGGAAAGAGAGAGAGAGACAAAAGGGGAGAGAGAAAGGGGGGAGAGAGAGAGAAAAGAGGGGGAGAGAGAGAGAGAGAGAGAGAGAGACAAAGGAGAGAGACAAAGGGAGAGAGGAAGAGACAAAGGGGGAGAGAGAGAAAGGGGGAGAGAGACAGAATGCTATATAATGCTATATAACTATATATTATATATAGCTATATAATGCTATATAACTCATTTCTTATCATCATCATCATTATTTTTAATTGCAGGGAAAATCATCCCAAGAAAAAATAGGAAACTTTTAAGAATGATACTGAAGACATAAAGAAAAACGATTCCACTGAGAAAAAAAAATGGGAATATTTTTCTGAAGATACGTATGTGGATTATAGGGAACTCATTGACCAGAACAGATTTTTTAAAGCTGGTCCAGAAGATAGAAACAAAAGTATATAACAGAAGATCAATATCGGAATATAAAAAATTATCACAGTCTTGTAAGGATAGTGCCAAGAATGCTTCCCACCTCTTTGGCAGAAAGGTAATAAGCTAGAAGTGTGAAGTGGGACATAAATTTTCAAACACAATCAATGTATGGATTTATTTTTGCTTAATTATTCTTATTTGTTATAAGGGAGGATTTCTTTGGGAAGGATTTTGCAGGAGGCAGCGATAACAAGACCAAACAAACAGAGAAAAGAGTATTATCAATGAATCATTTAAAAACATACAGAAGAGAGCAGAAGGAATTTTAGAAGGGGATACAGAAAAATCAGGGAAGTGTTAGAATTATAATGTTAAATTTGAAATATAATTTTTTAAAAAGATACACAGAGTGATGATTCACAATTTCATATGCTCTTTTCTATTCTTTGAAGAAAAGTTCAAATTTGTGGATTGTTCATGATAATTTTAAAAGTGGGAGTGGAATTTTAAAAATAATGTCAGGAATGCAAAAACGGCAAATAAACATGCTCGTGAAATTTTAAAAAATAGAACAAGGAAAACAAAAAGGACTAGTTGGATTTGAGGACGAAGAATTAGGAGACCAAGAAGTGTGCATATTGAGGGGGAAAGGAAGATCAAAGTAATAAATGATCTCATTCCCATCCATCCCTGCCCAAATCGGATTACTGCTCAGATCGAGGTTACTACTCAGGGTAGGATCGCTGCTCACATTGGTATCACTGTTAGGATAGGATCACTGCTTAGGGTCTGATCACTGCTCAGGATGGGATCACTGTTCAGAGAAGGATCATTGATCAGGGTAAGATCATCCCTGCTCAGCCTGTGATTACTGCTCAGGGTGGATGGGGTCATGACAATGAGGAACAAAGAGAAGTCAAAATTTCCCAGCTCTGATTTTCTTTCCGTTTATTTACTCTGCCTGCTAGAGTGGTCTTTGGTCAAAAAAGGTCAGGGTAGGGTCCAGTAGGTGGCACAGTGAGTAGAGCACCGGCCCTGAAGTCAGGAGGACCGGAGTTCAAATCCGACCTCAGACACTTAATCTGCCATGTGACCTTGGGCAAGTTACTTAACCTCAATTGCCCTTCAAAAAAACAACAACAAAGGACAGTATTTAAAATGGCTAATGCAGAGGCTAATGCAGATAAGTAAGGAGTTAATAAGAGAGTAACTAGCTTGCTGCCTTGAATGAATTCAAGTCACCAGGCCCAGACACACTATAACCAAGAATATGAAAGAATTGATGTGTGTATCTTCTCATCCACTATCACAATCTTTGAAAGACTGTGGAGAAAAGCAAAGGGAGAGAAAGGAAAATTATCTGATTCCCACCACAACCACCACCAAAAAAAGGGGAAAAAAAAGAAAAAATGGAGAAAATTGCCTATGGACACCAAGAATTCTAAAGCTCACGATGAGCTAAGGATGGCAAGGAAAGGCAAAAGAGCATCTGATTTGTTTTCTTGTTCACCTGAGAGGTATAGTGTGGGGAGCACTGGGACTGGAGTCAGGGAGTCCTGAGTTCAAATCCAACCTCAGACATTTACTAGCTGTGTGACCCTGGGCAAGTCACTTTGCCTTTGTCTGCCTCAGTTTTCCCATTTATAAAATGGGCATAATCATAGCACCTACTTCCCTGGGTTGTTGTGAGAACTGAATCAGATATTATCTGTAAAGCATTAAGCCCAGTGCCTAGGGTAAGCATGAAATAAGATGACATTTAATGAGACTAAATGTGTAATTTTATACTTTAAGTCAAGAAATCAACTTCCCAAGTACAAGATTGGAGAAGGATCGCTAGAGAGTAGTTTACCTGATAAGGCCTAGGTGTTTATGGATGACATGTCTCTTCTAGGTCATCAGTGTGATACATCATTCAAAAAGGCTAATCCAATCTTGGATTGAATCGAGAGAGGCACAGCTTCTAGGAAAAAGAAAATGATCATCTCACTGGATTCTCTCCAGGTCATACTACATCTAGAGTATTGTGTTTAGTGGTGGATGAACAGGAACGGAAGGGCTTTGAGTCTCTGCTATAATCAATAAGGATTGGCTACTTCTATATGACCAAACTATTGTACAATGTGAAAGTATTTGCAGATCCTATACATGATTGCACGCCACCATGGGGGGGAGGGGGGGAAGGGAGGGGAGAAAATCTGAAACCCAAGTGATTGGGGAACTGAATCTTGTAAATTAAAAGTAAATGAGTAAATAAAAAATAAATTTAAAAAAAAAAATAAGGGTTGGCTAAAGGAACTGGAGATGTTTATCTTGGAGAAGAAAAGACTCAGAAGAACATGATAGCCACAATTAAATATTGGAAGTATGAGAAATGATGTCTCGTGGAAGAGATATTAAACTTATTTTGGTTGGCCACCAAAAGGAAGAAGTAGGAGGTCTCCGCAGAGATGATTTTGACTTGATATAAAGAAAAACTCTGTAACAATTCAAGCAGAATACGAGGAACTGGTAGTGAATTGACCCATCATTGGAAGTCTTCCACCAAAGGCTGAATGACCTCTTCTTGATGTAGCCCTGGAATGGCCCTTCTCATGGAAAAAATCAAGGTTGGCTTACCTTGTGAGCCAACACTACCAGTGTGTTGTTTTTTAACCAACCAATCATAGGACATATTTGTTCAAAACAAAAAGCAAACAGCATAATAAATACAATGGCAAAAGCAGATTTCCCATAAAGCACAGACAGGGCATACTCTTCCATAGGTTACCACCCTGCCAGTTTGGATTGGTCACATGCATAGAGCATATGTGACTGAGGAGCAAAATACGTGCTGCCAGGAAATGTATGTAGAGAACATATATCTAGGGGACGCATGTAGCCAGAGTAAGCATTTATTAAACACATATACCAGTCACTGTGCTAAATTCTGGGAATATAAATACAACAAAAGAAAGAAAGTCCTTGTCATCAAGCAGAATATATTCTAATGGGGTAAGTGGTGGAGGTTGGTCTAAACAACAGGAAAAATAGTCATGCAGGGGTCATGGTAGCAAAGTCCCAAGAGCACAGCCAGGATGGGAATGAAGCATGACTGACCTGGGCCAATATCCAAAATAGAGGTGCCAGGAGGAGCTCGTGAATGGGAGAAGAATGTCAACATGGTGAAGGAATGTTTCAGAGCAACTCACTTCTCCCTTGCTACACCCCTGCCCGTGTCCTCCAAAGACGTCATCATGTCACTCTATGCTTCTCTTGGCTGGGTTTCATATCTCCACTCTCCACATGTTGCCTCTTCTTGGTGTCTCTTCTGTTCTCCTAACCACTGAACTTCTCCCTGCTATTAGCTTCTGAACACCATAGCTTCAGGGCCACCTGGTGGCCATCCTGGATGCTGTCTGCTATGGTACAGAGACAAGATCTCTCTCCGTGATTTCGACTCTCTAGTCATAACGAGACTATGAGTCAACATACTGGACAGTAAAATAAAAGACAGTATGCCTCAGGCTAAGAGCAAGTCTATTTTTTTAACTCCCTGTTTCTGGGGTCAAATTGAAATCTGTTATATAACTCTCTGCCTTAGGGTTAGAAATCCCTTATGCCTCCAGTTTAACCTTTCTAGTGATCCTGTGTCTCCCCAAACCCATTTCCAAAGGCTCTGTCAAAGAAACCCCACAAGAGCTAAATGGAAGTAGAGGTTACAAACCCCATTTCATCCCAAATTCCTCTTTGGGATGGCATACTAATTAATTTAATGCCAGTAACTTTGAGGTCTTCCCCCTCCCAGAAAACAACTGCTATTTATACTCATTCTAAGCCATCAAAGCCTAAATGATGAGCTTCAGAGGCTGGGACTTGGGGCTATTATTAATCATTCAAGAGAAGCCAAAGTGATTTGGATTTAAAGGCATAAGTCAAGTAGCGTCAGCATCTTCCCAGTACCTGAGGCTAGCAATCTAGGAATCATCCTCAATTCTTTACTATCTCTCACTCCCCATATCCGATCAGTTGCCTAGGTCTTCAGACTTCATCTTTAAAATATTTCTTGAATAGTCTTCTTTCCTCTGAAACTGTCAGCACTGTGCTGCATGCCCTCTCCTCAACCCTAGACTAGTCCAATAGCCAGTTGGTGAGTCTGCCTGACACAAGCCTCTCTTCCTTTTAGTTCACCTTCTCACTCACTAAAGTGTGGGTCTGACCATGCCACTCCCCCTACTAAAAAAACTCCAGCAGTTCCCCATCATCTCCAATATCAAATATAAAAATCCTCTGTTTGACTTTACCTTTCTAACCTATATCCCCCACCCCCATCCTCCAACACACACTTTCCCAGTTTTCTTATACCTTAAACTCCTATGTGTAATCTCTGATCCAATGATACTGTCTTCCATCTTCTGACTCTTGGCATTTTTACTGTCTCTCTCTCATGCCTGGAATTCTCTCTCTCCTCTTCTCTGTCTCCTGGCTTCTCTGGTTTCTTTTCAAATCCCAGACAAAATTCTGCATTTTACAGAAAACCTTATCCTTCTTACTTCTAGTGCTTCCTTGCTTAATTATTTCCTATTTTTCCTGTACATGTTGTACTTAGTTGTTTCCATGTTGTCTTCCCCATTAGACTGTAAATTCAAGAGCAGAGATTGTCTTTTGCCTTTATTTGTACTCCCCAGGGCTTAGTAGGGTATCTGTCATTGATAATTATAAATTTTATAGTGATACCATTTTTATAATGATAAGGCTCCAAAATATGGAATTACTTAAGCTAAGTGGTCCTAATGCCCATAGAGGCACAGAGAAAAAACATACAGTTTGGATTTTTCCACTGTTAACGCGAAAGCAGATAAGGTTTACAACTTTCGTTTGGATGAACTCTTGACCTGCTTCTGGAGCTTTGAGTCATTCTCTGAAATCTTTTAGGCCCTTTCACCAGTTTTTGGGCCCAGTAAAGAAACTCCCCCACCTGGCTTTCACCTAAGCCTAGTAACTGTAAGGGACCCTGAGAACTTTTCCACCACATCTGGGTCTGACTAGGAATGCTCCCTCCTACGTCTAGAAAGGATTCCCTGCTCTCAACAAAGCTCATTTATAGGGCATATAATCTGGCCACTTGAATCCCAACTTTGAACGTGTTTCCTCCCCAACATGTCTCCTGAAACAGTAGGATAGTGTTATCCAGGCAAACAGAGACCATGCATCATACCCCAAAGGATGGGCTGACATTTCCAACTACATTTTGGAACTAGAAACTGCCCACAGATTGCAATGGTTCCACCAGCTGGATTGAATAATCCTGAGTGGACCCCAAGATTTGACATGCAAGTGTTTAGAGAGAGAATGAGTTATTTTTCATAGGCCTAAACACTTTCTTTCTCAGGTCCTACATAATCAGCCTCAACGAAAGTTATGGTCCCCTGATCCATATATTATTTATGTAATTATTTATATATGTATAATTATTTATACATATGCTATGACTAAAATGGGAACCTTTTTCTTCCACACCATCAAAGTCTTTTTTTTTTTTTTAATCCTAGGGTCCTATAGTTCAAATATCAGGACACACAACTGGAGATATCTTTGGCAGTGAACTGTGTGAAATGTGACATAAGTATTAGCCACTCTATAACTACCATAGAGGGCTCTGGACATGTACCAGGCTCAGGATAGACCATGTCTTATATACCTAAAAGGTAGAAGAGCATCAGGTTGGACTATGTACACTAGGAATGATATGAATTACAAGTCCCCTTAAGGGTAATTATACTAGTCCTCTTAACCCTATTTTTAGGCCTATACTACTGCAGAAATATATCTCAGAGATACAAATGAATGGAAGCTAATCTAACTTTGACTACACCACAGATTGCTGTTGATTGAATGAAAGAGAAGAGAAGAAACAAGCATTTCCATACTGTCTACCACTTTGCCTGGCACTGGGCTAAGTGCTTTTCAAATATCTCATTTTATCCTCACAACAAATCCTCATCTTACAGACGAAGAAACTGAGGCTGACAGAGATTGAATGACTTGCCCAGGGTTACAAAGCTAATTAATAAATGTCTATCTCAGGTCACATTTGAATTTAGGTCTTTTTTGACCCTAAGCACACTATGGCGCCACCTAGTGGCCCTTAGAGAAGCAGCAGTGGTCATTGAAAGATGCCTAGAAAAGGGAAGTCTGCATAAAGACTTTGTCAGGCAACTCCAAAAGACTCATGATGGATAATGATATCCACATCCAGAGAAAGGACTCTGGAGTCTGAATGCAGATGAAGTGTACTATTTTCTCTCCTTATCTTTTGTTGTTTTGTTTCTTCTTTCTTGTGGTTCCTCTCATTGGTTCTAATTCTTCTTTACATCATGACTAACGTGAAAATATATTTAATATGAATGCGTAAGTAGAGTCTATATCAGATTGCACACCGTCTTGGGGAGGGGAGAGGAGAAGGGGGGTGAGGAAATCTGAAACTCAAAATCTTATGGAAGGGAATGTTAAAAGCTAAAAATAAATTAATTAATTTTTAAAAAATAAAGATTTTGTCAGGGAACCTACTTGCATGAATGCTCTTTTTGTGACTCTCCCGAAGCAAGGCCCACACTTAATATGGGATGACACCCACGTGCAAAATGAATAGTATGGGTTGACCTGCAATGCCATATCAAATATAGCACCTCTATGGATGCATGGTTATTGGTGGGGGGCAAGGGGTAGGAGGGGTGTGGAATAATTGGAAAGAAAGAGAATCATGGCAAGAAGGGAACAGAAAGACAGAAAAAGCTTTGAATGGCTCCTGGGAAGCTGAGCTGAGTGGGAAGTATCTAGTATGCCCTGAGTTTCCATGAGAAAGCCATGTCATATGGGATGATAAAGTTGCTCAATCTCCATCTCTAGAATAGTCCCATTTGGTTCAGGGTGTGGTAGACAGAGGCCAAAGCTGGAAGACCAGTTCAGATGGGAGCACTCCCAGCCAGCTAAGATTACATTACCTGGGGAATCTTCGTTTCTCATGCTTGCTAATCTTTAAAAGCCAAACCATTTTTCCTTTCCTACCTGGTCTTCTCCCTTGAGTACCTCAATCCTCCTCTTACTCATACTGTCCACTGACCATTGAGCTTACCAGTAAGTGTTAGGAGGTAAGCAAGTAAAATTCCTCCTAAGGAATTTCACTGTTGTGAGGGGATTCTTAATAGAGACAACTCCAAGTGTCTCTGAATGGTGTTTCCCCCAGAATGCACAGGTCCTAATATAGCTCTATGTTAGAAGTTTTGGTACCAGAAATGTCCCTCTATGGACAGGTCCTCAGACACACCATTCCCCCAAACCCAGGGAAGAATCTTTTCAGAAGATCTGTCACTTCCCTTACACATCCATTAACAGTCAAACCGCTAAAGTCACCTAACACATATACACAAAGAGTATAAGAATCAGAGGGAGAGAGACAGAGAGAGAGAGAGAGAGAGAGAGAGAAGGAGGGAGGGGAGGAGGGAGAGAGAGAGAGAGAGATGGTATAGGTTAATGCTACTTGCAGCTGCTGTGGAGGTGTAAGACCAATAACACCAGCACACAGGAGGGCTGCCAGCACAGGTTCTTTCATCAGCTTTTCTAAAGGAAAGACAGCTTCAAGGGGGTCAACAATCTTACTTTAATTAAACAATGAGAAAGACATATAAGTAGAGAGAAGTGAGAATCCAAAAGAGAATCCAGTAGACAGTTGAGACTCCAACTGTCTAAACAAAGTAATGGATACATAATCACCAAACCAGGGAGCACCAACATCTGGGTTCACAAAGCTGTGGGGAGGCCTTAACAACATTTATTCATCTGGTCAAATCACAAAGGCCCTCAGGAGAACATTCTTCCCATGAGTGAGTCCCAAAGCAAAATACCAACCTCCAAGAACATATAGTTTTCAAACAAAGACTTGGCATATGATTGACTTAGTACCCAAAAAGCTTGAAAATCTATGTGCCTCAGGACTTAATTGGATCTACATGGCCCAGAGCCTGATTGGCTCTACACAAGGGCTCTATGTGACTCAGGATGTGTCACAACTGTGAAGTGGGCCAGAGCTCAAAGCAGCAAGATATCCGTGATTGAAATACCTATGTACCTTTAGACCTCGGAACATGGTCCCTGTTCCAAGGGAAAAAGGAACACATGTGGTCACATAGTCCTATTAATGGATGAGGAAAATCTTATATTCCATTAACCCTACACATGGCATCACCTCCTTGATGTCTTGGTCCTCTTAGAGAATGAAGGACAAGCAATAAGCTGTGTGAGTAGAAAAAGAGCTGCCCACTGGGTACCAAACTGTAACAGGCCAGTTAGACAACACAGTTTCTGTCCTTCCTTCCTTCCTCCTTCCCTCTCTCCCTTCCTCTCCCTCTCTCTCTGTCTCTGTCTGTGTCTCCGTCTCTGTCGGTCTGTCTGTCTGTCTGTCTCTCTCTCTCTGTGTCTCTATCTCTCTCTCTCTCTCTTTCTGTCTCTCACTGTCTCTCTGTCTCTGTCTATCTCTGTCTCTCTTTCTCAGTCTCTGTCTCTGTGTCTCTGCCTGTCTCTCTCTCTGTCTCTGTTCTCTCTCTCTTTCTTCTAAGGATAAACAAACAAAAGACAAACACCCACACCAACAACATCTGCATCCTGTGGTGAAGGAAGGATACTGGGAAAGCCGAAACTGTAAGTGCAGATTCACTGGGTCTGTACAGGACAGCTCAGATTGTGTCACACGCATGGCAGCAGGCTATGATCCTGTGAAAGCCAATTAACTCTGCTCTGATCCTCAACCAGAACCTCCCTTTCACCCTCAGCCCGTCATTTGATAAATGTACAAATTTTAATGTAAATTAGGTGAGTATATGGATGGACCAATATCAGCCTGTTTTCCTGACTAGCACAAAATGACTAGAGAGCAGCTCAGTAGCATCACTTAATTTACATTAAGTGCTTTGTGAACCCTAAAGCACTATGTATGTTAGATATTATATATTATACCGGAGGCAGCTGGGTGGCTCAGTGGATAGAGCATTAGGCCTGGGGTCAGGAAGACCTGAGTCCAAAACCAGCCTCCAACACTAACTAGCTGTGTGACCTTAGGCAAGTCACATAATTTCTATTTGCCTCAATTTCCTCATTTGTAACATGGGGATAATAACAGTACCTAATTCCCTGGGTTGTTGTGAGAATCAAATGAGATATTCGTAAAGTGCTTAGCCCAGTGCAGGTGTCCAGAGTACATGCTCCCTCCCCAGCAAGTTTGTTTTCTCCCAGTGACTTGTGCCTCAAGGTTTTGAGGTCTTGGAGCAGGTTTTCACCCCTTTAGTTTCTGTTTCCCAGGCAGTAATCAGTTGTACTTTCCACTTTCTATTCCTTCCTCCCACTTCATGCTCATCTGTGACGTGCTAGGCTCTTTTTATAAGCAGTTGTGTGCAAGGATCAGCCACTGCAAGCTAAGAATCTGCCGACGGTGTCCCTCCTCGGTCCTGAGAAAGCACAATTCAGAGCAGCCCTGCGGACCGCTACCTGAAAAGCAAGCCTAGCCTACGGTACTGCAGGACGCTGGACCGGTGGGCAATAAACATGAGGTAAATGGCTTTCTTTTCCCTTTGTTTCTTTCTCCCTAAAATGCAAATTACTGCAGGCAAAGATCGTCCAACCAAATATTCCTCTTGAATTCTAATCACTGAGCAATCTTGTGTTCCACGAAGGCAGATGATTGTGCATTGCATCTTCCAATATTTGCTTAGTCATAGTCCATTAACACAAACAAAAACCCAGTACCAGGCTGCTTTATAGTTGTTGGGGTTGGGTTTTTTCCCTCACTTTTCAGTCATCTTTTCTGACTGAGACTGCTAGCTCTCCTTGAGAAAGCCGAGAGAGCAGCTCGCCTGGGCTAAGATAGCTCAACGTTTCAGAGAAAGGTCAATTTCTGAAAAGGAAAGTACTGGCAGTAGGAATTCTCTTCCACACTTGTCAGGGGGTTGCAGGGGGAATGCAAGATTAATAAGTAAGGCAGGGCAGTGGTTGGGGGAGGGAAAATTTCTTTTTGCTTCTGTTTTTTTTTTTTTAATATCAAGGGTAAAAATTAAACTGATTGTCCCTGCCATGTCGAAAAGTGCCCACCCAGAAACTGTAAATCTCTTGGGGTGAGGGATTTATCTTCCTTTTTTTTTTATAAGTAGGACTTTTGAAAGCACTGCACTACAATTTACCCAGCTAGCAGCTTAATCAATGTATCCTTAGTGTGGGTGAATGCAGAGCTATCAGGGCCCCTCCATGGGGTCCTAGGTAAATTCCAGATATCTGTGCACCAGAGATAAAGCCAGGACTGTGCTCAGTAGCATCCTCAAGCTCCTGGGACCAGAGAGCAGAGAGTTAACAGTTGGTATGCTGTTCTCTGCTTGCAGTGGTATGTCTCCTCATTTTCAGTCATTTCTTGCCATTGCCTGCTTTAAGACCCAGTTCCAGCAGATTCCTCTGCTCTGGGAGGATTTTCCTGACTCACCCAGTCCTGCTTGAACCAGTCCCTTACTTTGCACGCCATTGGTACAGTTCATTCTGCTTTTCCTGCATGTTATTGTTTTGTCCCTCTCTCCCATGTCAATCATGTATCTCTAATTCTTTTGGTAACACCCAGAGAGCACAGAGTCCACACTACTTTTGTGTACCCTTCATAGCAGCTTTCATGAGGCTTAGGAAATGTTTGTTTGGTTTTTTTTTTTTTCCCCAAAGTGGTGCACACCATGGAAAGAGTTCAGGGAGAAATGTATTTTTCTGAGCACTAGGTCATGGCAGAGGCTCATCAGAGGTAAGAAACAAGGTAGAAACAGTCAACATAGGTGGTCCAGGATGAAGCCTAGATAAAGAGAAGGTTAAAAAGCAAGGTTACTTCCAAGTGCGAGACGTGTTCCTCAGTTCACAGTCATGTGTAACCTCAAAATCGCTGTTTAAAAGTGGCACTAAATCTCTCTTCTTTGCAGAGATGGGATACCATAGTATCATACACCTTCAGACATGGATGGTGTAATAGGTAGCTTTACTAACTTATTTTTTTCCTCCTTTTTTTATTCTTTAGTCCCAGGATAACTCTCTGGGGAGAGGGTGAGGGAATACAATTAGAAATGAAAGTGACAATAAAAAACAAAAGAGATTATCTTATAAAGTAGTGCTAAAATATACAAAAAAATTTAAAACTGACTCTATAATAAAATCTTAGCTCAAGGTGTCCAACCCATATCTGTAGCCCTTCAGAATTTCATTAGTACCCTTGGCGGGGGAGGGGGGGAGAGAAATGCCATTACAAATCATATTGTCCTTAACCCAATCTTCCACTTCCTTCAACACCGTGAAGCATTTGGCACTTCACACTAGTACTTCCCTTATTAAACCTTTTACTCCTTTGGTTTCTAAGGCACCACGTTGGTTCTCTTACTTCCTAGACTACTCTTTTTACTCTCCTTTGACTGGAACCACTTTCTTCTCCAGACCTCTAAACATAAGCATTCCCAAAGTTCACCCTTGTCTACCTGCTCTTCTTTCTTGACGGTTTCTCTTGCGGATATCTGACCCACTCCCAGGCATCACTTCTATTCTGATGATTTCCAAATCTCCATCCCCAATCTGAAATTTTCTCCTAAGCTTTGGTCCATTGCTTTCAAGTGCCTCTAGGAATATGTTGTTCAGTCTTATTTCACTCCTTGTGACCCCATCTGGGGTTTTCTTGGCAAAGATACTGGAGTGGTTTTCCATTTCCTTCTCTAGTTCATTTTACAGATGAGGAACTGAAGTGAACAGGATTAAGGGATTTGCCCAGGGTCACATACTAAGTGTCTGAAGCTAGATTTGAACTTGGGAAAATCAGTCTTCCTGTTTCCAATCCCAGCACTCTATGTATGGTGCCATCTAACTTCCTCTGGGAAACTTCTACCTATATGTCCCACCAGCATAATGAATGTGCTTGAAAATGAACTAAAATCAGAATCATCCTCCTTTTCCAAAATGCAGCTTCCTCTCTACACTTCCCTGTTTCTGTCTAATTTAGAAACCTGGCTTGTGAAGTCTAGAGTCAACCATATTTCTTTTTCTCCCTTTACTATAGTCAGTTACTAAGTCTTATTGAGCCTTCTTCCATAATGGTAGTAGCAACATGGTGTAACAGGAAGAACACTTGAGTTTGGAGGCAGGACATCTAAAGTCCAGGTCAAAATCTGTTAATAACCAATGATTATTATTAATTATAATTAATATCAATAATAATAATAATAACAAACAATAATAATTAATCTCCCATTATTACCATGCTATGATTCAAGTCTATTTTTCTTGATTCAGTTCCTTACTTTCATTACCAAATCTAGGGCTTCATAGTCTTATATCCAGGCTGTTCCAAGTCTCCTAACTGGTCACCTTAGTTCCCATCCTACAAACCTACAAACCACTTTCAGACTAATCTTCCTAAAACACCATTTTCTACACATCAAAACTGTCAGCTGCCTGGATGTGTGGGCTGAGGGAGGATCTGATAGCAGTTACTGCCCAGAAGTGGAGGGCTCTTCCAGTAAAGAAATGTGCTCCACCCCTCTAGATATCAGTGCCTTGCGACAAAGTCCCTACTTTTTACCTCACCCAACACCTCATATAACTCTGCCGTCAAATAGAACTAATCTTTCCTTAGCTCCTGGCAAGGATAACACAGGAAATGCATGCCACTTTATTGAACATTCAACATCATCATCACAATCCTGGCAAAGACAAGATCCACATGAGACTTTCAGCAGTTCCACAAAAGGGTCTGGTTGACTACCATACCAACCTAGAGGCTTCAACCTCATTTTTCCTTCCATTGCTGAAATATAGACTGGGACCAGTTTGTGAAAGGCTTTAAAAACTAAACAGAGATTATATTTGATCCTAGAGTCATTTGGGAGCCACTGGGGTTTATTGAGTAGGAGAGTACAATGGTCAGATTGTGATTAACGAAAATCACTTTGGCATCTATGCAAAGGATGGACTGGAGTATGGAGACCAATTGAACTTGGAAACAAATTAAGAAGATGTTGCAATAATTTAGTCAGGGGGTGGTAAGGATCTGAACTATAGAGACAACTGTATTAGGAGAGAGAATGTATGAGATTCAAGAGATACTGTGGAGATAGAAACAGCAATATTGTCAGCTGACTGGATATGCGGGATAAGGGAGGACATAAGGATGACAGCAGGTTATAAACCTTGGAGAATGGAAGAATGGCTGTGCCTTTGACAGAAATACGGGAATTAGGAAAAAGTTAGGGGCTAGTGTGAAGATATTTAATTATGTTTTGGACATGTTGAATTTTGGATCCCTCTACCACATACATTTTGAAATGCTCAATAGACAGTTGATGATGCAGTATTGAGAGATGGGCTGGATATTTAGATCCAGGAATCATCTGCACAAAGACAATAATTAAATCACATCCCATGGTATCTGATGAGGTCACTGAGAGAAAGCACAGAGAGGAAAGATTAAGGGGTCCAGGGCAAAGTTTCAGGAACACCTACAGTTAAGGAGACATGATATAAATGATGAGCCAGCAAAGGAAGATGAGGAGCAGTTGGATGAGTTAGGAGAACCAGAAGGAGGTAATATGAAAGCCCAGAGAGGAGAGTATGTAAGAAAAGAGAGTGGTCCACAGTGTCCAATAAGGAAGAGAGGTTGAGAAGGAAGGGAACTGAAAAAAAATAAGGTCATTAGATTTGGCAATGAAGAGTTCATTTATAACTTTGGAGAGACTATTTCATCGGAGTCATGAGATCAGAAGACTAACAAGTGAAAGGAGAGGAAACAAGAGGTAAGCAAGCATAGACAGTTTTTTCTAGGAATATAGCTGAGAAAGGAGAGATATAGGATAATAATTCAAGGGGATGTTAAGATCTAATCAAGTGTTCTTATTTTAATATTTTTTAAGGGAAGGGCAATACTTGGGCTTATTTAAAGGCAGTAGCAAATGTATCAAAAGACAGGGAGATGTTGATGGATCAAGATGATGAGGTTGTAATCTGCTAAAGAAAATGGGAATGGCTGGGATCATAGGCACACATAGAGGGGTGGGGCCTTGGCAAGGGGAAAGACCATGTCTTTAACTGAGACTGAAGGGAAGGAAGAGAGGGTGGATTAGGAGGATGTCAAGGGGTTTTGAGATGAAGATAAAGGGAAAAAATGAGAGCTCATGTCAAATATCCTTAATTTTCTCAGGTCCCATACCTATACCTATTTTAACTAATAAAAAAGAAAGATTAGGAACAGAAGTCTAGCATAGTGGATAGAGAGGTGGCCTTGAAACCAAGATTTAAATTCAAGTTCTTATACATACTAGCTATATGACCCTGTCTAAGTCACTTAATTTCCCAGTGCTAGAGTTAACTCTCTGAGATCATAAGGTTCAGGGAAGGTACTAACCTGCCTTGTTAGAGAGTTTCCTTTTCTGAAAATTCCCTGTACCAGTGAAATCACAGGTCTAGGGTCTATCCCTAAGGCAAGGCATAAGGCCTACTATGAGTCACAGAAGGACAAGAACATGGTGGAGCTAGGGCTACATGGGAAGAATACAACCAGGATAGCTCATAGGCAGCTTCTCACCAGAACCCTGGACCAGTATCTCAGCAACAAGGCATCATCTGTCCTCTCCACACCTTAGGCCAGTTCAGTGACCAGACAAGGATCAATGGTTTGGACCAAGTTCTTACTCACACTTATCTGATTGGTTTATCATATCTGATATCACAGTAAAAGACATGCCAGGAATTGGCCAGGAGATCTCTATTCTGATATAAACTTAGGATATGGTCTATCCCTTTCTCATACCCAGGTTACAGGGTGATAAGATCCTATGAGTCAGAACTGAAAGAAACCTTAGCTATTAATTAGTTTAAAGCCTTTCATTGTACAGATTTGCAGTAGGGGCCCCTTCTTTTCATCTCAAAACTCCTTGACATCATGCTCCATTCTCTCCTCCTTTCCCTCAGGTAGCAGACATAAGCATCTTTTTGTAGAAGGGGCCCAGAAGGAGGAAGTGACCTGCCAAAATATACAAACAGGGAAAATCTCTCTCCTTCTTCCTAGCCCCCCTATTTTTCCTTCTCTTAACCACCCATAAAATTCAGGACTTAATTTTTAAAAATTATATTTATTGGGTACAATTTTATACTTCTTGTCATTGATTTTAAAATCCAGTGGGTGGAAACTTTTCAATTTCTAAAATAAATCAATGTTGTTATTTTTTCCTTATGTGGTCCTCAATTTGCTTATGGTATCATCACCTTCGACAGAAAAAAAAGTTTCCCCGACCCTGTCTGCTTCACAAGAACAGTTTTTCAATCAATAACAGGCATATTTATGAAATATTTCCAATCCTGAGGGAAAAGTAATAAAATAAAATGGAATATATCTAACGTATTAATAATATACCTCTAATTTTACTTCCTGCATAAATGTTACCTGCTTCATATTTCCCTAGCACATTGAAGAAATTACTTATAATAGTAACTAACATTTACACAGGGATCACTGTGTGTCAGGCACTGCGCTGTGTTTTATAATTATCCCATCTGATCCTCACAAGAACCCTGGGAATAGGTGGTGTTATTATTCCCTTTTTACAGATGAGAAAACTGAGGCAAACAGAAATTAAGAAATTTGCCCTATTTGCAGATCCTATATTTGATTGCAAGCTGCGATGGGGGCGGGGGGGG
>CM053589.1:141305451-141342228 GCA_028646515.1 Pseudochirops corinnae
TGTGTGTGTGTATGTGTGTTTCTGTCTTTCTCTGTTTCTGTCTCTCTCTGTCTCTCTAGCTCTATCTGTCTGTCTGTCTCTGCCTTTAATTTCCTTACCTGAAAAATGAGAAGATTGGATTAAAGCAGGGATCTTTAACTTTTTGTGTGTACTGGACGCCTTTGGCAGTCTGGTGAAGCTCATGGGCCTCTTTTCAGAATAATGTTTTTAAATACATTAAATAAAATTCAGAGAAATACAAAGGAAACCAATTTTATTAAGACATAGTTATCAAAATATTATCAAAACAAGCTAACGGACCCAAATATAATATCCCCTAGAGATGATCCCTCAGATCCTCTTTGTTTTTAATATTCTGCAATAAATCGATGTCCCACCTCAAGAAGAAATTCTTCATACAATCCACTGAGAAGGTGGTGGCCCGGCTTTTGCTAGCACACTCCCAGTGACGATGTTCTCATTTCTCTATGAAGAAACTTCATTCTGTTACTGCAGGATGCTAATTGCTAAATTCTATATACTGTGTCACAGTCTGCCAGCTCTGACTTTTTCTCCTTGCTTCCAGCTCTGCTAGAATAAGTCTAATCCCTGTTCAGTAAGGCAAGCAGCCCTTCAAATATTTGAAGATAGTTATCATGTGCTCCTCAAAGCTAAACCTCCTCATGTCCTACCTTCACTCTTCACCTGATAAGGTCTCTATCCAGGCTCTCTCCTCTCCTGGCTGCCTTTTGGATGTGAACTTTCATCAGTTTCTTTGAAACATAGTGTTCTGAACACACCCCTCCCAATGTGCTCAGTAACAGACAGTCTGTCTAAAAAGCATCTTTTCCCTCATTCTGGGCAACATGTAGAAAAACACAAGAGTTTTTGTTGTTTTTATTTTTGTCAACTGGACCACATGTCAAGTTTGAAACCTACTACGAGTCAGAGCACTTTTTTCACCTGAATAGACTCAGCTTTGTAAATCCTTCTTCAATTACTCCAGTTTATTGTCATCTCTCTATTCCCAGAACCTATCAGAACAATCTCCCTAAATGAGCACTGTATAGTGGAAACATGGCTAGACCAAGAATCCAAAGGTCTGTGTGGATTCTAATCCTGATTCCTCCAGTCAGTCAGTTAGTCTAATAAACGTTTCTTAAGTGTCCATCATATGTTAGCCACTGTTCTAAGCCATAAGGATATAAATACAATTTTTGAAGAGACAGTCACTGCCCTCAAAAAGCTTACAATACTGACAAAAGGAAGCTGCAAGGGATGGGGGAGGGAGAGAAGGTACTAGCAAGGTCACCTTGAGCAAGTCACTTCACTTTTCTGGGTCTCTCTTTCCTCATTTGTAAAAAGAGGGAGGTAGAGCATGCTCTAGTTCTGAATACTATAATCTATCAATTCCAAACCCATACATGAGCCTTCCCTAGAAGAGCCTCTGCATCAGTGGAAAAGAATGAGGCAGATTATCCTAATTGAATTTTAACTGTGCTTAGCTAAGGCTACTTCCTACCCTAAATCACACCTCTTCACCAAGGCTAACATAAAAACCTGCTAGATTCCATGAAATTGGGCTGAGCCCATATAAGATTTCCCCCATTTGGGTGAAAAAAACACCTGAGAGGCAAACCTGCCTCTCCTTGCTTCTGTTCACATTCTCTCCAACTGCTGAAAAGCAGAGAGAGTAGCCAGCTCATCTTATGAATATTGTGGGTTAGTTCTAGAAAAGCCAACACTTTCCCCTATGCTTCTGATATGCTAACTATAAAATAGAACAGACCCTTCCAGGTGTTGGCAGGGTGTGCATCTTCAAGAAGGCTTAGTTAGATAAGGGAACTTCAAGATTGACAAAGTCAAGACCAAGTCCCTATCTATCCTCTAATCCTTCAATCTGTCTCACCCAGACACTTATCCAGCCTGTCCCAATGGAAAAGACAAACTCTCCTGGAAACAGACTGCTCACCATCTGGGCCTCCCACATTTCTAAGCAAAGATCACTTTGACACAGGAAAGCCCCCTCTGGGCCTCCCTACTCCGTGGGTCACTTTGCCTATTGTCATATGAAGTTTTTCAGACACACGTAAACCTTTACCAAAATAAATACATAAGTCTGTAGCTGGGTATTGACTCGTCTCATTAACACACAGATTGGATTCATAAATTATCATTACCTCAGAAACAAATATTCTTCACTGTTTGGGAAGTTGATTGTATATAGAAGCTGGGGACCATCCACTGGACAGTCAGACAAGAGAAAATTACTATTGCCTTTGACAAGTGGTGAAGGGATAGATTTAGATAGGGACAAGTCTTTAAAAATTAAATAAAATTAAGTCCAACTTTTCCAAAAATTATATTCTTAGACTTTTAGAGAAAGAAAGAATAGTTCTCCCTTCAAAGATTGCTGACTGTTGACCTAATCCCTTTAGCTCCAAACTGCTATTACACACACACACACACACACACACACACACACACACACACACACACACACATGCTACACATTACACTAATATTGTAAGCAGATAGACAAGTACTCTCAGGAATGACTTTGGGCAAGTGATTTTCCTTCTCTGAGTCAGTTTCCTTATCTGTAAAGTGGGGATAATCATATTTGTACTAACTGCCTCACAAGGTGGTTGTGAAGATTATACAAGTCAATAAGCCATAAAAATATTATTGTTGATATTTTTATTGTTATTATATTTGTTTTCACTCTAGTGTTTCTCTGATGTCCTATCCAGACGTGAGGATGGGACTAGATTTTCAAAGGCTGACTGGGGAAGCAGAGTACAGCTCTGAGAGATCTTACTAAGTGGTAAAAATTCAAAGATGGGCCCTAGGATGAGTTAGATGGCAAACCTGCCTCGCTAAGTTCAGAGACATTCATCACCAGAAATATGTTTGATTTTTTTTTAATTAACTTCTGAAATTGTTTTCTAAAGGATGTACTTTGTGTCCAAGGAGTTATTACCCACAAAGCTTAAGTCACTACTCTTTAGAAATATTGACATGTTTTAAATGTTGTTTTTTGTGGACTTTTCATGTAGATTCTGATCTTCAGTGGCAAGTACACTCATCCACCAAAACACTTTTAATGTGTGATATACTTTGGACCACTGAGGGGTCACAGAGCACATTTGGAGATCTCTGACCTTGCCTACTGAACTCAAACAAAAGTATTCTGTAATGATGGTTTTTTCCAGAACTTCAAAGTCCTTCTCCATGTTTGCCATCTCACAAGTTCTCAGGTAGTTATGGTCCAGTGGGATGATGACTGGTGCAAAGGCCTCAGTTAATAGACCAGAACAGAGTCAGGGGAAGCTCTGAGTGGGAAGGAAGGAAGGATATGTGTCTGTGCCAGGACAGTGCCTTCAAAGGAAATATCTCCTTCTATGCTACCTTTCACCTCACTTCTCATAAAGAAGTATAGGGTGACCGGGGTAGAAATAAGGCACAGTTCCTCAATGGTCTATATTCATTATTGTTAAATGTGACAATTTCCAATATAATACATATTTATCATACACTGGGGACATATTCACTAATCACTAACGATGGGCAAGGTTAGGCCCAGTGGGACATATAAAGTCTACTACCATTAAGTAAGGGGAGAAAAGATATGGATACAATTACACATTAACACAGGGTAGAATAGAGAAGGAGTAAGGATGATGGACCCAAAGCTGGAAGGTCAATAAGGCCAGTTCCCTCATTTTATAAGTAAGGAAAATTAGGCTAAGACCTAAGTAACTTGCCCAAGGTCACACAGGCACAAAGTATATTTCAATTTGAGATAAGGAAGAAATTGCTATTCTGGGGAGATCAAAAGGTACTTCATAAAGGAGAGAGTGTTTAAGTAGAGCTCCAAAGCAACCTTTAGCCCAACCACCATGAGGTATACAATGGACAGTCAACACAGGAAGAGTAAAAAATATTGCAGCATTAAGGACCCAGATGAAATTAGAGAACATGGGGGAGGGGGAGAGGAAGGAGGCAGAGGAAATTCAAAACTTATAGAAGTGAATGTCAAAAACTAAAAATAAATTAATTAATTTTGAAAAAGAAATTAGGGAACATAGGTAGTGGGCCTAGTAGTGTGACTTCCTCCAACTTCATTCGGTGGCACATGAATAGGGTCAGAAGAGGTGACCTTTTGTAAAGCAATTCTAGAGTCCGTGCTCCTCACTCTGAATGAAGGAGGAAATTAATCAGCTCAGCTTTGGGAAACCACTGGGCATGTTAGTGAGTGAAAACTCACCTAACTCACCATATTTAGTCAGCCCCAGACTATGTTTCACACCACATCTAGCCACCCACTAACATACCTGGGTCTATCTACTTGCCTGAGCATCTTGTCATCTACATCTGCCCTTGAGCACCTTCCCCTGATCCCACACCATAAGTACTGCCCTCTGACCTTTGCTCTTACTCTCTTTGAGAACAATAATCATATCACTAACAGTATGTCTATTTAAAAGGGTTAAGGCAGTGTACCACTCCACTCACAATCCTTGTGCCTATCTAGACCAAATCACCCTTCTCTGGCAGCATTCCCTTATACTTGTCATTCCCTCTGATTAGATTTTAAGCCTCTCTGGGACAAGAATTATATCCTTTTTATATCTATATTTCTAGCACATAATAGATGCTAAAATAAATGCTTATTGATTGATTAATTAAGTCCAAGAATAATCCAGGGTTAAGGTTTGGCAAGGTATGAGTGTTAATAAGACAAAGGCCAAAGAATTTGAGAGTGGAAGACCATAATGCTGAGTTGGTTAACCAAGGTAAAGGTTGGAAAATTAAGAAAGTGGACCCAAAGCAGGGATGGATAATGGCTTAGGAGAACACTGAAGGTTGGAGGCACTGAGGGTCATAGTGAGGATAAAGAACAGCATTCAGAAATACGAGGAATATGGAGAAATGGAACGAGAAAAGATTACAATTGGAGATTCAAAATTGTTTATCATGGATGACTTGTAGTTGATGGTGGGGTCTAAGTAGTCATTCTCCTTTAGTGTTGCTGTGTAAAGTGAAGGAGTAGACCATGATAGTTGAGGAGACTGAGCAACTAGGAGAGGTAGGTATTTGAAGGAACATAAACACATTTGATGAAATCCCCCGGTGTAAGAGGAAGGGTGATGGTAGACAGGAAGACTATGATCCAAGTACTGAATACCTAGAGAGAAGATGATCTGTGGATGGGAGGATAAACTTCCTCCAGGATCTGGATCAGCTGATTTATCTGGATAGAGTGAATCTCAGAGGAAGAGAGGTTCCTGGGTGATATATGTTTTCTCCTGTAGATTGTAAGCTCCTTGAAGGAAGGGGTTGTCTTTTTTTTTTTTTAACTAATTGTATCACCAGCACTTAGTAGTAGACACTAATAGCCTATCACAGCCTGGGACACAGTGGGCACTAAATCAGTGTTTACTGAATTGAATTGGATTGCATCAGATCACATTGGATTGCATTGCACTGGATCTTTCACATCTTGTGGAGATGCGATATGACAACAGAATCTGCAGTTGCTCTAGCTCCCACTTCTTCAGTAGTCACAGTTATCAAAGACCAGGAAACAAAGTTCTTGCCGTTAAAGTCCTTGGAAACATCATATAGTCTAAAGAATGTAGTCATATTAATGGAAATGACACTAGAGAAGATACATAACTATCAGTTTTGCCCCTGCATGGGCCTTTCCTTGACTTAGAGCTGAAACTTCTTACAAGTTGTCTACTTCCATTGGAATGTGAGCTCCTCAATATCACTGCTAGGTCTATATCCCAAAGACATCAAAATTAAGGGGATGAGGAGGATCTATCTATGAAAAAATATTTATTGTAGCTTTTTTATGCTGACTAACAATTGGAAGTTGAAGAGATGTCCATTAATTAGGAAATGGCAAAACAATCTGTGTTATATGATTGTAACGGAATATTATTGTAATGGAATATAATTGGAATATTAATGGAAGATAAGAAATGACAAGCAGGATGATTTCAGAAAACCTGGAAAGACAAGCATGAACTGATGCAAAGAGAAGGGAGCAGAACCAGGAAAATGTTGTACACGGTAACAGCAATGTTGTATAACGAAGGGCTCTGAATGACTTAGCTATTCTCAGCAATACCATAATCAAAGACAATCCCAAAGGACTTATGATGAAGCATACTTCCCACCTTGAGAGAAAGAACTGATCTTGTCTGAATAGATTGAAGCATGCTATTTTTCTTTCTTTCTCTTTTTCTTCCTTCCTTCTTTTCTTTCTTTCCTTTCTTTCTTCCTTCTTTTCTTTTTTCTTTCTCCCTTCCTCCCTTCCTTCCTGCCTTCCTTCCTTCCTTTCTTTCCAAGTCTACTTGAACAAAATTACTAACATGGAAATGTTTTACATGATTGCACATGTATTAATTATTTCAGATTGATTACCATCTCATGGAGAGGGGAGTGGAAGGGAGGGATAGAATTTGGAACTCAAAGTTTTTTTTTTAATGTTAAAAATTGGTTTAACATGTAATTGGGGGAGGGGAATAAAATATTGTTTTAAAAAGAATGTGAGCTCCTTGATAGTAGACATTGTCTTAACTTTTCTATTGATAGCCCTAGCTCTTATCAAAGTGCTTTGCATGTAATAAATCCTTTTATTTATTCATTTTTTCCCAATTTGTAACTTCCAGGTGAGTCCTAAGTGGAAAGTAAGATCCGGTCATATGGGAGCCATGGCATTCCTCTTAGTCATACTTGAAGGGGTTTACCATGGTTACTACTCATTATGAAAAATACTCTCAAAGAGACACCTGGGTGAATACTCTTCCTTTCTCATCTCCAGCTCCTGGCCTTCTTCAAGTCCCAGCAAACCTCCCCCCATTTCTGCAAGAAGCCTTTCCTGATCCCCTTCAGTGTTAATTTAATGTTAGTTAACCTTAACCCCTGTTGATTCTGTCCAATTTGTCTTACATATATCTTGGGTGTACATGGTTGTTTCTATGTTGTCTCCACTATCAGAAAATGAGCCGCTTGAGAGCAGGGTCTGTCTGTCACCTTTCTTTGCATAGCCAATGCTTAACATAGTACTTGGCATAGTAGGCACGTACAGTAACATTAGCAAATGCTTAAGCAACTCACAAGGTGACATGCTTATTCCCTACTGTATGGCATGGTGTTGTAGAAAAGCCGTAGCAACCAAAGTTGTGACAAATAGAAATGGTGGAATATTCTGGTCAGAACCAACTAAAGTTAAAGAGATTTCAGAGTTTCCCAGAAACAGAATTGGAAAGAACCTCAGAGGTATGTCCATAAAATCCCATTTTACAGATGAGAAAACTGTAAAACCACAGAGCTCACACGGGAATCAAGTTTCTGATCTGGTACTTGAACCTACATCCACTTACTTTAAACCCAAGTCCTGCCCATTCTGATAATATGCGCTTTAGTGCCTACTTGTACCTAGCTCCCTCTGAAAAAAAACTGAGAATCTATTTTATTATCCATGACCTTTTATAGACCAATCAGTTCAAAAATTCTCAACCATACATCAGGAGATATAGTGGCAGACATTACCAGAATCAACACATTCTTCGCTGCTACCTGTAGGCCTCTTCCACTAAAGTTCTTTTCTGATGACATTTGGGTCGCACAGTGGATAGAGTGCTGAATTCAAAAGTGAACTCAGGCACTTAGAAGGTGGGCTAGTCACTTCTCTGTCTGCCTCAACTCTAAAATGGGTATAATAATAATAATAATAATAATAATAATAATACCTACATCACCTATTTCATTTGAGACAATAATTCTAAAGCACTTATATGCTGCCTGACACATAGTAGGTGTTTAATAAATGGTTATTCCTTTTCCTTCTCCTTGCCTGACACCTCATTGAATGGTAGGAGTTGCCCTGGGTTCTCATAGGCTAAGCTAGTTGGGCATAAATTCTATACAGTCCTACTCAATTGAAAAGGCTTCAAGATGGGTTCAGTGACGAATTATATGTCTTTTGTCTTGGGATTCAGAAACTTATACACAGGTTGGTAACATTTTTGCTCTGTTATTTTGTGGGCGAAGGGGATACAGCAGAAACCCTCAAAAACTGTCTACCAATTTTAGAAAGGATATAATTTGCATTAGTGGGAGGAGCACCAACACCAGTGAAATTACACATCCTTGGAAGAGTGAAGCATCCATTTGGATCAATTCTTAAACCATCTTGACCAGACCCTTTGCCTGGGGTCCATGTAGGAACCAACAAAACTTTAATTTAAACACATAATTGTAAACTTTTTTTATTATGTCATTGAAATAAGAAAATATCAGGATAAATAATTGAATCTGGCAGCAAGGTTACAATCGGCATATGATGTATCCCAAAAAGTGAGTAATTTTCTCGCATTTTTCTACCTATAACTAATTCCACAGTACCACATACAATGGGATAACGACATATTTGAGAAAAAGAACTCAACCCTCCACAACTTGTTCCCATGAAACCCACCATTTTCCACAAATGCCGTGTGGAACAGTCAAAGTATAGGCACCCAGCACTCCAACAGTGGGATTTAATTAGTAAATGACAGTTCCCGAGCTACAAAATCTATAAATTCCTATGGCATTTTTATGATGCTGCTCCCCAAATGAATAAACATCAAAATGGACAATTGTGCACATTTGAAGTATAACAAAGGCTTTTGGTCCAGTAAAGCTCAGGGATCTATGCTGCTCCTCATTAACTTTTCTAAGACTCTAAAGTAATATTTCAATGTTTCTAAAGCAACATTAACATTTTTCCTCAACCAACTTGTAAAAAAAAAAACCAAAACCTAGGAGTATGTAGAAAAAGTCAAGCATGCTTGATCCCATATATATCTATAGCACAAAAACATTATGAAGATTCAAGAAATGATTTTGTGTATGATGTACTATTGAAAGTCATATATATGAGTTGTTGCCCTTTTTTTTTTCTTTTTTTCCATTTAACTTCAGGCTTTTACCAATATTTTCTCATTTTCAATAAAGATATGAATGACAGTGAAACCTTGGTAAATTCATGGCCTTATCAGTCTCTGTACTTCCTGATTCAGAGCAAAAGCTCTCCACACCTTCGCGTCCCGTAGGATTCTTACACGTTTCTCCATGATTCTTCCACAAAGTATCTCCCTAATGTGCTAAAACTTGCTTCTCTTCTTTTAGCATTTTAGAGACACCAAACTACTTGGGCTGTCATTGTCATAACTGCCCCTCTCCCTCTTTTGCCAATCTGCCTAAATGATCCTTTTTACATGCTTTTAAAACAGGTGTATGTGGAAGGTTTGAGAGCACGTAAAGTAAACCAACCTAAGAGATAACAGAAAGTATTCAAATATTTCCTCTGATGTAACATCAGCTTTCCACCAAATGGAGTTGAATTTTTATTCTGAAAGCTATAGGGAAAGTGTCATTTTTATTCCATCAATAGCTCTCATTTATCTAAGGTTTATAAGGTTATTTTTAAGGTTGCATTAAGGTTTATAAAGTCATTTTACATTCACTATTTCCTTTGGTCCTCACAACAACCCTGTGAGGTAGGTGTTCTTATTCTCACCTCCCCCTTTTATAGACAAGGGAATTGAGACTCAGAAAAAGGAAGTAATTTTCCCCTGGTCAAATAGCTCAGGAGGGTCAGAGGCAGATTTGGAACATCAACATAGTATTATGATGACATAATACTAACCATGATGATGCCTTGGCTTTCAATCAAGATTTGTAAAGGTTATGCTCTGAACTGAGCATATGTGCTGAGGAGTATGTAATGTGTTCTCTTACTTACATGCAAGTATGATTGCTCCCTAGTTAAAGGAACTTACCCCAAACCTTCTAGGGTACATCTAAGGGTATTTCTGGGGATCTCTGGAATCAGAGTTTTGCTTGCAGATCAGGAATTGATGGTGTGGTAAAAAGAATACTGAACAAGGAGTCCATTATCCCAGCGCTGCCATGAGAATTATCTGCATTTTCTTGAGGAAATTATTTAATCTTTGCAGGCATTTTCTTACTCAATTACAAATTTACTGTTTTGGATCAGATGGTCTCCCTAAGCATTCAACTGGTATGCTACAAAATTCATTCTGAGAATTATAAAACCTCACAGAAGACCAGAGAAGAAAGGCAATTTAGGGCTCCTGTCTTACACCTATACTTGAAAGAGTCAGGAAAGTGCTCAGGGCAACAGATTCTCCATTCTTCTCTTTCAAATAAGGTCTCAAAAGGTGATCTGAATCGCCACAGGAAATTCCACCCTTCCCCTCTCCTTGACCAATGTTCTAATGAAAGAAGCAGGCCTGATATTTACATTAACCATCAGTGTTTTCTTACTCAATAGAAAGTCTCAAGGAGGACCTGATAACTTACACATGTATAGAAGAACAGCAATGGGACTCAAAAAAATTGTAGTATAAAAGATGTTTTGTCTTCATTATAACAGACCAAGAAGAAAATCTGATGAGAACTACCTAAAATTCTTAGTTTGAGAAACAATGTTTAAGACTGAACACAAAAATTTTGCCATGGAATTATGATGATGTAAAAGTTGACTATCTAGACCATTTATGACATCATGACACTAAAAAAAAAACTACTAAGTCATTGATGCTTCTAATGGAATGTCCAGAAATACAAATTACATTTGGGAAGAAAAAAGTGAGGTTCTCACATGGGAAGCAAGATCCAGAAAACCTGAGGTGGACACTTGTATGCTGCTAACACATGGTAAGCAATTTTCTACATGTCTAGAGAGTCTGGGGTGTTGGCTAGTTATGGGGAAGTAACCTTCAGGTTGGAAAGCAGAAATCATCAACTTGCTGGTCGGAAGACATGGGTATAGAAGGAAGGAGAAAGGGTGGGAGAAAGGATTAAACTGAGAGTTCTGTTTGGCAGTTGGGCTAGACTAGATGGTCACTCAACCAAGGGAAAATGTTCAGAACCGTCTTTCTCCAAGTAGCATAATATAGAACAAACCGCTAAATGTTTCAACTTGCCCCTTACTGAGGAAGGTCAAGGGCACGATGAAGACACAAACACGAAGAACTACAGTGAAGTGTATAAATTTAGCTGCCCACCAGAGCCCAATTCTCAGTGTTACGACATTATGTCTAATTATAATCAGTTATCTAAGCTCTATTGCCCCTGCAGCAGAGCTGACAAAAGAATGAAATTAGAACTGACCAGCACATATTAGGAATAAGAAAGAAAAACACCAGAGGGGTCCGGTTTTCCTTTGTCATTTGTCTTTTTATATCAGTTATCTTTTTCCCCCTATAAAAATATAACAGAGAATCATTCACTTGAAAGATCATATTTCAGGCAGAGAATGAATCTCCACTGTGGCCCCAGCTCTCACATCTCTGGACGTTTCCAGGCTCTATGGGTATTGGTCATGTATTATAACTAGGTATTCCAGTGGTCATCGAGTCCCCTTCCTTCTGGTCTAGTTCTCCTGCTACAGAATAAGCTACGGTTCCATTTGGCCAAAGCTGCAGTTTGGGGCCAGGATCTTTGTCAAGAGACCGCACTTGGGACGTTTTCATCTTTTTTAGAAGTCTAGCAAAGCTAAGTAGTACAGAGCTGAAGATCATTGAAAAGCCACAGAGAAGGAAAGCTGCAGTGTAGCTGCCAGTGGTATCCACCAGCCATCCTGTTAGGGAAACAAAACAAAACATCGTCTTTATTAAGGTGTCAGTGCAATTACTTGCCCCTTCCCAAGACTGAGTTATTTGCAATTATTAGAGAATGTGTTACCAGATCCAAATAGTATAGAAAATGCAGGTCATCAAACTAAGCAGCTTGCTTTAAGATACCAAATCCAAGGCCCAACCTCTGTCTACTGTACCATTCATTTCTACTATTCACTCCAAATCCCGTACAATTAGAAGTTGTTAATGAAGAAACTGTCACAAGTCCTAATTAACTTATTTTAATTCAAATTCCAGAGTGTTTTGGAACATTATAGTAGATTTGGAGGGAGAACATGGAAGCCTTCTTCATGGGGGCCTTCAGTATTCATACATATGCCCCCAATACATTGTATAACAAAATTATAGGAAATGTAAATCATTGAACTAAGCAACTTGCTTTAAGATATATCCTCTAAGGCAGGGATTGTTCATGTTTTTTGTGTCCCAGACGCCTTTGGTAATCTGGAGAAGTCTATGGATCCCTTCTCAGAATAATGGTTTTAAATGCATAAAATAAAAATAAATAAAATTACAAAAGAAGCCAATTTTATTAAAATATAATTAAATATTTGACTTTATTATTACTATTATTGTTGAAGCCTAATCAGAGTACAAATTGTAATCATTATTCTGAATCTGTATACTGCAACAAATTCAATCTACAAGCAACCAGCCCTGAGATGAATGTTGAAGAACAGGGAGCAGACTCCCCATAGTGTGGGGAGCCAAAGAGACTGAAACCAGGACTAAGATAAAGATCTTGATGGTGTGTCCTAATACCTCTCCAGGCGACTGCGGCTTGGAAAGGCTGGTGCCCTGGAGATCCCCCAGGAATACATTTAAAAGGACTTTTGTTTGAGGTCCTGTCATCAAAGCCTTTTGCCCCCAGATTTCAGCCACCTAAAAGACTTGTCCCTTATCAAATTATCCATTCTGGGTTGGTTCCAGGATATAACAGACTAAAGACAATGATTATACCTAGATAACACATTCCTTATCAAATTCTGTTACTTCTAGGATCTAACAGGCTTAAGACTATGATAGTAAAACATTAATCCTTTCATCTTTCTGTATAAAAATCTTGCTCAAAGAATCATTAAATGGAGTTCTTCCCTACGAATGATCTATCTGGTTAATTCTCTCTCATGTCTCCGCTCACACTTGGGACTGGTATCCAAGTGGCCCACAACACCGCAGTCTGAATCCTAGAATAATACTTGGCAACTGAGATCATGGAATTGAAAGAATAAAAGCAGTTCTTGAAATTTTTTATTGCATAAGCTACACACAAATGAATGCATATTCTTTTTAAAAACTATTCTGATACAATTGACCCATCTGAATTTACCTTTCAAAGAAATTAACAGGAGAACAGATACACTACTCTACTAAGTCTACACTAAAGGAAACATCCCACATATTGTTATAGAACCAACAGCATCTGTAACTTACATTTAAAGTGTTGCCACCAGGCACTAAGGAGTTAAGTGACGTGTCTGTGGTCACGCTGCTAATAGGAATCAGAGAGAGGCCTGGAACTAAGGTCTTCTTGAATCCAAAACCTGATTTCTATCTGTCGTACTGCTCAATTTTCCTATTCACTCCAAATAATTAGAAGTGGAAATGGCAAAACTGTCATAAGCCCCAGTGAACTTATTTCAGTTCAAATTCCAGAGTGGTTTACAACACTGGATTGGGCTTGGAAGAGAGAATTTAAGCATTCTCCATGGAGAACTTCAATATTCACATGTATTTTTCCTGCATCTTGTGGAATACAAATTAACCTAGCATGGAAATGACCTAAATTTCCGAGTACATTGGTTAGGCAGCTGCAGATATTTCCTGAGTTTGCTGCTGAAGGTACCCATGTTCAGTAGTGGCCCACTGTGGTTCAAAGCAGATGCTCAAAGAAGAGATGCTATTTCTTTGAGGAATTCTCATCCTTCTCCTACCCCTGATCTGTGAGTATTGCTCAAGGTACCTAAGTAGATTCTTCTTGTCTTTCTATACTGCCCCTCAGATAGTTTGCTAATTCTGGCAGTGATAGCGGCCAATTCTACCTATGATATCTATCTGATTGACTCTCAAGCCCACATTTCCAGTCTTTATCTCTCTCTTGACTTTGTTTCATATCCTTTTCTTCTTATTGTACATATCCACTAGATGTATCACTGGCTCCTCAAACTCCACACATCCAAAACTAAACTACTCACCTTCCTTAAAAAACTTAGCTTCCTCACTAATTTCCTAATTTCTATCAATGGTGCCAATATTCTCTGGTCACTGACTCAAAATCTCATCTTTTGCCTTCTCTCTTTTTCACTCTGAGGATGCCTGTCCCTTTTTCAGTGGGGACTTCTCTACCTAAAAGCACTTCTGAATTCCTTCATCAGGAAACAAAAACTACTTTCGTTGTAATTGTTCACTCATTTCCATCATGTCCAACTCTTAGTGACCCTTTGGGGTTTTCTTGGCAAAGAAACAGGAGTGGTTTGTCATTCTTTCTCCAGTTCATTTCACAGACGAGGAAACTGAGGTAAACAGGGTTAAGTGATTTGCCCAAGGTCACGCAAGTAGTAAGTGTTTGAGATGGGGTTTGAACTTGAGTGTTCCTGACTCCAGTCCCAGGATCCTATCCACTGTGCCACCTAACTGCCCCCTAAAAACAATTTTAGCAGAGACAAAAGATATATAGAAGGGTAAATTGGTTTTCTATCTAGACTAGCAAGGAAAAAAACCCGACAACCTAGAAATGATTTTAATGTATGGCAGAGACCAGATAGGAGTTCATTTTAATTCCTTATGTTTTGAGTTAACTGTGTCAATGGTTCCTTCCATCAGTGTATATAATTCAGAATGGCTTATAGATGAAATGATGTTATATATACTAAATAAAAATAATTATGCGACTTAAAGTATACATTATATAAATGTGTCAATATTTATAGATGTATAGTGTGTTATAAACACCCATTCATATAAGGAGAGAAGAAAGGAGAGGGGAGGGAGAGAGAGAGAGAGAGAGAGAAAGAGAGAGAGAGAGAGAGAGAGAGAGAGAGAGAGAGAGAGAGAGAGAGAGTGAGAGTGAAACCAGAATGTTTACTAGATTTTCCACTTAGTTTAAGAAAAGTCTGTTTGAACGTCAGGTTGGAAGTAGCCATTTTGGAACTGTGCTGCTCTCTTTCCCGAATCCTCTGCCCCCTCTTTATTTATTTGGTTGTGTATTTATTCTGTATTTGTGTGACTATCAACTGTTCACTTACCAAACAGAGCTGGAGGTTTAGAATGAGGGGAAACATCTCTCTGTGAAACTGACCTGCAATGGGTGGGCTCACTAGGTATGGGACTGCATGGAGGAAGTACACCACACCAAGAGCTGATGACAAGGAGGTGGTCCCCACCACTTCAGCCGTCACCACGGGAATCAGCGTCACATAGGCACCATCAAAGTACCCAAAGGTACAAGAAAAAGGCACGAGCAAGGGGAAACTTTGGAGCATTGGAAGGAAGAGGTAACAGAGACCATCTAATCCCACAGCAAAGAGGTAGCAAATATATCTGGAGTTCTTCAGGCACCTGTGGATTGCAAGCACAAGAGTGACCATAGAGTGCATAGATATTGCTCTGTTCCCATTGAGAATTTTTTTTTTAACTTCTGGAATACAAACTAGCAAATGCTGCAATTACTTCTGGAGGCAACTTTTCTCACTTTTCTACCACTGAAAAACTCAGTGTACATTCCTATGGGTTATCTGAGTTTTCCTTTTCCTCCCAACTTGGGCAGGGGGAAGACAGGAAGATTGAGGAATTTAAAAAATGAAAATGTTTTGCCATCCATTATCAGCACTAGGAACCAAATCCTGATATCATGCCTGGTATCCATTACATACTGTTTTGCTTTCTGTTGTTTTTTCTATGATCCTGCTTGAATTAAACAGGCTAACTGAATTCAATTCAACTCAACACACAATTACTGAGCACCTCCTAAGTGCAGGTCATTATGCTAGGCACTGAGGACTAGGACAGAAAAGAAAGCATTCTTGCCTTTAGGGAGCATACATTCTATTTGAATTATAGCTCATATGGATAAAGCACACTGAGATCTGTCCAACACTATACAGCAATATCTCACTTGGTTTTCACAACAACCTTGGGAAGTAGGGGTTAATATTATCCCCATTTTACAAACAGGAAGCTAGGGGACTTTTCTAGGGTCGTACATCTTGTGGAGTATCTGACATGAGACTTGAATGGAAGCCTTCCTGCCTCTGGGTTAGCAGTCTCTCCATTATGCCATGCTACCTTTGGGGAGGGAGGTATAAGGGAGGGCTGTTACTATGGTGTCGTAACATGCCCAGAGATAAATACAAAGTGTGTATAAAGTCTATATGAAACAATTTCAAGAGGGAAGAAGTACTGAGAGGGTTAAGATAGATTGGGGGGAGGGGTTGATAGCAGGAAACAAATAAAGCCTGACGACACCTGAGTTATGCTTTAGGAAGATTAATTTAGCTCAATATGGAGTAATCGAGAGGATCCCAAACATCTTAGAGCAGTTTTAACCTACTAAAGGAGAAAAAAGCCTAGAAGTGAGATAAATGAAGAGGTTATCATGGTAGTCTGACCAAGATCACTGGTTTACTAATTTAAGATTCAACTCTCACAAGCATCCATGACAGATGATCAAAGATTTCACTCCCTTCACCCATGCAGTAATATTACCTTGTGTTTCTGCAAGGCAGCATGATGAAATGATTGAATCAATTCAAATCCTGTAACACTTATTAGCTCAGTGACCATGGACAAGTCACTTAACCTTTCTGAGCCTCAGTTTGTAAAATGAGAATGTGTGACTCCAATTCTCACTTGGTAAGGTTGTTGAGAGAATCAAATGAAACGACATATAAAATGATTCGTTAAACTTTATAGTACTACACACGTAAGTTATTATGTTGCTGTAATATCATCACTCAGCATTCCACTTATTACAAAGTGTTTTCCTTTCCATCATTTCATCAGATCTTCACAACAACCCCAGCTTCATGAGGAAAAAGGTAGAAATTATCCAAGGATAATTAGTAGCCAAAAAAGGCCACTTACAGTGAATCTACTCAAAAGAGGGACCACAATTTATTTCATAGTAAATCATTGGAGGGAAGGTTAATTAGAGGCTTATCTTGAAAAATAAAAGTAAAAATTATTTAAAATTAGGTTATTTTAGTTGAGCTAACATAATAAAAATGACAATTTTACCTAAATTAAATTACATATTTACTGCCATACCAATCAATCTACCAAAACTTACTTTATAAAGCTAGAAAAAATAGTAACAAAATTCATTTGGAAGAATGAAAGGTCCAGAATATCAAGGGAATTAATGAAAAGAAACACCAGGGAAGGTGGCCTAGCCATACCATATTTTAATTTGTATTATAAAGCAGAAATCATCAAAACTACTTGGTACTGGCTGAGGAAGAGGTAGTGGATCAATGGAATAAACTGGGTACAAAAGACTCAGCAGTCAATGACTATAGTAATCTACTGTTTGATAAACCCAAAGACCCAGTTTGGGGGATAAGAACTCACTATTTGACAAAAACTGCTGGGAAAACTATAATATAGTATGGCAGAAACTGGGCACAGACCAAAATCTAACACCGTATACCAAAATCAAGTGTAAATGGGTGCATAATCTAGGTATAAAGGCTGATACTGCAAGCAATCTGGGAAAGCAAGGAATAATTTACCTGTCAGATTTATGGAGAAGGGAAGATTTTATGACCAAACAAGAGTTAGAGAGCATTATAAAATTCAAAATGGAGAAATTTGATTACATTAAATTGAAAAGTTTCTGTACAAACAAAGCCAATGTAACCAAGATTAAGAGGAAAGTAGAAAATTGGGAAAGAATTTTTATGACCAATGTCTCTTGTTAAAGGCATCATTGCTAAAATATACAGAGCATTGAGTCAAATCTATAAGAATACAAGTAATTCCCCAATTGATAAATGGTCAAAGAATATGAACAGGCAGTTTTCAGAGGAAGAAATTAAAGATATCTCTAAGTATATGAAAAAATGCTCTAAATCACTATTGATTAGAGAAACGCAAATCAAAACAACTCTGAAGTACCACATCTCACCAGTCAGATTGGCTAAGACGACAGAACAAGAAAATGATAAATGCCGGAGAGGATGTGGAAAAATTGGAACATTAATGCATCGTTGGTGGAGTAGTGAACTAATTCAACCATTCTGGAGGGCATTCTGAAACTATGCCCAAAGGGCTATAAATAAATACATACCCTTTCACCCAGCAATACCACTTCTAGGGTTGTATCCCAAAGAGATCACAGAAGTGGGAGGAAGACCCATATGCATAAAAATATTTATAGCAGCTCTTTTTGTGGTGGCAAAGAAATGGAAATTAAGAGGATGCCCATCAATTGGGGAATGGATAAACAAGTTGTGGTATATGAATATAATAGAATACTATTGTGCTGTAAGAAATGAGGAGCAGACAGACTTCATATTTACCTGGAGAGACTTATACAAACTGATGTTGAGTGAAAAGAACAGAACCAGGAGAAATCTGTACACAATTATAGACCTAATGTATGTGTGACAACAAACTTTGATAGACTAAGCTCTTCTCAGCAATGCAAGGTTATAAAACAGCTCCAAAAGACTCATGATGGAAAGAGATGTCTACATTCAGAGAAAGAACTACAGAGTTTGAACACAGAGTGAAGCAAACTACCTGCTGTCTTTCTTTTTCTTGTTTGGTTTTGTTTCCTCTTTCCCATTGTTCATTCCATCAGTTATAATCCTTCTTTACAACCTGAGTAATGTCTAATGTGAAAGTATTTGCAGATCCTATACTTGATTGCATGCTGCCATGGTGGGGGGGCTGGGGGATGGAGGAGAAGGAGGGAGAAAAAATTTGAAACTCAAGGGATTGTGGAACTGAATCTTGTAAACTAACAGTAAACAAACAAAGTAATAAAGACAAAAAAAAAACATTAGGTTATTTCATCTGATGTCCAAAAATTTAGATTTTAATTGTTCCTATACAATAATTCTTAGAAAGAATGAAGAGCATATTGAATATTCATTGTTTCTTTGGTGCAATTTTTCTGTCTAAATGCTATGATAGCATGGCATGATATCCTTCACTTCATGTTTGACTTTACCATCCTCTTAAAGGGGGCTTATTGTTGAAACAATATTTGAGGACTTCATCAATTTGCCCAAGGGCCTCTCTTAATTTTTTGAGATTCAGATCATTCTTTGAATCACTTCCAACAATCAAGGAAACTTTGCTCATTTTAAGCACAGAGGGATCTTTGGGGTAGGGAGAGGGTCAAGTTAGTAAGAGGTCAGTTCATTTTTGAATATTTTTGTGCCATGGTGGTTTTTGCTTCCTAACCCTAACTGGCCTCTTAGGGAAACAGATCTGGTGCAGTAGATGTAAAGCTCCTATAGTGCGTTCTCGAATACATACAGGCAAGTCACTTAACCTCCAAATCCCTCAGACAACTCTGTTAGACTTTAAATTGCTGGACAACTACTGATGCACATTAGTAGAAGGGTTTTCCTCAATAATGAAATCACACACAGCTCTAAACCAAAACAAAATGTAAATTTGTAACTCTTGGCACTAGGATACTGAATATTCAGATAATGAGGACCCTATCGTATATCCCTGTGGAAACTGATTAAGTTATATAACAGATTAAGTTATTTATCCAGCTCACATAGCTAGAAAGTGACAAAATCAGGTAAAAAGACAGACTTTATGATTCAGTCCAGTGCTTTTTACACTATACCATGTGACCTCTCTCCAGTGTTAAACGGAGTTGTTTATATACATCCATACACACATATGTGTGATGCTAAGTCCCTGCTAAGTGACAGACACTAGAATGAGAAACAAATGATGAATCAATAAAAATTAGTTTCCTTAATCCATAATCCTTTTCCAAAGGGACTAAGATTTGGGATTTTAAATATTATTTTTTTTCAAGATAAATTTCCAATTAATCCTTTTCCGCCATTATTCGCTATGAAATTAATATCGGTTCCTTTTCAAAGTAAATTCACTTTAAGTGGCCTTTTTCTGTTACTAACTATCCTTGGATAATTTCTACTTTTCTCCTTCATGAAGCTAGAGTTGTTGTGAAGATCTGATCGTGTAATGGATAGGATAGTATTTTGTAATGAGTTGAGTGCTGAATGACGATGATTGATGGTGGTGGTGATAATGGTGGTGATGATGATGATGATGATAAACTGAGTCTCTTGGAATCAAATAAACTAGAGTTTTTGCTGAAGAAATTACTTAGCTTATTTTTCCTATGGCCTTGACCAGTAAACCTCCATTGTAAATTACATTATTTGCTTGTCACCCTTACGCATGATGAAGTAATTGAGACTCAGGAAGGTTAAGTTCTTTTGCACCATACCTGCCTCCAAATGTCTTGAAAGCAAATGGAATGACATGAGGTCATAAGATTTAGAACTGTAAAGGACTTTGGAGATCATATAATCCAATTCCCTTATCTCATAGATGAGAATTGAAAGCTAGAGATGGAATGAACTGCCCAAGGTAATATAAGTATTATGCAGGTAAGTAAGGATTTGAAGCTGTTATCTTACTGCAAAACCAATGACTTTGTTACTATACCACAACTACCTCCTAACACATCAAGCATTTTCTATAATGGGTACCTGGGAGAAGTGGATTCCTAGGTATTCCCCAATACACATGCAAGTGTTATTTCCTACATTTTACCTTCTATCTGTCAGCCATCCAAAGGTAACATTGCCAACAATGTTAATCACGCCCAGTATGGACATGAGAAATGCAGCTTGCTGATGACTTACTCCAACGCTCAGAGCATAAGGCACCAGGTACACAAAGAGAGGACTGCAGCCATAGGCCATAAATAGGATGGATGTGGCAAACACCACAAAGTCTGCTTTGAGTAAGAAGTGGTATTCTTGCTGCAGGGAGCAGCACAAACAGGGCTGAGCACATTCTTTCAGTAAAGGTGAGCAGAGGGACAAAGATGGTAAGTCCTCTTTTGGCGTTTTGGAGACAGGGTCCTGTTCGGGGAGGTTTTTATGGTCCTCCTTCAGGGTGATAGGACGCATCAAGGCACCACAAACGCAGAGATTCAAAACGAAGCCTCCAAGAATGAGCAATGCTCCCCGCCAGGAGAACTGCTCTATCAGGAGCTGAACCACAGGAGCCAGAATAAAGGTCCCAATTCCACTCCCTGACATAGCTATGCCATATGCAAGGGCTCTCTTTTTATTAAAATACTTGCCCACCATGGCTATGGCTGGAGAATAGCAAAGTGCAAATCCAAGACCTGGGAAATAAAGAAGACTCTGTTAGTATCAGTATATTATCATTTTTTTCTTTTGATCCAGACAAATTCATTTCATCAATGTGGGAGAACTGCCCATGTGGAAGGCAAATTGACAACCTATCTACAACTTACAGTGTTAGAGAGTTGTCTATGGCTTGAGAGCTTGAATGACTTGCCAATGGCTACACAGCTAACAAATATTAAAGGTAGAGCTTGAATCATGGTCTTCCTGTTGGGGCAACATGCATGGCACAGTAGATAGAGTGTTAGGCCTGGAGTCAGAAAGACCTAAATTTAAATCCAGGCTCAGATACTGACTAGTTGTGCGACCTTGGACAAGACTAACTTCTGCTTGCCTCAGTTTACTCATCTGTAAAATGGGGATAATAATAGCACTGACCTCCTAGAGTTGTCATGAGGATCAAATGAGATAATATTTATAAAGCACTTAGCACGGTGCCTGGCACATAGTAGGCCCTAGATAAATGTTAGCCATTGTCATTATTACTAATTATTATTGTTGTCATTGTTATTGGTTCCAATCCCACCATGCTGCCTCTAGGTCTACCAGTTAGGGGAAGGGAAGGGAAAAGGCATTTATTATGACCTACTATGTGTCAAGCACGTTACAAATATCATCTCATTTGATTATGTGATCAAATAATGCTAGAGATAAATGCAAAGCAACCTCATGTGATAACTTTCTTTGGAGTAAGGTAAAAGTGACCCTCTACATCTTCCCTCTGCTAAGGCCCTTTAAAGTTCCAACCTGAAAAAACTCTCCCCAACCAAAATCCAGGCATTCTAATGATAAATAAGCGATATTCTTCTGTCAGAAAAGGAAATTGTTTCCTCTGGAATCAAAAGTGAAAGAAAGAGTTTAACAAATGATCTGCTTGCCAAATTGGACCTAGGCAAACTATTTGAATAATTCCAGTAGAAAAATTCTCCTTTTCTTAAGTTTTTTTCTTCCTTAGATAATCCAGACAATTGACTCATTCCCCACTTGACTTGATCTAGGAAGACAGCATTGATATTCTGGACATTTCTATAACTTATGTTGATAAAAAGAATGCCTATTATTCCATGAACCATTGCTACTCCTGTTTGCCCTTCATTCTCAAAGAAGACCGTGACATCAGGGAGGTAGTACCATGACCTGCAAGTGAATTGGATTTAAGTGAGGAAGGGCTGTGCAAAGTCACCAACCTAACTTTCTCCTCCAGAGCCATCATAGAAATTGAATACAGATAGGTAGGGAAGATATTCTAATCTGATGCTTGAAAGCAATAACTCCATACATATTTAAAAGAAGTAAAAGCCTGGGAAATCTTTAGAAACACCCGCTTCTATTCCATTGACTTTTAAATGATCTGGCAGAAAGGCAACTGGACTCAGAGTCAGAAGATTCAGGTTCATATCCAGGTTCTGAAACTTTCTAACTGTATGATTTTAGACAGTTAATTTGTCTCTCTGTGTCTCATTTTCCTCATCTATAAAACAAGTATAAACATAATAAGAACTCTAGCCTCAAAGGGTTGTTGACAGGAAAGCACTTTGTGTAAGCCCTAAAGAGTTATAGAAATGTATGTGCTCTATTTATTCACCATATGCTGGAATGGTTTTAACAAGGAGTTATATTGTGGTACAGCACCGCACCATCGGAAAGGAAGGATACCACACCACATTAAACTCCAGGGCCTGACAGCAGTAGCCTCTTGACTATTGCTAGCTAATGTAGAAGGAAGGATTTAATCATCTTTCTACAAGGCTGAATACTCTACAGCACTAACTTGGGCCACCTTCTATGGTGTGGTGCCTGGAAATAAGCAAGTGGTGTTCTTAGCTGTCCTCTGGGTTGAAAGTCAAATCGCTGTGTCAATATTAGTCCCCTGATCACATTATCTCATTTCTTTCCTAAGCATTCCCAACAAAACAAAGGCACTGTCTGCCTGCTGCTTAATACAAGCTGCCCCTCTTGAAAAAGACTCACCCATAATTACTCTCCTAAAGAAAGTTTCTTTGGCATTGGGAGAGCTTGTATCATCAGAGTTTTAATTACAGGAGTCTTTTTATTTGGTACAAACCTTTTTTTTTCCACAAAGGTAAGGACTCCATTATTGGAGCAACACACACACACACACACACACACACACACACACACACACACACACACTGCAAGAAGGATTTTCATTTCATTTCCTGGCAATAAAGTTGTTAGAATGACTATCTATAGACTCTGCTTCTGTGGCTACCTGCTTGTTATAACTCGGGTAGGATTCTCTATGTAAGAAACTCAGCACTTAATTTTAATGATGCAATTGAACTTCAGGGATGATGCAGCATAAGGATAGGATAATCATTAAAGTCTCAGCTCTTTTTCTTAACTATTAAATATGTAGAAATACCAGGTCCGAGGTGATATATGGGAACAATGGAGTCATAGGTCATTAATTGTTTCTCTGATAATGTATTGCCAAGCCCTGAGAGGTGTGGGGAGAAGAGAGGTGATCCAAATTGCCCTTACCTGTAAGAACTCCAAGAGTGAGGTAGAGGTGTTTCAGGCTGGTGGCAAATGAACTCAGGATGAGACCAGTAGAGGCAAGCAAGCCACCCAGCATGATTCCCACTTGACAGGATAAGTAGTTACTGATAACACTCCCGAGTGGAGCTTTAAAAATAACAATAAAAATTGTCAACATCAACAAAGTGCCTCAAGGGCACTTTGAAATGGCAGAAGTTTTTCATTGACAGGAAACGTTACCCCAAGATCTCAAAGCAGTTTGGCAAGAAAAGTTGCTAAGTTCTGTGCTTCTGGTATTTTAGGTAAGAATAAATTTCTCATACTATCAGCAACAAATGGCAACAGAGGACTCATGGGTAAGATGTTGGGAATGCTATATGGCTAGCCCAAGATTATGCAGAAAAAACATTGAGGAGAAAGCTTCGGTGTTGTACATTGTGGTTTGGAGGTTGCAGTGTTTCCTCATCTGTAAATGAAGCATCTACTCACAAGGTTGGTGTATGGCTCAAGTGAATATATGTAAAGTACTTTACAAATCTTAGAGCACTATTTATGTCTAATAGTAGCATTTAGTACAACTTTCATATTTTTCAGTACGGTATAATGGGAAAAGCAGTGGGTTTGGAGTAAGAGGATTCTAGGTTTGAGTCCTGACCATCTATTATTACCTATGTGACCTTGGGTGAATGAAGTCACTTCTCAGGGGCTGGTATTTCTCCTCTAGGGCACAGAATTTGACTTCCTAGGGTTGTTGTAAGGATAAAATACAATTTGTAAAGAACCTACCACATAGGAAGCTCTATATAAATGATAATAATTATTGTTGTTGTCATTGTTGCTATCTCTAATGCTCCTTCCAGCTCTAAATTCTATGATTCTAAGACATGAGGTCAATCAGAAATCAACACTCAAGTCATCCAAAAAAAACCCTCCCCAAAATAAATTATTTAATAAGGACAATAGCTGCCCTACTATACCATAGTTGGTTGATATTGGAGAATAGGTTTTATTTGTCTTACTAAGTCCCAAGACATCAATTTTTTAATCAAATCTATTTATTGTTTGTAGGAGAGTTTTGAAGGGGTTTTTTTACATTTTTGGCATGGTTTGTTAAAGACCACTTTTGAAGTGATCACAACCGAGGTGAATAACACTAAAAGAACCAATGCTCTTGACACTGTATTTATATTATATTTATTACATGTAAATGATAATTCCCTCTTTCAATCTGTCACAGCACCTTTTTTTTCTTTTGGACTTCTACTTTGCATTTGGGATATTCTCTCTTTTACCATAGTTTTTTGTACTCAACTATTTTCCACAAATCTGAAATTGAAAGTTTCTTGATATCAGAGTCTGACATCTATTTAGTTTTGTATTCAGAGTCCTTCACTCATTACCTTGCATTAAGTAGTTCCTTAATACAGATTCATTGAATTAAATAGAATTATACCAGCGGTTCTCAACCTGTGGGTTATGTTCAATTTATAACAATGAAAATACATCTTGCATATCAGACAGATTTATAACAGTAGCAAAATTACAGTTATGAAGTAGCAACAAAAATACTTTTATGGTTGGGGGTCACCACAACATGAGAAACTGTATTAAAGGGTCGAGGCATTAGGAAGGTTGAGAACCACTGAATTATACTGTTGCTGCTAATGTGACCAGATCCCTCCATACAAAGTATTAGCAGACTTTGACCAAAAGATTCCATTTGTAAATTTCACCTGCCCCTTTATCACAGTCCGAAACGTAGAACTGCTATTCTAGGCTCTTGCCCTGCTTGAAGCTTTGTAGCTGGTTTGTGAAGACAAGTAAATTCTTTTGTTTTGTCCTTCTTTACAAAGCCACCTCTGCTATAGTAAAACAATTAGAATTGTCAAGACTTTCTAGTGAAAAAAAAAAGGTTGCTTTCCTATTTTCTACAGGCCTTGAGTATCACATGTAAATGCCACAATTTATGAAGGTACCAACTCTCCTCATTTGCTAAATGAAACTCAGTTATTGGCCATTTGTCAAATATATATAGATTCAGTGAAAAGGTTGGTCACTCCCAGATGGCATTTTGGGGATATATTTTCCCTGCTCTGAATTTATCTATTGTTAAGGTGTGATTATATTAAATTAAGTACAGCATGCCTGTGGAGTTCCAAAATTACCTTACTTAGCCTAATGACTCAAATTGGTATTCTGATCATTAATGGTGACCAAAGGCTATCTACTCCCAACAGACGTTTCTTAAGCAAGTCTTGAATCAATGGATATGAGTGATATTATTCTCAGAGGTCACAGAATCTCAGAGTTGGAAGGGACACCAAAGGTCATCTAGTCCAACTGAACAAGCATCCCCTTCTCAACATACTCAACATCTTTTTTGATGAATGAATATATGAATGGAAAAATATTTATGAAGCACTCACTGTATGTGAAAAGTACTGCTGAGAGCTGCAGATAAACATAAAAAAGTAGAAATCGTCCCTGCTCTCAAAGAGCACACATTGCAGGGTCTAGAGACAACACATATAGGAGGTTTCAGTCACAAGTCAGTTGAAAAAGTCCCATGATCCTTGGGGTGAAGAAGCAAAGCTCACTGGGAATGCTAATACAAAGACTACACGAAGTCAAAGAGCATCTTCCCCCTTGTACCTTCTCTAACTTATCCCACTTTAAACATAGCAGGCACTAAGTAAATATTCATGGAATTAAAGTCCTTGCTAAACATGAAGACAAATAACTATGGTACAAGGTAGATGGCAGTTTTTCCTACAAAAGGAAGGCCAGGTAATTGTATTTTAATGTATTTTAATACATTGGCTCTCTTAAATTCTCTCATTATTGTCTGTGAGAGGGTGTTGTCCTGTCCTCCTGAAATTCATTTTTAGACCCAAAATGGCCATCAAATTCCTCTCCAAAAAGAATCTATGTTTTAGTGCAGGGGAACTGATTTCTTGAATGTGTATATATTTTTGTAAAGATAGTAATGGATTTGTTCCAAAGGACTCTAATGCAGTAGTTTCATGAACTGATAGGTTAGAGATTACTTCTGCTAATGTCAATCTGAGAAGACCCAGGGAACAAGGAGATCTAGGAGATTCTTTGGATTCTTCCTTATGAGGTGATTATATAAGTCTAGGCTACAATGACATTATTTTAACCAAATTAAGTTCATTAAAGCCTTTCAGAGTCGCATTAATAACAAATATCTCATTTGATCAGATCAGAAATTAGCAAAATTTCTTCTTTTACCTCTGGGTTAGAGGATTTCTATAGTTCACTAAATTCTAAAGTGCTCTAAAGCACAAGATCACAAATTTGGGGCATGAAAGGAATGTACAGATTTTTGGATAATAGAATTCCAGATAGCAGATATAAAACATTTTAGATCATCTAGTCCAAACCAGATTAAAATGTAGCTGAGAAATGTTAAACTAAATAAATAAAAATACAACACAACATAGATAATGTTAATTTGTGGTCTTCTAAGTCCATGTGACCACTTAATTCTAGTCCAATCCTGTTTTACAGGTGAGACTGAGTGCTGGAAGGAATAGACTGAGTGCTGGAAGGAATCTCTAAGGTCATTGAGTCTAACTCTTCCTTTTTTACAGACAAGGAGTTTGACCTATAGAGGAGCTAAGTGATTTGACCCAGGTCATGCAACAAGTCTTATGAGGCAAGATTTGAACTCAGGTCTTCCTGATTCCTGGTCCATCACTCTCACTACTTGTGTCATCTAGCCATCTCATTGAGAGTCAATGAAGATAAATCACTCACCCAAGGTCACACAAGTATCAAGAGGCAGAGCAATGTTTGCAACCAAGCCCTCTGACTCCAAATCTCATTGATCAGTCTGATCAAGTTTTATAATATTTTTCTGAGTTCCCAAAGATAAAGGGAATTGCAGCAAATTTATAAAATAAAAGCTATTCCCCAATTGATAATGGTCAAAGGGTATGAACAGGCAGTTTTCAGAAAAAGAAATCAGTCACATAGAATTGCTCTAAATCCCTAATAATTAGAGAAATACAAATTAACACAACTCTGAGGTACCACCTCCTGCCAATCAGGTTGAGCAATGTAACAAAAAAAGGAAATATGATAAATGTGGGAAAGATTATGGGAAATAGGAACACTAAAGCACTGTTGGTAAAGTTGTAAACTGATGCAACCATTCTGGAGAACAATTTGGAACTATGGCAAAAAGGCTGTAAAACTGGGCATACTCTTTGATTTAGCAATACCATTTCCAGGTCTATACCCCAAAGAGAGCAAATTTTTTTAAAAGGACCCATACATAAAAAAATATTTATAGCAGCTCTTTTTGTGGTGGCAAAGAATTGAAAACTGAAGGGATACCCATTATTTAGGTGACAGTTGAGCAAGTTATGGTATATGAATGTGAAAAATATTATTGTACTATAAGAAATAATGAAAGATATGGTTTCAGAAAAACCTGAGAAGATTTATATGAAATAATACAGAGTGAAGAGAACAATGTACACAGTAACAGCAATACTATAAAGATATTCAACTGTGGAAAACTTAGCAACTCTGATTAATGTACCAATACATGACAACTCTACAGTACTCATGATGAAAAATGCAATCTACCTCCAGACTGAGAAAGAATGAACTCAAAGTACAGATTGAAGCATATTTTTTCTCTTGATTTTTCTTGCCTTTTTGAAATATGACATATAAAAATATGTCTTACATGACTTCTTATCTATAATGGATATCATGTTTCTTCCCTTCTCAATGGGTGGAGGAGGATGGAAGAAGGGAGAAAACTTGGAACTGAAAATAAAACAAAATTGAATTTAAAAAATCTATTCCCACAAATTATGAATCCAGTAAGCTAGAAAGAAGTTTTAAAACCATTTAAAGCTCATTTAATTGTGTGTTTCAATAAGCTCTGTTAAATTAATTTTGAAGCTCATTTAATAACGATCTTCAAATTTAATTTAACAAAGATAGTCAAAGACAATAAAAAGACATGAAATACCTACTGGCATCTTATTCTCAAAATAATGGATAGTCAAGTCAAACAATTCCTAGCATTGAATCTCTGTCTATGGAAAAATTATATAGTCTGTGTGTGTCTGTGTGTGTCTGTGTGTGTGTGTGTGTGTGTGTGTGTGTGTGTGTGGCCTCAGCTGATATCTTGTTCATCACAAGCTAGGCTAACTTTAACTGAGGGATAGAAAGATCATTGCTATGGAAATGTTTTGCATGAGTCTTCATGTATAATGGATATCCTATCCTTCTCAATGGATGGGAGAGGGATTGGAAGTAGGAAAGAGAATTTCAAACTAAAAATTAATGTTGAAAGAATATTGCTCATATTCCCTTAATCAATTCTCACCATAATCCTTATAGTTGGAAAAGTCCATAATGAGAGCTGATGGGAAGGCATTACCAGATACAATTAAAGATAAGTCAGTTCTTTCTCCTTGGAGGGTAACACTCACCACAAAGCATGGTGACACAGTCTACAATGGAATGGATCCATGCTGTTTGTGCATAATCCTGAGCAAAATATGTCTGGAACTCCACAAAAAAAATGGAGATACATCTGAAAAACATAAAACAATAGTTTTATACCAAGGGTGGATTTCATGGGACCACAGACTTGAATTGACCAGGCCCCAAAGGTTTAGTGTAACTGACAATTCAAGTCTCCATGGATATGAATTGGCACTCCCAGAAATTCTGAGCATGATCACCAGAAAAATCTGTGGCTTGGGCACAGTTAATGGAACTTCCACTGCTCAGTTGACTACATGGCTCAGTTCCAAGTCAACACAGATGAAAGAAAACTCAAATTAATTAAAATAACAACAGCAACAACATTAAATGCCCTTTAAGATTTGCAAAGCATTTTACATACATCATTTCATTTGATCCTCACATCAACTTTATGTAACTAAGTATTACTCAATGTAAGTATTACATCTTTTTTTACAGATGAGGAAACTGGGACTCAGAGAGAGAGATTGTGTCTTGTCCACGGTCACACAGCTGAGTGTCAGAGTCAGAATTTAAACCCAGATCTCTTTTGACTCTGAGTCGAGCATTCTTTTAATTACACCACACTGCCTCTCTCATTTAAGAAATTCATATACTATTTTTTTTTTGGCTTTTTGGAGGGGGAAGAGCAGGGCAGTTGGGGTTAAGTGACTTGCCCAAGGTCACACGGCTAGTATGTGTTAAGTGTCTGAGGCCACATTTGAACTCAAGTCCTTCTGACACCAAGGCCAGTGCTCTATTCACTGTGCCACCTAGCTACCCCCAAAATTCATATAATATTTGCACTAGCATGAGATATAGTGAGGCACTGAGGCATGGGTCTAAGTCAGTATAAACACTTGGTACTTACTTTTTACACACTTATACCCATGCCACCATTTTATAACAATCTGTAGCATCCTGGAATAGTCTTTTAAATCTTTGTCTTCACTCCAAGATGGGATTATGGAGGATTGTAGCAGGAATTAAGGACTGGGGCACAGAAGAGAGAAGTGGAACAAGAGTCTAGGTGGGTAAAAGGTATATATGATCAGGATGATGAAGACAGTGGAAAGAAGATGCAAGGCAAAACCCAAGATCCTTTGTTGCCCTGACTCCAAGCAGTGGCTGTCATGAAATTTGTTCCAAAGGGTTTAAAATGCAGTGCTTCAACCCCACATAATGCTTGAGATCCATATCATTCCAGGAAGAAATAGAGTAATGAAATAAACTGACCCCAACTACTTATAATACACAGAGAGCTTTGCATAATTTTTTTTATAATTGAAGTAATTTCATTTAAAATACTTTTACAGATTTGAACTTCAAAAAGAAAATCAATGGGCCACTTTATGAGCAATCTCCTTTTTCACTACTTTTCATTACCTAAAAGGCTATATGTTGCAAAGGATAGAGTGCTATATGTGGAAGGTCTGGGTTCAGATCCTGCCTGTTCGTACTTGACAGGTACATTACCATGGACAAAAGGGTACAAATGACTTAACATCTCTGAGCCTCAATTTGTCTCATTTGTAAGACAAGCGTAATAATGCTTCTAGTAGTTCTTTCACAAAGATGTGAGAATCAAATGAGATTATTTATGTTTGCAAACCTAAAGTGTGTGTGTGTCTGTGTGTGTGTGTGTCTGTGTGTGTGTTTTCCTGTCTCAACCTGTGATTTCATCAGTACAGGGAGTTCTTGTTGAGGAAACTCTCTCCATTTATGCAGATTGGCAACAGTTCCACAAGTTAAAAACTTAGGTTGTTGCTCAGGAAACTGGTTGGGCAAATTACTTATATAAGGTCACACAGTCAGGGTGTGTCAGAGAAAGAACAAGCTATTTCTGACTCAAAGGCCAGCTGCCTATCCACTATCCTATAATGTCTCACAAATGTCAGCTGTTTTTACTACCTAAATATTATCATCCTTCCTGAAATGTGATACTCAGAACTGAATTAAATATTCCAGATGTGGTCTGATAAGGAGTGAATACCATAGGACCCTATATATCATTTAATACAGCCAAAGATCATGTTAGCTTTTTTTGAAAATCAAGTCAAAAACTGAGAAAATATTTATTTCAGAACAGACAAATTGTGCACAAGCCAAAAAAAAAAAAATCTGATCTTTCCAGCCAAATTCAAGATGAATGATTTCCATTAACCCCTTTTCAACTGAACTTTGTCCTTTTTTATTCCCAGATGCCTAAATATGATCCAGTATCATTTGATTGTCTTTTAAAATTAGTATTTATTTATTGTTAGAACTTGAGAAACATTATCAAATATGAGCATTTCCATAAACAAAGAATAAAAGAAACCCTGACTCGTGCACGTCTTTTAAAAGTATATAATAAATTCAGCACATTAGTTACAGAACCGCCCTACTTGTCCTTCTTGTCTTTTCTGTACATTTTTTTAATGTTTCACTGACTATCTTTCATGCGACTGCAAATCTGTAATAACCTAACCTTGGCTGGGCCTCATAGACCATGACATCGCTGAGGAACATTCATCAACTCTTATCTTAATCTTTTCACTTTTCATTGAATCTTTTTGGGGCAGTTTCTCTTTTGTGTCTGAAAACTATACAGATTTTCTAGACCATTTTTATTTACTCCTTCTCCATCACCACATTCAAGATAATCAAGCCAGTGAGTGTGAATATATGTAAACACAGCCTAGAATTCAAGAGTCCTTAACCTTTTTTGTATCGTGGTCTGGTCCTTACTTATGGATTCCTCAGAAGAATGTTGTGAAAAGCATAAAATAAATACGTAAGATTTCCAAGGAAATAAATTATATTGAAATAAACATGGGAGGAGGGGGGTTTCCATCTAACTTCACAAATTCCCTGAAAGCTACCTAAGGATTCCTTGGGGATCCATAGAGCCCAAGTTATGAACCCCTGGCCAGGATGAACTTGAGAGAGAAAAAAATTCAGAAGCAACACTTCCCTTATCACCTAAATATACAAGAATTCTAAGAATAATTTATTCTTAAATAATAATATTGATAATATATATTATTAATAATACAATAATAATAATATTAAATAAATAATTTATTTAAAATGTCTCTAATTTATTGCTGTAATGATATAGCTTAAGGGAGTATGAGAAGGGAGCCTTATGGCAGCAAGTACCATAGAGATTTCTGAACAACACTGTTTTTAGCTTATGTTTCTACAAAAAGTTAGTAACTCACAGATTAAAAAAAGTAATGAAATATATCCATAATATTATGTGTATATACATATGTGTATATGTGTTTGTATGTGTATATTATGTATATGTATGTGCATAGGCATCCATATGTATATGTATGCTAGGTGGTATCGTGGATAAAGAGCTGAGGCGAAGTCTGGAAAAAAATTATCTTTCTGAGCTCAAATCTGGCCTCAGACACTTACTGGCTGTGTGACCCTGGACAAGTCATTTAATCTTGTTTAACTCATTTTCCTCACTTGTAAAATAAGATGGAGAAGAAAATGGCAAACCACTCCAGCGTCTTTGCTAAATGGGGTCAAAAAGGGTCAGACAGGACTGAAACGACCAAATAACAACAAACATGTGTGTGTATGTATGTATATGTGTGTGGGTGGGTGTATGTGTGTGTATATATGTGTGTGTGTATACATATACATGTATATATACATCATATGCTTGTGTGTGCATCCAGTTTCCAAAACGGGAGGCACACACACTCATATATGTGTGCATATATAGACTTGGGCAGTCTGCCCAGCCTTCATTATTTGATGTCTGGAAGGCAATGTCTAACCTCACAGCCAGTAAAACCTAAGGGTCAAGTCCTACCTCTGACACACGGTGACCCTGGGCAAGCCATTTGCTTTCTCAGCCTTCTAGGGCAGCAATTCTCTAAGGTGCCTGCCTGCACTGGTGGAGGGAATCTCCTCATCTAGGTATTCCCTATGCCAATGACATCAGAGATCTAGTCCTGATCTCCATCTCCTAACTGAAGAGATTGGACTTGCTCTCTGAGGTTGGCATGGGCTCTGACGCTGTGCATCTCTAACTCACATAGTGGCCTTCCTGTCCCAGTGTTGTTTCTCCACAGTATTTCACTACTGGCAGCTTTGGGGACGATCTTTGAAAACAACTGATACATAGTGGTAATAGTTGGCTATGACTGCTGAACCACGGGAAACCTCAGGAAGCAACAGCTTGGGGACATTGACAAGGACTCTTCTTTGATGACAAGGGAACCTCATTTAGCAGCATTTCTGCCAGTCAATTGCTTCATTTCACCCATTTACAAATAGGGATAACAACGGCACCTGCTTCACAAGGAGGTTGTGAGGAACAAATGAGATAATCCTGGAAAAATTTTGAAGTGCTCCCTCAATGTGAGTTTATTATTTTTGTAATCACAATCCCAAGAGTTACAGCTAGAGTTGGACTAAAGAGACACTTTAAAACAACAGCGCTTCTTCTCAAAGATCAGCCACCTCCAAAGGGATGAGTTTACAATTAGACGGCAATATCTCCGATCAATCGATAAATATCTATTCAGTTTCTACTCCATGCTAGGCACTGTACTAAAAAAACAAAAAAGAGGCAAAAGGTATTCCCTGCCCTCACGGAGCTCAGAGTTTAACAAGAGAGAACTAAACTAACAAATATGTACCCAAAAAAAAGCTACATACAAGATCAGTAGAGAATAATTAAAACAGTGGTTCTCGACCTTCCTAATGCCGCGACCCTTTAATATTCGTATGTGGGCGTATCTGCATGTGGCCAGACCCACCTGGAGACAGATAGAGGAGCCGTGTCTCCCTTCCCAAGACCATCGGAAATAAGTGTTTTCCTGTGAAAGGGTGGTTCAGCCCCCAAAGGGGTAGCGACTCACAGGTTGAGAACCACTGAATTAAAGGAAGGAAGGCATTAGAATTAAGAGAGGTTAGGAAAGGTGTTCTTTAGAATATAAGATTTTAACTAGGACTTAAAGGAAGCCATGTAAGTTGTAAGGGAAACATGAGGAGGAAGAACATTTCAGGAACGGGGAACAGCCAGGGAAAATATTTGGAGCCAAGAGATGGAAGTTCTCGTTCATGGAATAGCAAGGAGGCCAGTGTCATTGGATTGAAGCACATACAAAATCTCAGTACTATCAACAAACTCCTTTTATAGATAATGGAATTTTTTTTAAAAATCAGTATGTGAAAACCAAGGCAGGAAATAAATACACTATCTTAATAGTATTCCATAACTTAAAAATCACACACGTTGTGCTCTGAAGGAAGGTCTCCAATGGAGAGAAGCATTGCATTCCATTGTCAGCAGAATTCTCATATAAATGAATTCACATATTTTTTGGAGGATTGGTATCACCTTAAAACAAGATCAGAATACACTTATACAAAAATTTACTTACCATTTTTTATTGGCTCAAATATTTTTGTTTGTATCATCTTATTCAACAAGAAGGAGTAAATGTTTTAAGTGAAATGTTATGCCTGAATTTTATATTTAAAGGCAGAAATAGTATTTGGTATTTTTTAAGGAAGAAAAGGACACAAAATTTAACTAGACTGAAAGAATAAACTTTGCTTTGAAAACTATTAGCCATTAAAAATCAAGTGTTGCAAAACTTCAGCCCATGGATAGCATATGAATTTCAGTTTAATTTCATCCTCCAATCTAGAACTGATACACAGTAGCAAAAGGTGGTGTCATTTCTATCTATAGTTGTGAAAATGCAATATAATTTCCCAAAATCAGTGTAAATACTAACATAAAAAGTTAAAGAGGAAACTTTCTCCATGAAAGGAGAAAGTAGATTCCCATTTCTCGATAAGGTAATATTAGACATTCCCAACTTTATAGAGTAGGAAGCTAGCATCTGTTTCCATGGAAAATTAAGAGAATGGAAGATTCCCATGCTTTTAAAATTTAAGTAAGAATCAAAAAAACTTTATATTAAACTGACAATATTTACCTATACTTTTAATTCTAAATGATTGTATTTTAAAAGATTATTGGTAAATAAGTTAGATCTTTGCCTTTCAGCACTTCAACCAACAATGAAGTCATGAACCTCTTCCCTCTTCTTCCCCCAACCCCTACCTCTAACCCCATTACTCTCTCAATTTCCAGAAGAACAGAATCTCATAGTCTGGAAGTAACCTCTGAAATCATCTAGGCAATCAGTATCTGAACATGAACCTCTTTAGCAATATCCCTAACAAATGATCATCCAATTTTTGCTTGAACTTTCCCTAAAGCAATCCATCCACTTAGGGATCATTCTAACTGTCAGATAGTTTTTCTTCATATTTCACCAAGGTCTCCCTTTCTTGGAATATCTGCCTGTTGTTCTCTCTGGGACCAACATAAAAATTCTAGTTCCTCTTCTCCACAACAGCCCTTCCAAAACTGTCAACATCAATCGTGCCAAACAATCAAACAACAAGCATTTAATAAGTGCTTTCTATGTGCCAAGAATTGTGCTGTCATTCAGGAGCATTTATTAAGTGTTTACTCTGTGCCAGATCTTTATCCCCCACTAAGTTTTCCCTTCTCCAGCCTAAATATCCCTAGTTCCTTTGATGGATCTTTGTAATATACGGTTGAGATCCCTTAATATCAAGATCACCCTCCATCTGAAATGGGCTACAGTTTGTCCTTCCCTATGTAAAATGTCTAGAATGGAACATCTGTGTGGTCTAAGCAGGATAGAGTACAAAAAGAATATATGTGTGCATACACACACATATATGTATACATATATCTATGCATATGTGTATTACACTGTCTACATATATGTATGTACATGTGTGCGCATGCATATTTCAATGCGGTCTAAAACTGTGTGAGTTTATTTTGTCTTCTGAATCCAATAGATGACTCATAATCCCACTTGTAATCCACTCCCAAATTAAGCGTCAAATGAAGGCTGCTAGAAATCGTAAGATTGTATATATGTTTTCTTCCTACCTTCTCTCCACCATCTTGGCTTTGTCTCTTGTATGTGTGTTTTCTGTGGGATAGGAAAATCTTATCCAAGCTTACAGACAGCAGAAGATACAGGGTTAGTGTGCTCACTCTCCAGCCCTATCCTACTTCACCCTCTTATCAGGCAATATATTCAATAACTTTTTTAAAAAATTTTCTATGGCAGGATTAATGTTGTGGGAAAGTATGTCTACATCCAGACTTTTGTATAAACTCATTAACTTTATTCTCTCTTATCCCTGAAGGAGTGAAGAGATGGAGAGCATGACCTTGACATCCTGATGTTTTTCAAGGAGACCAGCTTCAAAACCAAGTGAATGCTGGATTGTTTTCAACCCTCTTGATGGCTCTTGATGACTATTTGTGACCTCAGACAGGTCATTTACCTTCTCTGGATTTCAGTTTCATCATCTCAAAAATGAAGGGGTTAAAACACGTGATATCCAGGGTCCCGTGCAGTTTTGAGTCCCCTTGGGAAGGGATGAGCAATGAAGTCCCCAATAAAGTTGTAAGACAAACAAATGCCTGCCCTCTTCTCTTCATCAGACTTTCTTACTGGAGAATGTCTTACTCCCTCAGTTGAGGAGCAAGCTCATTTCATTGTCAAGGATACATCCAATCAAAAGACAATGAAAACTTCCATTTGAAGTTCACCAATTAGGAAAACACAGTTATAAGAACTATAATAATAGCTTGC
>CM053589.1:141342728-141391406 GCA_028646515.1 Pseudochirops corinnae
TCTGGGTCTTCTTTCTCATGCTTGTCTTGACTTTTGAACAGAATATCACAACACCTTTCTTTTTTTCAAGCAGCTTATTTATACCTAATTTATCACAGAAAGCAAATAATTGCTTTACTATTCTTTTTTTTTCTTTTTGGAGGGGGTAGGGCAGGGCAATTGGGGTTAAGTGACTTGTCCAAGGTCACATGGTTAGTAAGTGTTAAGTGTCTGAGGCTAGACCTGAACTCAGGTCCTCCTGACTCCAGGGCTGGTGCTCTATTCACTGCACCACCTAGCAGCGCCTTTACTATTCTTAAAAGCTATTTTTAAAGAGCTCTGAGAGACTATTTGACACGTCATTTTTTTTCTTTGAGGCTCAATTTCCTCATCTATAAAATGAGAGGGTTGAATTCAATGATGTTTAATGGACCTTTCAGCCCTAAACCTAAGGAATTACACTTTTTAGTAAAGAAAATAGCATGAAATCTATTAATAGTTAAGGAATTTATTCCCTAAACAAAAAACTAAAAACCGTTTGCTCATTTGGTCAACTAATTTATTTAAAAAACCTTGTGAATTGCTTATGAAAAATATCTGAAGAAACCTCAAAGCCCTGGTGTTTTCTAAATAGTAAAATTTTAGATGAGAATAGTTTAAATGGAGATTAACTCAAGAACACTGCTAAATAAATGTAGCTATTTGAGAAGATAGGGTGCCTATAAGAAAAATAGTTGATTGATTGATTGGCTCAGTCAAAGAATCACACAAACCTAGAGGGGAAAAAAGGCAAGAGGATCACTGAACAACAAGAAAAATTTAGTCACCTACCTTGTGACTGCCCTGGTGCAGATGGTGACAAGGAAACAGCCAGCCACAATCATCCAACCCCATCCTCCATCAGGTGGGGAAATGTACAAAGTTCTCTTTGGTGCTGCCATAGTTAGTACTGATGACTTCTGTTCTTGGCCAAGGTATTCCAGAAGACTCAGTTTGAGTTTGAAGATGGTTTGCTGTCCCAAAGAATTCCTGTTGGCATTCAAGGGTGGCATGGAATGCTACCTGGCACATTGGTCACTGGCCATCTGAAATCAAAATTAGGCCGTGGCTGCATTTAATCAATGTAATAAGACAAAGCTGAATTTGTCATTCTTGTAAAATTCCATTGCATCTTTCGTATGTGCTATAATATGCATTTAGTTATTCCACCAGGGAGAGGCAGTATGGTATAATGGAAAGAGCACTGGCTGCAAAATTAGAATCAGGATTCTAATACAGGCTGTTGCTAACTACTTGAGCAACTAAGCAATTAAAACCTTAAGCAGTTCCCTTCACTTTTGTGGGTTTTGGCTCCCTCCTCTGTGTTACCAAGAGGAGGAAGGCATGGCAGTTGATCTGAGTGGCAGAAATATAGTGGCTGTTATCACTAACCCTAATAAGAGCACCGTCCTCCTCCCAATTTGCTGCTTCCTGTCAGCAATAGATAAATGCAGGAAGGGCCTGGAGGGAGGGGAAGGTGGGTATTTAATATACTAGGGGTCATAGAGCTGCATCATTTGCTGGGGAGGGAGGATAAACAAAACAAATGAGACCTCATTGTAGAAGAAGATCGTGCCTCTAATTACCCAGTGGATTTTCCCTGAGTACTGGTATTTAAGTGTGGGGGGAAAGGGCCTAATGCTTTGGGCTGTACTATGAGCTGCTTGAGGTCTAGGCATAGAATACAACAAGGAAGTCATGCCAAACTCAAATAGAAAGGGGAAAGGGACACTAAACTGTACATAAGGATTCCCACTGGTTGTATAATGACAGTTTCAAAATGTACCATTTCCTGTGTTTTGTTGTACATTAATTATTTTATTAAATATTTCCCAATTACATTTTCATATGGTTCAGCATATATGTTGAAAATCTCATGCATGTGCTTGACCCTTCTGCATTAAGGGGCTGGCGGTGATGATTCTGACACAAAACTTATGCCAACTGTGTCTTTGATAGCATTTTATGGAAGTTACAGACAGGCAGAATTTGGTTTGATAAGGAAAAACTTCCTAAAAATATGAGCTAGTCAAAAGTGGAATAGGTTACCTCAAAGAGTCATGGGTACCAGAGGTCTTCCAGAAAAGATTGCATGACCTCTTAACAGGGATATTATAGAAGGGAATCTTGTTCACATGTGGGTTGTATAAACAACTTCTGAGATTGTTTTGATGCTGAGCCCTTCCTTATTCTTGGGCATGTCATCCTCAGAGGTAGCAGTACCCTGGCAGTCAGTGAGACCATTCCAATTTTTAAATGAGATGATTGGGTCTCTAAAGACACTATTACCATGACAGAAACTTCAAGAACTTCTGACTATACTAGGATTAGCATCTTCTAAAGTGACTTTATTTTTCTAATAATATTGTTCTTAGTCATAATGTTAACAAAGGGAAGTATTTTCCAAGTATAAAAATATTATGAGCTCAGCGTAGGGTTTAATACTAAGCCCAAAATGTACTGTCATTGGAAATGACAATTAGAGACTACAACCTCACTGTGAGTGTTGAAAGGTCAGGGGAGAGAGCCACTAGGTCTAGGAGGGGAGTCCATGCCAGGTTTTGCAACAGGCAGTAAAATCACATTTGGATGTGAATTCGATGAATTAGGGGGAAATTGTTGTTATTCTGAGCCCATTCTCCCCAGAGACTGAAGGAGTACAAGAGAGAGGATGTCCTTGAGGTGCTGGGAGGAAATATTTGTATTTCTGTTTTTACTGTATCTTCAAAGTAAATATCACCTTGTAAAAGTTAATTGATGTCAATCAGTTAAATATAATTGGAGTAGCACTAGATCACATTAATAAATGGCAGTTGATATGCAAACTCAGGTCCTCTGACTCAAAATCCAACACCTAGTCCATGGTATTATGTCACCTCTCCTAGAATCACAGATCTAGACACAGATGGGACCCTAAGATGCTAATGAGTCCCTCATTTTACAGATCATGGAAGCAGAATAACATTGATTAACAGTAAGGTCTAAGGCAGCAGTTCTCAACCTGTGGGTTATGTTCAATTTGTAACAATGAAAATACATCCTCTATATCAGATATTTACATTACGATTCATAACAGTAGCAAAATTACAGTTATGAAGTAGCAACGAAAATTATTTTATGGTTGGGGGTCACCACAACATGAGGAACTGTATTAAAGGGTCGAGGCATTAGGAAGGTTGAGAACCACTGCTCTAAGGTATGACCAACTTTGCAAGCAGCTCAGATCGAGTGGAGTCAAAAGTTGTCACTGAGGTTGAGGTGGGTGAAGAGTAGGGAGGCCAAAGGGTTTGAGAGAACACCAATTCAAATATTACGATATAAAGTATTGCCCTTCACATGTGAGCAATTTAATCTGTGAAAGGGGCAATTCTCCATCTGATGGGTTCTTCTAACAATCAGTGTCTGTTCTCACGTTGTAATGGGAAAACTATATTTCTTCACAATTTGATTTTATCAGTCATTCATATACAATGGTTATTTTTCTGCCTTTTTTTCAGCAACCAAAGAAATGAAAGGTGTGGTGTCTTACAGCCTTTCCAAGTTAACTTCATCCTTTTCCCTTACACACAAAATCTTTTTCTGCCCTTTTCAATAAAAAAATAAAAACAAAGGCATGGAATGAAGTGAAGAGGAAGACTGTGGATCATATACTGAGCTCCTTGAGAAAGGAGGGAAATATGGAGGGAATATGAAGAAATACCTCCATCTTCTTGACAAAGAAGTGGGAAACAAATGACAAACATCATGTATACTGTCAGATGGGGTCACTGTATCAACCTATTTGGCTTAGCTATTTTTCTCTGTGAGAGGAAAAGAGTTCACTTGGGGAACAGGAATATGGAGGGAGGGACAGAGAGAGAAAGATAGAAAGAGAGACAGAGAATGGATTGGATACCTGGAGATTATTGCCTCAAGAATCTGGACAGTGGAATAAATGAATGGAGTAAACTACAAATCAGAAAAAGTAACTGAGTGACAGCAGCAGAGTGGCAATGGAAGGAATAAAGATTATGTCAGCTCTTTCTGCCTGTAATGGGTCTACGAGCACAGTGAGTGGGGGTGTGGGAAATGGTGGCAAGGGATAAGGTCGTCTCACAAATAAGTCAAATTTCTGTGAGTTAGAAAAAAATGGAAACAATATGAGAAGATAAGATCTAGGACAAAAGGGGATTTAAAAACAGAAACAAAACCTCAAGAGCTAGAGGTTCAGAGGGAGCACCAGAGGAAGTGGGAAGGGCAGAGGACCATAGAGACTAGATAAGTGTAGGCTCTCCTTCCCCACCTTTCTAGTCTTGTTACAATTTGTGACCCCCCATGGATTCTTTGTTCCACTGACATTGGCTTCTTAGCTTGAGCAAGGTACTCCACTTGTCAGTTGTGGGCATTTTTCGGGCTGACCACCCGTATGTAGAAAACTCTTCCAACTCATCTTGAACGCCTGACTTCCTGACTTCAAGTCCTAGCTAACCTACCACCTTCTATAAGAAGCCTTTCCCATCCCCTCTTAATTATAGTGACTTGCCTCTGTTGATAATCTCCAATATATCCCATATATAGTTCGTTTATACATAGTTGTTTGCATGTTGTCTATCTCATTAGACTGTGAGTCCCTTGAGAGTAGGGATTTTTTTTTGCCTTTCTTTGTATCCCCAGAACTTAGCACAGCGCCTGGCGCATAGTAGGCATAAATGTTACTAGTAAATGTTTATTGACTGATCGTCAGTTCTGAACAACGTTTCGTCACACCTTCCCAAAAGTTCACTACGTAAGGTCCATTTGACAAACCAAAGGCATTCCTTAATTCCTCCCAATTTCATGAGGCAATAGTGAAGCCTTCTGGATGGCTACCACTCCATGTCACTGCTGTCTCATTATCAGCCAGTCTTTTTGTTGTCTTACAATTCTTTGATGACATCCTATATACTCCTGTTTTTCTTTGAATTTTCTCATTGGTTAAATGTTGTAATCTGCTCGTATTCACAGTATACCTTTTCAATGCCCTTTATGTGAGATTCATCTTTAGTTATCTGGAGGAAATAGAGATGCAAGCCTTGAAACCATATAGCAATACTGGTAAGATTTTTGTACTAAACTTATGGGAAGATTGGGATCAGCAAAGGTGCTTTGCAATTTCCCCAAAGTAATTCAACCTTTCCCCCTTTTTTGTCTCAACTCTAGGCCTAACTCACTATTCTTCTTACTCTCTGTCCCAGATATCCTTCATCCATTTAGTCTTTCTTGTGTAAATAGGCAGACCAAAGTCTTTTAAATGTTTAGATATATCTTCCAGGAAACTCTATAATATCTTAGAGCTTGATGAAATCAACACAATGTCATCCACAAATAAGCACCTGAAAACCTCATTATCTGGAGCACCTGGACTCTGTGATGGATCTCCTCCTCCATCATTCTAGCAAATTATTTTTGACAAGGGCACACTTCTATCTTCCTGTATTGCATCCAGTGTTTACTACCAGAGGTTCTCTGGATAGGTCTATTTCTGTTGTTACATCTTCCAAGAAAACCTGAAGATCTTGATAAGAGGGTGGGAGACTCTATGTTCTAAGACAGTGGTTCTCAACCTTCCTAATGCCACGTATGTGGGCGTATCTGCATGTGGGCGGACCCTCCTGGAGACTCATAGAGAAGCAGTGTCTCAGTTCCTAAGACCATTGGAAATATGTGTTTTCTAATGTCTTAGGCAACCACATTTGATCCCCAAGGGGGTCACAATCCACAGGTTGAGAACCACTGTTCTAAGAGACCCTGTAAGGATGCATTTTGCTGTACCCAATCAAATTTTTTTTTCACAATGAACAATAAGTGCAGTATGGTCTTACAGCATTCCCTAATTTTTCAGTCAATTATGAGATGATAAAAATTTGATTCATTGTTGAATATCATTTTTGAAAGTATTCCCTACTAAATACCCTCTTTAAGGAAACCCTCAGTCAATGCTTAGAAGACCTTCAAAATTTGCATAGATGAGAGTTTAGACGTATTATTTTTGTTCAGTTGTTTCAGTCATGTCCACCTCTCCCTGACCTTTGGGATTTTCTAGGCAAAGATACTAAAGTAGTTTGCCATTTCCTGCTCCAGGATGAGGAAACGGAAGAAAACAGAGTTAAGTCACTTGACTAGGGTCACACAGCTAGTAAGTGTCAGTGACCAGATTTGAACTCATGAAGATGTCTTCCCGATTCCAAAACCCAATGCTCTATCCACTGCGCCCCAGCTGCTCTCAATTAGACATATGGATCAATAGTTATTGATTGTCTTTGTTTACTTTCTGTGTGTCTGTCCATAAGGTCCAAGATTATTTCCACACTTCTGGTATCTTCCCCTCTTTTAGATATCATGTGTATTATTCTCTCAGTGGCCTTCCAACTGTACTATCTCCAGCATGAATCTGCTCTATACTCAAGCCAATCCATCTGATTTTCTAGTCTTTGTTCTCCTTAGTGCTATTTTTACTTCCTCTGTAAGCATCTCGGGGATAGTGATTTTAAAGGTCCAAGTATGATGGTTTCATTATACTTGATAAAGAAAAGACCTAATTGTAAAATTTTTTGCAAGTCTTTTCTACTATTCTTCTGTCTATAGTCTTTTTTCCTTTTGGAATGACCTTGGGATGACTTTACTTCTCTAGATACTTGCCAAGCATGTTTTAGATAAGTATTTCCCTCTAATGTTCCTCTCTGCTTTATGAATAGATATTGCTCATAATCATACATCATCCATCTTCACAGGATTTTGCAAAAAAGTTTGTATTCTAACCTGGTATTGTCTTTGATAGCCATCTCTTTCCATTTGGCAAATAAATCAAATGTTTGCTGACTAACGCATTTTCTAGACCAGTGGTTCTCAACCTTCCTAATGCCGTAATGTAAATATCTGATAGCAAGATGTATTTTCATTGTTACAAATTGAACATAACCCACAGGCTGAGAACCGCTGTTCTAGACTCATTTGATTTTGTTGCAAATAATGCACATCAGTTGAACTTGAAGATAAAATTTTTAGAGTCAGAGTTGACTATTTCTCTTGTCTATTTTAGAAGCAGCTGATTGACACAGTGGACAGAATGCTGGATCTGGAGTCAGAAAGATCTGAGTTCAAATCTAACCTCAGATATTTACTAGCTGTGTGACACCAGTCACTTAACCTCTGTCTGTCTCAGTTTCCTCCACTGTAAAATGGGAATAATAATAGCACCTATCTCCCAAGGGTAATGTGAGGATCATATGAGATATCTGAAAAGCATTTAACACATAGTAGATACTTAATAAACGCTTGTTTCCTTCCTTCTATTTTTCAATTTTTTTTCAATAGTTCACTTAAATAAGCCAGGGTTAGATCTTTTTAAGTAGCTTCCACACATTTTTCTCATTTCTGTTCTTGTTTATTATAAATTCTGATCTTAGCTCTGGCAAGTGAATGGTTTGACTGTATAGATAGCAGACTCAGCTGTATATGTATTTAGACATGCATAATATATAGTTATTAGATTTTATATGTGTATGTATGTGAATATCTATATATCTATGCATATATATATATATATATATATATATATCCATATATAACGGGGGTCTAGTTCATGTACAAACCCCATATGCTTATTTGGCTGATGCAAGCTCTCCGTGTTGGGGTTGCTTAAGAATTTTCTTCTAGGAGAATCATAATGATTTATAAAGGAAATTCCTTGAAGAGATTGTGGAATACGTATATACATGCCACGACAAGTTCCACGGCTAATCACGAAGTAAAGGGAGTGTTCTCTGAGAGCATTTGAAACAGACATGCCTGTATCCACCACCATGAACTTTGCCTCATTCTCCCTTAGTTTCATTTGGTGAGTCCTTAACCCATAGCATCTAGAAAGGCACCAAGCTGACTGAGAGAGCTCAGAAAGGTTGGGAGATAAGACACAGGAATTTGGGAGTTGATGTTCAGGCTGTATTTTGTAGTCAGCACAGCATCAATGCTCCAAGCAGCAAACTTTGAGAATTAACCTTTGGAACTGCAGCCCAACCATGGTTGAACAAAGACTAATCCGGTATTGATGCTACTTTTAGACATGAATTTAGTGGAACCAATACTATGTAGAAATTAAGGTGGGGGGGGGAGGAGAAAAAAGTGATTATATGTACATTTATTCTTGCATTATCTTTCATAAAATTAGTATTAAGTGTATTAGTTACAAGCACCTAACAATGAGAGGAACGCATTCAGTGGGGACTTGAACAAATGTCAGTAGAAGAAGATATATGGCAAACCTCTCAATGTACCATAGGACCCTGAGGGGAAGATATAGTATGCCTCACTTTAGGAATAAGCCAGAGTATATCCCCACCCTACCCTACATTCACACATACACACACACACACACACACACACACCCCTCTTTTAAATCAAGCCCCCGGGACTAATTCATGCAAGATGATCACTTATGTCCCTTTTATGAATATATGAGGCTAGAGAAATAGCATGGTGCCATCATTAGGGGCGCCTTTAAGTGCCAGGAAGGCCTCCTGCATATACTAGTTGTATACCTTTGACTAAATCACTTTTGCCTCTTAGTCATGTCAGACAAAGCTCTAAGACTCTTAATTACAGATGGTCTGCTCATCTATACCAGTGGTGAAAATCTATGTATTGAGAAATTCCCTACACCAATAAAATCATAGAGACAAACTCCAACATTCCTTTCCCCCATTCTCAAAATAAAACCAAGAATCCAGGTATATCTACCACCAAATTAAATTCAGACTATGCAAAAGTAGTAGAATTTCAAGTGGATTTGAAAAGGGACACAAAACAAAGCATTTTTTTTTTTGCTAAGTTTATGAAGTCATTTGACTACACTGCGTTCAATGCTAAAAGTTTATGTCAAGTTTTACTCCTCATTTTGTGCTTTTATTTTGTTATTTCTATTTGGTTTTTTTTTCTATTTCTATTTTTAAAAACCTTTGCATTAATGTTAATTGTTCATAGGTAGGATGAACCTATATAATAAAAATGATAATTCTACCTAAATTAGTTTATTCAGAGCCATATCAAACAAATTACCAAAAAAAAAATTGTTTTATAGAGCTAGAAAAAATAGCAGAATTCATCCAGAAGAACAAAAGGTCAAGAAAAATATCAAGGGAATCAATAAAAAAATGTAAAGGAACCAAATCTCAAACTGTATTACAAAGTAGGAAGTATCAAAATAATCTGGTATCTGCTAAGACACAGAGTGGTAGAGCAGTGAAATAGATGAGGCACAGAATACACTGTAGCAAATGACCATAGCAATCAGTGTTAGACAAACCCAAAGATCCATGCTTTTGGGACAAGGAAAATCAGAAAGCAGTTTGGCAAAAACTAGGGATAGACCAACATCTCACATCATATACCAAGATAAGGTCAAAATGGGCACATGTTTTAGACATAAAGCGTGATACCATGAGCAAATTGGGGGAGCATGGAATACTTTACCTATCAGATCTATAACAAGGGTAGAATTTATGACCAAACAAGTGATACAGGGTGTCATAGGATGTGAAATGGATAATGTTTGAATACATAAAATTAGGAGTATTCTGCACAAACAAAAACAATGCAGGCAAGATTAGAAGGAAAGTCAAAAATTAGAGGAAAGTTTTATTGCAAGTTTCTCTGATAAAGACCTCATTTCTCAAACATATAGAGAACTGAATCAAATTTATAAGAATGCAAGTCATTCCCCAATTGACAAATGGTCAAAGAAATTCAAATGAAGAAATCAGAACTATCTATTGTTACGTGAAAAAGTGCTCTAAATCACTATTGATTAGAGAAATGCAAATTAAAACTGATCTACCACCTCACATCTATCAGATTGGCTAATAGGACAGGAAAAGAGAACAGTGCATTTGGGAGAAGATAACGGGAGAATTGGGACACTGCTGCACTGGTAGTGGAGGTGTTAATTGATCCAACCATTCTGGACAGTAATTTGGAAGTATGTCCAAAATGTTATAAAACTGTGCATAACCTTTGAATCAGCAATAGCACTACTAAGTCCATAACCCAAAGAGATTTTTTTATAAAGGGTAAAGGACCTATATGTTCAAAAATAATTAAACCAACTTTTTTTGTGATGGCAAAGAATTGGAAATTGAGGGGATGCCTCTCAATTGGAGAATGGTTGAACAAGTTGTGGTATATGATTGCTATGGAGTACTATTTTGCTATAAGAAATGATGAGCAGGATTTCAAAAAGCCTGGACTTACATGAACTGATGGAAAATGAAATGAGCAGAATCGGGAGAACATTGTATACAGAAACAGCAATATTGTATGACAATCAATTGTGAATAACTTGGCTATTCTCAACAATATAATGATCCAAGACAATTCCAAGTACTCATGATGAAAAATGCTATTCATCTCCAAAGAAAGAACTGATAGAGTCTGAATACAGATTGAAGTATGCATCTTTTTACTTTCTGAATTTTGGGGGCGTGAAGGAAAGTTGGTTTGTGTTTTCTTTCACAACATGACTAATAGAGAAATATGTTTTGCATGACTGGACATGTATAATCTATATAAAATTGCTTATCTTCTCAATAAGAGGGACATGGTGGGACAGAGGAAGAGAATTTGGACCTCATTTTTTTTAATATTAATGTTAAATTTTTACATATAATTGGGAAAAAATATTTTTTAAAAACCTCTTTGTATTATTTAGTCAGTTTTGAACATATAACAAGAAATATCTTGGCTAATTTAAGACAAATAGAACTTAATAAAACAAAATAGAAATCTTAACGCAATAAATGTAAGACATATAACTCATCACAAAAAAAAAACCTCTTGGGTGCAATAGATAGTAGAATTTTCTAGCATTGCAAGTATAGACACAAATCATTCTGACAAAGCCTGGCAAGCTCTATAAAAATACATTCTTTTCACCTTTGAAGAAAGAGGACAGGCATCACTTCAACATTCTCCACAATCAACCAACTACTTAGTCAACTTGTCACTTTTTTAACTAGGTGTCTGTTGCCAAGTCTTCTAGGAGATAGGATTTCCATGTTATGCTCAAGAGTGAGGATGGTGATGGCAAAGCAAGAGGACTTTTGCCCTTGATTTCAACTATTTCAACTAAGGAGTTTAAATTTGTCCAACCCCTAAAAAAAGAAAAGAAAAGAAAAATTGAGGCAGAGCTCTGAGCCAATGGCACTTCATTAAGAGTACATGGTCCCCTCTACTGAAGTGAACTCCAGATCTTTCTCACTATTTGAGATGCCCCCTTCTCCCAGGGTCTTATCTTTATAAGGTTTGATACCTGAACACTCCAGAGAGGTTACACAAAATACAGAATCCCATTGGTTGATAGACTTTGCTTTGAAGGCCAAACATAATATATAAGCCAAAAAAATGATATATCAGCAGGGGGGTCTCAGGTTGGGCAAAACACGGGGCATCTCCACTGACTAAGTGGTCATAAGATGATCACCTGCTCATGTTAGATGAGAGAGTGGTGCAGAGGTACGAAAATAAGTTGAGGGATTTTCCAAGTAATTGAATCACCTCCGACAAGCTGGGCTTGGTCATCATAATAAAGGAAAAACAAGGGTAGAAGGCCTTCAGTTAACTTCCCACATATGATTAAGTTAGTGAACTTACAATCTACAGTTCACTGCTCTGGGGTCTAATATAAAGAACTTACAATCACTACTCCTATGGAATCATATCAAACTGATTAATCCTGATTGGAATAAAATGGGGGTCCCAATGAATCATTTCTCACATGATTCAATTTCCAGCTTTGTTGCAAAGCACTTATTTCTGTCATCTCAAAGGAGAGATTTCTAGATGAAAGCAGCCTGATGGGCTGTCAGTAAGTCATTTCCAGTCATGATGAAACAACAGTAAAGTTCCTGAAGTGATTATGAGTCAGGTTTTTGTTTTGTTTTGTCTTTTCACTTTCTGTTGCTTTGCTTTTGTTGAGATGGGGGGGGGGGGGGGCCAGTGTGATCAAAATATGAAATTTTATCCACGTGAGAGACTCCCTTAATCTTAATCTTAAAAGATTTAAATCTAAATCTTAAAATTTAAGACTTAAATGTAAATCTTAAAAGATTGTTTAGTGCACTCAGAGGTTAAGTGATTTCCTATGATCACAGTCAGCAACTGTGAAAGGCAAGACTCCAAATCAGGTCTTCTTGCCTCCAAGAACAACTTCCACTATCCTAGAGTCTGGAGCAGGGGTTCTTAACATTTTGGAGAAAGACCTCAAGTATAGAGAAGGCTGTCATTGGGAGACAGAATAGAAATCTCTAGCATTCTGTACCCTACCCACCCTTCTCCAAGGGAAACTTTAATTCCTTACAGGAAGGGAAGCAAGCAATTGGAGCCAAAGGTTACTCTGTTCTCCTCAGAGAGAGGGGGTACCAAATCAGAATTATATCAGTCTGCGCCCTTAAATATTTTTAATCTAGAATACAATCTAAGTTTCAACCTAACTTCTGATTGTTTTGTCATTTTGAGGGTGAAGTAGAACCCCAACATCTATATCCAAGGCTTGATCCTTTTTTCATCTAATGCCAGTTCAATACCTGTAGTGAACCCATATAGCAAATAGAAAAGAAACCCATTTATCCAAATTACAGGAAAGACAGAAATCACAGAAGGTATACATAAGAGAATATATACCAGACAATGCAGAGGGAAGGAGCTCTCCCATTGGGAGCAAGATAAGTAGGTCCAACTGAGCGAGTCTTTGATCTCATCTAAGAGAAAACTTCCTGCAGTCTCTAAAAGCGGCAAGCTGGGGATAGGGACATGATGAAGAATGTCTATTCCCCCCATGTCTTCCCAAAGTCTTTTCCTTCAGCAACCTGAAGTGGGGTTGGCTGCTTCCATTTTCCCTCTTCCAGCTGGGAGCCAGAAGTACCTGAAGAGACTTGAATCTTGAAGAGGCCCCAGGAGGACTGAAGAATACTGGAACTCTCCTGCTCTCACCATCTCTGTCCCACCCTTGATGCAAGGTAAGGCATTTATCTCTACCAATAAGAAGAAAGTCCTGTATCAAAGGACTCTGGGACAGAGGTTACAACTTCTTTGTGTCATGGACCCCTTTAGCAATTTGATGAAAACTATGGTCTGTTTCTCAGAAGGATGTTTTTAAATGCATATAATAAAATACAAAGGAAACCAATTATATAAAAACACAGTTATCAATTTTTTTTAAACACAAGTTCACAGATCCCAGTTTAAGAATCAGGGCTATACAGTTAGTCTACACCCTGATTCAGCATCTTTTCTTGTTCCATGAAATTAAAAGAGAGACAGTATAACCCGTGTCTACATGCATGACATACCTATTAGATTATAAGCTTCTCAAGGGTAGGGCTGTTCTTTTGCCTCTTTTTGTATCCCCGGAGTTTAGCACAGTGCTTGGTTCATGGTAGATGTTTAATAAATAATGATCGATTGATTGTTCATTTTTGTTTTCAATTCATTCTAAAGGAAGGAGGCAAAAAAATCTAATCAAACCACTGTTTGATCTATTGACCTTAAAAAAAAACCTGAAGAGACCAGCTAATCCTATCAAAATTACGTGATGATGTACACCTCAACAAAGCCATAGATTATATATTTTTTAAATATTGACCAAAATTTTGGAAAACTTTTCATTGTGTAAAACAAGCCTTGTCTGGAGAGAAGAAACAGGAGGCAAGTCTGTCAAGATCTGAGATCTCGCTGCTGTCAGGAACTCTCATTGTGTAGAAAAATCTTTCTGTAGGTGAAATTCACATCCTTTCAATAACTTATAATTTTAGAAAGCTGCCTTGGAGCATAAAGAGATTAAGCTATGGCCCATGGTCACATACTTAGAGCTAGGGTTTGCAGACTCCAAGATGAGCCCTCTATCCAATTTTCTACTCTGCTTTTTGTCTGAATATTATACCAGGTGATATAACAGGAAAAAAAAAGCTACATTTTCTAGCTCAGAACCCAAGAGGTACTCATACAATAGATAGGAATAACTGGATAAAAAGAAAATCCACTGTTAAATGTGACATGCATTTATATATTTTAGGACTACTATTTTTAGGCAAACATAAGTAAGAAAAATCCTGGAAATTTTCTCAAGACTAATTAATCATAATAGATTAAGTCTGATCAATTGGAATATATATAATCATATAATGTGGATCACTATATAGATGATAAGCCCCTGCCCAAATAAAAACATTTTCTTTTTTCCAGAATGAATCAAACATTGTTATTCTTTGTTTATCCTCTTCTCTGATCTGATGATTTCCTGTCTTTTGTTTTAGTTTAGTGTGGAATTCCCATGTTTCATAAGCTAATATTTAGAAAAGAAATATCATGTGAGGTTCTCTAAAGCAAAGAACACAATTTTACAAATCCCAAAATAAATAAAAGATGCAAGCAACAATCACAATCATAGTTGTTGTGGTTAGAGAGTCAGACCCTCAATTCTTCTTTGGGTCAGAGAGCAGATTTTTGAAGGAAGCCTTCCTTTAAGAGATTTCCAGAGGTTGAAAATACATGCACTTAAGAAATACAATTCAATCCAACAAGCATTAATTAAGCCCCTGCTGTGTACCGGCACTGTGCTAGGTGGTGGGGATACAAAATCAAAATCAGCCAGGTGCTGTTTTTATTACCAGGAATAACACCATTATTAAGAAGGTCTTGCATTTGTGAAGTTTTAAAAATACTTTCACAAGTCTGATCTCATCTGATCCTCTCAATGACCCTATGAAATAAATAGGAAATGAAAGCCCAAGGAGCTTAAGTGGACTTGGATGAGTTTAAACTTATCATGCAGCCTCTGGTAGGGGTGGGGTAGCACTCTGGTCCAGGAATCCTCTTGGGTTTATAACTGCTTACCGCCACCCCTTCTCTTAGAGATAGAGTCAGGATAAAGCTTCCAAACTAGCTACAAGAATTTAGGCTCCTGAATAGGCAACTAGAGAAATACAAGGAGTGTGTGTGTGCGTGTGTGTGTGTGTGTGTGTGTGTGTGTGTGTGTGCACAATACACAATGGTATGGTTCTACTCATCCAAACATATCATATCATTTTTTAAAAGGCTATATTTCACAGATTTATGTCTTAACGGGAAAAGAGGTTGGGGTGAGCTAATGCTAATTTAGTTAGCTCAATATATTGGAACAGTTGCCTTTTCTTTATGAATAACTTGAATCTTTTTTGAAAAACAAACAATTAAACAAACCAATGTGATATTAGTTGAAGCATTTTGGAAGAGTCTTGGTTAAACTGCTCTGCTATGCTTACAACTCTAACCAAGGCATCCTACTTGTGAATGGATCAATGACCTGGCCATTGGAAGTCTCCTCCCAGAGTCTGTGAATCATGCTCTGCCAATTGCCAACCCATGTAGAAAGAGACTTGGTGCCTACACCTAGAAAGGCATGATGATGTGTAGTGGAAGGACCTCACTCTTTGATTTGGAGCATTCACACACATTTCGTAATTGTCACTTGATAAAGAGATACCTGCCAACATGATTCTGAGCCAAAACAGGAGTACAAAATAGGAGTATGGAAAGATACTCCAAAGGGAAGCCTTTTCTTCCTGCTGGTTGTGTTCAAGTAAGGACTGCTGTAAGTCACTTCATCGATGCCTGAACCACATGACTCACAAATGCATGGCCCTGAGGTGCTGTCTGTCTTGTTATCCATTGTTCCTGATTTTAGATGAAGATGTATCAGATATCTCTACAAACCTGCAAACTTCAAAAGATCGGAGTATTAGACTCCAGAAGTCCAGGAACAGAAGTCCATGCTGAGATTTGCCAGATGGCTGAGTAACCTGATCGATCCAGCACAGGTCAAATGTAGCCGAGAGAGCTACAGAGATTCATCCATAGGCTATGTCAAATTTGGAAGTGAATTTGGTGGGACAAATGCCACGTAGAAAGTGCTTTAAGTTTCAGTCTACTCTCCCAAGGGTCCAAGGTAATATAAGAGAGAATGCGTCCCAAATGGAGGGGGGGGAGGGGGGGACATGCTTTGCATTATCTCTTCTTGCTATATCTTTGCTCTGAAAGATATTTAAGTCTGGCTGACTAAATTGGCTCTTAACTAATAATATTGTGGAAAATAAATAAGAATGGGGATCCAGCCAATAACATCAGAAAAATACTTCCTTGATCCCTCAAAGGTACCCCAGAATATTAAGGAGGAATTTTGTTCTAGGAAATTAAACCCAGAGTGATAAGTGATTCCTTTACATTACTAATTACAAAATCACAGAAATTCGGAATTGGAAAGGACCTCAGAATCCACCAAGTGTGATCCATAGAGGGAAATATTCATGTGAAATATATATATATATGTATACATACATAAATATATGCACATTTAGTCAATCAGCCAAGCATCTATTAAGTACCTACCATTTGCCAGGTACTGTGCTAAGGTCCACAAACCCCATTCCTGACCTTTAGGAGCTCACATTCTAATGGGGGAGACAACCCTAGATAACTATGTAAGTATAATATATAGACAGTGTAAAATGAGGAGTAATTGCAGAGAGAAGTTACCAGCAATGAGCAGGCTGGGTGGTGGAAGAGGGGAGCCAGAAAAGGTTTCTGAAAGGTGAGATGTGAGCTGTCTTAAAGGAATCTAGGTAAGACAAGGCATGGCGATGGGACAGGGGAACATTCCAGGTATGAAGGACAGGTAATAAAAGGAACAAAACTGGGAGACAGAGTGTCATGGTTGAGTGAGGAAAAACAGAAGGCCAGGGTTACTGGATCATAGTATGTGGAGGAGTAAAGTATAAAACGACTTGGAAAGACAAAAAGGGGCTATGTTATAAAAAGCTTGGAAAGCCAAATGGAATTTTGTTTTGTTTTGTTTTATCCTGGAGGTAATAGGGAAACATTGGAGTTTATTGAGTTGGAGGTGACATGATGAGAACTGGGCTTTAGGAAAATCACTTTGGAAGCTGAGGGGAAGATGGATTGGAATGGGAAGAGACCTGAGCCAGGGACACCACCCAACAGGCTATTCCAATAGTTCAAATGTGTAAGGTGACTCATGGTGGTGACTAAGAGAATAAAGAGCTGTTGCAAAGATTGACTTGGAAACAAACTAAATATGTAGGATGAGTATAACAGCCCCACAGTCTATGGGGTAGAATAGAGCAAAATTAAAAGTTTGTACTTTTCATGTTTTCTTCAAACATCACCCTGAAAGTCACTCTTCATTTCAGAAATGAATAAATGAGTAAATGAGTAAGTGAATAAATAAATAAATGAATAGATAGAGACAGACAGAAAAACAGACAGACAGATAGATAGATAGATAGATAGATATCGTGATACTGAGGATTGCGAGCTTGAGCAATTAGAAGGAAAGCAGTGCTTTGAACAGCAATAGGAAAGCTGGAAAGAGAGAAGAGTTTGATGGGCAAGTGAGTTCTGCTTAGACATGTTGAGTTTAAAATCACAATGGTACATCTAGTTTGAGAGGTTCACTAGACATTTGGTAACATGAGACTGGAGGTCAGCAGATATAAGATGGATAAATGAGTCTGACAACCATCTACAGAGAGATGAGATTGAACTCTGAATCGCCAAGTGATAGAGGGAGGAGGAAAGAGGGCCTGGAACAAAATCTTGAGGCTCACCCCTGATTAGTGTTTATGATGGGACTGGGGGTGGGCGTGACAAATGGGAATAAGGAGTGGTCACATTAGTAGGAGGAGATCCAGGAGAGATTAGTATCTTGAAAACCTAGAGGAGAGAGTATCTAAGGTGAAGAGCTATTGGCAGCGTCAAAAATTGAAAGGATTTTAAAAAGAAGACAGAGATCAATGAGGATGAGGACTAAGAAAAGGTCATTTGATTTGACAATTAAGAGATCGTTATTAATATTGAAGAGAGTAGTTTTAGTTAAATGATGGGTCAGAAGCCAGACTACAACGATGACAGAAAGTGAGAAGAGGCACTGATTTAGCCATGAAAGAGAAGAGATAAGAGGATGATAACTAGTGGTGATGGATGAATCAAGTGAGTGTTATATAAGGAGGAGAGGCATAGGCATGTTTGTAGGAAGCAAGGAAGCAGCCAGTAGAGAAGGAGAAATTAAAGGTTAGTGAGAGAGTGAGTATGAAAGAAATGGCAATCTTCTGGAGAAGATACAATGAAAAGATATCACTTGTGCATGTAGAGGTGTTTACCTCAGCAAGGAGGACCTTCTATTCACATAAGACAGGGATGAAGGAGGAGATTAGATAATGGGGGGAATTATTTGAGTGATCCAAGATGAGAAGGAAAGATAAGGGAGCTCTCAGTCTATGGTCCCATTTTTTTTCATGTGAAGTATGAGGCAAAGTTTTCAGCTGAGAGGGTAGAGTAAGGGGGTGCCATGGGAGATGTAGAATTACAAAAAGGTTTGTAATTGTTGCTATAGTGCCTGGGATAGAAAATCCATTAAGGAGGAGTAAAAAGATTTCCTTGTCACAATGAGGGCACAGTGGAAGATTATGTAACATAAATTTGTAGTGGACCCAAACAACATGGTTTCATTATTTTCTCTAACTAGTCAGAAATAAATGGATAGAAGCAAAGTCACTAGAGGGTAAGAATAATACAAAGTTGGGGCTTAGCAAGGAATAAGATAAGAGGGACAAAGGACTTGAATGTTGAGAATAGTGTAGAGTTAAACTGGTTCATCAATGGGTCAAGATAGAAAAGGAAGGAAATTGTAGTCAGTTTATGGGTGATAGCCTGGGTGGGGGAACTGAAGGGTACAGGAGTTGGAGGTCATGGTAAGGATGAAAAACATGACTAGAGGGGTATAGAGCAGAGGGAAAGATGGAATGATAAAAGATTATGATCAGATAAAGAATTTTGGAGTTCACTAACCTGAGAGTGGATGATCTGTGGATGATGGCAAGACCAACAGTATGACCATCTTTGTAACTGAGGTGGATTGGAGGAACAGGTCATAGGAATTTAGAACACTGAAGAACTGGGAAGTTAGCATGTTTGAAGGACTATCGATATGAATGTTGCAGTTTCCTACTCTGAGGGCATGTGTTGGGGTGGAGAGAACAACTGTGAATCAGGTGTTCAACTCAGTCAAGAAGAAAGGAGACTATTTGGTAATCAATAGATAATAGCTGCCAGAATTTTGTGATGCATTTGAACTGAATTAGTCTATGTAGTCAATTGATACTAAGGAAATTGTAAAGCTACATGTGTACTAGTATATATATTTTGGTTATTTAATTTATTTTAATTGATACAGCACAACATAATAGCCTAAATATTTTTTCTAGACTAAGGAAAACATATGTTAGAATGCACATGTATAGCCTAACATCTGTAATGAAGGCCATGAGATACTCTTATAGATTTCTCCCATTAGTCCATTAATAGGATGGATTTATCAAATTATTACATCGTCTGTCACCTTGGATGGCAAGGAGTGCTTGGCCCTGAGGCAATAAGCTATAGGACAAAGGAGAGCTGAATTAGGAGGAACGAAGGAGGAGGAGGAAGTCACAGAATGGTGACTGTAACTGTAACAGAACTGACAGTAACTAAGGACAAGAGGCTAAACTAAGGCATTCCTGTGAGGTTTCTGTGCACAAAAGCACCAGGCCTGAATCTTGCTGGACCCCATAAGCTAGCAATTCATTCATTGAAGTCTGTAAGGTATTGGATAGTTAATTAAATTAATAGATAAAATATAGTGTGGACTCATCCATTCATGTTAGCTAAAAGGGGCATTTGAATTAGAATCAGCGTGTTTTGGGGAATAGGAGCTATGACACATGTTCCTGGGATGTCCCCCAATAGCCAGGGAATAGGTGAATCAAACGGTAGTTGATCATACCAACACTTAAATGATTTAAGAAGCCAGATAATGATTCCTCTTAAGTTGGTTCATCTTGCACCTGACAGCCCTGTACTTACTCAATGATGAAAAAGTAGAAATAAGGGTAATAAATACAAGGATGAGTCGGGTTTGGGCTGGAAGGTGTAATACAGCTAAGAACCCTCGGTGATTTGTCCCAAATCTTCTTATTTATCATTTGGGGGTATAGTGTGTTCATGTGTATCTGTTAGTCTGGAATTGCAGATTGTGCTGCTCAATATTTTCCCACTACCACATTAGTATTGAAGAAATAAATGATGATTAAAACTGGAGATCAGATCCAGCTGAACTTAGACCCCACCTGCTGTCCCTAGAAAAGATTTCTGAGCAACATATACTAAATGTCATATTTTCCCCAAGCTAATTAAATATACTGGGCACTCTCAATTCCTACACTGCAAGTACAGTGAAAGGAAAAAGTGAAAGTTACTTTATCTGGAATTCCTATTCTTTTAACACATGGAAGGCAAAAAAAAAAAAAAAAACCATTAAAACCAGCAACTAACATTTATACGTGACAGCCAACTTTCTCTTAAAATAGCAGAGCCTATTAATCAACAGGTATTCATTGGATATCCACAGAAAGCCCAGCTGAGTACTAGGCAATGATGCCAGCAACTACTTAAAAGCTCAGTTCTTTAATACGCAAACCAGAAGGTGAATTAAGATAAGCCTTTTGTGGGTATAGATGAGGGAGAAAGAATTATTCCCCAAACCCTTAAACAAAGGAAATATAATTCCAGGGTTTCAACCTCATTTAACAGCATGGTCTAGGGAAATCATGCACATTAATGAGCAATCTGAAAGTAGTCAGAAGGTAGCCCTATTCACAAACTTTGAAAGAATGTTGAACTCTTTTTGTAGTGGCAAAAAAAAATTTTTTTTTTGCTTTTTGGAGGGCAGGACAATTGGGGTTCAGTGACTTGCCCAAGGTCACATGGCTAGTAAGTGTTAAATGTCTGAGGTCACATTTGAACTCAGGTCCTCCTGACTCCAGGGCTGATGCTGTATTCACTGTGCCACCTAGCTGGCCCATTGGCAAAGAATTTGAAATTGAGGGGATGCCCATCAATTGGAAAATGACTGAACAAGTTGTGGTATATGAATGTAATGGAATAATATTGTTCTGTTCCATAAGAAATTATGAGCAGGCAGATTTCAGAAATACTTAGAAAGACTTATATGAACTGATGCTGAGTGAAGTAAGCAGAACCAGAATATTGTATACTGTAACAGCAACATTGTGCAATGTTTAACTATGACAGACTTAACTCTTCTCAGCGATACAATGATCCAATATAATTCCAAAATACTTATGATGGAAAATGTTATCCACATCCAGACAAAGAACTGATGGAGTCTGAATGCAGATGAAGCATACTATTTTCACTCTATTTTTTTCATACCTTTTTTTTGCCCCTTTGTTCTGTTTCTTCTTTCATAACATAACTAAATTGGAAACGTTCTACTAATATGGAAATATGTATATATGTAGCCTATATCAAATTGCTTAGGAAGGAGAAATGGAGAAAAAAAGGAACTCAAAATCTTATGAAAAAGAATGTTAAAAGTATGTTTACATGTAATTGAAAAAACAAATACTATTTAAAAAATAAAAAAGAAAGAATGCTCAATTTGCAGTTAGGAATACCAGGGTTCAAATCTTAACTCTCATACTTATTAAATGCCTTATAAGCATGAGCAAGTCACTTAACCTCTGTGAATCTCAGCCCCCTCATTTTTAAAATGGGGATAATAATCCCTATAAAGCCTAATTCTTAGAGTTGCTGTAAAGCTCAAATAAAATCAGATATAGAAGGCATTTCACAAACCTTAGGACAGAGGGATCAGCATACAACACTCCTGACTGTCCTGGAATCAGATTGAAATATAATGGGGAAATTTTTAGCAAAATAAATAAAAATACAATAAAACATAGATAATATTATATTATAAAACTAACTCAATATGTACTCACGGCGGGAAGGGGGAGTTATATATGGGTTAGCAACCTCTATTTCTGTCTAAGTTTGACAGCCCTGATGTAGAGCACCATATAAATATGTAAAGGCCAGACTTCATTTCCCACAATGCAGGTGACGAGAAAACCATCATTCATTGGGTAAAATCCTGGGGACTACACTTCATAATAGGCTGTGTGTCAGGTCAACATGTGGCAATGTCACCTTGCATATACTCTGATTGAATCAAGAGACATTTGAACATGAAATTTCCAACAGTAAGCCTTAAATAATTAAAAAGCAACCACTGTGAGAGAGATGACCATAGTGGGAGGAGATATGAAATAAGGAATGGTTATGGTGTCCTGAAACATCAATATCTCTTCCAGATTCTGATGATAACTATCTTCTTCTCTACCAAGAGGAGTCAACACTGTTTTCTAGCTGCTACACCGAAGTTCAGTCAAGAGATTAATCTGGACAACTTCAGACCATAATCTTCAATGAGGTGCTGAAAATGAGTGAGCCATATACTCTCTCCCACAACGTCGAAGAAACAGACATGAACTGGAGTGTTTAGTTAGTGCTTCCCTGGAGGCTTAGGAAGGGGTGGTCATTTGATATGGGTACAGAGAATTTACTCAGGGAGAATGCAGGTAGATTCAGTTCTCTGTTGTTTACTTTGCTGTTCTGGTTCATTAAATGCCTTGTGCACTGAATTCATGTATCATCTGGAGTGGTCTGACATAAATATGCATTAGTCAGGGCTTGGAGCCATGGTTTGAAATAGGCTATTATCCAAAGTGTACTCTGGACCTGGGTGTAGCCAAAAGGGATTCTCTAATTATCAGCTATTATTATCACCCCCTTCACTACAGCGTTTGAAAGTGTAGGAGCCAGTGGCCATGCAGAGACGCATCCATGGGGGAAATAGGTCTACCTGGGAGTCAGGGTGAAGCAAAAATCTAAGAAAACATAAGAAATCTTTCCTCTCTGCCCTCATGGAATGCAGATTCCTTTGAACAGCAAAGGGGCCAAACTTAGTGCATTCTCCACCTATGTGTGTGTGTGTGTGTGTGTGTGTGTGTGTGTGTGTGTATATATATATATATATATATATATATATATATATATATATATATATCAGTTGTTTCAGTCATGTCTGACCCTTTGTGACTACATTTGGGGTCTTCCTGGCAAAGACATTGGCTTGTCATTGCCTTCTCTAGTGCATTTTACAGATGAGGTACTGGAGGGAAACAGGGTCAAGTGGCTTGGCCAGGGTCACACAACTACTAAATGTCTGAGACCAAATTTGATCTCAGGAAGATGAATCTTCGTGACTCCAGACCTGGCACTCTGTGAACTATGGCCCCACTTAGCTGCCCCATATATGTTAATAGCTAGCATTTATACACTGCTTTTTAATGTTGGCAAAGCTCTTTGCATACCTTACCTCATTTGATCCTCACAATTACAATGCAAGGGAAGTGCTATTATTATACCCATATTGTAGATGAGAAAACTGAATCTAAATGAAATTAAATAACTTGCCCAGGGTCACACACTACTTAGTGCAGGGTCTTGTCCTTCCCTGCCCCCTTCCAAAAAAATGTTATTTTTTAGAAAGGGTCATTACTTCCTTTTTCTCTTCTGCTAATTTTTTTTTTTTTTACATCAATATGTTTTACTCAGTGACAGGAAAGTAAATAATTATTTGCTTCAACCAGAAATTTTGGGCTGTCAGTCCAAGACCTTTGGGCCCAAAGCTGCATATCGACCTTTGCTACAGAGACTGTTACAGTCTCTGCATTCTGTGAAACACTTATTAGGAGGGAGGAAGACACTTCACAGAAGACCCAGAATAGATAGCGCAGTGATTTATCCAGTCTTTGGTCTGCAGAATGTCACAGGAAGGTATGGCTGACAGTTCACAGAGCAATCAAAGAGGCTAAAAATGCCCAGTTTCCCCCTCTGTGAAATAAGGAGGTTGAACTAAATGATTTCTAAAGTTCCTTCAAGCCCTTACAAATTTCTATAATTTATTCATTTTATTCTAATCCATAGAATAACTAATCCTGGAAATTTTCAAGAAAATGCTAATATCTTAGTCTGGTAACTTGTAGACAATGCCATTAATAAGCAGAATCTATTCCCTTTTCCATTTTTGCCGCCAATTAAATTTCCCCAGTAACACTGGGCCCCGTTCATTCCTGTTTTAAAGAATGTACAGTGAATGTCATTCAGTAGGATTGTAGGGAGTGAGTTATTATACAAATAAATTCCTCCACCATTTTCTAGAACTGAACACATTTGTCTCTTATAACTCCCAGGATCTTTAATCTTAATCCCTGGAGAACATAAATGAATACATAAAAATGTATTTATTAAGCACTGACTTCACAGCCCTTACAGCAACCTTGGACTCCACCCGGGTCCCCAGGTTTTTACCTTGCCAGGAAGCAGGACTCTATACCACTTCCATACCTCTTCTAGCCACATGAGGAGGAAGTCCCACTTCCTTTTAGGTGCTTTCTTCCCTCATTAGAATGTAAGCTCCGAACTCATAGGGAATTAGTTCATTTTGGTTCTATTTGTGTTCCCCACACTTAGTATAATGTCTGCAGCATAAATGCTCAGTCTACCTATCCATCTATCATCTATTTATCATCTCTCTACCACCTATCTCCTGATCATCTATCCTCTATCCATGTCTCTATCATCTATCACCTATCCATCTATCTATCCTTTACCATCTATCATCCCTCTGTTAACTATACATCTATCCATCTATCATCTCTGTCTTTCATCTATCCATCTATCTATCATCTATCCATCTATCATCTCTCTATCCATCTATCATCTATCCATATATATCTGTCATCTATTTATCTATCTATCATCTTTTAGTCTGCCAAGCATTGTGCTAAGTAATGAGTATACAAATACAGAAGTTAGGAGCTTATATTTTAATAACAGGAGCCAAAACCTAAGGAATGGTGGCCAGGGAAGGTTGAAGAGGAGAGCCTGGGGGCAGAAAGGGAGTGGACATGGTGAGAGGGCAGGAAATGGGAGAAAGAGAGATAATGAAGCATGGCCCTAGGGAGTTTAGAGCTGAGTAGTTTAGCTCCTCCTCCAGGACATGGTCTCTGGAAAGACAGTAGAGCAGAAGTAACAGAATGGGAAACAGCATTAGATAACTGAGTTCAAATAGCGATGGATTATACGTGCTTGCTAGAGGAATATCTTGGACTACTGAAAATGAAGGTCATAAATTTCACTGTTGTTGTCCATCCTTTGTTTTTGAAGAGGACCAAAGAAAAAATGCCAGAAAACTTAATCACTTTCATTTGAATTTTTAGGAAAATTCTGAACATCACCTGGCAAGATAAGGTACAAGACACTAATGTCCTTTCTCCAATCGAACAGCCAAGATTCAAACCCTATTGTAGAGAGTGCAACTCTGATGGGCTGGCCACATTGTTTAAATGCCAAAAGAATGTTTGCCTAAAAGACTATTTTATAAAGAACTCACATAAGGCAATGCTCACGGGGAGGTCAGAGGAAGCAATACAAGGACATTCTCAAGATCTCTCTAAAGAACTTTGGAATCAATTGTGAGACATGGAAGGCACTGGCATAGGACCTTCTGGCATGGCATGCCAGCATCAAAGAAGGCACTGTGTGCAGAATTGCAGTAGCTCAAAAGAAATATGAGATGCACAAATTTAGAGACATCTTCATTCCAAATGTTCATATGGACTATTTGTACTCGACTTGTGGTAGAGCCTTCCATGTTCATATTGGTCTGATCAGCCACAGTTGGACACGCTGTACCTTGACCCCAACATAGAGTAGTCATTTTGGTCCTCTTTGAAAATGAAAGACAACAACCAACCAACCAATATATGAAAGAAGGCTAGAAAGGAAGCAAGAAAGTTCTTAAATGCCAAGCTGAGGAATTTGTATGTTTATTGGTGGATGGGGGGAAGACTGGCAGATGAGGGCCCAGCCCTTCAACCAGGCAAAATCTGTTCTGTCTGGTGCCAACAAACTACATGGAGCAGGCCTAGCCTGTTTCTGGAAGTATATGATGACAGTACTCTGCTCCAATTCAGTGCATGTACAAGTATGCTTTAACTATTTCCTGCCTGGTTGCTTCACGGTGGAGAAAAGTCTTAACAGACTACTGAGTCAGAAGTGAGTGTGTATATAAGAGTCCAACAGAAGAACATGCCTTCTCTTTCTTTCCTGCTTCCATGAGGTATAGAGAGGACCCTGTGAGCTCCAGAGAGGCAGTGGGAGAAAAAGAAGCACCTTCCTTTTTTTTTTCTGAAATGGTCCATATACAAGCCTGTGTCTTGGACAAGGCCACCTCCTATTTGTGTCCTCTTTATTTTATGTAGTATAGGGCCACAGAAGATACTGAAAGGTTGGAGGAACCACCAGAAGTCCTTGCACAGCCCTCCCTCACTCAAGTCAAAGTCAGCTACTATATCAGGAGTTATATCAAATAAAATAATGTATTATGTCACTTTGAAAGTCTTAAAGTGCAATGTAAATATATACCATTACTATCAATTATGATTATTATCTCATTCTCTGTTTCAATGGGGTGGTTTTGGGATAAGTTGCCACCCCATTATTCCTTTATTTAACCTGAAGAGACCAATAATAAAATCACAAGTAATAAAAATAACTGCTTTTTCTAAATAGACAAATGTATTAGTATATAAGCTCACCTCTACAGATTCATTAAAAGCATACTTTGGCACAGGGCAACAGAAACAACATCTCACCCTCTTCTACTATGTTGTTTTTCTTATAACTTCCTTGGCCAGGTGTCTATACTTAGAAAGCTTTTTTGAAAATCTACTTAATGTCCTTATGTTTTTATGAATCAGTGTCATGTCTGGGAGACTTAGGGCAAAAATTCAGTCTGTGACAATTGTCTGGTTCCAGTAGTTTATTTTAGGATATTTTGGGATCTGTAGTTGTAGAATGGGGATTTGTCATCTGTTAGCCCACAAAAGACAGTGAACTTCTAATGTATAACTCTATTCACCAGATTATATCTTCCTAGGCAGTCAGTGGATAGGAAATCTTAACAATCTATAATGATGATTTGCATTTTTCTCCACCATTTCTTTACATCATCTACATTGATCATTAAGTATGGACTCTTTGAGGATAACCCTTCATTAGTTTCTAGTTAGAATAACCTGGTCCTGAATTGCTATCATAAACTTCCCTGTTTCTATGAACATTAAATCTGCATGATAATCATTTGTACAATGCTTCTTTAGCAACTATTTATGGTTGGCTGAGGTCATGTGGATTTCATCCATGAAGGTGGGTGAAATCCACCCCTTTGATTCCACTCTTGGATCTTAGTTCTTTGATAAGCTCCACCAACAGGTGTCACTTTAGGTTACATTCAACAAATCAGCCTCATCATTTCTTGTCTAAATTATACCAACAGCCTCCCACTTGTTCTGCTTGCCTCAAATTTTTCCCCCTCTAGCCCATCTTTCGCCCAACAACCACACTGATTTTCCTTAAATATAGATATGACCTATATCACTTCCCTACTTGATCCACTCAGTGGCTCCCTCTTGCCATAGGATAAACTATAAACTCTTCTATTTAGTTTTTAAAGATGTTCACATCCTGGCCCCAATCTATCATTCCAGCTTCATTGTACACTACTCCCTCTCCTGCATTCTGCAATCTAGCCACATCGGACTTTCTCTCTGCTCCTCACACATGGCACCCTATCTTCAATCTCCCTGCTTTTTGCAAGTGGCATTCTCCATGACTAGAATGTCCTCCATTCCCAACTTCACGTCAGAATCCCTCCATTCATTCAAGACACAGTTTAAATACCACTTTTATGTTGTCTTTCCTATTAGTGCTCCTTCCCCAGGGATAGGTTAGCAAATGTTTGACAATCAGCTTGATGCATTTTTTTAACTTTAAAATGTATTATTAACATTTTCTTCATCACTTTCTTAAGCCGAATCAATCAACAATACAATAAATCAAGCCCTAATTTGTAGCATTTGGCAATTTCCAAGGTGTAACACATTCACACCAAAATTTTTAACAATCAGCTTCGAGCTGGCTCCATCATACCTCTGCCTCTCTCACTAACTACCTATATGGATACTTTTTGTCTCCCTGCATTAAAATATAAACTATTTGAGAGTAGGACATTTTTCATCCTTTGTAGTTTCGTCTCTTGTGCTTAACACCTGCCAAGCACATAACACATAATTTGGGGACAAGATATTGGTTCAACTGAGGAAGTATGAGTTACACCCCCTTCTCCTTCTCTGTCTATCTGTGTCTCTCTCTCTCTCTCTCTCTCTCTCTCTCTCTCTCTCTCTCTCTCTCTCTCTCTCCCTCCCTTCCTCCCCGCCCCCGCCCCCGCCCCAACACCAGCCAGGACTATTGCAAGGCCTGGGACAATTTGGATTGACTTTGCCCCCAGGTGTATTGATATTTGATGCAGCTGTGAACCCCTTGGGTAAGAAGACTATAGAAGTCATTTTTAGAATTTTGGCAGAGAGTTCCTGAGACCCCTCCTTGCTAACTTTTTTCTAGCCTTCCTGGCAGTTTTTATTTGTTTTTTTTTTTCTTCCCAAACTGCTTTTTACCAACCTTGAGAACTGCTTCTACCTGACGGTAATGGAATATGATTTTATAAACAGACCATTTGTTTGAATTCTTGGGCTCTGAATTATCTATTGCATCAAAGGAGGTACAGCTACCTGAGTGTAGACACCTAACAAATGCTTGTTAATTGAGTGGGTTTTACTATTCTAAAAAGATGCCTTAAAACTGGTGTTTGCACTTTTGCTTTGACTCTCCCACTATGATTGATAGTGCTCTCAGTCCTTAGACTTGTAGGCAAGATTGTGCTTGGCCCTTTGTTGCTTTTTTCACATTGTTTCCATTTCTGAGTTGGTGACCAAAATTAGCCTCTTGGTGGATGTGTCTGGGCTTTAGGGCAAGCTCATGAATCTGAGAAGTCTTGTGATCCTGGCTGACACCAGGAGAAATTTCTGTATCAGACAAATTGACAGCCAGCAACAGGAGGACTGCCCAGAGATTGATTATTTTAACAGCTGACACACTGAGTTGTTTAGGTAGTACAGAACTGAGGTGAAATGTAAGATCCCGCAGACTTACGTTCAGATACATTTAAGTATCAGCTTCCCAAGATGCTGCAAGTAAAACTGTACAAGTTAGTGAATCCTATTTTAAGTTTACCGGTGCCTGCTTTTGAGGGGGTTTTTGTTTTAGCATTTCTTGTGTGCTTAGGAAATAAGTACCTGTCCCATACCTTTTCTTCCAATTCAGCTTTTATTTCAGTCTCTTAATATGTGATAACATCCCTTTTTTTGCATTTTGGAGGGGGGAAGGCAGAGCAATTGGGATTAAATGACTTGCCCAAGGTCACACAGCAAGTAAGTGTTAAGTGTCTGAGGCTGGAATTTAACTCAAATCCTCCTGACTCCAGGGTTGGTCCTCTATTCACTGTGCCACCTAGCTGCCCCCATTCTTTTTCTTAATATCTTTATGCTTAGTGTGTCTTGCGTGGAGGAGACCAGGTATTCATAGGTAATGACTCCATCTGCTAGTTCAGTGTGACGTCTGTATTTTGAATAATAATAATTTTCTAATAATAATTGTCAATGTTCTAGTTGATGGTACCTTAAGGGGCCACATCTACCAAAGGGGCCAGAAATGAAGCAGAATGGTCAGGCAAACATGGTTGTTCAAGGAAAGGGAAGAATTATGGTGTGGAAAGAAGAATATGTCTCAGTGACAAAACCTGTCATTGAGTCCACCCCATTTCTTCTTCAGCAATGAAGCAGTTATGAGGAACAATATGTACCCTATATAAATCTGCTGATATGTCAGTCCCACCAAGAAACGGAGAGCAGGATTAAAAGCCTTAGCCAAGAATAGCAAGATGAGCAAGAAAAAGGAGCTGGAGGAAGAATCAGTGCCCTGAGTCCCAATTGAATATTGGCCCTTTGAGAAACCATAAACAGGAAAGCAGATGGGGGAGGAAATATTTGCTAGTTTCCAGTAGGAACATCTACTACTACTACTACCACTACTACTACTACAACTAATACTACTACTACTACCACTACTACCACCACCACCACTACTACTACTACTACTACTACCACCATGACTACTACTACCACCACCACCACTACTACTACTACTACTACTACCATGACTACTACTACTACTACTACTACCACCACTACTACTAGTATATATCACTAGTATATATTAAGCACTTACTATGTAAGGCACTTGGAAACTAAAGCAAAGAGAAATTAAGTGACTTACCCAAAGTCACAAAGCTATTACTAGAGGCCAGATGTGAGCTCAAGTCTTCCTGAGTGGAGGCCTAGCTGTCTAGCCACTACTCCACCTAGATGCCACATCTGATGGGGAGGTCAGAATCTAAGTACATTAAGTGTGTTCCTGAGTTTGGAGTATTCCTACAAGATGACCAAAAGGTGCCTAGAGATTGGCACTCGGACCACATGATCATTTAAAAAATATATTGAGTTTTATTCCTTTTGCTTCATTGATCATAAGTAATGAACTATATATAGTCAAACTGGGCTTGTCAAACTATATCTGCTCCTTCCTGCCATTCTCACTTGATGAAAGGCCACTGAAATGCAGCATGAAAGAAGGAATAAAGGCAGAGTTTCCAGTGGTTGGAACCTAAACCAAGAGTTTGATTAAGTAACAAAAAATGAGACACAACTTAGGCTGAAAAGATCACTACCACCAAGAAAGGAGCAGAGCTAAGAGATAGAGGTTGTCGATTCTCTGAAAGCTCATAAAGAATCTGTTATTTCTCCTCTGCTACCATTGGAGTAGATAACCAGCATAATCACTAATGCAAGTATGAGAGGAAGAGCCCCTGATCCTCATCCTTAAAAATCAGGAGGAGGTAGCTGGGCATCAGTCACATCCTTGTAGCTAAAAAAAACCACAGAGTGGCTGAGCAAAACCTGGGCAGTGGTTTTCCTATCCCTTTGCAAGATTGCAAGATTTATCTTCAAAGTTTCCTTGTAATTCATTCTCTGTCCCAATGAAATGTAGAATAGCAAACTCAATAATGATTTATAGATCTTTATTTTCATGATTTATAATTGTTCACAGTGCCTGAATCATAAGCAAGTCATATGTAATTTGGAATATTTCTAAGGCTGATGATTTAGCATACTTGTTATGCCAAAATAAAACATTCAATTTATTTGCATGCTTTCCTTTTGGTATGAGGCATTGCTAATAGAACTACTAAGAAAGGTACCATATACACTAAAATATTTTTATAGTGGCAAAGAACTAGGAAAAAAGTAGACACCCTTCAATTGACGAATGGCACATGAAAGTAACAGAATATTATCATGCTCTAAGAAACAATCAATATGGTAAATACAAAGAACTATCAAAAGACTCAAATGGACTGATATAAAATATGAAGTACAACCAGGGAAACAACATACACATGACTATGACAGTCTAAATGCAAAGAGCCATTACAAATAGTTGAAAATGAAGGTTGTAAAGAACGAGCTTGGCCCCAAAGAAGAGATATGAAAAGATACTTCCTCCCCCTACTCTTGCAGCATTAGGAGTCCAGAGGTAGGACATCTCATATATCATCAGATTTTTTTTTAACATATTGCTTAGTTTTGCTGATTTCTTCCCTTTCTCTTTTTCTATTTTCTTTTTTAAAAAATTATTTGTTATTTGGGGTGGGGGTAAAGGAAGGGCACAGCAGGAAATTTAGGCAATAAAAAGTTTTATATATAAAGGCTATTGCAATAGATGAGAGAAGTGATGACAATGAACTAGAATGATAGCCTTGTTAAGGTAGGGAAAGGGATTATTGTGAGAGAAGAAGAATTAACAAAACATGGAGTCAGAATCAGAGTCACAGATTTAGAGCTAGTGGAAGGGACTTTAATTTCTTAGTCATTTAGTCCATCCACCTAATTTTAGAGATGAAGAGACTGAGCCAAAGGAGGTTAGTGTATTGTTTGGTGAGTAGGTGGAAGAGTAAGAATTTTAACCCAGGTCCTCTTACTTCAAAACTATTGTTCTCTGCATTGTATAATGCTGCCTCCAATTGGGTTTGAGGAGTGAAGAGGAGAGAGAAGAATAATTAATGGAGGGATGGATGGAGGGATAGATGGATAAACCTATGAATGAATGGAGTGAATGAATGAGTGAAACTTCTACCATGTATGAACCAAGCACTATGCTAAGTGCTGGAGATACAAATATAAGAAAATAAGACAAATCCTGCCTTCAAAGATTTTATGTTCTAAGGGAAGACAACACCTAATGGGGATCTCTTAAAAGACAGGATATGGGACTACACACAAAGCAGCATGATTTAGTAATATTGGTCAGGACAGGGATGTGGAGGCCTAATTCCAAACTAGGCTAAACTTTACCTACTCAAATGTAGGGTGAGTCCAAGGTTCCAGTGGGACAAGGATAAGGAGGAGAAAGACAACAACCAAAGTGCAGGTGACATGGTTTGGAAATGGTGGCCAAGAAGTGACCACTTAAAGGAAATTACTTTGGCAGTTGTGTAGATGATATACTAAAGAGGGGAGATAATTGAGACAGAGATCAATTAGGAGGCTATTGCAGTACTTGGGGTGAAAGGTGATGAGAGCTGAACTAAGGTGGTAGCTATGTGAACTTTAAAAAGGGCCCAAATGCAAGAAAGGAAAACGGCCATATGTCACAACTTACCAGATAATTGGGGTGAGAGAGAATGAGGTATCAATGATAACATCAAGGTTATGAGCCCTGGATATTTGAAGAATATCAAGTGGTGCCTTGGAAAGAAATAAAGAAGTCTGGAAAAGGGGGAGGAAAAAGATAACGGATTCAGTTTGGAATATGCTGAGATTGCAATGTTTCTAGGATACTCACTTTAAAAGTGATTGGCTATGTAGACTGAAACTTAGGAGAGATGCTGGAGCTACAGACAGATAGATACATAGACAGGCATATGTGTACATACATATAGATGCATACAAATGATAATTAAACCCATTGATTCCCAAGAAAGCATAGAAAAGATAGTCTTGGATAGAACCTTTGAGAACAGTTTCAATTAGGGGATGATAAGCCAGGACATAAAATGGAGAAGTAACAGAGAGAGAAATAGTATGAAAACCAGGAGAGAATAGTGTCACAAAAACCCAAAGAGGACAGAGTGTCCCAGAGAAGAATGTCAAATGTACTGGATAGGTTGGGGCGGGGCAGAGGAGAAGATGAAGACTGAAAAAATACTACCAGAGCTAGCAAACAAGAGATTACTGATAACTTTGAAAAAAGCAGTTTTAATGGAGCAATGAGGTCAGAAGCCATATTGCAAAAGCACTAAAGCAGCTAAATGGTGCTGTGGATAGAGTGTTGTGTGACCTTGGGCAAGTCACTCAACCCTGTTTGCCTCAGTTTCCTCATCTGTAATATAAACTAGAGAAGGAAATGCCAAACCACTCCGGTTTCTTTGCCAAGAAAACCCCAAATGGGGTCAATGAAGAGTCAGGTATGACTGGGAAATGACTGAACAGCAACAATAAGAAAAGAGAGGAGACAAAGTGAAAGCAATCGGGATAGAAAGCTTTTTCTACTAGTTTGGCTAAGGAACAGGTGGTGGGAATACAAAAAGAGAAATTGACCAGGCATTATGATGCATGCCTGAATCCCAGCTGCTGCAGGAGCTAAGGCTGGTGGATCGCCTGAGTTTGGAAATTCTAAGCTGCAACAGGCTGGGAGGACCAGGCGTCTGCACTGAGGCTGGCATCGATAGGTGAGCCCCTCATAGCAAGGGACCACCATGCTGCCTAGGGAGGAGTGAACCAGCCTAGATGGGAAATGGAACAGGTCAAAGCTCCTCTATTAATCCATAGTAAAACTGGACCCATGAGTGGCTGCTGCACTTCCAGCCTGGGTGATATAAGGAGTCTTTAAAAAAAAAAAAAAAGGAAAGAGGAGATTTGAGAATTGAACCCATCTGAAGACAATAGGGAAGAAACCAGTAGATAGGGAGAGGTTTCAGATCAGAAAAAGAGAAAATAATCAAACCAAAGCTTTAGATCTTTCCTCCTCTCCCCACAATCCACCCTACATAACCTGCCAGATTAATCTTCCCAAAACACAGCTCAATTATGTCACTCCCGTATCACTATCTACTGAATAAAGGCCAAAGTCTTTAGGTTCCAAGGGTTTCCAAAATCTTGCCACCAACTATCTTTCCGGCTTCATATCTTACTACTCTCCAACAAGTCTCAGGTGAAATTGTACTTCGGAATGATTCAGATTGGGAAGATCAAATTCACCAGCTAATGCCTCAACTCTCTCCTTGGGTTTAGTACTGTGAATAGGTCCTCTGAGCAACCCTGGGCGGTGATGGAGAGCAGCAGGAGATTTAACTAGAGGATTAGGATGTAGAACTCCATTCTGTTTCTCTTTCTAATGCTTATTTTTTTATGATTATTCAACTTTGTAATTTTCCAATCACTACAAATGAGAGGAAAACAATCCTGGGACTATAGGTTTTGAGCTGGAAGGGACCTTGGCGACCATAGATCTAGGGTTGGAAGGAACCTTAGAGGTCATCTGGTCCAACATCCTCTCTGACGTAAGAAGGGGCAGAGACCCCTGATAGGAATTGGGGAGACATCAAGAAAGCAGTATTACACTGCCACTGGCTATGCCCACCGCCTAGTACTTCTCTAGGGCTCCAGGATGACCCAAATTAATGCTGACACTCTTCTCATGGAACATCATCATTGGTTTGAGAGGGAGGCATCCTTTCTTCGAGACCTGCTGCTAAGGAGTTTGATATCACCCCTTCTGGGCCTAGGTCAGTGCATTTCCCCACCACTACCACCATCTCCACCCCGTGCAATTAACTTTGGACTTCTTTGCTGTTTTTAAAAATACAATTTTTTTTTTAATGAAAATAAAGACTGAGGAGAGTTTTGTTTTGTTTTGAAGTAGAGGTTTCTGCCGACTCAAATAAAACAGAAATAGGTAGCATACAAAAGAAATGTTTTATTTTTATCTGAAATATCCTGACCTATCTAAAGTGTCCCACTTAGCTCTAGATTTTTGTTTATAATTTGAGGCTGGTCATGAGAATGTTTTAAAAGACCATTTTTCTAAAAGAGAGTTCTATTTTCTGCTGGAGACCCTGAACCAGAATGTACTACTAACAAATAGAAAAAAAAAATGACTTGAAAAAAGATTTTAAAAGCAAATCCTCTAATAGGAAACTACTTTATAAATAAATTCATTCCTTCCCCTCCCCCTTAGATATGCAAAAAAATCAGTTACTGTACTCAAAAGCACCTAGAAACACTTCTGCAAATGAGACTGAGCCATATTTAATCATCAAGCTGTTGCTTTAATGGACTTAGCCAAACCCACAAACAATTTTGTCATTTTCATCACAAATAATTTTTCACTTTAATAACTCCCAAAATTACAATGGAAGAGAGAGAGAGTGGTAGAAGGAGGTGAGGATATCTGGAATTTAGCTCAGCATTCTATCCATAGCAAGGATTCATATAGCCTTGTTAACTGGAGGTTACACTTCATGTGAACAGCAAATTAATGAAGTAAATCCAAGTGGAATGCCAAATTCAGAGGAATAGCAAGGCAACTTTAAAGAGAAGCTGTTGGTAAAGATCCTGAGTCTATATTCTTGTCCTTCAAAGTTGACTTAGTTTCCCCTGAACCTGACATTCCATCTCCTGCCTTCATACCTGTATTCAGAATTCACCCCCTCCTCAACTCGGCCTCCTAGAATCTTTAGCTTCAACTCAGCTCAAATTACAGCTCCTATTAACAGTCCTTCCTGTTCCCTCTAATTTTAGTAATCTCTCTCTCTCTCCTCAAAAATCTCTTGTATTTACTCATCTGTCTGAATGTCATTCCCTCTATCTTCTCCCCAGTAGAATATAAGATACTTGAGGTCAAGGACTGTACCCCTAGCACACAGCACAGTGGTTGGCAAACAGCAGGAGTTTAATAAGTGCTCATTTTATTGAATTGAATAAACTAGCCTGAGTTCTTTCATTCACACTTAGGTGGCCTATTCTGGGACCACCCTTTCCTACTAAAGGATAACCTTCTCTCCCAGACTTTCACCTTCCTAGCCAACTGTGATCTATGTAGCTCTGGGAAAATAAACTGTAATAGGCCTTCAAGGTTTGCTGCACTCTGATAATTTTGGTCTTCTATATCTGCATATACATGGTTAAAGTAAACATTTTTAAAAAAACAAATATTTATTCCATCCAGCTCTATTAGGAATCTTATCCAAATAGCTACTATCCCTTGTGATATGCTATACCTTGGTAAATAGATAAGTAGCATCAATTGCACTGGGTTTTATTAGAATGTAATGTTCTTTTTCATAGTATTTTTGTATCACATGAGAGAACCAATGATCAAAGCATAAAAAAGGGACATGGACCATAAAGCCAAAATAATCTCCCCTTGAAGAGAGTATCTTTGAATTGAGAGCAGAAAAAAATCCCAAAGCATGCTAAATAGATAATAAATTGTTATCACTGAGAATAATTTGAGCAACACTAGTAAAGAATTGCAAGGTATACTGGAGAATTCTGGGCTTGGAGTCAGACAGACTCAGGCTCAAATGATACTTTTGACATGTGACCCTGGTCAAGTCATTTAATCTCAAAGTGCCTTAACAAGCAAAAGTCATAGATGAATTCTGTCTGTGTTGGTGAATCCAGTCCAGGAGTTCCCTACTTCACTGAAATTACAAGTTACCTATGTTAAGATTAAAAAATTACTGTTTAGCATGATTTCCTGGATACTCAGTGGTCAGAGTCATAACAGAAAATTCAGGCGAGTGAATGTGTTTTATAAATTAGTCTAAATCTTACAATTAAAAAGTTTTCAAGAGCCTCAAAAGGTCATTCAAATGCAAGAGTTCATTACTATATAAAAAGCACCTCACAAGACTTCTACCCCAGTGCTTCATGTTGATCTGTAAATGACCCTGCGTTCTCAAGAGCTTGCCAATGGAACTCCACCTGTATTGGGTCGTACCAAGCTGGAAAGATTTCAAGTACAGTTCTGGAGACAGACTGTATCTAGCACCCAAAGCTCAGTTTAGCAATGAATGAAAAGGGTAGAAAGAGTTAAATGGCCCTCAGTCCTGGGTGTTCTTCAGTGGTGGTGACAGCTGTAGGAAAAAAGAACTCTCTTAATAATCACAGTTTTACAGGCAGATTTCAGGAAAACCTGGAAAAACTTACATGAACTGATGCTGAGTGAAGGGAGCAGAACCAGCAGAACACTGTACACAGTAACAGCAACATTGTTCAATGACCTACTTTGATAGACTTAGCTCTTATCAGCAATACAATGACGTAAGACAATTCCGGGGGACTCATGGTAGAAAATGCATCCACATCCAAAGAAAGAACTACGGAATCTGAATGCAGAGCAAAGCAAACTATTTTCTCTCTCTTTTTTGGGGGGGGAGGGATGTTCTTTCTCAAGGTTTTTTCCCTTTTGTTCTGATTCTTCTTTTACAACATGACTAATGTGAAAATATGTTTAATATGATCACACAACTATAGACTATATCAGATCGCATGCCATCTTAGTGAGGGAGGAGGGAAATTTGGAACTCAAAATCATACAAAAGCAAATGTTGAAAACTAAAAATAAATTTTAAAAAGTTTAAAATGAAAAAAGCATCCATCAAAAAGAACCAGAACGTGTATCTGAACCATCACTTGTTGACTTTCTATTTGTGAGAATAGGTAGTCACAAAGAAGTGACTGTTTTCTGTCTCCTCCTAACAGACAATTACTTAAACATGTTTTTTTTTCTATTCTTTAAGGTTATTTTTACACCTTCTCTTTTAATTAGTACCAAATCCGATTTTCTCTAGATAAAAACAAGATCAAATTTTTAAAAAATGAATCACAATTTTAGTTATCATAGAGTTAAGAATCGCATTTTAGTTAGATTAGTTAAGAATCACAGAGTTCGAGAGCGCCTACAAGCATCAGTTTAAATGCTGGTATTCCTAATATGACAATAAGTTGTCACACTACCGAAAGAACTGAACAATCAGCAAATATTCTCAATACAAATGAATGCAGAATACATAAAGAAAGTGAAGTAAAATGGAAAAATGGTGCACAGGTTTTCCTCAGAGACAAAAAAATAAGGAAAAGAATTGTGGAGAACTAAGAACAGTAAGGGGAAAAGGCAAATACATGTAGATCTAGAGAACCTCTAAAGATACTAGGCTTACACAGCCTCAACGGGAGAGCAGCTAACAAAGAAACAGCCTTCCCAGGAGGAAAGGAAGAGGCCCAGAGGTAGAATGATCCAGGGGTATCAACCAACAGAAAATCAGCCAACCAATCAGAGCAGAAAGCTCAGATGAGTGAAAGTTTGTGCATACTACCCTGAGGAAGACAAAAGACATCATCAAGGCCAACAAGCCAGAGTTGTGTCCTGCCCGAGCAATGCGTTCCCACCATGGACACCATGTGCATTGAGGAGAGAGAATTCCCTCATTTATGGGTGGGATGTTATCTTGTTGTTTTTATCATCACTTTGTCTTCTGTTTAGTAAATGTTTTCTTTAAGAGTTCAAAGAGTTCATCTTGGCTGATTTGTTCAATGGGAACCACACTTCAATTACAATAGTAGTAAAAGTATAGTTCCCCAACACCATGGTTACCTATTACCCCGAATCAGTGATTTGTAACAGTGTGCCTGTGTGATGGTGTGTCAAGTCAAAACAGAAAGGAGAGTGGCAATGGGGAGGTGGGGAATGGGAAGGAAAGAGTCAGGTGCCATGCCTTATGCTACATATACTTAAAAAAATAAAACAAAAAGCAGTACAATAGGAATTCACAATTGGATACACAATCTTCTTTTTCTCTTCTTTAAATATGGAAATGTTTGTGGTTGTTTATGGTTGTCAAGGTCATATTTGTCACAATTGTTAAGGTCATAATTATGAAAATTAATTTAAACTCTTAAAAATAATTAAATTGTGAATAGAGAAACACCCTCAAAAAGGGACAACAAAGGGAGTTTCTGTCTGAATAGACCAAGAAGGATCACTTCAACTGATTTAAATTTTTAAAAGTCACAGAAGATGGAATCAAGGGCAGTTGGTGAAAGATGAACAGAAAACATGGCTTGGCACTTATTTTTTCTTTCTCATCTAGATCGCTCTCTCTTGTTTCTGTCAAACTACCAGAGTGCTTTGCACATAAAAAACATTTAATAAATTGTTGTTGAAACTGTGACATTCCCTGCCTTCAAAATCCTGCTAAAAATGTACCCCCCTGAAGACTTCTCATTAAATCCTCCTTGACTGGCTTATCTAACCAGTCTGGCAAACCCTTAAGCACTCACACTTTTACCTGCACAATTGTAATTAATGTCCCTCCATACACCTGAAGCTTGTTAGCTCTGTGACTTGTATCAGACTGAAAATTCCTTAGGAGGCAAGGACTATATGGACCATTGAATTTCCATCACCTATTTAAATACCCTATACTTGGTGCGTACTTGATTAAAAAACTAAAATGGATACACACTTATACATTGTCTAGCCGGATTCTCAGCTCTCTGGAAATCTCACTTATCTGGAAAAAAGCTGAGAAATAGAAGCTAAGTCAAAATTTGAGCATCACAAAGTCCACACACCTAAATCTAGCCTGGAGCAGTGTGAATGCAATGGAAAGGAATTCTGAATGTGAAGTCACAGAACTTGAGTTCCAATCCTGCTCTCCTGTGTGCCCTTGAAATATTTATAGAATCTCAGTTTCCTCATATGTAAGATAAGAGGGTTGGACTAGAAGATGGTATCTATGAATAAACATGAATAAATCTATTATTCTATTCATAGGAAAACATCCGAACATTTCTTTTTCAAAGAGTACATATACCTATGAACAAATATGAATAAATCTATTATTCTATTCATAGGAAAACATCCGAACATTTCTTTTTTCAAAGAGTACATATACCTATGAACAAATATGAATAAATCTATTATTCTATTCATAGGAAAACATCTGAACATTTCTTTTTCAAAAAGTATATATGCCTGTATCTCACATGTCACAAAGACAGAAACATGAATTTCAAAGAGTTACTGATTTATGCGAAGCACCATACTAAGCATTTTATAAATTCCTCACAACAATGCTGGGAAATAGGTGCCATGATTATTATGATTACCATCCCCATTTTACCATTGAGGAAACTAAAGCAGGCAGAGGTTAAATGACTTACCCACGGTCATAAGGCTAATAATTGTCTGAAGCTGGATTTGAACTTGAGTCTTCCTGATTTCAGGCCCACTATTCTATTCATTATAACCCCTAGCTGCCTCTATAATTCTTAAAATTTTGATTATCTGGTTTCTAAGCCCAAGAAATGATCAGAAAGTTTGGCAGGGGCTACTACAAGGAGGGAGAGTGGGGTAGTATGAACTTTATAAGTATGGAATACTCATAGGGCATAAATAGATGCCAGTATGCAATATTTTAAAATTTATAAAGTAAATGATGCGAGTCCTTTTTGTATTCAGACAATCACTAAGGATGGCAAATCTAAGGATGGCAAAGTCCTTTCATTTACATAGTCCAGAATCTATTGGGGCAGGGAGGGGAGACCTCGTGATTTGCCAATTATTCACAAAATCTTGGTTTTAAGTTAGATTTTTATGAGCTGGAAAGGCCCTTAAGAATCAGCTAGCTCAATCTTACCATTTTACAGATGAGGAAGCTGAAATCTATAAAGTCTTATTTATAATTCCACCTGCTCTGCCTAAATAACTCCTTTTGGTGCCAGAAAGAGGATACCCATAATCCAAGGAATAGAATGTACAGACTTTGTCTACACTTACCCCAAAAAGCACCTAGTTACTCCTATCAATTCAGACAGTTAATTTGGTGAAAAATATCAGTCAGTTGTTTGGCTGAACAGTCCAGTCTAATGAATCAAAACAGCTGGTCTAGACATGGCCTTAATTTTCTAATTAGACCCTGTAGGTAAGGTAACAGCTAGCAACCTAACATAGAGGCACCAGGTCTCCACTGTGCATATGTGAACTATGAGATGAAATTATCATTAGGGATGGGAAGATGTGAAGAATAAGATTGTGAGGATGAACATTCACTGTATTTCCAACCAGAACTTAGCCCTTGCTATCTACAGATGACTGATTGCAAGACTTTTAAGAGTTATTTAATATCTCAAGTAATGTATTCTAGTTAGTGAAAGAGAATGAATTTAGCAACATTTCTCTATTGGACTATTAAGACTAGAAAATTATGCTTTACAGGGAAGGGGAGCATGCACTGGACTTCGAGTCAGGAAAAGTAGAGTTCAAAACTTGCTTCAGATGTTATTAGCTGTGTGACCTTGGGAAAGTCACTTAACCTCTGCCTCAGTTTCCTGGACTGTAAAATTCAGATAAAAATAGTAGCTATATCCCAGAGTTACAAGTACATCTCACTTTGAGTGATACAATGCCCATTCAGTGAATAGGCCTGTTGAAAAAGTGAGTCAAAAAGTTAATTAAAAAAAAATCAAACTGGGAAGGGAAGACCCCCAGACTTGCTTGGCTATTACTATTTACATTCACTCTGAGTCAAGAAGAACCAAAAAGTAATCATTAAGTGGTGCTTGGACAGGGACCTATTGTTTTCCAATCAATAAGATCCAGAGTGAATTGGGTTGAAGGCTTGGTCTTTGAGAAAGAAATCTGTACACTAAACACCAAGATAGCTAGGTAGGTTTCAATCATCAAAATTTACCTTCCTTTGGGCAGAACATCCTCAGGTAAGTATATGATACCCCATTTCCAGAGGGGAAAGGAGAAAGGAAGGAACAGGAGGGGAGGGGAAAGGAGGACAGGATAAGCTGACTTGCCCAACTGGAACTAGCCAGCCAGGTCTCCATCTGGGCAGCTTGGACTACTCACAGGTTGTGGTTTATCCTTCATTCTGGAAGAGGACCATTACATTAGGAGGATGATGACATGTTCAGGTCATACCTATCTCAAGAAGCCTTACCTGGTGCCCTATTTCCACAAACTTCCTTGTATTTACTATATGCATGCTGTCGTCTCTGGTAGAGCGTAAGCTAATTGTGCCTTGCCTTTTCAATGAAGAGAGTGGGAGAGAATTTGGAACTCAAAATTGTAAAGAATGCAGGTTAAAAATTGTTCTTACGTTCAAATGAAAAAAAAAAACTAAAATTTTTTTTTTCCAAAAGAATAGAAGCTATTTGGAGGTAGGGAATATTGTTTTCATTTCTGTTTCCCCAGTGTCTGGTACAATGCCTGGCATACAGAAGATATTTAATGAAAGCTTGTTGGTTGGTTTTTAGTGTTTACTTGTCATCTCTCATTTTTATAAACTGTCCCCTACACCTGGAATGTCACAGAATGGATAGGGCTTTGGACTTGGAGTCACGAAAATCTGGGTTCAAATCCAGTCTCTGACCCTTAGTAGTTGTCTTGGGCAAGAAACTGAACCTCTCAGCCTCACTTAACTATGAAATGGGTACACTAATTGTATTACCTACTTCACCAGATTGATACGAAGCTCCAGTGAGATAATGTAGGTAACATACTTTGCAAACAATAAAACACCACAAGAATGTCAACTATTATTATTATCATCTTCATCATCATCATTAGCAGCAGCAGCAACAACATTATTATCATTATTACTTTTCCAACAGTTTTTAGCCACCATTGTTAGGAATGTTCCACATTATTGAACACTCACTTATTGGCTTATACAGACCTGTAGCTTCTTCTTTGTGTCAAGGGAAAGTTGAGGTTAAATTTTCATTTTAATTTTATCTGCTCTTGAGGAAAATGAGGAGTAATTAAAGAAATTCACATTTATTTTTGGTATAACTAAGGAATGTGTTTTATTCTAATTAAATTATTGAAGATCTTTTAATTTTTCTACCCAATATTTCAAACCTCAGACATGATGTCTACCTAGACAAAGCAGAACAGAGAATTAAGTAGTAGACACAATTGAGTAGTGAGCTTGGACAGATGGCATGGTTTGGTGGAAAGACTATAAGACTATAAGTCTGGAGACACAAACTCTAGCTCCAGCTCCATCAAAGATGACTCTGTGTGTGTGTGTGTGTGTGTGTGTGTGTGTGTGTGAGAGAGAGAGAGAGAGAGAGAGAGAGAGAGAGAGAGAGAGAGAGAGATTTCAGTCTTCTCAACTATAAAATTGGGTTGATGATACTTCAGAGTTGTTTTTGAAGTATAAGTGAGTATATGTGAAGGTTCTTTGAAATGTATAAAATACTCATAAACTTATGGTATTATTACAGACAGTGCTATACATAATGGTGTTCAGTGCTATCTGTAGAGTAAGACCTTAATGCTTTTATATTCTAAAGTTTGTCTTCATGCCAGAAGTTAGAAGCAAAGCTACCAGAGTTGGGAATGACTCTTCTTGCCCTCTCAAGACTCAGTCCTGGAATATTCCCACATTCTACTGGATAATAGAGATTCATTCTTCCCATTCATGTAAAACTCCTCGAGAAGCCCATCTATAATTAGTGCCTCAACTTCCTTTTCTCTCACTCTCTTTAACTTTCTGCAATCTGGTTTCCCGCCTCATCATTTAACTGAAACTAATATCTCCAAAGTTACCGGTCATTTCTTCATGGCCAAGTCTAATGACCTTTTCTCAACCTTGACCTCTCTGAAGGCTTTGACAGTGTCAGTCACCCTCTTCCCTTTGATATTCTCTTCTTACTCTCTCCCTCCTATCTGTCAAACTGCTCCTTCTCAATCTCTTATGCTGGATTTTCATCCAGGCTGTACCCAGTAACTATGGCTGTCTTCCCAGGCTCTTTCCTGGCCTCTCCTCTCAACTCTCTCTATACTATCTTGCTTAGCAATCTAATCATCTCCTAATTGTCATCTCTATGTATATGATTTCTATATCTATTTGTCCAGCTCTAATCTCTCTCTTGACTTCCAATATGACATCTCCAATTGCCTATTGAACATCTCCAACTGGATATCTTATACACTGTCCAAAACTGAACTCATTTTATTCCTCCCAAAATCCTCCCCTCTTTCTCATTTTTCTATAATTGTCAAGAATACTGTTATCCTCCCAATCACTCAGGCTTGCAACTGAGGTATTATCCTTGACTTCTTGCTTTCACCTTCCATAACCAACCAGTTGCCAAGTCCTACCCTACCTTCATAACATCTCTTATATATGCCCACTTTTCTTCTCTAACATTACCAGTGCCATGTTACAGGCCCTAATCACCTCATGCCTGAATTATAGCAACAGTCTGTTGCTTGGTCCTCAAGTCTCTCTATACTACAATCCATCCCCATTTAGTCACAGCAGCGATCTTCCTAATGTGAAGATCTGGCCATGTCATCCTCCATTCAATAAACTTCAGTGGCCCCTGATCACCTCCACAATCAAATATAAAATCCTATTTTGGGTTTTTAAAAGCCAATCATAACTTGGTCCTTTGTTACTTTTCCAGTTTTCTTATACCTAAGTCCCTTCCATGTATTCTGTGACTGAGTGACACTGGTTTCCTTGCTCTCTCCCATGAGATACTCCAACTCCTGATACCAGCCACTTTCATTGGCTTTCCTCTGTGCCTGGAATTCTTCTCCCTTCCCCTCTCTGCCTCTTGGCTTCTGTGGCTTCCTTCAAGTCTCAGCTAAAGTCCCATCTTCTGCAAGGAGCCTTTCCCAATACCATTAATCTTAGTGCCTTTCCTCTAAAATTATGTGTCCTTTATATATATATTCCAAGTACATAGTTGTTTGCATAATGTCCTTCCATTAGACTCTGAGGTTCTTAAAAGCAGGGACTGTTTTTTGCCTTTCTTTATATCCCCAGCCCTTAGCACAGTGCCTAGCATATAACTGGAGCTTAATAAATGTTTGCTGACTTGACTTAACTTCACTGCCATCTGACCTACACAGAGCTTTATTTGAACTACATAGAGCTCGAAGCTCCTCCCCACCCCTAGCCCAGCAGGTGCAACAATATACCCTCCTAAATCATAGAGGGCAGAAGGGTCACCCTCTCCAGGATCCCTGGCTTTTCTGAGACAGCTGGACAGCTTTCATCAAAGCCTCCCTTCTGGAAGCCAAAAACAACAGTTTTGTGTTTTGCTTTGTTTTCTCAGTTGAAAAACTGTGTAAAGAAAAGTCTGCTCCAAGGCACTCAAGAGAGAATATACTGATAAAACTGTCCTAGTGCCATGGTCCTGGAACCTCAATTCATGCATTTCCAAATCCAGCACTGGCATGTTTATAGGTGAATGACACATCTATAACAGCCTGCTCTTCTCCCATCCTGCCTAAAAGGGAAGAATAAGACATTACAAGAGGTATTTCAAAAGGTCTCATCTGAAGAGCCTTTCAAATACCCCATTCATTCATTCATCCCCAATTCTTCCCTATTTCTAACAATCCATGTTCCTTTTCCCTTTCAAAACCTGTCTCAAAATTAACCTCCTCCAGGAAGCCTTGCTCAAGCTTTTACTCTCTGACCCTATTTTCATGCTACGCTGTACTTAAATCTTGTTTCCCAAGTAGGATCAAAGATTGTCGTTGCTGGAACGCGCTATAGAGATCATCTAAGCTCAATCCTTTGTTTAAAGGATAAGGAAATTGAAGTCCCAAGAGTTTATTCAAAGTCACATGAGCTTCAAGTATTGGAACCATAATTTGAGCGCAGGTCTTCTAACAGCCAAATTGGTGTTCTTTCCACAATTAACAATAAATGATATCCGAGTGCTTCAACGTGCATTATTTCATGTGAGGCTTACAACAACTCTATAGAACTAACTTCATAAAATACTGACACCCTGATACTACCAAGGTCTGTCTTAATGATAGCAATCTGAAGGTTGGGGGTGATGCCTCCAAGACCATCTGACCCATACAGAGTTTTATTTGCATCACATAGAAAAAGTGACTTGCCATATATAGCCACACAACTAAGAGTATCACAGGCAGAGTTTGAGGCTACACCTTCCGGATCGCAAAGCAGAATTCTATCTACCATGCTAATGTTACACCCAGCACACATTTTTATCTTTTTTCGATTTTTATGTATATGTATTTTAAAATATGGGGGGGGGCTTAAGCCTTAAGACAGAAGATTATAAAAAAAAACAACCCCTAGACCCACTAAGCCCAGAACTCTTGGAATACTACTTATAGAAGATATGATGGCCTAATTCAAAAGTAAAGAGAAAGGTTTCCAAGGTTACCATATACTGTTAGATTTGGTTGTCAGAAGATCTGCTGCAACCATTCATACAATTCATGTACCAATGTGTTAACACATTGGTCCCATCCACCTTACATCATAACATATGTCCTATGAACCTGTCATTTTTCTCATCTATTTTACATCATAACAAAATGTCTCATCATCCATTCATTGGTTCCATCCTACCCTACATCATAATAAATGTCCTATCATCTATTCATTGGTCCCATCCCATCCTGTATCACAACAAATGTCCTGTCATCCATTCATTGGTCTCAATCCATCTTACCTCATAACAAGTGTCCTATTAACCTCATCAAAAAGCGCCACATTATGACAAGAAAGACACTGGTTTTGCTCCCTATGAGCTGACTCTACTTTCTTCCACCAAGATTCTATTGCTCCCATCATTCCCCTCACTGTTTCTATCCTCTCAATGTCAGGGCTGTCTTGCATGTTTTCTGTACCTTCCTCCAATTCTCTTGGATCTTGACAAGATTGTTCATTCTTTCCTGTCCTATTTTGTTTGTTTCTCATAAGCTCCATGAGGTCAAGGTGTCTGGTGTAGGAGAGGGAACACTGAATTAGAATTCTAGAGGTCAACTAGGGAGAAGAGTAGGCTCTGTCACTAAGCCCCTCTGTCATATTGACAAAGTCATTTCCTCTTTGCCGGGCTTCATTTCCCTCATCTACTAAAGAAAGGGGTTAAACCAGATGATGCCTAAGTTTTCTTCCAATTCCAACTTTCTGGGACTCTGTGACTTATTTACTTTGGCTTCCTCATACTCTTCCTCGTACCTAATACTAGGAAAAGAAAGCACAACTAAATGAAACAATGACTATGGGAGATGTGATAACCATGAACAAATATCGGGAAGGCATAAATAAACATTGGGAGAGGAAGAAGCTGCCTGAAAAACTATGTAATTGGACTGAAAGGAGAATGGTGGCTTTATTATAAAAGGGAGATGATGATGCCTGCATATCTGTTACACACATTTATTGTGAGACTCAGAGGGGATAAGGTACAAAAAAGAGCTTGGCAAGCTTGACAGAACTATGTAAATTAGTTATTAACATTAGGAAAATAATTTCTGGTGTAGCAAATAGAGAGTTGATCTCAAAGCCACCAAGATCTAGGCTTAAGCCCTGCTGTCTCTTACATGTAACATCTATGTGACCTGAGCAAACCACAAATCTCAGAATTCTAAAGCAGCTATTCTCAAAGTGGTCTTCAGACCCCCTGGGGGTCCCTGAGACCCTCCTCAGGGGTCCTTGAGGTCAAAACTATTTTCATAATAATACTAAGAGATTATTTGTATATTAAAATGCTTCTGCCTTTTCCAACTATATATCTGCACGCGTTTCAATTTTGTTCAAATACTTCAATGAAACCAACAGATTTCAACATATTGAATGCATAAGAAGATATGAGGATTCTGTTGTCTTCTATTAAGTTAGATATTAAAGAGATTTGAAAAAATATGCAAAATAATGTCATTCTTTTCACTAGGTTTGTTTTGTTTTAGGAACCATAGTTATTTTTTTTCATAAAAATATCATTTGTGTTAACATGTAATGGATTTGTTATTGATATTTTAATTAATCCAATCTTTCAAAATGTTTATCAATTTTCATTTCTAACATGGTGAATACCAATAGATATAACCCACATAAACAAAAGCTCTTTGCAATCCTCAATAATTTTCATTTTAAAGGGGTTCTGAGGCCAAAAGGTTTGAGAATCACTGCTCTAGGCAACCCTCTAAGACTAAAACTTCCAGAACACGTGCTAACTTGCATTGGTAAAGGGAGTTTCCTCTCCAGAGAGTTCCCTATATCAACGAAATCATAGATCCATTCCCTATTCCTATTCCCATACTTGTGTACTGTGTAGTAGGTGAAATAGCTTTCAGACATGACTGGAGTCAATAGTTTGACTCCTGGTCAAGGCCGCAAATGAAAGTTAGTCAGCTTGTACTTACTAAGCATCTACTTTGTGCCAAGAACTGTGCTAAGCAAAATTTTTAAAGTGTGCTGAATTATTATTAAGTGTATACGGCAATACAGATTAACCAATTTAATCCTCCGAGTGGATTATTTAACCTCAATTACCAGGGTTGACTCTGCACTACACAGATTACAATACTCACTATTGTACTGAACTCTAAGGGACTGGAGATTCTCATCTGGTATATAATCTACACAGAGTGCTTAGCACAATGCCTTGGCACATAGTAAGTATTTTTTAAAATGATTGTCCACAATGGCATAACCTGTTTTATTCTGACATTCAGGGTAGCCTGAAGCCCACATAAATATTCCCTGTATGACTGAGAAAGAAATTCTTTGCCCTCTATCATTAG
>CM053589.1:141391906-141426632 GCA_028646515.1 Pseudochirops corinnae
AAAACCAGAACTGAAAAGAAAGTTTGACACTCCAACACAAGAAGCATGAGAAGATAAACATGGAAAAGAAATCATAAGGAACTTATCAAAGATGAACTATTTACATGCCAACATGGAAAAGCGACAATTGTAACTGATGAAACTTTTCTCAGTAGGAGGATATGTGAAGGGAATACAAATGTATATGTACATATACATACACATACATCTATATAGGAGGGTTTATATATGCATACAAACACAAATCTGAGTATGTGTATATATGAATACATAGAGAACACAAGATCAATTGAATAGGAAGGGACAATATTCTAAAAGGTGAAATCTTGAGGTGAGAGAGGATTAGAATGAGAGGAGACAGGGAGAGACAGAATGGGGTTAATCATCTCATAGAACAGGCAAAGGATAATTGTTACAATAGAGGGGGAGAACAGGAAAGCAAAAGGGAAAGAGTCAACCTTACTCTCACTGAACTTGGCTTAGGGAAGGAATGACATAAACTCTAAAACGGGTATCTTGCCACACAGGAAAGTAGAGAGGATGGGGATGAGAGGTGGGATGATGGAGGTGAGGGCAGTGTAAGGGGGAGCTTTGATGGAAGTACTCACTTCTCTAAAGGGACAGGGACAGGGTAGAGAATAGAACAAGGTGGGGGGAAGGATAAGAAGGAGGGACATATAATCAATTTCTCACAATATGCCCACTGTGGAGAGGTTCTGCGTAATTACACATGTACAGCCTGTATTTAATTGCTTGTCCTTCCAGTGCGGGTAGGTGACAAGGGAGGAAGAGAAAGAATCTAGAATTTAAAGTTCTATAATCAAATGTTAAAAATATGTATGTATGTATATGTATACAATTGTTATTATTGTTATTATTAACTATATCCAACTGGGACTTAAGATACACAGGCACTGTGGAAGGGAGATCCATCCTATCCTACTGGAAAGTCAGAGGGGTGATGGGGGAGGACATAGGAGAGAACAGATTGGGGGAGGGGTTATACAACAGGATGGCTGTTTTGGGGTGGTAGGTAGGGGAAAGATGGGAAGAAAATTTGTAACTCAAAACCTAGTGGAAATGGATGATGTAAACTAAAATTAATTTTAAAATAAATAAATAAAAATAAATAAATAAACAAAAATTTCCCCAAAAGCTGCCCACAATATCCCTGAAGCAAGGGGGCTATTACTGGAGCACAGTTTAGTTGGGATAGTTACTGTACATAAACCCAACATTTGAGCCTTAATACTAATGTTTTCATTTTAAGGTATTTAACATGGCAACCCTGTTTCCTTTCCTAGGAATCCACATGCTCCTCTAAACATCTAAAAACGCTTTAACATGAAGAGAATCACTATTGAGTTTATTGAAGGATAAAGGAGAACAGGGAATGATAGTGTCTGCCATATTCTCTCTGTCTCTATCTCTGTCTTTGTCTTTGTCTCTGTCTCTTTGTCAGTCTCTGTCTCTGTCTTTGGCTCTCACTCTCTCTCTCTCTCTCTCTCCCTCTTTTCTCTCTCTCTTTTCTCTTTCTCTCTGTCTCTCTCTCTGTGTCTCTCTCTTTCTGTGTGTGTGTATAAACATTGATTAAGTAACATTTTCAGGCAGGATAGGGAAGGAAGAGAGAGGATGAAGACCCAATTAAGCTAAGCACAGTCCTTAAGATCCTTATCCCTTTCTTTCTCCACCATAAGTAAGAGAAGCAGCTATGGCATAGTGGATAGTGAGCTATCCAAACTGTTAAGAGACCTAAGTTTTAAGTCCTGCCTCTCATACATACTGGCTATGAGACCCTGGGAAAATCATTTTAACGTTGTGACCCAGGCAACTCTGTAAGACTATAAATTTCAAAACAGGTGTCAATCTGCTTTGCTGAAGGGAATTCCTTACACCAATAAAATCTTAGTTCCCACAATAAGTAGTAATAATAATAATAACTTAAAGGTAGGAGTGGATAATTGCTAAACGTACAAAGAAGATTCTGACCTCAGGGAACTTACACTGACTGGAGACAAAACATGTATACAAATAATTAATTAAAGGAGGAAAGAGGCACTAAAAACTAGGGGGATCTGGAAAGGCTTCTAAGAGGAGGCAGCACTTGAGTGACAGCCTTGATGGAAGCTAAGGATTCTAAGAAGTGGAAGTGAAAATGGAAGTGTATTCTATTCAAGAGCTTAGGAAAAGTCATGGAGGTGGAACATAGACACCTAATTCAAGGGAGAGCAAGAAGAGCAGTTTGGTGAGAATACAGAATATGATGAATAGCATGGAATAAGTCTGGAAAAGTAGAAGAAAATGTTTTATGGTTTTAAATGCCAAGGTTTAAAATGCTAGAATATGAGCAGGAAAGTAGCACAGTCAGACCTGTGATTTAGGAAGATTATTTTGGCAGTTTAGCTGAAGAATGGATTAGAGAGGCAAGAGACTGGAAAAAGGGAAATCAATTGGATGGTGGCTCCAAGGGTCCAGGCAATAGACCAACTATTAGGATGGTGGTCATATGAGTGAAAGTAACAGATAAAAGAGATGGGACAGTAGAATTGACAAGATTTGGCAACTCATTAAAATCTAGGGATTGAGGCAGAGGGAAGACTAAAGGATAATTCTAAGGTTAGAAACCAATATAACTCAGAAAACCATAATACTCTCAACAGAAGCAAGGAAGTTTAGAGGAGGAGTAGGTTTATGAGGAAGAATTCAATTTCAGACATGTTGCTTAAGATGCTCACAAGATATCCAGATGGAACTGTCCAAAAGGCCATTGATACTGGAGAAATGGAGCTTAGGAGAAAGATTAGGGCCCGATACACAGATTTGGCGATCATCTTCAGAGAGATGATCACTGTAACAATAGTAAATGATGAAGTCAACAGGAGAGGACGTTGAGAGAGAAAAAAAGGCCCACAACAGATCTTAGTGTGACACCTACAGTTAAGGGACAGGACATTAATGATTTTGAATGTGAATGAACCCCCATTAGGTTGAGCCTAGAGATTAACCTGTGAAGCTACTTTGAAAAACAAACTCTATCCAGTGAATATTTTTCCCCCAGAGTCCTACTCATACTTTTAAAGACGTTTCATCCCTAAGCTGTTAGATTCATTTAATACAGTTATCATAAACCAGGAGTTCATCAATTTGGTCTAATTGGGCAAAAAGTCCCCTTCAGCTAAAAGTCTCAGTAATTTTTTAAAATAAGACTTTAAATGTAGCTAGCAAACATTGCCTGATAGGAACTGCACTTAGACACTCATTCATTCATTCAAAGAACATTTAAAATTATGTATCTTATGCTAACTCTATAGGAATATGAAGTTTCTTTTCTTTTTTTTTTAACAGATTGAGGTGCCAGTCTAACTAAAGTGTCTAATCTGTTGATAAAAATTATGTTAATGCTTCACCTAAGAGTCACTTATGCAATGACCAAAAAAACCTATGAAGAGTCAAAGTAAATAAATGTCACCAAAGTCTATGCATTTTACTATCTGAAGAGCTCCTCAAAGTTCTAAGTCTTTTTATTCTTATTCTTAACAAAATTTTAGCTATATTTTTTTCTTGTATAACACTTAAATTGAAAAAGACAAATTAAAGTAGAAGGGAAAATGTTTAAGAGAGACACGGACAGCAGTGGGAAGATTCAACAGTCTGACAGTAAGAGATGAAAGAAAAATTAAAAATTCTAGAACAAGAACTAAAGAAGCATAATAGTCTGAAAACATTTAATGCAGGGGCAAATAGTCCTCCAGGTTATTAGCTTTTAATAATTAATAATCACTGTTACATATAGCATAATGTAATAATTAATGTTGATAGTGACTCTTACATCATAAAATGATTAGAGATCACCTAGTTTATCCCTCTTCCATTTTACACATTAGGAAACTCTATGACAGGTTACATGACTTACCCAAAGTCCCACTAGAAATAAGTGGCAGAATGACCCCTTGACCCTAGGATCTGACTTAAAACCCAAAACTCTTATAATATACCAACATTGCTTCTAGTTCTATCACCATACTCAGTCCAAATAAATATTTAGAATAATTAAAATGAAATTTAAGGCCTAGAGGTGTCTAATAAAAGCCTACAGAGTTGTTAAAATCTTACATACCTTCCCTGAACTTCAGCTCAAAAAAAAAGTAAAGGACACTTCCAGCCAAGATGGCAGCCTGAATAGAGAATTGATAGCTCCAACATGCCTACTCTAGCAAAGACATGAAATTCAAAATAAACCAAATGATTATCAAGAAACCTACTGAGAAATTAAAGTAAGAGTCTTCTTCTACCCCAGAACTTTAAAAAAGTTTTTAAAAGAATTTTTTTAAAGCCAGTCAGAAGGCAAAAGAAAAGGGGGTCATCAAAAAAATAATCAGAACCAGAATAGGCAAACAAGCCCCACCTTCCAGTGCAACCAGTGGTGAGCCAAAGATATGTGCAGCCCATGAATATCTGTGTCCAAAAATTGCAGGAGCAGAAAGTATCTAAACAAAGAGCCAAGGAGGTCAGAAAATGCTAGGGTATTTTGACAGCCCCAAGGTAGAAACCCTGAAAGTCCTAGGAGCAGGGCAATTACGAGTGTGGTATGGGGGGCACTCAGAAAAAGACAATCTAGAACTTGGATCCTTAGCACTCTATCTCAAGAAGTCACAGAAAGCAAGCAATACTAAAGATACAATTCCTTTGAACTTCAAAAATCAAGAGATACAACTTGAGGAGGTGAAGATCAGTGGAATCCATGGGATCAAGGGTAAAACCAAAAAGGGCCCCCAACTCACCCAAAAGCATAGCAGGAAGCAGAGCCTGACTCTGGCACGAAGCTGGAGAAATGAATAAATCAAAGAAAACAATGACCATTACCAAAAGAGTATAATAGATCCCCAAAAAAGAAAAAGCAAGAAATTTCATGGCAATTGTAACAAGAGACTCAAGGAAAAACATGCATTTTATGACAGGAGCTACATGAATACCTAGAAAAAATGAAACTCAAGACAAAATATGAAATAAAGAACTGAAAGGAGAATAACTAGTTTAGAAGAAAAAAGAAGCAAACCTTACCAATTAATCCCATAAAACTAAAATAGACCAGAGATAAATGACTCCATGAGACAAGTTACATTAGAACATAATTAAACAAATAACAAAAGAAAAAAAGTAATATATATGATATCAAGAACAATCAATGTGGAAAACATGTCAAGGAGAGGTAATTTAAGAAGCATTGTACTTCCTGAAAACAATGAGTCTTTTAAAAAAGCCTGGACACTCTATTTCAAAAAATTACAAATGAAAACCATCCAGATCTATTTGAAACAGAGGCCAAAGTAAAAAGAGAAAGAATTCATCAATTGCCTGGAAGAAATTCTAAAAGAAAAAGTCCTAAGAATGTCAGCCAAGGGGGAAGAGCCAAGATGGCTGCATAGAACGTCAGCCAAAATTCACAGCTTCCATGTCAAAGGAAAAAATACTGCAAGTATCCAGAAAAGAGTTCAAGTACCAAGAAGCCAATCTGTACAACACAAGACCTGATGGCTTTTACTATAAATGGAAGAATAGCATGGAATACAATATTCCAAAAGGCAAAAGAGATAGGCTTATAACCAAAAAACATTTACTGATCAAATCTGCTTTAAACAAGGCAGGAGGAGAATGGAACATTAATGAAATAAAGAACTTACAAGCACTCCTGTTGAAAAGATCAAAGCTTACTAGGAACTTTGAAATACAATTATAAAACTGAAGAGAAGTCTATAAAGTTAAATTTCTTTGAGCAGTTGGAAGGGTTATATGATAATGTCAACATTAGAACACAGAAGGAGAAGGAACAAGTATTCTTTTAGGAACTTAATTCCTTCAAATGGTATTGGGGGAAAAAAAAGCTCAGTAAGAAAAACAGAGGAAATGGAGATGGAATGGTTTTGTTCTAGGTGTTTGAAGAGGGTAGAGAAAAGATGGTGGAAGAAACACTCTCATATAGAAGGAAGAAAATTTTTTCTCATAATTGGGTTGTGTGAAAAGAGCATACAGACATGGAAGAGAGGGAGTGGGCATGAAATAAACCTCATTCTCACCTGAAATGGACAAAGAAGAGTTGAACATGCACACACATAAAATAGCTGGTGAAGAAATACATCAAATTCAATAGGAAAACAAGTAGGACTTGGCAGAGAAGGAAGTAAGAGGGAGAATAATACCAAGAAGAAAATAGCCATAAGAAAAACAAACTTCCTGATATTAAAGGGGGATTAAAAAAAGAAAAAGAATTCGAGTCTAAGGGCACATCCATCAGTTTGGAATGACTGAATAAACTGTGGCATATGAATGTAATAAAACATTATTTTGCTATAAGAAATGATAGAGATGATTGCAGAATATTCTAGGTATAATGAAATAAGGCAGAGTTAAGTGAACAGAACTGAGAGAACAATGTAACTAGAAAGACAACATTGTAAAGAAAAACATCTTTGAAAAACTTAAGAAATTTGGTCAATTCAATGATCAACAATGTTTTCAAAGGAGTTGTAATGAAGCATACCACTTGATAGAGCACATATCCTGACAGAAAGGTAAAAAGTGCACAAAGGGATATGCATTTTTTGACATGGTCATTATATGGATCTACTTGGCATGACTGTGACTATTTCTTACAAAGCTTTTTTTTCCTCTGTTTTTAATGGGGGAGGGAGGATGCGACTTGAGAAAGAAATGAGGTATAGCAATTGAGATACAAAAAACAGAGGGTCATTGAAACATTTATTTAAATGAACAAAAGGTAACTGAAGGAAGTTCAGAAGGAAGCAAACAGGTTTGAAAGGAATACATGGAATTATTATGCATATTAATATAATACACATATATACACATACTATGTAAGAAGATATACTTCTACATATATTTAGAATATGCATATATTTTAAATATTCTTTCAAAAATATAAATCTCTTTTGTTCTGCTATAAAAATGTCAAAATTTTTGTTGCTTAAGTTTAGAATTTTCTTAATTTTTTAAAGAAACATAAAAAGTTAAATTTTTATATCCTTTGAGAAATCAGGATTGTATATGATGCATTTATAAAATAATTTCATACAATAGTTGATATAAAAATATGTGTGCTTAAAGGAGTTAATATCCTTATCTAAAAATTTTAATTATATGAAACATCCTACTTCCCAAGATGATTTGTCACATGGAAATGAATGATGCCCAAGTGACTGAAAATGAAAATCTTAGCCAAGCAAAGATTAAACTTACCATGCTATGGTATATTGGATGGAGTACTGATCAGGAAATCAGGAAGACCTGGGTTAAGGTCCTACCCATGGTACGGACTAGTTTTGTGACCATGATCAAATCATTTAGCTTCATGGTGCCCCAGGGAACACTCTAATATTTAAAGTTGCAAAGAGGTTGCCCATCAGCTCAAAGATCTGAATTTTCTGCAAAAATATTTTTTTAATTTTTCTTGTTCAGTAACTCCAGTTTAAACTAATGATGTAAAGGTGGTCTCTGACTCTTACTTAATTAGTATAATTGAATGGCCTTTTTGCTATGCCTCTTTCTAATATAGTATTTATTTTATTCATTCTGATTTGATTAATCTCTTGCATTTACACTTCAATAACTAGACATCTTTGCTGATTCATACTCAATTCCAATCATATGACTTTTGCAATTAACCTTAGCATTCTTTTTGAACTTTAAATAATTTTTTTTCCAATTAACATATAAAGACAATTTTTTAACATTCATTTTTAAAATTTTTTGAGTTCCAAATTTCTTCCCTCCCTCTCTCACCTCCTACCTCCCTGAAGTTGAGTTTCTTTTAAGAAATCTCTGTAGACCTTTATGAGTGAATAAAGAGATGAAGCAACAATCTTGTGTCTAGTGGTATTGTTTTGCTGTATATCATTTAAAATATTATTTCTTTATCACATATAATTTGTCTTCATCAATTCCTCCATAAACTCAAACTGCTTTACACACATCTCTTCTATTACTTTCCCATCTAACCAAAGAATTTTGTCAGTTGAGTAGTTACCTTAGATATCTTATCAGGGAAATTAATTTTTCCTATATTGGTGCCATCATACCATGATAAGATGTGTATGTTTGGAAAATGCTCAATGCTGATCCATAGCACTAGCCAAGGAGAACAAAATTCAAGTTACACTAAAGAGTAATATCATGGAAAAGATGTAGTTTTCCAGTGAGATAAGATTGAGAACAGCGGCACAGAGAGGCAACAAAGAGCTTAGTTTTAAGTAATTGACATGTTTATATTCTATAATGCTTTATTTAATGGAAATGAACAAAGGACAATGAAATATGAGGGAGAGAGAGAGAAAAGGTTTTTAAATAAAGAAACATTCTAGAGGTGACCTTCATGTCATAAGCAATTCTGCACAGTCCAAAGGAAGCATATTTTTCAAAAAGCACTGACAGATAGAAAGGACGATTTGAACTTCTCTACACTGGCAACAGTAAATGAAAAAAAAAATAGTCCCAGAGTTTTTTCTCAGATCCTCCAATGCCATGTATCAACTTTGATCAGTCTTTTAGATCAGGGGTACTAAAGGAAGAGAGTTAATGGATCCTGGAAACAATTTGGCAAACCATAATCAGCTCTTCTAGCTCAATTCAACAAACCTTTATTACAAGCTTTCTATGTGCAGAACCTTTCAATAGGCACTGGCGTAAGATATAGTCCTTAGATAAAATTCAGTTGTTGCCTTTATGGAGTTTAAAATCTAGTACCAAGGTGTCAGACATGGTGCTTGTGGGCCAAATGCAGCCCACCACACTCCCGAGTATGGCCCAAATCATATTAAAATGTAGTTTTTAACTGATTTTTATGTGTGGATATATTATTTTTAAAAAGAAATATATAAAACACGTGTGGTTTTCTAAGTCAATATTCAGCCCACAGGGATCCTAGTGTATGGTTTAATGACCCCTATTTCTATTTGAATTTGACACTAATGTTCTAGTACATTACTGATCTCCTGACTTTCCTGACTTCCTTCAAAGCCCAACTAAAATCTTGCCTTCAATTGAAAATATTTCTCAATCCCTCTTAATTCTAGCTGATTAATCTGTTGATTATTTCCAACTTATCATATATATACCTTGTTTTATATAGTTATTTGCATGTTGTTTCCCCAATGCGATTGTGAGCTCCTTGAACTATCTTTCACACAGAGTAAGCACTTAACAAATGCTTATTGACTGACCAACCACCTTCTCCACAACTCATTACTGCTTCTACCACCTACTCAGAATTTATACTATGTTTATACCATGTTAGCAAAATGGAATTATGGAATAAAATTGTATGCAATGTGTTGTAATGATGAAATTCTTCTATCTTAATTCCCCAACTACAGATTTGATGTGGTATCAGTAAAATGAGATCTGTTGCACAAACTAACTTAGAATTATGCAAATATGCTGCTGTCATAATCACATCATATTGTGAAATTTGAAAAATGCATAGCACTGTGACATTAATCTTCATAAAATGCCATTTCTGTCATGACATACCCTTCTCAGATACTTTCTATGATTCCCTCATCTATAGAATAACATACAGATTCCTTACCTTTAAAGACTCAAAAAGATGATCCCAAATTACTTTTCCAATCTTATCTCCCATTGTTTCTCTACAGAAATATGCAACTCTAACCATAATGATCTACTAATGAATCAATGGCTGGATAAATTAATGCACTGATTGTTTTAAAAACCATTTATTAAGTACTATGTGCCAGGAACTATGCTAAGTACTAGAGATATAATTACAAAAATGAGACAGTCTTGTCATCAGGATAACAAAACAACACATTGGAGGTTCTCTCAGCAGCCATGTATTCTAACCCATTCACAAAAGAAGCTTACATTTTAATCTGTAATAGAAGGACACAACACATAAATGCGTATGTTGGTCCAAGAAAGGAGAGTCTGGGGAGTCACAGGAAAAGTGAGTTGAGTTGAACCATCATACAGTCAATTGACACACCATTTTCACAAGTAGTATGCCAATACTAATTTAATTGCTGAGCCCATAATAAAAGATGGAAAAAGTGGGAAAGGTGTACATAAGGTGGCTAGATGCCCAAATTGGTCAGCTGAATGACATATGAAGTATGGTCTGGTCTAGGGATCTAGAACCAGGAGACATAATGAACTGGCTGAATGAATACTCAGTCACCAATCAAGATAGCTCAGCCCAGGACAGAAATCCCAGAGATAAATGTATTCACACTCTCAGGAACTAGGGATACTTTTTCAAACAGTAGAGCCTGAAGATACAGCTTTAGGTAGGAAAAGGAGGCATTATCTCCACAAATATTCACTATCCCCATAAAAATGTCTCATCTATTTTTACTTCTTTGATTTTCCTCAGGTTGCTCACCCATTTAGAATGTCCTTCCCATCTTCTCTCTGTTGTGAATCCTACAAAACGTTAGCATTGAACATGGAAGCAGAAAAGCACAGCTGAGAGAACCTAACAGAAAGTGGAGCTTATAGGAGTCCCTTCAATCTGGTTTATAAAAAGAGCAACTAAAATTAATAAGTAAATCAATAAAATTGAGTTTTGAAAAAGAGCAGCTATTCCCAGTTACCTCTGGCACTACCTTCCTTGCAATTGTACTGTAGTGAGACTGACCCAATCTATTGTGAAGTTTGTAGTTTAATGTGTGGAACAATATAGACAACAGGGAAGAATCCAAGAAGTTCCCAGTGGCTTTAGCTACAGTGGTCTGAGATTTTAATCCTGTCTTCATCAGTCATGCAATGTGTGGCCCTGGGTGCGATACCTCCAGGAGAAGTCATCATTATCTTTGTGGTGTGTCTGGATATGACTCATATTGTGTCCAGAGACAAGACACAGGACATTGTATACACTTAAAAAGGAATTTGAGCAATGATGTAGACTAGCCTTGAAGATTCAGGCTGAGAGTCGTGTATTTAGTCCCCCCCAAATGGCCTCAAATATTACAAAAATAAGAATGGTCAAGTAAGATGAATAATAAGAATAAAGCTAGTGTCTATATAGCACTTTTAGCCTTTTACATAGATCAACCAGTTAAGCAATCAGATGTTAATCCAATGACGTGCTTTATTAAAACAGCAGTAATTTGGGAACATGTATATGTCAGAGAATACTCTGCCAACATTACCTACCTATTTACTCAAAAAAACAATGACAATAAGAAGCTGCATTATTTTCCAATAGCATCACAATTATTTTGAGGGTTGAGAAATGGTTTCTTAGCCCCCTGTTAGATTATGATGAGAACCTATATGGACAGCCCTATCAAATCAGACACCAAAGAGATGTATCTGATCAAGAGTTAGTCAAAGCCCTCATTCAACCATGTAATAAGATTTTATGGAACTATCTCAACAGACTATTGAAGGAATCTCACTCTGTGTCAATCAGAAGGAGTGCCGAGCCCAGGCAGAAATCAAGGCACCATTCCTATAAAGGCTGCTCAAACCAAGTCGATTCATTATAATCAATCAACTAGTATTTGTTGAACACCTCCTATTATGTGCCAGGCACTGTACTAGGTGCTAGAGATACAATGACAAAGAATGAAACAATTCCTACTTGCAAAGGGCTTACATTCTAATGTGAAACAATTAAGTTTAAGTATATGCAGAATAAACATACAGGAGAATAAATACAAATAAAGACAATCAAGTGAATTTCAGGTAGTTTGGTAGTGAAGGCAGTAGCCATTGAGGGGGACCATGTAGACCAGGGGTTCTTAAACTTTTATTTCATGGACTCTTTAGGCAAGTCTGCTGTACAGACTTTTCAAAATAGTGTTTTTAAATGCATACACTAGAATACATGGGATTACAAAGGAAATCAATTATACCAAGAAATAGTCACAAAGATAAAATTTTAAAGCTGATTCAGAATCTCAAATAAATAGTTACGCCTGAAGCATGTCATGAAGGAAGATGGAGATTCTATGAGACAAATAGGAGGGGAAGTACATTGCAGGCACAGAGGATGACCATGGCAAAGGAAGAGAGATGAAAGGTGGAGCTTTGCAAATAAAGAACACAGAGAAAGATGGTGTGACTGAATCACATAATATGGGAGAGGGAGTAATACATGAGAAAAGATAGGTTGAGGCCAAGTTATGAAAGGTTTTAAAAACTAAACACAGAAATTTGTATTTTATTCTAAAGCAATAGTGAGCCACTAGAGTTTTTTGTGGTTTTTTTTTTTTAAGAACAATGAATGTATTTTACAGACCACAAAATAGGATGCATGGTCTGCCTCTGACACATATTCCTTTTACAAAGCCTTTTCACAATAATGTATGAGGCATAAGACGTGCTAAATAGGAAGGACTGTGTGTTCTACGAGTGTGCACTTCATACAATCAAGTCTGTTCCACAAAATTCAGGACATATGGTTGCCATAACTATAACCCAAACTCTGAGTTGTACATGTCTGAAACAAAGAACAAGGAAATTTTGAAGAGGCAGAGTTTGCCTTAGGGAGGAATAAGTGAGGTCATGATGTTCTTGCCATTTGCCTCTCTCATTTCCCCTCAGGCCTCTCGTTTACTCCTTTTCTGAATTATTGCTGGACATGCTTGTGGTGATCAAGTGAAGTGACAGGACTAACTGTCTCACAAAATATCTTGCCCTATTTTTCCAGTTCATACACAGGGAAAAGAATGAGCTGACTCACCAGCCCATAGGTAAAAGATCATCCAGAAACCCTTCGAAAAGAAGCTCTCTAAAGAATTATATCTATTATAAGGGCATATACATTGGAATTAGAGCTAAAAGAGACCTTGAAGGTCATCTAGTCTGAGGACTACCAAAGTATATACTACCAAGTATAATGGCTTGTCCAAGGTCAAAAAATAAGCCAGGATTCAAACTCAAGATTTTTCCAACTGCAAATCCAGTTCTCTCTCTGTCTCTCTCTCTCTCTGTTTCTCTCTCTCTGTCTCTCTCTCTCTCTCTCTCTCTCTCTCTCTCTCAGCAGCCAACTGGCATACCCAGAATGGGTGCTAGTACAGGTTCTTAGATCTGCTTTACTAGGAAAGATAGTTGTTCAAAGGGTCAACAATCTTTTTTAAAATATATTCATTAGTTCAGGGGGAAACTTAACACCCTGGAAAATCCAGACAAAGAAAACAGAGAAAACAAGCAGAGAAATAAAGACCAACATGCAAGATTTCTAACTGTCTGAAAAATTAGTACAGATCAACAAACAGATCCAACTGTCTGACCAAAGCAAAACATACATAGTTACAGGGGAGAGATGCAACAATATCTGGGTTTTTAAAAGCCAGGGGGGCACCTTAACAACTACCCAGAGTCTCATCTGATCAAATCATAAGAACGCTCATCCAATGAGTGAGTCCCAAAGCAAAATGCTAACCTCAGAGTATGTATACCTTTTTTAGAACCAGAAGGCATCACAACCCTCATGACTCAATGTCTAATTAGAAATTAACAAAAGGTATGAAATCCTTCCTACAAGCAAGCCTCCCCTAAGGAAGCTGCCCTTAATGGGCTCCACATGAGGTCTATTAATGAGTGTGGAAGATCTTATAGCCCTTTAACATTATATATACCACCCTGGATAGTCACCTCAATAGAAGATTTTTATTTTCTAAGAACCATTTCTTAATGGTCTTGTTTTGTCGTGCTTTTTACAATTGGGCCAAAGCTCAATTTGGCAGCCACAACTTTCTGGCTAAGGAGTAGAAATTCTCCCATAGAACTAAAAGGATGGGGGGGGGGGGTGAATAACCACCCTTGTGATCTTGGGCAAGTCACTTGACTTCCTCAGTTCCCTCATCTGTAAAATGTTGGATTAAAGGGTCTTTGAAATTCCAGATTTAATTCTATGAACGTAGAAGAATTAAGGAAATATATAAAATAACATTCTTTCAACATTGCTTAAATCCAGGGGTTTACCAGTTTTCCGTTGAATATGACTTTTCAGTAACCATCATAATTGCAAACACGCAACAATTTTAAAAATATATTCCAAGACAGTTTGGAAAGGATTATATGTCATATTGAGAAAAGCACTAGGCTTAGAGTCTGAACACCTGGAAATAAACCTAGATTCAAATCCTAGCTCTACCACTTATCACCTCTGCCCCCTTATTCTTTGTTAACCTGGGCAATTTGTATTTTTGTAAATATGCATCCACTTCACTTAGGTTGTTAGATTTCTTGGCATATAATTGGGCAAAATAGCTCCTAATAATTGTTTTATTTCATGTTAGTTTGTGGTGAATTCACCCTTTTCATTTTTTATATTTGGCAATTTGATCTTCTTCTTTCTTTTTTTTAATCAAATTTGTCCAATAGTTTATCTATTTTATTGGTTTCTCTTTTTTCATAAAACCAGCTCCTAGTTTTATTTATTAGTTCAGTGGCTTTCTTACTTACAATTTTATTAATCTCTCCTTTAATTTTCAAGATTTCCAATTTGGTGTTTAATTGCACTACATCCTTTCTCAAAAGTATCATGTATGTTATTTTCTCTTTGAGTCAATTCCAGTGACAGGAAGAATCAAATGTTGCCCACCTACCCTCATTTTCCCCTCCATTATAATTTATCACAGTCTACCTCTCCCTTACTTTTTCTCTTAGTGCAATCCTCTTTCTTACTCCTTACTTTTATTTATTTATTATTTAGATATCATTCCAACATAATCAACTTATTCCCATGCCCTCTGTCTATGTATACTTCTAACTGCCCTAATAATGATCAAGTTCTTAAGAGTTACAAATATCTTTCCATATAGAAATGCAAACAGTTTAACCTTATTGAATCCCTTATGTTTTCTCTTTCCTGTTTACCTTTTTATGCTTCTCTTCAGTCTTGTATTTTAAAGTCAAGTTTTCTATTTAGCTCTGGTCTTTTCATCAGGAATACTTGAAAGTCCTCAATTTCATTGAAGTCATTTTCCCCCAGAAGCATCATGTTTAGTTTTGCTGGTTAGGTGAGTCTTGGTTGTAATCCTAGTTCCTTTGCCCTCCAGAATATCATATTCCCAGCCCTCCAAATCTTTAATGTAGAAACTGATAAATCCTGGGTTATCCTGACTGTGAAATTATTTCTTTCTGGCTGATTGAAGTATTTTCTCTTTGAACTGGAAGCTTTGGAATTTAGCTATAATATTCCCAAGAGTTTTCATTTTGGAATTTCTTTCATTTTGGAGGTGGTTGATGGATTCCTTCCATTTCTATTTTACCTTCAGATTCTAGGATATCAGGGCACTTTTCCTTGATGATTTCTTGAAAGATAGTGTCTAGTTACTCTTTTTGATCATGGCCTTCAAGTAGTCCAATAATTCTTTTTTTTTTTTTGCTTTTTTTTTTGGAGGGGAGAAGGTAGGGCAATTGGGGTTAAGTGACTTGCCCAAGATCACGATATTAGTTTTTTGTGTTAAGTGTCTGAGGTCGGATTTGAACTCAGGTCCTCCTGACTCCAGGGTCAGTGCTCTATTCACTGCACCACCTAGCCGCCACTAGTCCAATAATTCTTAAGTTATCTTTCCTCAATATATTTTCTTGGTTAGTTATTCTTCCAATGAGATATTTCACATTTGGTTTCATTCTTTTGGTTTGTCTCAGTTTCTTCATGTCTCACAGAGTCATTATCTTCTACTTGGCCAGTTCTAATATTTAAGGAATTATTTCTTTAGTGAGCTTTTATATCTCCTTTTTGAATTGGCCAATTCTACTTTTTAAGAAATTATATTCTTCAGTGAATTTTTGTACAACTTTTTCCATTGGTTAATTCTGCTTCTTAAGGAGTTCTTCTCTGCAATGAATTTTTTGTACATCTTTTAGCTTATTTACTATTTTTTCAAGTGTTTCTTCAGTAATATTTTGTACCTTTTTTTTACCAGACTGTCTCTTTTTTTCATTATTTTCTTGCATCAGTCTCATTACTTTTCCAATTTTTTTCTGTATTTCTCTTATGTGGCTTTTAAAATCCTTTTTAAGCTCTTCCAGGAGTTTTGGGGTTTGGGTTTGTTGTTTTTTTTTTTTGTCATGAGACATATTCACATTTTTCTTTGAGATTCTGCATGTAGCTGATTTGATTTTGAAGTCAGAAAACTCTGACACTCAATAGCTGTGTGATCATGGACCAATTGTTTAACTTTCTGAGTTCCAGTTAACTCTCTAAGACTACATCATATGAGTTGAAAGGGGATAATCAGGATAAGCTAGAATAAGAAAATGATCAAGGAAAAAGTTGTAGATTATATATTTTCCAAGAGAAAATTAACTTCCAGTAGTCAGCTGTGGAAAAAATATTTATTAAGTGCTTACTATGTGCCAGGCACTATATTAAACATTGGGTGGGGCGAGGGGAAAAAAGACAAATACAAAGTCCCTGTCCTCAAGGAGTTCCCATTGTAGTGGGGAAAACAACATTTGAACATCCCTACAATTAGTTCACACTAATTGCCCTTCCTTAAACTAGAAAAAAAAATTTGACTGATCCAATACTCATTCTCGCTGACCCATTAATTTTCTACCACCTGGAATCAAGAAACTTAACTATATTCTTTGGGCATTACAATAAAAAGTAATTGCTTACCCACTGGACATTGACCAGTTCTTGTCTTCTGGGAAAGAAAAACACAAATGATCCTCACCCTCCAGCCCAATGAAATTAACAACTTGACAAAAGCCATAGCATCCAAAATAATTCATATAAGCGTGAATGATATTCCTATTCTATTTTCAGGGTATATGCTGTCATCATTGGAATTGAAGAGGAATTAGAAATTGTTACATAGAAGTACTGGTCCCTGGGAAATACAGAAGCTTCATTCTTGACGGTTAAAACAAATGAAGGCATGCTTCAAACAGAAGCCAATCATTCCCATCTTTTAGCCAACCAGATCTTTCAGCACCACCAGTGGATGGAATGGAAAGTAGAGGCCCCATTGCTCTATGCCAAAACACAGCATAAAGTACTATGCTGTCTTTATGATTTCCTTTGTGGTCTAAGAGGACATGGTGATGGGCTGTTTCCTGCCTTGTCCTTCCTTCCCCAGAGACCTATGAAATCATGTATTAATTTAAAATTCTGGGATTCAACCTTTTCCAGAATAACATAGGAGGTATTCTACATGATGTGTCTGGCATATAATGTAACTGCTTTTTCATTCACCCCGATTCTTATTCAGATATGGATTGGAGTAAAATGGCCCTTAAAGGTCCTCTTCCAACTCTGAAATTCTGTGGTTCTCTGATTCTGCTATGGACTAATTTTCTCCTTCCCATCTTGTTAGAGAAAATGTCATGTCAGACTTACTGAAGCAGAGATGTTTGAATGATGATTTCAGGTCATCTATCTCAGATAGTCAGATAGTTGGCCAGAGTCTGGTCATTGAGAGGCCAAGCCCATGGTAGGAGGTAAATCCCTTTATGGACAATTAGTTTCTCATACATGTGAGATTCTATATATTTATTCCAGAAGGACTTAATAGCAATAATAATTTATCCCTAGAAATGTCTAGTGGGCATTCAAGCCCAGAATTCAAAGAGGAAATGAGACAATGAGATGAGGAAATGAGACAATCCCATGGATATTGGGCTCTGAAAATAGAAAACAACATTGCTGGCCCCCTGTGATACAGCTAACTTCAGAGGATGATGAAACTACACTGTGCCAAACTGAAGTCTTCTGCACCTCTCCCATGACCCATACCATTCACTTGGGTTGTGACAAAACTACACAGCTGGAAACCTAATGATCTTAAGCAGCCCATTTCAAGTCCCAGAGAGGCTTGTATCACACACTTCCATGGGAAGAACAAGAAGAAAACTTCATTAAAACAGATAAAAATCTGCTTTCTACTTTCTACAATCCCGATTAAGAACTTGCTGATGGATCCAATGATTCTGGCTACAGAGTTGTTGCTTTGTCAAATTATAGTTTAAGCAAAACTTACTGAATAAAACTGGAGATGTTTAGCTAGTCTTTGGTAATACACTAGTCTGAGTATTAAACAATTTACATCTCTGAGGTAAATCCTGGTTTCTGTATTATGTAATCAATTGAACCTATGATATATTAAATATGTGATCTTCTGGGTACCACATCTATATGGAATGGCCTTGATGCGTGGTCAGTTTGACTATTCCAATTAATTTAAATCTTCAGCTACAGGTAGGATCATATATTTGGAAGGGTCTTTACTTGTCATTTATACCAACTTATTCATTTTAAAGATGAAGAAACTGAGGCCCAGAGAGGTTACAAGATTTTTCCAAGGTCATGACAGAAGTAAGTGACAGATTTGAACTGAGGTCCTCTGGTTCTGAATTCATCACTGTTACCATCACACATGGTGATGTCTACTGTCACACACTAAATTTGAACATTATCACCAATTGCATTTTAACAGAGCTATAATCAAGGCAAAGTAACCAGAGCTTTGCCCTATCACACTAATTTAAAGAGGGAGTCCTTCTAGGGGAAACTTTTCCTCCCTAGAGGACTTCCTCTCCCTGTGATACAGTCACCTGGGAGTCGTATAGCTTAAAGTTTTCTACCTGCTGCATGACAATTTTCCTTAGCCCAATTCTACCACCCCAAAACCCTGCCGAGGTATACCTCCCCCTAAAGTTCAACAGGTAGCCATGGTCTCATTGAGTTCTGAATCCTGAACTTCCATTCTTTCATTCCCAGCCTCCTCCCCATTTTTGATGGTCTCTTCTCTGAACCACTACTTTCTCTATTCCTTGTCCCCACTCCATTCCTCACTAAACTATTTTTTCCCAGCTCAAAAGACTATTAGCTATGACTCTAGGTTGTACCATGTAAATATGACCACTGTCAGTCCCACATCTATCTCTGTTACTCTAGTTCTTTTTCCCCCCTGCCTTGGGTGAAAATTAATATGAAAGTTGAAGCATGCCATCCATTAACTAAAGCAGATAAAAAGGTAAAATGGAAGACGAAATTACTAGTAGGACCCAATCCCATTATATGACCCATTCTTTTGCTATTAAACAAGACCATACTAAGTCTGGCATAGTTCTTGGTGTTGCATGTTACCTTTCATACCTAAGCATGAAACCACTGCCCACCAACAGTATTCTGAATTTTTTTAACCATAAAGGTAAATTTGTTTGATCCATTCACACTCTTACTTGGTTGTACCATTGATCATATTTCTAGAACATCCAGCCAGGCAAAAAGAAGCAGTTTGGAAAGTTAACTCTTCAGTGTAGACTAAGGTTTTCACACCCTAAGCCTCATGTGAATTACTCCATTTCTAATAACTGAATAAGCCAGTCATAGGTGATGGACTTTTTATATGTGACAAAAATAAAGCTGATTTTGTGTGGATTTATAACAAATAAAAAACTGCTCCTGAAACAATGAGTTCTATCTGGGTGAACTTCCTTAGGCTTCCTGACTATGATGTCAAAACTCAGTAGACAGTTGACTGCTGAAATCTCTCATTACTATCCCTGCTGCACAGAGAAGTAGTTCTTTCACTTTATGCTGGATATGGAATTTCTAGGGAGGAATCTTCATGGAAAAACTTTCTCAGCTAGTTTCCATGCCCTGCACTGTGCCCTTCCTAACTCCTATGAGAGCTGTGTAAAAAAAAAGTGTGGGAAAAGCATTTCTCATCAAATCTCAATGTGGATGTGTAGTAATAACTAGGAATAATTATGAGCTCTATCAATCAAGGCTATAATGTATATATTGAAATTAAAATAATATGGAAGAGTTTAGGTCAATAAAATGCTGATTTGTACAAAAACAACAATTAAAGTATGATGAGAAAATAATGCTAAAGGGAATAGTCCATTAGAGGATTTTTCTGAACTTGTATAAAAATTGAGGGGAGTAAACTACTTTCAAAGTAAGAGAGAATACAAAGTCAATCAGATGAAATACTGAAGACTATAACCCAATGACCACATGATTGATCTGATTTGGTTATTATACTTTCAAAAATACAAGATCATCAAACTCAATAAGTGTTTGTTAAGCCCCTACTATGAGCAAGTCTAAGCACTGGGAATACAAAGAATCCCTGTGCTCAGGGAGTTGATATTCTATTGGGAGGATACAAAATGTATACAGATAAGTAGTGAAAAATATTGTAGAAGAGAAAATTCTAGTAACTGAAGGCAATGCAGAATAGGGGACGTGGGGAAGGGAGGAGGCAAGCACCTGAATTGTCTTGAAAGGAGCTAGGGATTCCAAAGGCAGCAGTAGGGAGGGGGAGTAATCCAGGCCAGGGAAAGATAGAGGGGCTTCCAATCGACAGTTGCATATGGGAAACAGCAGCTTTGGCTGGGTAATAATAGAGTGTGTGAGAGGGAGTAATAATGAAATAGTACATGTATCTGGGGGGCTTTTTCAAATGAAAGCCAGACATGAAAACCAAAAGTCAAATGAATCATTCTGATTGAGTCTATCCATCACATAGGTACACCACTCAAATCCTATTTCTTTCTCATGTGAAAGTCAAATACTAAGTCAAAACATTTTAAACTTTCATCTTTTTCTAAAACATATACTAGCAGAGGCCCATGCACCAGGAAATTTTTTTAGCCCTAACAATTCACAGTCTGACCATAGGCACCTTGTCAGATTTGACTCACATAATTGCCCTTGCCACACTTTAAATTCTAGTCAAACTGGCTTACTAGACTTTCCTAAACTGTATCTCCTACCTTAGTGCCTCCTACAAGGCTATCCCTCAAGCCAGGAATGCCCTCATTTTTGCCTCTTAGAATGCTTAGCTTCCTCTGCCTCCACCATCTCAACCCCAGCACCATGTTCCACAGAAAGTCTTTCCCCTTCTAAGCCTAGTCGTTAGGGCTCTTTCTCTCTTCAAATTATTATATATATATACTTATCTGTTTATATATTGCACCTCTCCCAGTATGATGTAAGTTCCTTGAAGGCAATGACTACTCTTTACATCTTTACATCTATGGCGCCTAGCACCATGCCTTAATATATAGAAGCACTTTAAAATGTTTGCTGACCAAATAAATGAATTAACTGAATAAGACCACAAGTTAAAAACCGATAAAGATGTGGAGATGTTATAATCACTGATGGTAAAGATACCCACCCACACTGATGAAATCAGAAGTAATGAATACTCCTACTTTTTATGGTTGTTGTCCAGTTGTTTTTCAGCCATGTCTGACTCTTTGTGACCCCATTTGGGTTTTCTTGGCAAAGATACTAGAGTTATTTGACATTTCTTTCTCCAGTTCATTTTATAGATAAGGAAACTGATTAGTTAAGGGACTTACTTGCCCGGGGTCATACAGTCATAATTGTCTGAGGCCAGATTTGTACTCAGGAAAAGGAGTCTTCTGATTCTAGGTCTAGCATTCTATCCACTGTACCATCTAGCTGCCCTGAATGCTTGTACAATTGAATGCAAATGATTGTAAATGCTTTAAACTATCTTGGAAAATTCTAGAAGCCAAGATTAATGTTTTTCTTTCAAGCAGAAAGGTTGACTACTTTATCAATAAAAGAAAATATATAAAGAACAAGGACATACCAATATGACAACTGAATGGTTAAACATTAAAGAGAAAAAACATCAACTCATTTGGTAATGGTTTGACATAGATGGTACCTATGGGATGTTAATTGATCATGTAGCTAGTGATACCAAAATGCAAATTAACTGACTCTTCTAGTTGGCTTAACTAGATTGCATGTTTTAACATTATATAAGCGTGACTTCCATTAATTTAGTAAAAAAATAATAATAATAATCCTTCAAATTAATGAGTTGCCTGAATTTTTCACATCTTCCCATAACTGAAGGAGAAAAGTGAAAAAATCAAACATCATTGTAATTCCATTCAACAAACACTTGTTAAAGCTATGTGCCAGATCCCATTGGATATTTGAAATTTTTAAAATTCAAATATCTATTCAATCAATGGGTTATTTCCAAGTATTCAGATTTGAGTGTTTCATAGTATAGTTATAACAATCAACTGGAAGATTTGGAGTAGGGAGAATAATTTGTTTAGTTTAGTTGATTTTCCTCCCAATTTTTTCCCATTAAATCAACTAAATTTATGTCTACATAGCACCATTCAGTCAAATCAGTTAGAAAAATCCAATAGTCAGGATATAATCAAATAGCTCCATTAGTTGAGTAATTTTCAACTGGTTTGAACTGCCTGAACTAAGCTTTGGTACTACACAGTTTTATAGTAAATGCATCCCACTCTTGACCTCAGCCTCTGTTCAATATGGTGCCAGTGATTTCTTACATGCTTACCATCTGATAATAGCTAAGACAACTGATACCCACTTGCTTGAATGATTTGTCTTTGAAAACTGGAGAAGTTATTGGCTACTTCTTTAAAAGGATTTACCTTTTTTTTAAGCAGCTCCTACTATGTCCTCTGCCCTATTTATTTTTGAAACCACAGCTTCGAAGAGATGAAATTACTAAATCAAATTATTCAACTGGGCTGGAATGGGGTCACTCATGCAGCTGTGCATTTTCTCAGGCAAATCAGTTCACCTACCCTAAATGACAAAAACCACCAATTGGAACTAGAGCTTATGCACAAGTAGGCAGGTATACCTTCAACTGTTTTGTGGCTGGAATGAAGTGCAGGAGTTTAAAAAAAAAAAAAAACAACAGTAACTCACCTAAAAATGCCTAGAAGGAACTTAAAATCTATTAGATTCTAAGGTAAGTAATTATAATGTTGAAATACTCAATATGATAAGTAGATACCCCTTTTCATGGTGATGTGAGGATATGTACTGCTCTTCAGAATTAAGATTTGAAATTTATAGGCTTGTGTCTTTTGTACATTCAATAGAGTGACTATTAGTTCTGCATGAGTGCACACAAATACTGGACCCTGTCCTTTCTTCCCTGTACAGGTAATATCCTGTCATACATCCTGGTCATCATAAAGATGGTAAGGTTAACAACTGGAGAAACAGATATCTTTATCCCTTTTCATGGTTGTTCAGTCATTTTAGTCATATCTAACTCTTTGATACTGGAGTGGTTTGGCATTTTCTTCTCCAGCTCATTTTGCAGATGAGGAAACTAAGGCAAACAGGGTTAAGTGACTTGCCTAGGGTTACACAGTAAGTGTCTGAGGCTGGATTTGAACTCACAAAGATGACTCTTCTAACTCCAAGTTCAGTGTTCTATCCACTGTGCCACCTAGCTGCCCCCCTTTATCCTTGTACCACAGCTTTATCACCAATATGGAGGTAGCTACAGAAATTCATCTAGGTATAAGCCTGGATGGTAGATAGAATCCCTGATGGAAAAGGAGCATAAAGGTAGAAAAGACTCATCTCTCCTAGATGCCTAGGCAACTGAGCAAATGATCTCATTTGGATTCAACAGATGATGGCAATTTATTATGAGGCACTGGAGAACCTGGGAGTTAAGAGAAACAATATTTAATATCTGTTTCACCAAGGGCAATTAATTTAACTCCTCTCAGCCTCAGTGTCTTCACGTAAAATGGAAGTGATAATACTTCCAGTATCTATCTTATCTATCTATCTATCTATCTATCTATTGATCTGTTTATATCATCTATCCCCTAGAGTCAAGATGAAGTGAGGTATTTTGTGTGTGTGTGTGTGTGTGTGTGTGTGTAAAATGCTCTAGAAACCTTAAAGCACAATATAAACATCAACTACTATCATTATTGTTATTTCCAAGAGTTTCATATTATTATTTCCTCCAGTTTCCTAGTTTTCACCTATTCACAGTCATGCACAATACCAAGTATAGCCCAAAGCAGAGTTTCTGGTTTCCCTTGATACAAACCATAGGAAAAGACAGACTAAAGGAAAGTATTCTTGAATCATCTAGTCTTTTCATGACTGACTTTAGTTTTCTATATTAAACAACTAAACTACTTTTATGAGCAAGTCTTAAGCATATAAAATAAAAATACATAAATTACATGAAATATAACTTGCCATTAACACTAAGTTGGGGTAGTTTTAGCATATTTTCAGAAGTACTTTACAACAGGATTTGGGCCCCAGTTTCTGCAACAGTAAAATAAAGAGTTTTGATTAGACTGGCAATCTAAAGACTCTTTCTTCTCTAAATCCTAGGATCCTAGACTTCAAACTCGTATTAAATATAAACACAAAGTGCTTGGCTAAAGGTAAAGAATGCATCAACATTCCAGTAGATTGGACTAAATACCTTTTTTTGGCTGACGGTGACTGAAAAACAGCCAAACACATTTTGATAATCCTTTCTTGAAAAAAAAAAAAGCACACAATAAACATGTCCCAGCTTGCATGCCATTTTTGAAGCATGAAGTTTTAAGTAAAGGTTACTGAGAAAATGCTAAAGTTGGGAGTAGTTGATAAAAATAATTACTAATTATATCAATAAAATAACAGTGACAACTTAGGTCTAAGATTAACAGGATAAATAGAAGAAAATACAGAAACTAAAGCAAACACAAACTGAAAAACAGCTTTGTAACTAATAGTCTAGGTATTTCCAACTAATAAATTTATAATATGAGCAACCAAGAGCACCAGGAGATTGGCACAGCAGAATGTCATGGAGAAAACAACACTTCTTCTCCACTTCACTCAATTCTACCTTACTAACTGGCTAATTCTGGCTTACTCACTAGTTCTAGTCTAAAGGAAATGTTATTTCATTGACTGCATGAACTCAATAAAATAATCATATGATAAAATTAAACACTACAATGTATGTTGGTTTTGGTTTTTGGTGCTACTATTTCATTTGCTTGGGGTACTCAGTGTCATGGAACCTCCTCCACTGATGCAGATCATTATTATCAGTATTTCAACATTCATAAAGGAGGTTCAAAAGACAAAACATTCAAAAGAGTAGTAGATAGGAAACTAACCCTGGAAGTCTTCTATCCCACTTCTGACACCTGTGACTTCATGTAGATCACTTAACTTCTCAGATTTAATCCCAGACAACTCTCTATGACTGTAAGTTGCAGAACAGTTGCTGATTTACATTCATAAAAGTAGTTTCCTATGCCATTGTAATAATAAGACCAGATGACTCTCTCCTTCCACCCTACTCCCAAAAGAATAAATAGGATAATATATGAACTAAGGGTATGAATTTGGATGATTTTTCTCAATAATGTTAGGCAGAAGGATGAACTTGATGTTTTCTAAGGTCCTTTTCAACTTTGAAATCTCAAGATTCTGTACTTTGGCTACAAATAGGGAAGTGCTATATGATAGCTAGAGCTTTGGGCAAAGAACTTAGGTTTCCTAAATTCTAGAGCCAGTTTTGTCAAACTCTACCTATGTGACTAAGGCAGACTAGTGGAAAGAAGCCTAGATTTGGAGTCAGAGAAAGTGGGTTCAAATCCTACCTAAGTTACCTACTAAAAGAGATTTTGGGTAAATTATCAGTCTATCTGGACCTGTTTTCCCATCTGTAAAATGAAGGACCGTACTAAATGACTTCTAAAGTCCTTTCCAACTGGTCTTACGAGCTTATGCACTGTGGTTTGGGAGAATTCACTCCTCCTTTTTGAAACTCGGGTATCCTACCATCAGCTCTAAGTTAACCAAAAACATTCCCCAGTTGATATGAACAAGTTCTCAAAAGAAGAAATCCAACCTAGCTATAGTCATTTTTTAAAATTGCATCGAATCATTAATAACTAAAGAAATTAAAATTAAAGCAACTTTGAAGGCTCACCTCACATCTATCAGATTGGCAGAATTGATGAAAAAAGGGAAATGGCAAACGTTGGAGGGGCTGTGGGAAAACAGGCACAACAATAATACACTATTTGGTAGAGCTATGAATTGGTCCTGTCATCAAGCAATTAGGAGTTATGCTCCAAAAGTTCTTAAATTATGTACAGATACTCTTTGACCCAGAAACACCACTACTAGGACTATACCCTAAAGACATCAAAGAAAAAGGGAAAATATGTTTTAAATGTTTATAGTAACTTTTTGTAATGGCAAAGAACTTATGTACTGTTGGCAGCAATCTGTGGTCAACAGTGACTACTGTGAGTGAAGAAGCCGCTTCTGGCATGATAGTTTGTTGTTGAAAAACAAACTGTAGCATAGGCAAATGGTATCTTTCTCATTCTAACAAACTGCAAACTCAGAAACTAACCATCCCATATTGTAGTATCCATTCTGTATCTGACTTAAATAGGCCTGGGAAACCATTAATTTATGTATATATAAGACTGGCCTTTATTCTACTCAAAATACAATTGTTTTACCAAAATGTTCTAGCTTGGCAAGGTGATAAACTTGGTATCACAAGGAAAGTTCAAATCCCAGGTTTCACCACTTATTCCTTTTCTTTACCCTTAGATAAGTAACTGAATAAGAGATAATCTTCAGATAATCTCAGTTTCCCCAGCTGAAAAATAGTTCAATGTCCTAGAAAGTCCCTTCCAGCCCTAAACCTAAAATCTTACTATTTTTTGATTACCCAAGTTGTTGTAGCTGTTGTTGTCTGACTCTCCATGACCCAAGTTGGAGTTTTCTTGGCAAAGATACTGGAGTGGTTTGCCATTTCTTTCTCCAGCTCATTTTGCAGATGAGGAACTGAGGCAAATAGGGTGAAGTGACTTGTCAGGGGTCAGAGAGCTAGTGTCTGAGGCCAGATTTGAACAAAGGAAGATGAATCTTCCTCACTCCACACCAGACACACTCTTATCTACTGTGCCACTTAGCTTTGTAATTCAAGTTACAAAGAATTTTTTTTTCACTTTTAAATTTCAAATTGTGAAAATCAGAAACTAACTCCCAGTACTTAGAGAAATAGTGTGCCCTACATGACCTGCTGCAAATATTATTCATGTATCTATGCACGAGCTTATTCAACAAAAACTAAAAGTCAACTATGCACAAGCACCGTCGCAGGTGCTGGGGGGACAGTTTAGATTAAGACACAGTTCTTGCCTTCATGGAGCTTACATTCTATCACAGAGTTAAGACACAAACGCAAGTTCCATAATATATAATAGTATATGATAAATTCATCAAACAATTGCAAGACCAAAAATTCTATGAGACCTGAGAAGCAATGTCATTTATTACCATGTAGGCAGTATCTTAGTTATAATCCTTCTGAAAAAAAAATCAGAAATATCTTTTGGTCACTGTCCTAGAGCAACTGCTTTCCTTTGAATTAAGCTCAGTCAAGGAATCATAAAACCTTTCAAAGTCTAAAAGTTTTAATATAGCTCCATTACTTCATTTCACAAGCAAAAAGTAAACACAGCTACGAAAAAGAAAGAACCCAGAGGAAATGAGATTTGCATTTGGAAATTCAAGAAACGGGGAGATCAACAAGGATCTCTAAACCCAGGCTACGTACGAGCCCCGTGAGAATGCAGAGGAGTCAGCCAAGAAGAGTGCCTGCCTTTCCCGACTTCGGAATCGCTGTTAGCAGAGTCTGTTTGGTCTGATTTCTAGTGAAAACGGGCACCGGTTCCTCCTTCTGGATACAATACTGTGCTGGCAGAAATCTAGGTCAATGGGAAGCCGACGGTCCAATCCACCTTCTCGCTGCGCTTCTTTCTGGGGAGCGCAAGTTGGCTACGAGGCTGCCGCCGAGCTGCGGAGCACTGCGGGGCCGAATCCTGCAGCCCCAACGAGGAAAGACCCGCGCCTGAAGCCCAGGACCCCTCTCTGTCTGCCTGCTGGTGGGCCAAGCCGCCGGAGAAAGGCCAGGGAAAGTTGTCCCTTCTTGCGCCCGCCTGTCCTCTCCTCCGGAGACCGGGGCCTCCTCTCTTTCCAAATGCTCCGCGCACCCATCACCCGCAAGTGATTACCTGATCCACCTAGTCTTCGAAAGTCTTCCCCTTTCCTCCTCCTAGCTGAGCAGTAGCCGAGCCCCTGTCCGATGCCTTCTCAGGGGAGGAAGTGAAGGAGAAGTTGGATTAACTTCTCCCTCTTCTCTGACCAATAAGGTGCTTAGAGATCTCTCTGTGAGTAGCCCCCTACCTGGGAACCTGATCCCAGAGAATCCTCAGTCCATCCGCCACAATCCCCACCATCCCCATCTAAATGCACCCTCGAGCCCTCCAACCTCTCTTCCAAGGACCTCAGCTGCCACCCCGGGCCAGCCTTGGGGCCCCCTCACCTCTCAGGGGCGGCTGTAGCTTCGGGGCACTTGTAGCTGGATCCGGACATACCTCCCAGCTCCGCTCCTGCAGCGCCTACTCCCTACCCTCCCGGCCCCGGGCTTAGTCAGCGCTTCCGAGGGAAGGGGGAGGAGGGTTGGGGGGAGGGGAGGGGGCCGGCGAGGGGGGAATGGGAGCAGTGACACCGGGAGTCCGCGGCCGCAAAGGGGGGCCGCAGCTGCAGCTGCCTGCAGTTGAGCTCTGGTCAGTGGCCGCGGAGGAGTCCCTGAGAAATCCTGGCTCTTCGATCCCTAGAGATCGTATTACACAGAGCAACTCCGCTCTCGGAGCTCCTGACACTTTCCAGTTGCACTGGGGCTGGGGAGGTTTGGGGGTTCCGAGGAGCCCTATAGTTCTGCATTGATTGGAGGGAGGAGAAAGGGTGTTCGAATCATGTTAATAGAACTGCTCACCGCATGTAAGTGAAGTTCTGCGTTTGACCAACCCAGAGGAATTGACCCCCGAGAGGTAGACCTGGAGAACAGCCGCGGTGAGCCGTCCCGTCAAATATGCCAATCAGGCACTCTTGGGCAAGGCCATGGTTAGGATCCTGGAGCTAGAACTGAAAGCGACCACAGGGGCCATCGAGGTCGACCCCCTCATTTTACAGACCAAGAGTCATTTGAAATACTGAAGAATGTAATTAGAACAGAATAAAGTAAAAGAAAACATCTAAAGTGCTCTTAGTGCTTCCCACAGCTGCTAGTCTTCCCTCCCAAATGATCGTTTTATCCAATTCTATACATTTGATATAGATCTATAGGTATGTATATGTACCGTTATATATGTATGTAGATACACGTGCATATATACATACATACAAAACATGATAGATCTATATCCATATAGAAAGATAAATGTTTCCCCTTTAAATTGTGAACTCCCTGAGCTCAAAAATTGTTTTGCTTTTGTCTTAGTATCCCCAGCAGGAAGGGGTCTGGCCCACAATAGGCGCTTACTAAATGCTCGTCGGCTGTTTAATCCACATAATAACTGAAGGAAAGAGATCCTTTTCTTTATTACTACAAGAAGGATAGGACTCCTTCTCCATTTCATAGCTGAGGCAACTGAGGCACCCAGATGTCATGGAGATTGAATCAGTCAAGCAGAACTTAAAAACAGACACACTTTGGAAGAGAGAGTTGGTTAAGGCCACAGGGCAGAACGCCCTGTCCATTGAGCTTCGGCCTCAGCAGCCCCTTTCAGTTCATTTTATGTATGTACCTTTCCGAGGGCAACCTCCTGACAAACACGACCTAGTGCCAACCTCTCTGGGTTTAATAAGCAAACCGGTCCCATTTCCTTTTTCTTTGAAAACTGGAGTTTGGAGAAAGAGACGAAAGGACAGTTTATGTTTGTTTCTAAGACAAATTGTGACAGTTTAAATGAGACTGATTAGTAGAGTCATTAATCCTTCCTCCTCTACCTCTCCCTTCTACCCCCCCACCCACCCAGACTTCTCCCAGGCTTTTGTCATCTTGTACTTCTAGAAAGACTCTGGGGTCTCCAGGCCTGTAAATTATAAATGTCAAAGGCTTGTCTTTGGGGCTGTGCCTAGGGCTAGCTTTATGAGATGATTAACTAACCCCTGTCTGAAACCCCAGGATTTAACAAATATTGTTTGATGGAGGCTTCATTAAGCCATTCCAAATGAGCCTATAAATTGAGAGGCAGGACATGAGTCATGATATGCCCCTAAGAGATGTTCTTGAAAATTAGCTTCTGAGATATTTTCTTTTCAGCTAGATGTTTTTCTTTGTTAAACAATTTTAAAGTAGCAAAAGCTTACTTTGCTGTCAGGTAAATATTTGCCCATTATAATAATGTTTGACAGCTGGCTTCTTTTAAAATTATCAGAGAAAAAAAAAGAAGGAAACATTGCCCCTCTTAGCTGACTAAATTTTCCACTTCAGTTTTGGAGATACAAATAGTCTTTTGGCTCTTGCATAAAACAATTGATTGTTTAAAAAAAAAATAATAGGGCTTAGATATTTGGCTTCTGTTTGTATGATTCTTCTGGAATAGCTCTTGGCACCCTGTGTGAGTTCAATAAATACACTCATGGTGATAATGCTTCAATTCTCCCTTGCAATTACAAGCCATCAGTTGTATACTATTTTCAACGCCCCCTCCACCTTCACTATCCCTGTTGCCCTTTTCTGGGTGAATAGAAAGAAGGAAAAGATTCCTTCCCACTGAGAGAGTGGGAAATGGAAAAAAGGGGGAAAGGATGCTCCTGTGGAGAGAGGTAGAAGAAAAAGTTCCCTTAATTCAGAAACAGGACAGAGGAAAGGATTCATTTCTAGTTACTGGAGTTGCAACACAGGGAGACTTCTCTGCCTTCCAGATTTCCCAGTAGAAATTCAGGATAGGGGCAGCTAGGTGGAACACTGGATAGAGTATAGGACCAAGGTTCAAATCCAGCCTCAGTCTCTTACTATCAATATGACTTTGGACAAGTCACTTAACTTCTCTGTACCCTATCTGTAAAATGGAGTTAAGAATAGCACCTACCTCCCTGGGTTGTTGCAAGGATCAAATGAGTAAAGTGGATAATTTTGATTACATTAAATTAAAAAGATTTTTATACAAATAAAACAAACGTAGCCAAGATAAGAATGAAAGCAGAAAATGGGGGAGGGAGGAATTTTACAGACTCAAATTTAACAGTTTCTCAAATAAAGGTCTCATATCTCAAATATAAAGAACTTTGTGAAATCCGTAAGAATATGAGTCACTCCCCGATTGATAAATGGTCAAAGGATATGAATAGGCAGTCTTTAGATAAAGAAATAAAAACAATTTTAGTCATATAAAAATGCTCCAAATTATTATTGAATAGAGAAATGTAGATTAAAACAACCTTGAGATGTCATTTTACTCCTATAAGAGTGGCTAAAATGATTGAAGGGGAAGGCAACAAATGTTGGGGGAGATGTGGAAAAATCGGAACACTAATTCATTGTTGATGGAATTGTGAACTGATCCAGCTATTTTGGAGAGCAATCTGGAATTATGTCCAAAGAGTTATTAAACTGCCTATGCCCTTTGGCCCAGCAATACTACTACTAGGTATGTTTCCAAAAAGAACCAGGACAAAAGGAAAAGAATCTATATATTCTAAAATATTTATAGCAGCTCTGTGGCAGCAAAGAGCTGGAAATTGCAGAGATGCCTGTCAATTGGGAATGGTTGTACAAGTTATGATGGGATGATTGTGATGGAATATTCCTGTTCTATAAGAAATGATGAACTTGGTGATCTTAAAAAAGCATGGATAGATCTGCAAAAAATAATGAAGAGTGAAGTGAGCAGAACCAAAAGAATATTGTCTACAGTAACTGCAATATTGTTTTAAGAAAAACTTTGAGTGACTAAGTCATTTTCACTATTATCAATACCCAAATTAACTACAAAAGATCTATGAAGGAAGACACTATATGTATCCAGAGAAAGAATTGATACATAGAAGTATGTATAGAATGATTACACATGTGTACATATTTGTGTCTAGTGGTAGGCATGGGGGGGAGGGAGGGAAGAAAAAAAAAATTTATGTAACTTTATTATGTATTTAAAAGAATAGCAAGTTATACATAATAGATTTGCAATTTTGTCTGCAATCATCTTTTTTTTAATTATTATACTATGTTATGGAAATGCTTGTTTTATTCCATAAATTCAAAATAAATAAATAAATTTTAAACAATGAAATGGGTAAATGTAAAGTGCCTTGTAAACCTTAAAACACTGTGAAGGTTAGTTATTATTTTCTCAAAGAAATAATATCAGAATTTCAAAGTGGGAAGTAATCTTTGGAAGACATCTAATCTATCCCACATGTGCCCAAGAATGCCCTCAATATCTCCAAGAGCTCATTCAACCTCTACCTGAAGCCTCGAAGTGAGGGGAATGCCTAGAATGTAAGTCCTGGAACTAGCAATGCTACAGTTCACCCACAAGATGGGTTCAAGAGCACAAAAGAATCATAGAAATAAGTTTCTGCAGGTTATTCTAGGATCCTGACCACAAATTATAGTGATATTTCTGTATTTAAATGCATTACAGGCTCCACATTACCATGTAACACACCAATTTTACAAAAAACAAACTAATTACAAATTGTTAACTGTCTTGACTGGATCCACAATATATTTGATTAAACCTTTACCTATTATATAGCCCATAATTAACAAAAACTATAACTAAAAATAACATTGCACCATAGTTGAATGGAATTAATTTTCATTTTCTGTTTTTAGTTTTGGTTTTGGTTGTTTGTTTGGTCTTTTTTTGGAGAGGGGAAAGTAGGGTAATTGGAGTTAAGTGACTTGTCCAAGGTCACTCAGCAAGTAAGAATCAAGTGCCTGAGGTCAAATTTGAAGTCAGGTCCTCCTCACAGATCAAGAGGCTGAAAAAAATGTAGCATTGGGCAAGTAGTCTAAGGATTATTTTAAATTTATCATCTTGTTTTGTCTGTGTGGATAAGCAATATGTCCCACTTACTGGGGCTTGCCCGGCATGCACAAGGCATAGTCTCCATCCAAATCTAAGAAAAGAAAAGAAGGAAGGGAGGGAGGAAAGAAGGAGGGAAGGAAACTTCATTGTCATGTTAGATAAAGGTTTCAAAGGTTTAACATACTTAAATCTGAGTAAAATGAAAGTATATGTCAGTGTCTGCTGAGCAATGGATTAAGGAAACAATTAGGCAAGGAAATCATGAGTTAGAGTCTTCCCTGTTCACCATAAAACATATGGTGACCTTTCAAATAGCCAAATTCTTAAAATCTTAATATCCTCCACCCCACTTCCATGCTACTAAATCCTCTGCCTGACTTAAATCCAAGTCATGTTCAAGTTAAGACATCACCCCCCTGATGTCATTGGTCCTCTTCAAGAATGAAGGATAGACAACAACCAACTAACATGGGGTTTATGGGGTGCTCAGGGAAGTCTAGCAACTCCAGTGTGACAGCTTGCTGAGGCCTTTTCAGGACTGCTCATTCACTTTTGGTGTCCACCAGATTCACCCAACTCTCACAAGAAGCTGTAGCTTGTGCAGCAGCCACACCCCAGTAAAACCTCCTCAGCAGAAGGTGCTAAACCAAGTTGAGGATAAGTGGCAGGCCACAAACTATAGATGAGTTAAGGAATGTCTACCCCAAGCATGTGAAGACTTTTCCCAGAAGAATGGGCAGAAGAGAACAATTTGTCCAGTGGTCATGAAGTCAGCTGAAGCAGGCTCTGTGGAGCACTTAGCACTTGGTCAGACATCAAAGACACCAAGGGCATCCACTGCATCCCAGGCCATCACCAGTCACCCTGACTTTTGTCTTGCCATTGGACTTCAATAACTCTGGAAGAGAGAATGACACTGATGACTTTGTGCAACTCACCTCATTTAAATTCAATTCATGCACAAGTCAAGACATGGACCTATGATGTCGTTGGTCCTCTTTTTTTTTTAAATGAACAATAGGGGGTGGAGTCAAGATGGCAGCATAGAAACAGGAGAACTCCATGAGCTCCCCCCAATACCACATGAAATACCTATAAAATATGACTCTAAACAAATTTTAGAGCTCCAGACTCCACAAAAATGACAAAGTAACAAAGCTTCCACTGAAGGCAGCCCCACACGCAGTCATCACAGCATGCTGGAAGCAGAGCCCAGCCCCATGCGATTTCAGCCCCAGGGTGTCCAGAAGAAGCTGTGGCAGCTGTGGCAATTTCCAGAATCACCAACCCACAAGAGCCAAGGACAAAGTGAAAAGGTCAGTGGAACTCAGCTAAATTTGGGGGAGAGCGTCCAGCTGAACTGCCTCCAGAGCTAGAAGCAGTCTGAAGTGGTGGCCCTGCAGCCGCCTCCACATGGCTACTTCAGAAGCTCCCAGCCTGCAGATTGCAGGGGGGCCAAGTGATCATTCAGAGGCTAAGTGCTCTTGCCTTGAGCTGCCTAGATTGGTGGTCTTGGGTTGTGGTCCCGAGGTGCATTTTCAGTGAGCCAAAGCTGGTAGGGGCTGCAGCAGCCTTCTAATAGCTCTGGCAGCTTTGAAAACCCCAGTGATTTGGGACAGAGCTCTCCCCTCTGAAAGCAGTTTTACTACTGAGCCCAAAAGCCAAGTAATTGACTGGCAACATAAGCAGGCAAAGGAAGCCCAGCAATCCAACTTTAGATTCCTTTTTTAGGGGACAAAAAGGACCAAAGCATAGAACGGGAGAAAGACAACACAGTCAGAACTCCCACACCAAAAGCTTCCAAGAAAAATACAAACTGGATACAGGCCATATAGGAGCTTAAAAAGGATTTTGAAAACCAAATAAGAGAAGTGGAGGAAAAATTGGGGAGAGAAATGAGAACGATGCAAGAAAATCATGAAAAGAGAGTCAACAACCTGAATGAAAAAAATAACACCTTAAAAAATAGACTAACTCAAATGGCAAAAGAGGCCCAAAAAGCCAATGAGGAGAAGAATGCCTTAAAAAGCCAAATTTGCCAGATGGAAAAAGAATCTCAAAA
>CM053589.1:141427132-141443936 GCA_028646515.1 Pseudochirops corinnae
AGGATCTAGAAGCTTCTACATTAAGGGATCGAAGGGCCTGGAATATGATATTCTGGAGATCAAGAGAGCTAGGATTAAAACCAAGAATCACCTACCCAGAAAAACTGAGTATAATGTTTCAGGGGAAAATATGGTCATTCAGTGAGGTGGAGGACTTTCAAGCATTCTTGAGGAAAAAAACAGAACTGAACAGAAAATTTGACATTCAAACACAAGAAGCATGAGAAGGTAAACATAGAAAAGAAATCATAAGGAACTTATCAAAGTTGAACTATTTACATGCCAACATGGAAAAATGAGAATTGTAACTTATACAACTTTTCTCAGTATGAGGATAGGTGAAGGGAATATAAATGTGTATATATGTATACATACATATTTGTCTGTATAGGAGGGTATATATACATACGAATACATATGTGAGAGTGGGTATTTATGTGCATATAGACAGAGGGCACAGGATCAATTGAATAGGAAGGGATGATATTTTAAAAGGTGTAATTAAGAGGTGGGAGAGGAATAGAATGAGAGGAGACAGGGAGAGACAGAAGGGGTTAATCATCTCATATAGAAGAGGCAAAGGATAACTGTTAACAATGGAGGGGAAGAAAAGGAAGGCAAAAAGGGAATGAGTCAACCTTACTCTCATTGAATTTGGCTTAGGGAGGGAATGATGTACACTGTAAATTGGGTATCTTGCCCTACAGGAGAGTAGGGAGGAAGGTGATGAGAGGGGGGATGATGGAGGGGAGGGCAAGGTGGGGAGAGAGGGTTGTTAGAAGCACACACTTCTGTAAAAGGACAGGGACAAAGTAGAGAATAGAACAAGTGGAGGGTGGGATAGAAAGGAAGGAAATACAGTCAGTGTTACACAATATGTTCATTGTGGAGATGTTCTGCTTAACTACACATGTACGGCCTGTATTGAATTACCTGTCTTTCCAGTGGGGGTGGGTAACAAAGGAGGAATGGAAAGAATTTAGAATTTAAAGTTCTAAAATCAAATGATAAAATATATATATGTGTACATATATATATATATATGATTATTATTATTTACATGCAACTGGGAAGTAAGATATACAGGCACTGGGATAGAGAGATCCACCTTCCCCTACTAGAAAGTCAGAGGGGTGATGAGGGAGGATATAGGAGAGAGCAGATCGGGGGAGGGGGTATAACAGTGGGATCGCTATTTTGGGGTGGTGGGTAGGAGAAAGATGGGGAGAAAAGTTGTAACTCAAAATCTTGTGGAAATAAATGATGTAAACCAAAAAATAAACAAAATTTAATTTAAAAAAACATTTTAAAAATGAACAATGAACAACAACTAAATGATGGTAGCATATTGCCTCTAGCACTGCTCTGTCTCTTTCTCTACCATTTCATCTTCACTCTCCTGACCTCTCTCTTATTCTCTCTCTCTAATTTCTGTTTTATCTTTCCCTCATCTCTTTTTCTCTCTTCTCTCTCTCATCTCTCATTTGCTCCTTTTAATTTCTCTCTCTGTCTCCAATCTCTCTCCCTTGCAGAATTAAGTCATTCTCACAACTTTAGCTATCAACTCTCGAATCTCTCATTCTAACTCCTCGTCCCAACTCCTTTATCTTGAGCTATCCACTGGTCATTCCTGCTTAAATATCCCATGTCACCTCAAACTCAGTATGCCTAATACTGAAGCCAGCATCTTTCCAACAAAATTGATTTCCTCAGTTACCACTCTGTCAAAGGCATCATCATTTGTGGATCAGTGGAATAGATTAGGCACACAATATGCAGTAGTTATTGGCCATAGTAATCTAGAGTTTAATAAATCCAAAGATCTAAGCTTTGGGTACAAGAACTCACTATCTGACAAAAACATCTGGGTAAACTAGAAAAACAGTAAAGCAAAAACTAGGCATAGACCAACAACTTACACCATCTACCAAGACAAGATCAAAATGGATACATGTTTTAGATGTAAAGAGCGATACCATAAACAAATTAAGAGAGCAAGAAATAGTTTACCTTTCAGATCTATGGAGAAGGAAAGAAGTTATGACCAAACAAGAGTTAGAGGGCATTATAAAATATAACATGGATAATTTTGATTACATCAAAGTAAAAAAGCTTTTGCACAAAGAAAACCAATGCATCAAGATTAGAAGGAAGGCAGAAAGCTTGGGGGAGGGGGTGGAGTTTTATAACGAATGTTTCTAATAAAGGCCTGATAGAGAATTGAGTCAAATTTATAAGAATACAAGTCATTACCCCAGTTGATAAATGGTCAAAGGATATGAAGAGCCAGTTTTCAGACAAAGAAATCAAAGCTATCTATAAACATGAAAAAATGGTCTAAATCACTATTGATTAGAGAAACATAAATTAAAATAACTGAAGTACCACCTCATACCTATCAGATTGGCTAATAGGACAGAAAAAGAAAATGATAAATGTTGGAGGTGACATGGGGAAATTGGTACACTAATGTACAGTTGGTGGAATTGTGAACTGATCCAACCGTTTTGGAAAGCATTTTGGAACCATGCCCAAAGGGCTATGAAACTGTGCATACCCTTTGACCCAGTGGTAGCACTACTAATTCTGTATCCCAAAGAGATTAAAAAAGTGGAGAAAGGACCTATTGGTACAAAAGTATTTATAGCAGTTCTTTTCATGGTGACAAAGAATTGGCAATTGAAGGGATGTCCATCAATTGGGGAATGGCTAAAGAAGTTGTGTTCTATAATTGGAATGGAATGCTATTATTCTATAAGAAATGATGAGCAAAGTGTTTCATAAAAACCTGGAAAAACTTACATGAACTGACACAAAGCAAAGTGAGTAGAACCAGGAGGATATTTTACATAGTAACAGGAATATCGTATGATGATTAATTGTGAATGACTTAGCTATTCTCAACAATACAATGATTTAAGACAGTTCCAATGGTCTCATGATGAAAAGTGCTATCCATCTCCAGAGAAAGAAAGAGTTTCAATACAAATCAAAGAATACTATTTTTCACTTTATTTTTTTCATGGTCTGTGGTTTGGTTTGGTTTTGGTTTTGGTCTATGTTTTCTTTCCTAACATGAGTAATAGGGAAATAAATTTTTTCATGATTGCGCATGTATAACCTATATCAAATTGTTTACCATCTCAGGGAGGGGTAGGGAAGGAAGGAGGGACAGAATTTAGAACTTGAAATTTTTTTTTAAATGCTAAAATTTGTTTTTACATGTAATTAGGAAAAATAAATTATGATTCAAAAAATAAAGTGCAACACCATTTTACCCAGTCCTCTAGGCTAGAAACTTTGAGTCATCTTTAACTCATTTCATTCCTTCATCCCTGACATCCAGTTATTCAATAAACTTTGTTTATTTGAAATATTTCTAATATCCTTGCTTTTCTCTCCCTTCCCACCACAGCTCCTTTAGTTAAGGCTCTCATCACCTTATGTCTGACTTATTTTGATGACCAACTAATTAATTGACTTCCTTGACTTCCATCTCCCTCTCTTCTAATCCATTCTGCATGGTGTTGACAGACAAATGCTCCTTACCCTGCTTTCATCAGGTCACCCCTCTGTTTAAAGACCAACAAAGACTGTATGCTGCTTAGCATATGAATTCCTCTTCTTGGCCATAAAGAACTCCTATTATCTTGCCTCCTATCACTCATTTTTTCCTTCCCACCCACCTGCTCCAGTCAGAGCAGGTAACACATTCTCTTTTTAATTTAACATGATTATTCTCAGTTTTATGCCTTTGCTCAAAGTGTTCTCCACTCCCAGAAGCTCCTTCTCCTCCATCCTCTGTCTAAATCACACTCATCCTGTGAAGCCTATCTCACATTGCTTCTCCTCCATAAATCCTTCCCTCCCCCACTACTACAGCTCCCCCTTTCTTTAAACTAGGAGCTGTGATCTCTACCACATAATTTAACATTTAATTACATGCAGTTCTGTAAAATTTTCTCATTTTTTCATGTATGACAACTTTGCCTTCCCAAGTAGATTGATAGACAGAAATATCAGAACCAGAGGCAAGGTCAAGAGAGCTGGACATCAAACCTAGTACTCCAGACAGCATAACGTAATAGAACAAATACTGAACTTGGAGTCAATAGACCCAGGCTACAATCTTGGCTATGCCATTCATTCGTTACTTGACTTTGAACAAGTCAGTTAAACTTTCAGGCACTCAGTTTCCTCATCTGTCTCACAGGATAGTTGTGAGGATTAATTGATAAAGAATATATAAAGTATTTTGCAATGACAAAGGGCTATTAAAATGTGAGTTAATATTATTATTATTACTCTGTAAATGTGGGATCAGCTCATAAAAATTAACTTCCTAAGCTACGGTGCCTACTGATTTGAAAGAAATTTGATTTTCCCAGTACATTACTTTAAAATCTTCTTTCACACGATGTAGCAGCAACCACATTTATATGCCTGTGCTACTAGCACAGGTTCTTAGATCTTCTTTGCTAGGAAAGATAGCTGTTTAAGGGGTCAACAGTCTTTTTTAAATTACATTCATTAGTTCAGGGGGAAACATCAGCATCCTGAACTTCAGAGAAAATCCAAACAAAGAAACTAGAAAAAAATACAAGCGAGAAATAAAGACCAGTAGACAGGACTTCTAACTGAGAAATTCGCACACAACAGGCAGATTCAACTGTCTGATCAAGGCAATATCTACATAGTTACCAGAAAGAGAATCACCAACATCTGTTTTATTCAAAGATGAGGGCCTACTTAATGGCTACCCAGAGTCTCATCTGGTCAAATCACAAGAACACTCTTCCAATGAGTGAACCCAAAAGCAAAATACTAACTCAGAAAAAAATTAAAATTAAAATTAAGAAATTAAAAAATTAAAAAAAATTATATATATATATATATATATATATATACATATATATATATATATATATATATATATACATACACACACTTCTCAGAGCCAGAAGGCATCACAACCCTTGTGACTCAGTGCCTAATTAGAAATTAGTAAAAGGTGTGAAAGCCTTCCTACAAGCAAGTCTCTCCTAAACAAGCTTCCCTTAATGGGCTCCACATGAGGCCTATTAATGAGTAGAGAAGATCTTAAATCCCATCAATATTACACATGATTGCCCATCCTTTACATTAAGGGGGCTGATGTATGGATTTGACTGAGGCTCACTTTCATTCTCTTCTCCAAGTAATTCATTCCTTCATGAAAGAATATGTGTATGAAAACCCTTTGAAATCTTTAAAGTGCTATATAAATGTTAAGTATTATATTTGCATTAATATTAGTATCAAGACATCATCTTGTGTCTAAGGATCTTAAATCTTATGCTAGTTCAGAAGAGACAACTCTTTGGAAATCAGACTACAGAAGCCCGTGTTTCTATGCTGTTCTCAAGCTGCTATTCTTTTCAAGTATTCAAGAAAAAGCATTTTGTGAACTATTTCTTTGTGGAGAAAAAGAAAGAAAAGGCCTGGTTTCAATGAGCTAGTTTACTGAGTGACCAAACTGCAAGGGTCTGAGAAGACTGTTCTCATTCACTCATTCATTCATTCCTTGAAATCAAGGGAAACAACAAATGTTTCCTGAGTACCTACTAAGTGCAAGGAAAGCACTGTTTTAATCTCTTTTGGGGGAAATTAAGGAGTATTATATATGATTCTTGCCTTCATAAAACTTACAGTCTAGTTGGAGAGAAAATATATAAAGATTTAAATAACATATTGATCAAATCTAACCTTCACTTTTTCCCTATTTCTTTCTCTATCTCTTTTGGTAAAATCAAATTATTGGAACTGTGCCCAAAGGACTATAAAACTGTTCATACCCTTTGATCCAGCAATACCACTACCAATCCTGTATCCTAAAGAGATCATAAAAAGGGAAAGGGACCCACATACACAAAAATATTTATAGCAGCTCTTTTTGTGGTGGCAAAGAATCAGAAATTGAGAGGATGCCCATCAATTGGGGAATGGCTGAATAAGTTGTGTTATATGAATATAACAGAATATTATTGTTCCATAAGAAATGGTGAGCAGATAAATTTCAGAAAAATCTGAAAAGACTTTCATGAACTGATGCTGAGTGAAATAAGCAGAACCAGAACACTGTACATAGTAACAGCAAGACTGTGCAATAACCAACTTTGTTAGACTTAGCTCTTCTCAACAATCTAATGATCTAAGGCAATTCCAGAAGACTTGTGATGAAAAATGCTATCCACATCCAGAGAAAGAACTATGAAGTCTGAATGCAGATCAAAGCATACTATTTTCTCTTTTTGTTTGTTTGCTTTCTTTCTACTTTTTCCCTTTTGTTCTGATTCTTCTCTCACAACATGACTAATGTGGAAATATGTTTAATATAATTGTACATGTATAGCCTATATCAGAGTGCATGCCGTCTTGGGGAGGAGGGAGTGAAGGGAGAGGGAAAACTTTGGGATTCAAAATCTTATCAGAGTGAATGTTAAAAACTAATACTAAATAAATAATTTTTTTAAAAAATCAAATTATCTAATGATTTGTCTATTTGTTGCTTTAAAAAATAAGCTATGTGTTCTATTTGTCATAAATTTCAATTTGTGTATTCCTTCCTTGATTTTTAGGATACCCTTTACTTTGCACTTATAAATTAAACAAAAAGCATAAAGGCAAAGGAGACATCTGGCTATTATTTGGTCAATAATTTTAATGAAGAAAAGCCAAATTGGACCATGTAGGCAAAAAAAAAAGAAATCTACTTTATGCCTTATCTAAGCATAGCCTAATATATAACCTAATAAATAAGAAACTCTAGACACTTTTCTCTTATGATTTTTAAGCTGTTAGGATGTACAGTACTGGGAAAAACTTCTTTAACCAGAAGGGAACATCTCATTTGAAGTAATATGTTTCCCTGAAATGTCTTAATGTAGCTATCTGAGTCTGCTATAAGTAAACTCCATACATAATCATCATTTGTTAAGTCATTTTTAATTGTGTCCAACACTCTGTGACCCTATTTGGGGTTTTCTTGACAAAGATATTGGAGTGGTTAGATATTTCCTTTCCCAGATCATTCTACAGATAAAGAAATTGAGGCAAACAGGGTTAAGTGACTTGCCCAGGGTCACATTGCTAGTAAGCATCTGAGGTCAGATTTGAACGCGAAACAAGTCTTTCTGGTTCCAAGTCCAGCTCTCTATCCACTGTGGCATTTGGCTGTCCTCATAATCACCACATTCTTCCCTAATAGGGAATATCGTTTCATATGTTTGAAGCATCTATCTTTGTTGTGTGTTCTTGGTGGGAAGCAAAGGGTGACGGGAATTGGGTAGAACTAATTTTATTGCTGTAGGAAACTCCCAGGGAGGAATATTTTCTACCAACATACTTCTATACTTGTTCTCCAGCCTCTAAAGAATTGTCCTTGGCATGAGAGCTTGTTGAGTGATGTGCCCACGGTCACATGGCTATCATGTGGTAGATAACATGAATCTTTTGAAAAGTGCGAGCAATGGCAAGGAGGCTGGAGAGGGTAAAAGAAGGGTAAGGGAAAGATATCTGTTGTCATCAGAATATAGAATATGTGAAAGGGAATGGCATGAAATAAAACCCAAAGGGCAGATTGAGGTTTGTTGTTGTTGTTGTTCAGTTGTTTCAGCGTCTTCTACTCTTTGTGACCCCATTTGGGGTTTTCTTGACAAAGATACTGAAGTGTTTGCCATTTCCTTCTCCAGTTCATTTTATAGATGAGGAAATTGAGGCAAACAGGGTTAAGTGACTTGCCCAGGGTCACACAGCTAGTAAATGACTGAGGCTAGATTTGAACTCAGGGAGATGAGTCTTACAGACTCCAATTCTGGTGCTCTATACACTGTGCCACCTAGCTGCCCTGCAGATTGAGTTAGGATATAAAATATAAAGCCTAGAGTTGAATACCTTGTGTGCTGGTTTGTTTTTTTTCTGATTTGTGGCTGATTTTTCTTTTCTTTTGCTTTTGAAAGTTATATGTTCGGTTCATCACAATCTTTCCAAAAGGAAGTGATGTACAATATCTTGCTCTACAGAGTTGTCCTATATAGCTTAAAACTCCGCTAAGACTTTAGGGACACACTGTATAAATCCTCTTTTTCTGTTCTACTTGTATATGGATTTGTGTGTGTATGTTCATTAAATTCAAAATAAAAACATGAAATTTAAAAAACAAACATGCAAAAGAGAATAGAAGGGGCGGGGCAAACCTCTCTACCTGATCTCCAAAGTCAGAGACCACAAGGAATAGTCTATTCACAGAAAAAGAAATATTGGTGGAGGGTGCCAGTATTTCTTAGGAATCAATGTCCAAGGGGAGGCTAGGTGGCACAGTGAATAGAGCACTGGCTCTGAAGTCAGGAGGACCTGAGTTCAAATCCGGCCTCAAACACTTAACACAAAACTAGCTGTGTGACCTTGGGCAAGTCACTTAACCCTAATTGCCCAGCCTTCCCCCCTCCAAAAAAGAAAAAAAAAAAGGAATCAACGTCCAAAAACAGAAACAGCAGCAAAATCATTGGCCTCAAATGTCTATATACAACTGTGAAAAGTCTGAGTAACAAACAAGCTGAACTAGAGATTTCAATAAAAGGACGTAAATTTGACCTATAGGTATATTGGGTATATATTGATGGAAATCAAAGCATCCTCTTTCTAGGTCCAATATGAAGCCTAAGGAAGGGAAAAGTGCATCTTTGCAAGAGATTGTTTTGCAGTACTTTTTCTTTCTTTCTTTCTTTCTTTTCTTTAGATCTTCAAGGTTCTTTTTAACTTTTTTCTCCTTCAATTATTTATTTATTTTTAACATTTATTTTTAAAATTTTGTGTTTTAAGTTCTCTTCTTCCTGCTCCTCCTCCTCTTTGAGAAGGGATACAATTTGTTATCAATTATATGTGTGAAGTCATGTAAAATATATTTCCATATTAGCCATGTGGAAAAAAAAGCAAAAAAAAACATAAAGAAAGTGAGAAAATTGTTTCACTGGGAGTTCATCAGTTCTGTAGAATTTTCCATCATGGATCCTTTGGAATTGTCTTAGATCATTATTTTGGTCGGAATGACTGTCTTTCACAGTTGATCACTGGTACAATATTGCTGTTACTATGTACAATGTTCTCCTGGTTCTGCTCACTTCATTTTGTATCAGTTCATATAAGTTTTCCAGGTTTTTCTGAAACCATCCTACTTGTCATTTCCTATAGCACAATAGTATTCCATCACAATCATTTACCACAACTTGTTCAGTCTATCCAATCGATGGGTATCCCTTTAGTTTCCAATTCTTTGCAACCACAAACAGAGCTGCTATAAATATTTTTGTATGCATAAGTCCTTTTCCCTTTTCTTTGATCTCTTTGGGATATAGGTCTGATGTGGTTTTGCTGAGTCAAATGGTATGCACAGTTTGGGGCACAGTTCCAAATTCTTCTCCAGAATGGTTGGTCCAGTTCACAACTCCACCAATGGTGCATTGGTGTCCCTATTTTTGAGGGGATGGGGATGCTTTTTGAGATGTATTCATTAAGTCAAAATAAAATATATGAATAATTTCTTGAAGTGTACTCTGCTCTGGCCCAATCTCAGCTGGTATATTTATTGTGTTCAGTTTTGAATGCTGCTGCATTTTTTAAATATTAATATATTTTGCTTTTATATCTCTCACATTTCCAAACATATCCCTCACTAGGCTATCCAGAGGAGCAATCCCTGTGTAATGGAGAGACTAGTCAGTAAGAGCTCACCCAGTTTCCTGAGCACATGAAACATTCCCTGCCTATTATCAACCTACAGGGAGGCTCACTTAGCCAACTTCTGTAATCAAGCAGGACATACTACACACACTCCACTCCAGTGATTGGGCTCTCATTGGTCACTCTCCCCACCACATTTTTGACAAAGAATTTAAAGGAAAAAACAGGAAGCGCTGCAAACATATCAATATGTCAACCAATCCTGACAGCACTACAGTATTCCACAGTCATAGAGTAGATTTTTCAAATGGCTAATCTAGGTCACCTCTAAAGTTCCTTTTATCGCATTCTAGAATTCTAGGATTCATTTATTATTAACAGCTTTACACAGCACCATCGCCTCCAGACAGGTTTTGTCCATCTCCTTCCATTTTTTTTCTTTCTACCCTTTATTCACTGTTTCACAAATGCAGAACTCAAATTTTTACAAAATGAATGTTTAAAATTTTGGTTTACATGTAATTGAGAAAAAAATAAATAAAAATCACTTTTTAAATTAATTTGACTAATTTTTTTTTAAACAGACTGGTATCACAGATATTCTTCAGGAATTTAGATTCCACCTCTGAAGCTGGCACCAGCTATGTGGTCTTGGGCAAATCCCAACTCTCCTAGGTCTCAGTTTCCTCATATATAAAATGAAGGAATTGAACTACATGGCCTGTGAGGTGGCCTCCAACTCTACATCTCTAGTTCCATCATCAGATCAACTTTCTAATTTTTTTTTAGTGAGAGAAAAGGGGAGAAGGAAAGAAGCATTTATATAGCATTTTCTATCTGTCAGGCACTGTGCTGAGCATTTTGTTAAGTGTCCACTTTGATCTTCACAGCAGCTTATTATAAGTCCCATTTTACATTTGAGGACACTGAGGCAGATAGCGGTGAAGTGACTTATCCAGGATCACACAGCTAGAAAGTGTCTTAAGCCAGATTTGACCACAAGTCTTTCTTTGACTCTGGATCAAGCTCTCTATACTGGATAACCTATACATGAAGAGAAACTTAAAGCACAAGGAACAGGTACTTTATTAACAAAAATTCATACTAACAAAAAGGGGGGGGAGAAGTAAGTCTCATTGGAGCAAAGTGAGCATGTTTGCTTGAATATTAATCCCCAGCAGTTTAACATTAACAAATCTCACCGTTCATTTACACAGGGTAAATATTTTCAAACTGCACCATATTGCTCATTCCCACCACGTATCTTTTCCCCCTTGTTTATATCATTTATAAATGAAACTGGAGGTTACTATGCTCAGCTCCTGGCCTTCTCATGCTGGGCATGCACTCCTTCCTTAAAGCTCCTGATTGACTGATTCCTCCTACCACCTCTGTTTTAAGGCCTATGTCGGGCATGTCTTCTTTCTTCTCTGGGCTCTGCTCTCGACTTTCTCTACTTTGTCCATCCACCATTGCCCCTGGAAGGGAAAAGGGGAACCTTCTCCCCACAACCTCCATTTTATCTTTCTTCTATGAGCCTTCTTCTCCCATTAGAATGGCAACTCCTTGAGGGCAGGGACTATCTTTCTGTTTAAATTTGTATTTCTATTGCTTAGCACAGCAGCTAGCATATAGTTAGTAGTTAATAGACACTTGTTGATTTGACTAAGTAAGTTGGAAATCGGAGTTAAATTTCTCATTGAAGGGGCTTGCACATTCTCCTGGTGATTACAGGGGTGACTTTTCAGCAGACTGAGATCCAGTAGTAGTGACTAGCAGAAATGTGCTAGTAAATATATATTATAAGTAACTTATACACAATACATACTTATAAGTATGCATATACTTAATATACTATACTTATATACATACATTTAATATTCTATACTATTTGTTGTTCAATCATGGCAGACTCGTGATCCCATTTGGGGTTTCTTGGCAAAGATACTGGAGGGGTTGGCCATTTCCTTTTCCAGCTCATTTTACAGATGAGGAAACTGAGACAAACAGAATACAGTGACTTGTCCTGGGTCACACAGCTAGTAGGCATCTGAGGTCAGATTTGAACTCATAAAGAAGAGTTCTCTTCTTCGTGACTTCAGGTCCAGCACTTTATCACTATTCTGCACTCATGGGATAGTCATGTATTGTGGATGAGTAAATTGCTGTGATTTTGTTTGTGTAGATTAGGTATATCCACATGGGTCATCACCTCCCACCTAGACTATTATAATCATCCAAAGGTTGGTGTCCCTGTCATAAGGCTCTTCCCACTACAATCTGTCCACCAATCAGTCATCAAAATGACCCTAGTAAAGCATGTATACTACCATGTCACAGCCCTACTTGACAAACTCCAGTATCTTTCTATTACCTCCAGGTACAAATCCACGATCCTTCATGTAGCATTTGAAGTCCTTTCAGAGGCCACTATATATGTCACCTTCCCCTTTTTCTTCATAGATCCTCTGTTATTATATAGCCAGAGCCGAGCCAAGGCATGGAGCTGTTCCTATGAGAAAGGGGAACAAATATTGATCCTCCCATTACACAACTACCTCTTGGAGTTATCTTTCTCTCTTCCTCTCTCTGTCAAATGCAAAACAGATACAGTAATAATGCAATTTTTCAAAAGGGGGGATGTCATTCCATATCTGTTTCTCACCAACAAAGAACGAACTAACAGGTCAGTAGAGTGGCAATGAGGGGAACCTTGAGGGAACTGACCACTACATCTCAGAGCTGGTGCTAAAGGAGAGGAAAATCAGGAATACTGAAACTTGAAATGCATCCTAGATTTTAGGAGAATAGTTTTCAAAGGATAGGAAGAACCCAGGACATAAAGCTGTATGAAGGAGGTAAGCCCAGGAAGGAAGGGATGTCCTCAAGAAAGAAATTCTGAAGATGTAAAGAGTAACAGTTTTAATTATGAGAAAAGCGGAGAGATGCTGAAGAATCTTGGAATGGGGGATGATAGGATTTCAGTCTGTTAGGGGAAAGGTGGAGCTCACACTTATAAAACTCTCTGAAAACCACAAAAAGTATGACATGCATAAGCAGGAAGCAAAACGCTTGATGTGGATGCTCAGGGTACAGATCAACTAGCTTATATTAAAAAAAACATATCTATAACCAGTCGTTCAGTAAGCCAGTAAGAATCTATGAAGTACCTACTATGTACCAGCTGTGCTAAGTGCTTATGAAACAAAGAAAGGCAAAATATAAGCCCTGCCCTCAAGGAGCTCACAATCTAATGGTGGAAACAGCAGAAAAATAGGAAAAATAGGTATAAAAAAGTTACACACACACACACACACACACACACACACACATGCACACACACGCACACAGCAACCAGGAAATAATTAACAGAGGGAAGGCACTAGAGTGAAAGGGTCAGGAAAGGTCTCCTGTAGAAGGTAGGATTTCAGTTAGGGCTTGAAGGAAGCCAGGAGGCAGTGATGGAGATAAAATGAGGATGCAGACTAGAACAGTGGGGTCATGTAGTAGCTAGAACACCAGTGTGAGAGTCTGGAAGACCTGCATTCACGATACGTGCTGGCCATACAACCCTGGGCAGGCTGATTAACCCTCTCAGTGCCCAAGGAGATTCTCTAGCAGGTGATCTGCCTTGGTAGAGGGAGTTCCTTCTCATGGACTTCATTGTACCAAAGAAATCACATGGGGCAGCTAGGTGGCACAGTAGATAGACCACCAGGTGTAGAATCGGGAAGATAACAAATTCCACCTCAGATACTTGCTAGCTGTGTGACCCTGTGCAAGTCACTTAACCTCTGATTTCCTCAGTTTGTAAAGTGAGGATAATAATACCATTTTAATTCCCAGGATTGTTATAAGTATCAAATAAAATAATAATTAAAATTTATTATAATTTACAAAGTATAAATTACACCAAGAATAGTTCCTGAAACATAAGTGCTATATAAATGTTAGCTATCATTATGATTATATTATTACTATTATTAAGCTACAAAATACGGATAGTCACAGCACTTTCCTGCCAGCATTTTTGTAGGGATCAGATGAGGTGGTAATGATAGAGTGCTTAGCACAGTGACTGACATGTAATAAGTACCATATAAATGCTTGTTATTATTATAATTACACCCATCTATTATATAGAACAGTATAGCACCCCTCAGGACAGGTAGGTGATACAGGGGAGAACATTGGACTTGGAATTAGGAAGACTTATCTTTATTAGTTCAAACCCTGCCTCTGATACTTACAAGCTATATAATCCTGGGCAAGTCACTTCACCCTGTCTGCCTCAGTTTCTCATTGCTAAAATAAGTTAGAGGAGGAAATGTCAAAATACTCTGGTGTCTGCCAAGAAAACCCCAAATGGGGTCACAGAGACAATTGAAAAACAGTCAACAACAACAAATATTTAGGGATACATGGTAGAAGACGCTGTCCCCTCTGATCACACTTCACTTCAGAACAGAAGCAGCTATCTATCCTCCGATTGCTTCCTGTCAGTTATGAGGACTCTTTTGATTGGTTGCAGAGGCAAAACTTTCCCCAACACATAAACTGTGAGCATGTGTCCCTCTAGGCAAACCTGTATCTGGGATCTGGCCACCTCCTGTTTGTACCTTCTTTCTTTAGACAATGAGCCAAGTGAGATCTCAAAAGGTACTTGGTGTCTTCTCCCTTCCTGGGCAACAGAGCACCAGGGTATCAGCGACACTGAGAAGCTGCAGGAGCAACAGAAGCAACAGCAGCTGTGGCTTCTCCTTGGAGAAAGAAAGAGTGACCCACGATCAGAGAAAAACCCCTGAGAGGAAGAGCTTGCTTGGTGCTGCTGTCTGTTCTTAGGGAAATGCATGAGAACTATAAGCAGTTCTCCCAAAGCAGCTTTTTGCAAAGATCCCAAAGAGCATTTGATATTAGTCTCAGTTTTCATTATTTTAAGATTTTTATTACTTATTATTATATTCCCTTTTTGCATGTAGAAATAAAACTTCTTGTTTCCTACCTGACTTATGTTTATATTCTGGCTATAAATATTTTTTAATTTCCTCCACCCTCTGCCAGATAGGACCCCTTAGACTAGAACAAAAAATAAAATTGTTCCTCAGGAATCTGAGGCAGGACTAGTATTGAAGCCTTGGGAGCCTGGTTTTCTTACTGAGGAGGTAGGTAACCCCCAAGCAATGAAACCAGCAGGAAATTTTTCTTTCTACTCAGTAATGAAACAAACATCTACAAAAATGAATCAAGATATAGATTCAAAATATAAAAGTACAGGATATAAAGAACTTCATAAATTCTGAAAGATAAATTTTTAAAAACTTTTTATACATCATAGAAATAGAAACCAGATCTTCCTTTGATTTCACTGATCCAGAGAACCTACTGATAAAGAAAGTCCCCTCTATCGATTCAGGTCAGCACATCCCTTGCATCTTATGGTCTTAGAAAATTGCCTAGAGAACAAAGAGGTCAAATAACCAGCCCAAGGTCAGAGAGCTCGCATGTATCAGAGAGAGGGCTTGAAATTCAGGACTTCTTGGCATTAGAGGCTCACTCTTTATTCACCATCCCATATTTCCTCTCACAGTAGCACCCTAAAATAGTACTCAATAAGAAAAATATAATCAAAAGATACAAATCTAGTAGGAGACTTCAAAATAAATTGCTAAATAATCTTTAAGTTGAAGACCAAATCTTAAAAATACAAAAATTTTATTAAAGGCATAAATTAAACACAAAAGAACTTATGGGATACCCAAAGTAGTCTTCAGAAATAAATTTTTATCTCTTGCTAATTACATTAACAAAATAGAGAGAAAATTAATCAATTGCACAGCTAAAAAAATAGGAACAAATTAGTGTACCAAAAATGAATAGACCAAAATATCATGGCAATCAAATTAACAAAATGTAATTTAAATTAATCTTTTATATAACAAGTACTGGGTTTCTAACAGATTTATAACATGGATAAGCCATTAACATGTTTAATTAAAATGGAAATATGTTTTGTGTGACTGTACATGTATAACCTACATCAAATTGCTTGCCATCTCACAGAGGAGGGAGGGGAAGAGAGACAGAGACAGAGAGATGGAGACAGAGATAGAGCAGAGACAGAGAGACAGAGAGAGAGAGAGAAAGAGAGAGAGAGAGAGAGAGAGGGAGAGAGAGAATTTGGAACTCAAAATTTTTTACAACAAATGTCAAAAAATTGTTTTTACATGATTCAAAGAGGAGAGAGGAAAACCAGATTTTTTTTATAAGAAGAGGGAAATTACAATGAATAGACATTTAAAACAAGAATTACAAGAATCTCTTCCTTATAATTATATGCCAACAAAATTGAGAATAAAAAAGAAATGAACATCTGCAAAAATATAAAACACCCAAACTGACAAAATGGGAAATAGCCAAAATAAAATAATATTAAGATGAGATATCAAACAGACTACTAATGACCTGCCACTTTAAAAAATACTGAAATCAAATGTATTCATAAGTCAAATTTATCATATATTTTTAAAAAATCATCTTTGTACTATATAAACTGTTTTCACATATAAAGGTATTAATCCACTCAATTCCTTATCTAGAACAAAACATAAAAATAATAGCTAAAATTTATATGATGCCTTTATAATTTGCAAAACTCTTTACATGTGTTATTTCATTTGATCCTCACAACAACTCTACAAAGTATGTGCTATTGTTAACCCCATTTTACAAACGAGGAAACTGAAAATAAGAGAGGTTTAAGTGACTTGACCAGGGTCACTCAGGTAATGTCTGAAGCAGGATTCAAACTAAGCTCTTCCCAACTCCAGTTCTTGTACTCTACTAATTATATACCACCTGATCCCTAAGGAATAGGTTGGAAAAGGGAATTATAAACTAATATAATAAATGTTAATGTAAAAATGTTCACTAAAATTACTTGCAAAGAAGATACGGCAACAAAAAAATTATTCTTTATGATCAAGTTGAATTTATAGCAAGAAAAAGAAGATAATTCTATAATAAATAATTAATAGATTATAAAAGTATCAATAACAAAAACTAAATGATAAGATTATAACAAGAGATC
>CM053589.1:141444036-141457670 GCA_028646515.1 Pseudochirops corinnae
AAAGCAAGAAACAGAAATTAAAGGAATCAAAAATGGCAAAAATGGAATTAAAATGTCTACTTAAAGATGGTATGAAGACTTAGGAAATCCAAAAGACTCAACAAAAATGATTTAAGATAATAGCATCAGCAAAACAGCAGGAAACAAAATAGAATCACAAAATCAGCTGCAATTCTATTTATTAATAACAAAAAAAATACAGAAAAATGTAGAAATAGAAATGTTATTTCAAATACTAATAAAAAATGTTATTAAATATTGGGGGACTAAATTTACAAGGAAGCATCAATATAAAAAAACTAAAGAAACAACTTTTACAGAAATGCTAATGGAAAAAATAATTTTAAAGATATTGAATATAGATGTTTGTCAAGCCAATACTAAGAATAATAGTGAACATTCACTACATAATATGTAATATTATATTACGTGATATAATAATACTTACTGTGCTAAGCATTTACAAATATTATCTCATTTGATCTTCACAACAACCCTGGGAGGTAGATGCTATTATTTTCCCATTTTACAGTTGAAAAAAACTGAGGCCAAGGTCAAGTAACTTGCTCAAGGTTACACAGCTAGTATTTGAGAACAGATTTAAACTCAAGTCTTTCTGACTACAGACCCAGCATTCCATCTACAATGCCAACTAGCTGCTTGTTAGAGTAAAGATGCCAATTCTACCTAAATTAGCCTTTGAATTTAATGCTTTACAAATCAAAGTACCACTGACTGTTTAATAGAATTAATAAAATAAAAATGTAATTCTGATGGATGAACAGGAAGTCAAGCCTTTACATGGAAGTCATGGGAGCCAAGGAGGGCAGCACTGTTAGAGCTCAGATGATATTCTGAAGAAGTAACTGATGATACTATCTGGCACTAGAAAAAATAGAATAATCAATGAGTAGAGCAGATTGGGTTATCATAATATACATACAAATAGATATTGTAAATGAGTGTTTTTGTAAATACAGGATTACAAACCACTGGGGAAATAATTCACCATTTTATAAAAGATGTTGAAGAAAATGGTAGCATCTTGGCCAAAAATTATATTAGACCTACTTTTCACACTATATGAACTATATCCAATAAATTTCAAATGGATCCATTATTTGGATTTTTAAAAACACATAAGATATTTTTAAAACACCAAAATTAGAAGTTAATGAAAGGTGATATATATGTATATATACACATGTTGTTGAGTTGTTTCAGTCATGTTGAATTCTTCATGACCCCATTTGGGGTTTTCTTGTCACAGATACTGGAATAGTTTGTTCATTGCTCATTTTACAAAACACTGGAGCAAACAGTGTTTGGTGATTTGCTCAGGGTCTCACAGTAAATGAGTTTAATAATAACAACTACGTCACAGAGTTATTGTGAAGATCAAATGAGATTTTATATATATATATATGAAATGCTTTGGAACTTTAAAGGGCTAGATAAATTCTAGCTATCATTATTATCATTAGAGAGAATTCTTTGTGAGGTAAGGTTTGAGCTAGTTAATTTCTGAGGTCCCTTATACTTTTCAAACTAGCTGTGTGTTTCTGTTAAAACCTACAAACTATAGACATAGCTCCATTCTCCAACAAACACTTGTTCAAAAGTCATGGAGAGGTAGTTTTCAAAAAAATACACTATCAAATAAAAAATATTCAAATTCTCTATTAATCAGATAAATACAAATTAAAACAATTTAATGCCTATCCAGTTGACAGAGAAACTAAAAGAGAATAAAAATTCCATGTAAACAGAGATCCAGAGGGTTTAAGGAACTCAATATTTTCTTCTTATGGCCTTTAACATCTCAGTTCTATCTCAGATATTCAGATTTCTTTTCAATTTCATTAAGATCATATTATTTTAATAATATTGGAAATATTAGCCATAGAGACTCTGATATGTCAATAATAAAGGACCTATAATTTTGTCTGTGTGACCTCACTCCTACTTGAAAGCGACCTGTCCAAAACTAATAGTCTTAGAAAATGGCCTCAGGCTCAGAGAACCATGGCTCATGGTCTTGAAATTTTACTCCACTGCTTTATAAGGATGGGTGGAGACCAGATTACTCAAAAGGTGAAGTCATGTGAGAACTTGAGGGAGAAGAGTTCTCCATCTCCAACTTTGAATGAAAGGACATATGATTCTAGATTTTGTTCAAGTTCCTGAAAGGGAGAAAAAGAATCTGGAAAGAAGCTGGAACATAAAGGAGTCAGAATTTCAATAATATTCCAACCCTCAGTTTACAACACTAGAGTCTTCATGGGATTTTTCATTGAGTTTTTCATTTCTCTTGCTTGAGTTGAATTATCTCACTCCCAATGGGAGAGCTCATTCACTCTTGTGTATTATCTGTTATATTCTTATCTGTCTACCTTCTCTGGTTTCTCTTTGTTACTGGCTCAAATAGATGGGCTTCTTTGCTATTTGCTACATGGGTTGATTGTAGAACTGGCATTTTGTGGGCAAAGGAGTCAAATGCTGGATTCATAGTTTTGGACATTCTTTTCCTTTTAAGAGATAATGATCAGGCATTCAGATTAAAACTAAAAATCATCTCCCCTAACTAATATTATTTAGGAAAATAAGTACATATAATTCTAGTTTAGCACTCTCTCTTGTAGAATAACCAGCCTCAGGCACCCATCTCTTCTTCCCCTCCTGAAAGGAATCAATCTCCCTTGGAGAGAGGTGAGTGGAGAAGACTAGAGATATCTATTCATGCCTTATGCAAGCTACATCTAGATTAACTCGTATAGAAACATACAATCTACATGAGCAAAACGCCATACATATGCACATACATACATACATATGCACAAAATAAGAATTGTCAAAAGATATTTGAACTAGGTCTTCCTGACTCCAAGTCTAGGATCCTACTACCACCATATTGCTTCTCCTCCACACTGATATTACTGAAACTTTTTTAATAGACCCATTTGCAGCTGCCACCACCATCAGAAAAAATATACATACTTTCTGTCATATAAACCAGCTGAATTCTCAACTGCTAGAACCCTTAAAGGTCATGGTATCTATTTAGAGCATGTAGTTTATCTATACATTTTATACATACTTACACTATTTGGAGGAGCAGTGATTTTATTTCTATGGCTATTTCTGTGAACATAGATAACAACCTCAACGCCATGACAGTTTAATGAGTCCATGTGACCACACAATAAACAAATAGACAAACAAACAAAACTATTCATATCTTAATGCTTAGCCTCCCAGGGAAGAGTCTCTAAATTTAACTATCTTGGTTCTTGAACAACAATTTGTTAGTGCCCTATACTTCAAGCCTTTCCAGCAAGCTCTCCACTTTCCTAGAACCCGATCACTTAAGCTCAGAGAAGGCATTTAGAGTAATTAATGATGGATTCTGAGCTTTAAAACTAGAAAGGACATTAGAAATCATCAAGTCTGACCTCTTTCTACAAAGATATTTCCCTAGGCTGGGAAGTGACTCATTTAAGGTCATGCAGGTAGAAAGTAGCAGAGCTAGGATTCAAACCCAGGGGTTGAGGGAGAATTTTGTGTGCAATGCATGCTTAGTTTTCAAATTTTGAAGATCAGACTAGGAGTTTTATCACCTCAAACTTAGTATAAACCTACGCTACTCAAATGTAGTTTCTGTTTCAAAAACATTCCAAAGAAATATTTAGAAGCAAAAGAAAAATATGAACACATTGCCACTCTATAATCATACACACTGGATTTTCCTCAGCAAAATTGCTTACTGTGATGTCAACACAGCAATTACTACAAATGACAATCTGAAGCCATAAAAATAGTGCTTGAATTATTATTAGTACTAAGAAACGGGGAAAATACCGATCTTGGAGTTGGGAATGGTTTTTGATTCTTGCTCAATGACTAACAAAATACAAAACCTGGAGAAGTCACTCTGTCTCCCTGGGTGTCATTTTCTAATCTATAAAATGAGGGGGTTGGACCAGATGGTCTTTAACTTTTCTTGTAGCTCTGACATTCGAGGAGATCTATTGGTCTCACATGCCAACATGGGCAACCAAGTAAAATGCTGCATCATACTGCCATCTATTGGTCTAAACTAGAGCAAACAGGATGATGAACCCAATATTTAGACTTAGTATTTGTGTCTACTGAAGTTCATCTTGGTAGATTCAGCCCAACATTCTGGCCTGTCATAACCTTTTAAAATCCTAATTCAGTCATTAAGAAGAATAATGTGATGTTAAATAGACTACTCACTCCCACTCACACATATTGTCTAGGTAAAATTTATTTATAAATGATCTCTGGAGAATAGTTTTTATTCCTTTAAAACTTCCTTTTAGCAATAGTCATAGCTAATGAACATTAAATGAGCTGGAGAAGGAAATGGCAAACCACTCCAGCATCTTTGCCAAGAAAACTCCAAATGGGGACATGAAGAGTCAGACATAACTGAAAACAACTCAACAACAGCAACAAGGAGCAAGAAAAAGAAAGATAGTCCTCGCCCTCAAAGAACTTCCAATCTAATACAGGAAGACAACAGACAAAAGGAAGCTGAAATTCTTGAGGGTCTGATTTCCTGGAGTCTAAATCAAACTAAGCAACTGATGGGAAATGAAATTAACTGGAAACACTTTAGCCATATAGACCTTCAGATTTTTACCCTGAGCTAGCCATGCAAAGACTTTGTGACTTGAAGTCCAAATGTGATGCCTCACGCTAACATTGAGAGGTTCCTGTATTCTAAAAGGCTACACAGCCTGGAAGGCAGACTGTGGCAGGTCTATATAAAAAATAGAAATGCTTGCTACTGGAGTCAAAGAATTTATGAGTTAAAGGGACCCTCAGTAGTCATCTAGTCTAACCCATACACCAAAAAAGTCATCACTATAACATCCCCAACAATGGTCTTCCAACCATTGCTTGAAGCTTTCTAAGGAGTGAGGACCTGCCACCTCTTAAGGTAAAATGTTCTTTCTTTGGACAGCTCCTAGGAAGGGCAGCTAAGTGACACAGCGGATAGAGTGCAGGGTTTAGAGTCAGGAACACTCATCTTCCTGACTTCAGATCTGGCCTCAGACACTAGCTGTGTGCCCCTGAGCAAATCACTTAACCCTATTTGCCTCAGTTTCTTCATCTGTAAAGTGAGCTGGAGAAGGAAATTGCAAACCATTTCAGTAACTACAAATCACTGCCAAGAAAACTCCAAATGGGGTCATGAAGAGTTGGTCATAACTGAAATGATTAAATAACAACAATTGGGGCACCTAGGTGGCACAGTGGACAGAGTGCTGGCCCTTGAGTTAGGAGGACTTATGTTGAAATTCTGCCTGAGACACTTACTTGCTGTGTGACCCTGGGCAAATCACTTTACCCCGTTTGCTTTAGTTTTTTCATCTGCAAACTGAGCTGGAGAAAGAAATGGCAAACTGCTCCAGTGTCTTTGCCAAGAAAGCCCCCAATGGGGTTACAGAGCGTTACACATAACTGAAATGACTCAACAACAACAACAAAATTATTAGGAAGTTTTTGCTGCTATCAAGCCCAAATTGGTCACTTTACAAACTCCACCCATTGCTCCTAGATCCATCTTCTGGAATCACACAGAGCTAGCCTAATTCTTTCTTCAAAATAGCCTTTCAAAACCTTGAATATGTCTTTCACGGGCCCTTGAGCATTCTTTTTTCCAGACTAAACACTCCCAGTTCCTTCACAAACCTGATATGTCATGGACGTAAGGCCATTGGCCATCCTGGATGCTTTCCTCTTAATGGTCTCCAGTTTATCAATGTCCTTCTTAAACCTTTTGGCCAGGAACTGGACACAATACTCCAAATGAGATCTGACAAAGGCAGAATGGAAAGGGACTATTGATTCACTGGAAGCTATGTCCTTCCTAAGGCAACCCAAGAGGGAGCTGATGGTGCAGTGAATAGAGTAATGAGCCTGGAATTAGGAAAACCTGAGTTCAAATCTTACCTCAGATATTTACTAGCCATGTGACCTTAGGCAAGTCACTTAACCTCTGCATGCCTCCATTTCCCCATCTATAAAAATGGAGATCATAACAGCATCTATGACATGAGGATCAGACTATATGAATACTAGTATTTATAAAGTGCTTTGCAAAAATTTATAAAGCTTGGGAAGTTGTTTTTCTCATCCAAGTGCAAAGTTTTACATTTATCCCTATTAAATTTGTTTTATTAGATGCAGCCCAAATCAAGTACAATCTGTCAGATCCTTTTGGATCTTGGCTCATTGTGTGTATGAACTATCCCTCCCAATTTTGTGTCCTATGAAAATTTGATAACAAAAATTCCTTTGCCCAAGTCACTGATAAAAATGTGAAACACACAGAGGCAAGCACAGATCCCTGGGGCATTCCACTGGAGACCTCCTGCCATATAGATATCAAACCTTTTGCTACTCTTTGTACCTGGCCATGCAACCAGTTCTGAATCTGACTGCATTATCATGAAATACTTTATTATCAAAAGTTATTTTAATGTACAGAATAGAAATACACCATTTCATATGTAATTTCCTTCCTCTATTCTACCATGCATGGGGAAATGCCCATTTTATTTGATGTTTTTTAAGTTCAGATTAAAAAAATGTTAAACTCGGGGTGGCTAGGTGGTGCAGTAAATAGAGCACCGGCCCTGGAGTCAAGAGGACCTGAGTTCAAATCTGGCCTCAGACACTTGACACAATTACCAGCCATGTGACTTTGGGCAAGTCACTTAACCCCAACTGCCCTCCAAAAAATAAACAAACAAAAAAATGTTAAACTCTGCAAAAATCTAGGCAAACTATAGTCACAGCATTCACAGCATTCCTTCATTTGGTAGTTTAGTAATCCTATCAAAAAAGGGAAACAAGGTTAATCTGGCATGGCCTATTCTTGATGAAGCCATGCTGGCTGGCTCTTTGTAATCATTGCTTTCTTTTCTAGATATTCACTATTTCTTTAATGAGTTGTTCCAGAATTTTCCCAAAAGTCAAAGTCAGGTCTATAGTTTATAGATAATTTGTTTTCCCTTTTTGAAAACAGGGAGAAATTTTCCCTTCTCCAATCTTCTGGTACTTTTCCTGTGATCTTTCAAATATTACTGACAGTCATTCAACAGTCCTATCTGCCAGTTCTTTCAGGACCCCAGGATACAGTCCAACAGGACCAGGTGACTTGCATTCATCAAGGGCAGCTGAGTGTTCTCTTTGCTTATCTCGAGTATCACTCCATTTTAGCTATTTCATTCTGTCATTGCTAGTAAAAGTCATTCAGAACACAGAAACAACATAAGAATTGAGATCTACTTTCTTTCAGTTATCAATTATTGTTGCTCATCTATCTCAAGCAAAAAGATCCTATCCTCCTTTTTCTCCCAAAATAGAAAAAAAAAATTAAAACCACCAAACTCTTAGTTTGGTACTCAATATTCTCCACAATCTAACTCCTTACCTATATCTCTAATCTTATCTCCCATTACTCCCCTATATAAACCATTCCCTGGTTCTTTCCAATTTTTGTCTCTTTCAGAGAATATTCTCCTCACAACCTCCCCTTTCTGGAATACCCTCTCATTTCCGCTTAGGAAAATTCATTCCATCTCTAAGATTTAAGTCCAATGTCAACTCTTTCACAAGAATTTCCCTGACTGTCCCAACCCTCCAGGATCACACTATCTTCTGACTTGACATTTAGAATACACTATCTCCTGCTATCATTCATGTAATAGTTATACTCTGCAGTCATGTATATGACCTGTCTCTTCTGATAGACTGGAAGAGCCTGGAGGACAGGCATCTTATCATAACCATGTATCCCTCACAGCATGTAGCACAGCAGTCAGTCAGAGTAAGCAGATGCGCAATGAATGTTTGAAGAAAGTGGTAACTCATGCTAAGCAGTAATGTTCAATTTCTTTCTTCTCAGTGTAACAACATATAGACCAAAATTTCAAGGAGGTTGAAAATCAGTAACTTGTGTTACAAAGAATCTAGTGAAATTTAACTGGAAGATTATTAACCAAATACCAGCAGAATAGGGGTTGTTAACTTGGATCTATGAAATTGTTGGATTTTTTTAAAAATATGTATATTTTCATGATGGTACTTTGGTGTGATTAGTTCCCTTTCTAACCCTATGTATTTTCTTTCATGCATTTAAAATAATGATCCTGAAGAAGGGTCCAAAGTCTCACCTCACTGTCACAGGCATCTATCTCTCACACACACACACACACACACACCACTTCTGTTTTAAAGTCACAGTAAAGTTTTCCATATGTAATCATTGCAGATCAAGAGCACATTGGCACAGGGCCACAGCAAGTCTCCTTTATGTCAAATAACACTTTTAAAGTCTTTTTTGAAGGCAGAAATAGTAATGGGCTTAGAAAGTGGGAAAAGTGCCAGATCTGAGCCCATAAAGTACCAGAAAAGCAAGTGTGTCTATAACAGAGGGTACAAATAACAGAGCAGGGGGTCCCTTATTCTGGCATGTGCATTCCAGTCCTAGTTGGAAGCCTAGTGATTCCACTCCACTGCTCTTGCAATTCTAATACATCCTGAGGAGGCAAAGAGTCCCACTCAGCAAGCAGAAGGAGACTGTAGTCTAGACATGCTGCCAACTCTCCGTGATACCTATGGTTTCACTAAGCTTCCATTTTCACAGCTATAAAATCCCGTGGTTGGGCTAGATGATCCTCAGGGACCTGTCCAGCTCATAAAACTCAGTTTCTGCTAGAATCTTTAACTTCCTCAGGATGCAGTCAAACTGTGGAGTCCCAGGTCACATTCTAAATGCTATGTCTGCTCCCCTGTTGCCTTTAGAAGAAAGATGTGAAGGAGAGGAACGGGAAGGGCAGGTGAGAATAAAAGAAGAACAAATGGTGCCCAATATACCATAATAGCAAAGCAACAAAGCAGTAGGAAACCTCAACAGCCCATTTTGTAGCCTTGTCCATAGGGTCAGTGTAACTGTGTCATTGGTTTTAAATCACTGGTAGTAGAGGAATGGCAAAGCATTCTTCTAAAGCTATTCCAACCAGTGGACTAGCTGGCAATTTAGTTTAAGAGGGCTGTAATTTTAAAGAGGCTTTGAAACAGAAAGTCAACTTTGAATATAATAAATATTTTTTTCTAAGTTGATACATATTATCTCATGCCATTCTTAAACCAAAAAAAAAAAATCCTTTAGAAGCATGTTGTATTATTTTTTATCATGATCATTATTATTTGGTCTGGCAGGTCTGTTCCTAATCATGACCACACTCTGATTTTGTACATAACATGGTCTGCCCTGATTGGTAGTTTGCACCTCTTAATCCCTCCTTTTTGCTGATTGAGACGCAGTGTTAATTTTATTTGAAAGTAGGATTTTCCTTTTTCTTCCCGTTCTTTTAGCATTGAAAGGAAAATCCAGTGCGGATAAAAGCAAAAGAAAAATGCTAACAAGCAATCACTAGAAAAATTATCCATGAAAGAAGAAATGTGAGTCCCAAATGTCTTAACTTAAACCTTCCCTCAGCTGGAGGTAAGAGTAAGCAGCCATTAAAACAACTTCCATGAAAATGAATTTTTAATGGGCAATAATAAAGAACAATGAGTCTTGGTCTAAATGATATGATTGGTTCAAATGTCAAAATAATTTCAGGATTTTGTTTATCTCCTGCTGACTTCAGTTTTAAAGAGAACAGAGAAACACTGGGGTTTCCAAGGAATTTAAAATATGAAACACAGTAATTAAAATTTAATTTGAAAGACATAGTTAATTTTCCTACATGTACTGGAATGTCTTTTGTTTCAAACATAGTTGAAGAAAAATCCTTGCCAAAGCAGTCGCCTCAAGGCCATGTTAAGTATGTGTTTGTGTTTGTGTATGTGTATAGCACCCCCTCTAGGATTACCTGCCTAGCTCCCAGTAATACTAGTAAGCCAGCTTCACAGAAAACAATGACCACATTTCTCCTGTGAGTTTTCTAGATATAAAACCCTGAGAGTTTTAGGGTTTCTTATAATATAACTCTGAGCCCCCAATCATTGTGCTCCCCAGTGATTACCAGTTAGCTAGCTAGAGTTAACTTTTTGAGTACTAACTAAGAAAAGGTAATAAGAAAAGTTGGCACAGAACAAATGCCTGCCCCCAAAAAATCTGGAACACACTCCCCCACAAGAACATACACAATCTAGGAATAAAAGAGATCAAGCTTGGAGAGTTCATGTGACAAAAAGGGTAGTTCACAGCTCCTAAATACTGGAAGTCATATTCTTCCTTTGTGGAGTTACCCAAAAAAGAAAAAAGTAGCAACTGTCTCATGACAGCAGCTCCATTGTCTGCTGTATTTGAAGTTGACCATGAGAGATGACCTCTATCTAAATGGACAAGGTTATAACCACAGACAGTTCTCACTTTACATAAATCCACATTACGGTTCTGTAGGTGGTAGCAGTGCTAGTGCCAGGCATTGAAGCTACTCAGGCTGCTGCCAGGACCCCAGGCACTGAAGCCGCTTCAACTACAGGGTGTAGAATATCAGAGTAGGTAGGGCCCCAGAGAAGAAGGGGAAGTCTGTAGAATGGTCCACTTATGTTAAACAAGAATGGGCTTCTATAGACAATTCTCACTTTATGTAAATTTCTATTATGGAAAGTCTACTTTAGTAAAGAATTCTGAAAGAAATCCACATTCAAAAATAAAACTATGCAAAGCAGACAGATGTATGACTGTATGATGCAGGCAATGTAAAAAGTGATGAGAGGTTGAGAAACATCTCTAAGTCAGTTCCTGCCCATCTGCAGACAATGAGTAATACTGCTCCTCTCCCTGTGTTCAATAATGATGCTTATATTTTCACCATAGCTGGTGGCAAATATTCTCTTGAGGGGAATAATGAGTCATCTTTCAAGTATTCCAATAGATTTGGAAATAAAAATGAAAATAATTAGAAAATATAGGGAACAAAAATTGTCATCTATAGTGTGTGACCTTAGTCTTGCTGTGCAGACTATGAACACCATAATGAAGGATGCTGTCCAAATAATGGACCATGGAAAGGGCAGTGCTTACATGAAACTGACTTATCTGCAGAAACAAAGAGAAGATGCTATTCTAGAAATGGAGAAACTATTAACTATGTGGATATAAGACTAGACTCAAAAGAATATTCCTTCAAGCTTGATGACAATTCAAGCCAAAGCTCAAAGCCTCTTTGAAGATTTAAAGGTAAAGTATCCTGAAGGAACACAGGTATTTACAGCAAGCAGTGGTTAGTTTGGATTTAAAAATCATGAATGATTTCATAATGTTCAAGTGTCAGGAGAGGCTGCTGCTAGTGCAGATATTGAAGCAGCAAAGAAGTTCCCAGAGTTCCTGCAAAAAATAATAGATGGAGGTCCCTACTTTCTGGAGCAAATCTTTCATGTAAATGAAACTGGCTTATTTTATCAAAGAATGCCACCTTGAACACATATCTCAGTGGAGGAAAAAAAACTATGCCAGGGCATAAAATGTCAAAAAATTGTTACTCTTTTACTTGGAAGGAATGCATCAGAGACTTGCAAATTAAATTCTGTTCTTGTGCACCACACAGAAAATTCCAGAACATGGAAAGGAAACAGCAAGGCAACAATACCTGTGTATTATGTCACTAGCTCAGACATGGATAACCCTTGCCATCTTTGCACAATGACTTATGTACGGCTTCATTCAGGAAGTTGTGAAGCTTTGTAATGATATTAACATTCCTTTCAAGACTCTACAAATTGTAGATAATGCCCTGGGTCACCCTTCCCATCTGGATGACCTAATGAAAATGTAAAAGCGGTCTACCTTTCCTCTAACACTACTTCATAATTAGAACCTATGGATCAGGGAGTGATTATAAATTTCAAGGCATACTATTTATGCATCATATTTGCCTGGGCCACTGAAGCTTTAGATACAGAAAAAGACTTAATGGGGGCAGAGCCAAGATGGCAGCACAGAAGCAGGAAAATTCTATGAGCTCCTCCCACAACCACCTCAAATACCTGTAAAATATGACTCTAAACAAACTTAAGAGCTACAGAACCCACAAAGAGACAGAGAAAAACAAATATCCCACTGAAAGCAGCCCAGCCAGCCTACAGGAAGGGTCCATCACAGCACACTGGGAGCTGAGCGGAGTCCCTGTGAGCCATGAAGTTTTAGCTTCAGGGTGGCCTCGACCAGCAGTGGCCAGAGCAGACTTCAGGAGAGTGAATCACTAGCAGCTGTAGTGGCTTCCAGACTTATTGACCCATCAATGCCAAAGAGCAAGTTAAAGTTCAATGAAGAACTCTGTTGGACCTGAGGGGACCAAAGGGCATTGTCCAGCCCCTACCCCCAGAGCTAGAAGTGGCAGAGGTGTGGTGGCTGCAGCTGCTGCAACGTGGCTGCTTCCAAAGCTCCTGGCCTGCAGATTATAGGAGGACCAAGCAAACATTCAGAGGGTAGTTGCTCTTGCTTTAACCTGCTTGGATCTGGATTGATATCTTGGGTAGAGGTCCCGAGGTGTGTGGCCAGTGGGCCAGACCTTGTAGGGGCTGCAGAGACAGCATTCAACTAATAGTTATGAAAACCCCAGGAATTTGGAACAAAGCTCTCCTCTCTGGAAGCAGAGTTTTACTACAGGAAAGAGCACAAAAGTCAATTAATTGACTGGCAACATTAGCAAGCAGAGGAAGCAAAGCAAGCACAGCATTCAAATGTTAGATTCCTTTTTCGGGAACAAAAAGGACCAAAGCATGGAATGGAAGGAAGACAACAAAGTCAGAATTCTTTCACCAAAAGCTTCTGAGAAAAATATGAACTGGTTACAGGCCATGGTGGAGTTCAAGGTGGAGTTTGAAAATCAAGCAAGAGAAGTAGAGGAAAAATTGGAAAGAGAAATGAGAATGATGCAAGAAAATCATGAAAATTGAGTCAATGGCCTGCTAAAGGAGACCCAAATATACACTGAAGAAAATAACACCTTAAAAATTAGACTAATTCAAATGGCAAAAGAGGTCCAAAAAGCCAATGAGGAGAAGAATGCTTTAAAAGGCCAAATTTGCCAGATGGAAAAGGAATTTCAAAAGCTCACTGAAGAGAATGATTCCTTCAGAATTAGACTGCGGCAAAGGGAAGCTAATGACTTTATGAGAAATCAAGATACTATTAAACATATCCAAACAAATGAAAAAATAGAAAGCAATGTGAAATATCTCATTGGAAAAACCACTGACCTGGAAAATAGATACAGGAGAGATAATTTAAAAATTATTCAAATACCTGAAAGCCATGATCAAAAAAAGAACCTATAAATCATCCTTCAAGAAATTCTCAAGGAAATTGTCCTGATATTTTAGAGGGAAAAATAGAAATTTTTTTGTTTGTTTGTTTCATTTTTTTTTATTTTATTTTAGTTTGCATCATTCATTTCCATAAGATTTTGAGTTACATATTTTCTCCCCTTCTTTCCCCTACCCATCACCCCAAAACAGCCATCCCAGTGTGTCCCCCCTCCCCCAGTCCATTCTCTCCTATGTCACTTTTTGGTAGGGCAGGATGGGTCTCCCAACCACAGTGCCTGTGTATCTCAAGTTTCAGTTGGATGTAGTCAATA
>CM053589.1:141458170-141482239 GCA_028646515.1 Pseudochirops corinnae
AAAGGCCTCATTTCTAAAATATACAGGGAATTAAGTCAAATCTATAAGAATACAAGTCATTCCCCAATTGATAAATGGTCAAAGGATATGAACAGGCAATTTTCAGAGGTAGAAATTAAAGATATCTATAAACATTTGAAAAAGTGCTAAAAATCAGAAAGTAGTCAGCCATGCTCTGGAGATCCAAGGAGAGACAGTGCAGGCTGGGGGAGTACCTCCCATAAGGCATGCCACATTTCTGTTATTGTATGAATGCTTCACTTGATCTTAGCCTGCACAGGCTGAGAAGTGAGTGAGCATGGTGTGGGAGAGTGGTGGATTTGGAGTTAGAGGACATGTGTTCATATCCCAAACTTGCCCTTACTCCCTATGTGACTTTAGCTAAACCATACTTAATCTCTCTAGGCACAAGTGTCCCGCTCTCTAAAATAAGGATGCTGGACTAGGTGACCTCTATGAGGATTCCTGTATCTATGATTATTCAAGAGCAGCTAGGTGACACTAGAGTGCCAAGCCTGGAGTCAGGAAGACCTGAACTCGAATCCTGCCTCAAACAGTTACCAGCTTGTGACCCTGAGCAAGTCACTTAACCCTGTTTGCCTCAGTTCCCTCATCTATAAAATGAATTGGAGAAGGAAATGGCAAGCCACTCTACTATTTTTTGCCAAGAAAACCCCAAGTGGGGTCACAAAGACACAACTAAACAAGAATAAGAAATGATTATTTCAGAATTTTGCTGCAGTGCTTTAATGTGGATCCAGAATTCATGGCACCCTCTAGTCCTTATTAAATTCATAACAGAAAAACCCAAAAAGACTCTTTTTCAGATAAAAATCAAATTTCAAGTATTCATACAAATAGCCAAGGAAGATTCCCCTCCTTATGTAACTTTAGAGTATTTTGAAAAGGTGAACTGTTCACTACAATCCCCAACAAAACTACACAAAGAAGTGCTTGCTGACCTCCTGAAATTATCTTTATCAGTCCCTAACTTAGGAATGGGTAAAGCCTCACCCTAGCTGAACTCAAGATAGCCCCAGGCTGAGTTTTGGTGAGTTCATAGATTCCTTATTCCCTGCAAACTGAGATCAGAACATTCTTTTCCCCACTCCAAGGGAGTTGTGAGAAAAACATGCCAAAAGCACAGAAACTGAGAGTAGATGGTGAAAAAAAGAGAATACCCACTTTAAACTATAAACACCAAAAAAAAAGTCCCTCAATCCTATACAGTTTCCATCATCTTCACAGCTGAATAGGACCTACTCCATCTGCCCATTGGAGACAGGGTTTCAAGGAAGTGAGGCTTTGGGAACATATGGATGGCGATCTGTGTTTCATCTGTCAGCAGCTCCACCTCATATGGTTCCGCTCCCCTGACATCGAGGCACTCTGCCAATAATTGCTAAGGTTTCTTTTAAGTATGGTTATTTTTTTTATGCTTCCAACAATCTAATCCATGAGACAGACTTAAGATGTCTGAGTGCTAATAATAGTAAAATGGCTTAAGTAATCTTGCCTATACTAAGGTGTTGAGAATGAAGAATTATTCTGTGTAATGTACATGTAACCCAACATAACTCTCCAAAAACAAGATTTACTCCTCATGAAACTTTTGCTAACTTTGGGCAGCAAATATCTTCTTAATAGAAAAGGAAAAAAGACTAATCATCGGGACATAGGATGTTAGAGCTGAAAGGACATAGAAGATACCAGATTACCTTTTGTTTCATGTTAAGATCTGGAAGGACTTGATAATGTTGAACGTGAAGGCTAGATGGGATCTTTAGAATTCATCTAGTTCATTTGACAGAGGAGGAAACTGAGGCCCCGAAAGGTGATATGATTTGTCAGTTAATGGCAGATCTCCAGCATCCTTCAGTATCACCACACTCTGTCTAATGGATCACTTTTTTTTTTCTTTTTGGAGGGGGAAAGGCAGAGCAACTGGGGTTAAGTGACTTGCCCAAGGTCATATGGCTAGAAAGTGTTAAGTGTCTGAGGCTGGATATGAACTCAGGTCCTCCTGACTCCAGGACTGGTACTCTATTCACTGCACCATGTAGCCACCCCACTAGATCACTTTTTATTACTATTTAATTTTTATTTTTGCTATTTAAGTAGCTGTTAAAGGGGCTAAATGTTATTTAGCAAAGTCAAGAATTTGAACTTCCCTAAAATTATGATGAGAAATATTCACTGAAGTCTAACCTTTGAAAAATTATCCCAGGGGCAGCCAGGTGGTGCAGTGAATAGAGCACTGGCCCCAGAGTCAGGAGGACCTGAGTCCAAATCTAACCTCAGATACTTGACACTTAACTAACTGCATGACTTTGGGTAAGTCGCTTAATTCCAATTGCCTTGCCTTCCACCCTCAAAAAAAAAAAAACAGCAAAAAAAAAACAACAAAAAGAAAAATTATCCCAGTGTCTATCAATGGCGAAAAAATGTAAATCAAATGAGGTTGGACAGTTTAATTAGATACAAATATTCGTGTAACTACATTAGCTCATAGAAAAATAGCACAACATGGAAAGTATAACAAATTTATTTCAAATCAACATGACGCAAATTCATACAGTAATTAAAAACTTTTCTTTTCAAAAATTGTTTGGCATTGATTTTAAACACATTTTAAATAATTAGAAACTATAATATTTTCATTTGTACCTTGGCATAAATGGATTTCTTCATAATTAATAGTAAATATTTTATAAAATAAATTCTACCAGTTAGTAGCTGTTCCTTTTTTATCTTAGCATCATTTTGGACAGAAAAAAGTAGCTCATGTCTTACCATATGGAATATTTCCATCTGAGGGATCAGAGTTTATGGGTTTACCAATTCCTTTACGAGACTTCCAATCAACCTTCACATAGCTGCCAAACTAATCTTCTTATTGACTAAATCTTACTATTTAATTCTCCTATATGTCAATAGCCTATAAACAAGAAAAAACAAAACATAAACCCCTTAATCTGAAAATTATTCTAGATTCCACCTACCTTTCCATACAGTTCCATTTCCTATCTATACATCCTAGTAAAATTGGACTACTATATACTCTTTGAATTCTACAAGCTGTCTCTTCTCTGTGAATCCGTGCGAATCCTCCCAGAGTAATGGGGGAGGGGGTGACAAAGAAAATCCCCCATATACACCAAGGCACTGCCCCAAAGGTTCCCATGTTACCAGAAGAAGAAAGAACATACTTAGTCTGGAAAACTCAATTCCTAAGGCCGCATCCCAAGCTAAAATTCTTGGAAACCTCTAGAGATTTAATGGGAAAAAAAATCAAAAGAATTAATATTTTCATACAGTAGCAGGATATAAAATTAAGCCTTATAAGAAAAATCATCACCTTTCTATAGTATCACTAAGAAAGCTAAGAAAGAGACAGAAAATAGGTATTTCAGATAGAAAGATTATGTATTAAATGAAGGCTTGAAAAATATTTTCGCTAACAGTATCAATAGGTAAAAAAAATTTTGCTTCTTCTTATATTCATACTTATTCCCTCGATTTCTTTTTCTTGTCATTCTCATAATTAGCATTTAGAGCATCGTGTCAAATAACAGCAGTTAATAGACATCCTAATTTTTTTTAGCCTTGATCTAATTGGGAAAACTAGTGCTTCTCCATTACAGATAAATCTAGTCTTGATTTTAGGTAGATACTCGTGATCTTACTAAGAAAATATCCTTTTATTCCTATGTTTTTTAGCAATTTCCTAAATTCCTAAATTCCTAATTTAGGAATTTAGAAAACAGAAATAGCTCATGTTAGAGGGGCTGTGAGCGGATAAGCATACTAATATGTCATTGGTAGAATGGCACATTGGCTTGATTATTCTGAAAACGTTTATAGTTTAACTATACTTTTCCGACCACTTGACCCCAGTGATCCCATTACTGAGCATATATCCCCTCTTCCCCCCCACAAAAAATAGCCAAAGGAAGAAAAAAGTTCCCAAATTTAGCAAAATATTCATAACAGTACTTTTGTTGTAAAAAAACAAAAAAACAAAAAATGGATAACAACTGGAAATTAAGATACAAAGGCACTGTGGTAGGGAGATCCATCCTGCCCTACTGGAAAGTCAGAGGGGCGAGGGCGAGGACATAGGAGAGAACAGATTGGGGGAGGGGTTATGCAGTGGGATGGCTGTTTTGAGGTGTCAGGTAGGGGAAAAATGGGGAGAAAATTTATAACCTCAGAATCTCATGGAAATGAACAATGTAAACAAGAAAGTAAATCAATTTATTTATTTTTTAAAATGGATAAAGTAGGTACCTATCAATTATGGAAGGCTGAACAAACTGGCATGTGAACATAATGGAATGTTATTGTGCTATAAAAAGTGATAATATGAGGAATTTGGAAAAACATGGAAAGGCCTTTATGAAACTATATTGAACAAAGCACAGTCAAGAGAACAACATACATGACAATTACAATAATTTAAATGAAATGGGGGGGAAGCATTTCTATGGCTCTTATATGTCAGGCACTATGCTGAACAAATTCTAAAATGAAGCCAAACTAATTCATTTGCCATGCTCAGTCCTGATCCCAGGACACAGATGAGGAGAGAGATGAGACAGTACAGATGACCATCCTGTTAAATACAAATCAATGTATTGACTGGCATTACTTAATGGTTTTTTTTTCTTCACTGTTAAACAGGGACATGTCAGTGAAGTCACACAGATGTCTGAATGGCTCCTTTTAATAACAGCAGGCAAGAGACAGTGGGGCCACTTAATTACTGAACTAAAGATATACTGATTAGTCTAAGGTTTATGGCTTTGGTTGTTTTATCCTTAAGAGTAACACAATTTACCCAAGGAGGCTAAAATCCCCAAAGAGCAAAAGCACAGTTGCAGAGGACATAGAACAATTTAATGTTCTATGTTCCAGGACAAAGAGTGGAACCCCTACCTTCACCCCTATTCAGTCCTAATGAAAGAAAGTCAAGTGAGTCATGCAGTTGAGAGGCATACTGATTGAAAAACAAGTCTGGCAAGCCAAGTTGAGAAGAAACTTTTCTTTAAAAAAAAATCATCTTGAACTTAAATACAGAAAGACAAAAAAAAAAAAGGAACATTTCCATGTATACAGCACAGCATAAAAGAGGATTCAGAATAAAAGCATGAATTTGCATTTCACATTGTTTACTTTTTTTAAAAAAACTATATAATAAGAACCTCAGAGAGGCAAACCTTTGGAGCAATGCATGAGAGGTTCTGAGGACCACTCTGGCTGTATCATTCCCATTCCCTTTATTCCCTTCACTCCTGTTCCCCAAGTTTTTTCCTTTAGACCTTGAATTTCCTCTCAATGGACAGTTGAATACTGTAACCACTAAGGAACAGATGTAGTTCAGAGTTAGTAATCTTGTGTAAATTAAAACAGGCTATTATAAAGACCTGCTTCTAGTCTGTCTAAATCTTTTGTGAAGTTTCTCTAAGCCACTGTGTCAATCTTAAAGCTTTTGAAATAGGAGTTATTATTAGCTCAACAAGTAAAAAAAAATACCAAAAAACCTTGAGGTTAATTTCCAGTTATGTTGCTGGGACTCTGAGTGAAGAAAAGGGCAATTTTTCCTCTGACAGTTCTTAATAATCAAGCTAGCTCATTCAAAGCAACCAAAAAAAACACTTTTTCCATTAGAAACAGAAGACTTCATGAAATATTTCATTTTGCACATTTGAATGTAAGATGAGTAACTGATAACTATCTAGATTTTTCTCAGCTACCACCTTCACCAGAAAGGCTTCCCTGATTCTCCCCTTACCTTCATCCTTCATCTTCAATGAACTTCAGCCAATTTACTTCCCCTTCCTCTTTGGAGCAATCGTGTTATATTTTGTGGTGCTGAGTCAAGTGACATGGGTTCTAGTTTAGATTCTGCAACTACCTAGCTGCCCCACTCCCATCCATCCTCTAAATAGCTCCCAATGTGACTTTGTTTATATTCAGGTCTGATCATGTCATTTCTCTAGTCAATAAACCCTGACATCTTCTTGCCTCTTCGATATTTCTGTGTGGCTTTTATAGTCTTTTCACAACCTAAACTTCACAGACTAGTCATATGTTGCTTCACTTCCCACACTCAGTACTTGACGAAGCTTCTGGCACACAATACACACTTCATAAATGCTTATTGACTGACTGGCTCTATATTGCAACCAAACATGTGATATTCCATCTTCTACTTCTCTTGCCATTACACTGGCTATCCCTCAGGCATAAATGTACTGCTCCCTTACTTCTGTCTTCTAGTATCCCTTACTTCACTCAACCTCTATCTACCTCAGTGTCCTCAACTGTAAAAATGAGTTTAATAAGAATACCTACTTAGCAGGATTGATATGACAATCAAATATTGTAAAATGTACTTAGCACACACACAGTGTCTTACACATACTAGGTGCTATATAAATGTTTATTTCCTCTACTCAATAAACTGCAATGGCTCCCTGTTGCCTCCAGGAGCAAATACAAAATGCTGTTTGGCATTCAAAGCCCTATATAATCTAGTCACCTTCTACCTTTCCAGTCTTCTTACACCTTACTCCCCCAACAGATTTTCTTCAATCCAATGACACTGACCTCCTGGCTATTCCACAAACAAGACACCCCATCTCAGTTCCAGGAATTTTTTTCTGTCTGTCCCCCATCCCTGGAATGTTCTCTTTCCTCTACTCTAACTAGCTGGTTTCAAGTTTCAACTAAAATTCCTTCTTTTCCTGAAAGTCTCCCCAAACACCATTAATTCTAGTGTCTTCCCTCTGTTAATTATTTACTATATATCTTGTATAGACCTTGCTTTGTCTATATTTGCTTTCATATTGTCTCGTCCATTAGATTGTAAACTCTTTGAGAGCAGGGTCTATCTTTTGCCTCTTTTTGTAGCCCCAACAATTAGCACAGTTCCTGGCATATAGGAAATACTTAATAAATGTTTATTTATTGATTCCCCTATTCTGTGTATACTTGTATAACGAATGTAAACAGGGATGCCTCACCGTGATTGACTCAGCCCTAGTAAAGTCCATTGATTTTTTCTGGAGCTGCGCCCTTTCCAGTCACCCAAGAAGCAATCTCCTTGTTCTTTCCAATAGACCATTGATACTTTGGTAGGATACAGCACAGCCTGGGAGCTCCCCCTTCCTAGCACTACCCAACAGCAGTAGGAACAGGACAGGAAGCCAGTTCAAAAAGAGAGACAGATTCAGTGTTCTTCTTCCTTTCTTCCTCTCTCTGAATGTGTATGTAGCATATAAAATTCCCACTCTAGGATTTCACATGAGGGCTAAGGGAATGGTGAGTGCTTCCTCTCCAACAAAAATGTCTCTACTTTTGCACAGCAGCTAGAACTGGGGCTAGGCAAGCAGGTCTGGCCTCTTCTATAACTTTTTCTTTTCCTAAAAGAGGTGACTGAAGTTTGATCCTCAAATTGATGTTTCCAGCCTTATAAACAAACTTGTGAGTTCAAGAAATCTGAGAAACTTTGGTCCCTTGGTGGACTCTCAGAGTTTCTGTGTTAGAGATGATAACCACTGGGAGGAAGAGGAATAATCTCTGACTGGGCTTGCCCAGAAGACATGAACCTTGAGGTACACAGTGAAGAGCCTAGGCAGAGATGAAATTCTGATTCAGTGGTCCCACAAATGCTTCACGTTTCTGTGTTTTAAGTATCACCATCCCAGAATGGAACAACAGTCATTATAAGTTACTGATGTCTGTTGAAATCTTTATCTAAGTTGCTGGTGAGTCTTTTGTGCTAAGCAATTCTTCTGTGTGGATGAAATAAATAACTGCCCTATACTTGATCAATAGTATACATTCTATTCTCTTTGAAGGAGAATCTAGAGTCAAACCTAATCTTCAAGTGATTCTTCCTGGGGATCCTAAGTGGGGTTATAAAGAGCCAGAGGGTTTGAGAGAGAACCAGATTGAACCTGCTGTATACAAAAAGCCTTAGTAGGAAAGGAACAAGATAAATGCTCTAGTAACTACAGTCTGGTTTATTACATCTATTCCCCACCCTATCCCTAACCCCTGATTAAATGTAAGAGTTATATCTTTTTTAAGTCATATTTCCAGTACGTGTTTAATAAATATTGATTGATTGGTGTATCTGAACATCAAATTTCTTACAACTGAATTGCTGCTGGGAATTAATTTGGATAGTGGTACTGGGATATGCTTGGGATTTGGCTTGGTCATGAAAGCCACATGCTTTATTGTGGTGTAGAAATGACCCTGGTTTCTCAAGGTAGAATTCTGACAGATTCTACCAAGTTGAAAAAGCTTTTGAGTTTTGATCCAGTGACAAACTCTTCATCTGCACCTAAAGACTTAACCTAGCCACCCATGAATAAGTTTATCATCCATAAATTGGCTACTAAGTAAGTGACTATGGCAACTTAAAAAATAAAGAAAAATACAAAATGGTACTAAGTCCTGGGTGGCCTCTTTCTGATTCCAAAGTAATGGTGGGGAGAGGGTAGAAAAGGGAATTGAGGATAAGTACTAAGAATCACACAGTTTTTAGCCCATCTGTATACACATACTTAATTGTTAGAGGTCTATACATGAACTCTTTATCCAACAATGAATGATTACACCACTGAAGGAAATGAACATCAATATTGACATTCTTCTTTAAACTGAAACCAGAAGGTGCCAAGAAAGCTACATTCAAAGGAACAAGGTTTCACAAGGTCCCCTTAGAAAGCAGGGGCGGGGGGGGGGGGGGGGAAGGGTGTGGGAAGGGAACAAACATTCATTTCTTCCTATAGAACATAAGCAAAAAGATCAATGTCAAGATAATTACAATTTTTACACTATCTTCTGTTGATGCCTTGAGACTATGGGTGTTTAGCTTGAAGGAGAAAAGACTTAGCAGGGAATGAGAACTGTCTTAATTATGAGAAAGACTGCCATGAGGAAGGTGAATTAGACTTGTTTGGCATAGTCCCAGGGAGCAGAATGAGGATCAGTGAATAAAAGTTGCAGAGTGGTAGACTTAGGCTCAATGTTAATATGTCTTGAATCAGAGGTTCCCTCTTAATACAAAAGGTCTAGGTAAACTGTGGGGGATCTCTTATTTCTCTGTTTTCTTATTTCCCTGTGCATATAAAACCTGGAAACTTCTATGTGTCACTATTCCCATGGGTAGCCACTAGCTCCTCTCACAAGCATTTGATCTTACAAGGTTTCAAAATAATAATTACCACTGCCATTTATGTAGCACTTTACAATTTGAAAAAGACTTTGCATATATTATATGCCCTACAACAAACCTGTGAAATAAGTACACTATTTTCATCTTTATTTTACAGAAGAAAGATTAAGTGACTGCACCATAGTCGCCCAGCTAACATGTGATGGAAGCTACATCTGAACCTGACAACAACTCCATCCACTACATCAAGTTCCACTCAATAGTTTTCTTGATATAGCAAAGGATACAGAGCCCTCACATAGGAACCTACAGAGATACTTCCCAGCTAGTGAGACAACCTTACTCAAAGACTTGTGTTCTTTCCATGACTTACATGGTTACCCTGGGTGGAGCCACAATAAGGAAAGAGGCTGAGGTCCATTCCTCTGTGGCAGTGCTCACTACCTGCCACTCAATTTTGTTCTACTACTCTTCTATCAGCTTTCTCCCAGCAGATGGTGCTAAGCAGCTGGAATGTATCACAATCCACACTGTCCTGATAGATGACATTTAAACAGGTCTTTTACCAGTCTAGGGTCAGTGTCTCTGGACTATTAAAACCTTCTTCTTGTTTTACATCTGGATTCTACAGTCCTTATCCTCCATACAAAAGGTTCAGATGACTGTGAGAATGCCTGTTTCTTGGATCACTCAAATGGGTCCCTGTTTTCCACTCCAGGTTGTCTTGTAGTGAATCCATAGCTGTTTATCTTTTCTCTGTGCCCATTGCCAAGACTTTAAGCTTCCTACTAGTACCAGAATCTCTGAGTCTTTTGGGGTTTGAACAGGCTCCACCACTCTTGTTTTTCATTTTATCTCATGTCATTCTTCTGGGAAAGCTGGCCTAGGTCATGCAAATTTCCCTGGACTTCTTCTTGATGAGCACAACATGGATGTACAAAAGAATAAAGCCAACAGTTGCTAGTAGCTGCTCCCTACACTGGTGTCTATAACTCAGAAAAAGAGAGGATCACTCCATAACTATATAAGAAAAAGCTTAACAATTAGAACTGTTCAAGACTCTAGTTGGCTATTGCAAGAGGTCATAAGTTTTCTCTTACTGGAGGTTTTCAGACAAACTGAATGACAACTTTTTGGAAATATAGAAAGGTCAGATTATATGACCTATGAGACCCTTTCAAACTCAGATTCTGCTGTAGAGGACGAAAATTGAGGGAAATTTTATGATGAACTTGAAAAGAGTTTCTGAACCAGGTCAAGAATAACTTGAAAATGAGAGACTTCAATATAAAGCTTGTCCTGGGAAGGATGACAAAAAATACATAGTAAATATGGCTCAGGATTAAAACAGAAAAGAAAGCAGAGGTGTTTAGCCTCAGAAATCTCAAGCCACCTTTCTTGTATATTACTTTGTAGGAGGAAGTTAGAAAGGACTGAAGAGGATGACCACAAGATTTCTTCAACTTTAAAAGACCTGTGGTCTCTTCTACATGGGCACTCCCTTCAGTGGTGCAGATGTCAGATGTATCCACACCTTCTCATTCTGTGCAATTTGTATCTATGTTCATTCCCACAGAGGATCTATCTCAAGGGCTTTATCTAAGTCTGTCAACATTCTATGCATACCAATGAAGCACATGGAATGCCCACCAGTTATTCCTTGCTCTTACTATATTACTGGCCTTCTTCCTTTTTAGATCAAAATCTCCTAGCTGATGATATCTACTACACCACTCCTTAAATGAAAGTAATCTTTGGTTGCAGTGAAAATGCTACAGCTTACTTAGACTGCTTTACATCTCTTCTTCAGACTTTGGACCCATCACAGTTTTGATTCTTGTTCTATGATTCAGTCACACAGCAACACATTTACTGACGTTTAAAAGATAATATCATTACCATAAAAAAAAAGTGAAATTGACTATCTTAATAGATGAGGGAGAAATGGATACTGGTATGAAATGCATTTCTAAATCAGCTGTGTGCAGTCAGATCAGGAACTAGCAGATCAAAATCAGTACTGAAGTAGAGGAACAGATAAGAAAAAAGATGCTGCATGAGAACACAATTCCAAGCCAACATATTTAAATAAACTGTTGAATCTGAAAAATGAGAACTAGACAAAAACAAAGGACATTGACATGGATTATAACTATTTCAAATGTAAGTATAACTGATAAAAAGTAGTCTCCATAACAAGGAAGCCAAGAGACATCTTAGCAGCATATCTTTGAATCAAGCTAACAAGAGAAATACGGCAGCCTAGAGAGCATTTTGGAACAGTGGTTCTCAACCTTCCTAATGCCGAGACCCTTTAATACTCATATGTGGGCGTATCTGCATGTGAGTGGACCCACCTGGAGACGGATAGAGGAGTGGTGTCTCAGTTCCTAAGACCATCGGAAATATGTGTTTTCCAATGGTCTTAGGCAACCCCTGTGAAAGGGTCATTCGATCCCTAAAGGGGTCGAGACCCACAGGTTGAGAACCGCTGCTTTAGAATATAAGCAAAACATCATGGAAGATGGTGTAAGAGTATGAAAAAATATCACTTTCTTGAATGTTGAAAACTAAAAATAAATAAATTTTTAAAAACCAAAAAATATTGCCTTCTAAAACAGCTGATAAACAGAACAGAAAAAGTATCTGAAGAAAGCATGCTGTATGTTTTCTCAAGAACATTAACAGAAAAAAAAAAAACCTGGAAGGAGGACCACAAAAGGATAAAATACTAGAGCAGGTCTGTCAGAGTTTATGAGATGAATCACTGATGAGAGTAGAACCATAATCTTTAGACTCCAATATTTCAGGAAGAATAGCATCTGAGATCTTCAGAAAATAATGAGGCAAAATAAAAAAGGCTTTGATAATGTCTTGGCTACATTTTTAAATTTCCCACAGAGCCTAAGTCCTTTAAAAAGATGTTTGCAAAACTGAATTAGTGCATGAGTAGCCTGACAGAAAGCTGGCTTTTCCCCTTAAAAATAAAATCTAAGTCACAAAGGTAATTCAAAATAATTTAACATTTAATTTGAAAATCAAAGATTATAAATACCAATCCAACGGGAAAAAGGACAATCATTTAGTGCTCTTCTGTGTCAAAAATCCTGTATTAAAAAAAATTCACATGGTCATTTGACTAATTCAGTGACTAAATTGGTCCAAATAAAGGTTGTGATTTCTCTCTAGATTCAGCTTACACAAAATCTTAAATGCAGCCTAAGACTCAGGGGTTTGTAGCCAGGGATTCAGAAACTTGTTTTTTAAATATTATGACTGTATTTCAATATAACTGATTTTCTTTGTGATCCCACCTATTTTATTTTCTGCATTTAAAAACATTATGAAAAGAGGCCCATAGGCTTCATCAGACTCCCAAATGCATCCATCACATGAAAAAAGTTAAGAACTCCCAATGTAATGAATGCTATTTTTCAGGGTAGACTCATATACATTAGTTTTTTTGTGCCTAAGGATTGTTTAACTCATTGTATTTTTGGGAACAACACCCAGCCCAGGGCTTGTCACACAGTGGGTGCCTAAGAAATAAATCTTGGTTGATTGATTTGTAAAAATGGAAAAAGGCATCAAAAGATCAATGAGGAAACAAAGTAGATGTCCATCTATTGGGAAAAGTTTGTATCAGTTATAGTACATGAATACAATGGAATATTATCAAGTAGTGCAGAGCAGCAAGAAAAGAATGGGAAGTGTTAAATGCATTAATACAAAGTGAAACAGAAAGTAGGAAAACAAAATACATGACTACAACAATGTAAACAGAAAAAAATAGATCAAATAAGAACTGAAAGCTATATAATTATGATGAAGAGATGGAAGAAGAGATGTGAAATACCTCTGTCCCTTCTTTGCAAGACTAGGGTCTATGGGTATAGAACACCTCATATACTGTTGGAATTTGACTGACATATTGATTACTGAGGGAGTAGCAGTAGTATCACTCAGCCCTCTCCCCCAACACAATTTCTCCACAATGATCTAGAAAATGCACCAGAATGAATCCTGATAAGGAAATCCAAGGGGAAAAAAAAGTGAGTCATGTTTCTAACCCAGGTCAGTAGAAGGAGGACAGCAGACACTGGGGAAAGGGTCTGGTCAGGGGTATACTTCACAAGGAGCATTCTAGCACATAGGAATAAAAGGAGCAATGCTGTGCACCAGAATAAGAGGTCCCAGATTCATACAGGAGGATCTCAACTTTGTTCAGGTTATAGGAACAGGTGCAACTTGTAGCTCTATCATACACTATCCAATTCTGGGACACTGAGAGTGAACTGAAAGGGAACTGTGCTTTGGAGTGGGATTCCAGATTAAAGAACAGTAGTACCAGTTTGAGTAGTCATTGAATTAGCTAGGAACAGGTTCAGAAGTAAACAGTTGTTATCTGCCCTTGACCCCAAGACTGGATCAGGCTCTTAGTTCCAACCTCCAGTTCAGTCTGAAACCTATAATAGAATAAACCAGGGCAGGAATTACAGACCAAAGGGGACCTTGCAATTCTGTCTTTCTGAACCTGCAAAGTTTTGTAGTTCACTGATAATGGCTGAGTCTAGGAGAAGTTTATTGGAATTTCCTACCAGGAGCAAGTCAGTTGAAGTGTTGCACAGACCCAAAGCCAGTTAAGGAACTTGTAGAGTTCAGGCCAAGAGAGCAGTGATCAAACTTCATCCTGAATCATACCATTCTGGGAGCACTAAAAGTTTTTAGCTCCCCAGCCTCAGCTATTCCTAAAATCCTAGAATGATACAACATATGATATGTTGGTGGGTTTTTCCAAACTACCTCTTTCTTTTCTATTAAAAAGGATAAATCTCTGGGTAGAGAAGGGAGGGATATGATGGATATGCAAGTGCCATAAAGACAAAATGGTATCCATTTTAAAGATATCTATCATTCTAGGGTGCCACCTATACTTAGGGTGGCACATTTGGACCAACATAATAATTTAAACTAATATATCTATGGCTGTAACAGCAAATAATTATTTATAAACACTCAAGGCTAACATTTCAAAGCATGTCATTTGGACAGTCAGATCTTAAAGTAGCAAATCAATTCCCATCAAATTCATTTTCATGTTAGGTACTTACAGGATATGGTTCCATTATTTCCACTAATGATCTATTTTTAGTAGTAACTTAGTCATGTATATAAAATGTAGAATACCAGGGAAAAAAATGCTAACAGGATGTCTGACCCACTGTGGTAAATTAACTGAAGCCTCCCTTCAAGTTTTAGTAAATGGGAAAATCGTGGTTTCAGAAAGTTGAAATGAATCGTTTAGATCAAAACCAGAGCACTTACTTCTCTTTCAATCCAGTTCAATTCAATAAACATTTAATAAGTGCCTGCTGTGTTCTAGGCTCTGTGCTAAGAGCTGAGGACACAAAAAGAGGCAAAGAGACCCTGCTCTCAAGGAACTCACAGTCTAATGGGGGAGATAACACGTAAACAAATATATGCAAAGATACACACACACAATAAGAAGGAAATAAGATATACAGGCAATGGGGTACAAGATGCTGTACAAGAAAAAAAGGGGGAAGGTGATAAAAGGGGGGAGCGTGATAGGAGGCGGAGTGAGGGAAGGGATAATTAGAATGCATGCCATCTTGGGGTATGGGGAGGGGAGAAATGGGGAGAAAAATTGGAACTCAAAATCTTGTGGAAATGAATGGTGAAAACTAAAAATATATGAATTAATTTCTTTTAAAAAGAAGGAAATAAGAAAGAAAAAGCAATGGATTAAAAGGTGTTAACGGAAGATATTCGTAGGTGGGATTTTTTTTCTAACGTTCTTTGTAACATACGGAAATAGCCAGATATCTATAGACATATCATTGCCCCCGCGTGGCACATATTCCTAAGACACTGAGTCAACTTAAAGTAGAAATAGCAAATTAGAAGAAATGAGGACAGTGTGAGAGGGAGGGGAACAAAGTGCCAGATTGGTTTTGATCAATTTGTCACATCTTCAAAATAAGTTAAGTCTCTTCTGAGTTTCTAAACTATGCAAATTAAAACCAAAATCTCTTCTATAATCAATTTTCAAAAGGAGGGGAGGTTCAGACACAAGATTTCTAAGGTTCCTTCCAGGCAAAAAGTCTATGAGCAGCTAGCTCTAAAATAGTGGTCATTAGGTGACAGTACTCCCTACTACATAATTAGGTAATTGTGTATTCCAATCGTCTACAAAAGTAGATGGTGACTAAATATGTTTATGACTTGCTAAGTGATAATAAATTTGAAATGATAAAAACAAACCAAGTTATAGTTGAGATCATTTAAATTGCAATACACTAGAAGCCTGGCCAAAAGCTTGCACAGAGTGCAGCTGACAATATAGTGGAAAGAGTTCTGGATTTAGAACCAGAAGGCACTAGAATAAATCTCAACTTCACACTTTACTACCTTTTACCTGGCATAAGTAACCTGCCCTCCCTGAGCCTCACTTTTCTTATGTATGAAATAAGGAGATTAGGCTAACTGATCTCCACAGTTCTTTCCCATCCCAAAATGTTCCTGCCCTATGAATCATGTCCAGTTCAAAATTTCTGTGTACAAAAGCTCTGTGTATTAAATTGGTTATAGATAATAGATTTAATAATTTAATAAACATCTGTCATTATTGAAGCATGTCTTACTTTTTGTGACCCCCTTTAGGGTTTTCTTGGCAAAAATACTGGAGTGGTTTGTCATTTCCTTCCCCAGCTAATGCTATAGATGAGGAAACTAAGGCAAACAGAGCTAAGTGACTTGCCCAGGGTCACGCAGGTACTAAGTATCTGAAACCGGACTGGAACTCAGGTCTTCATGACTCCAGACCTGGCACTCTATCCACCAAACCACCTAACTGCTCAATAAACCTTTATTAAGCTTCTATTATGTGACAGGTACCATGCTAAAATCTGGGGATACAAAAAGGGGCAAAAGACAAATCCCTGGATCTTAGAGATGAGTAGAAAATAGAGATGACTAGGGACAGAGAAAGAGAACATTAGCACAAATGAGTTTACCTTATTGGCTAACTATCAACTTGCAAGTTTTAAGGAATGGGGCAGACAATGATAATCTACTTCAATAGATCCATGATCTCATCAATGTGGGTAGGTTATTCCCTTCAACCCATCCATGACTTCCCAACCAATACTATTATAGTCCATATTCTCCCATAGATCTTCTATAGAGGATCTATCCAACATATGAGAATGGATAGAGTGCCGGTCCTGGAGTCAAGAAAACTCATTCATCTTCCTGAGTTCAAATCTGGCCCTAGATACTTACTTGCTATATGACTCTGGGTAAGTCACTTAACTCTCTTTGCCTCAGTTTCATCATCTGCAAAATGAGCTAAGGAAAAGAAATGGCAAACCACTCTAGTATTTTTGCCAAGAAAACCACAAAATGGGGTCAGGAAGAATCAGACACAAGAAAAAAACTGAAAAACTAAAAAGCCTTGAACTGGGATTAGACAGATACCCCCACAAGGTTTAACATAAAAGACATGTGATCTATGATGATGGGATGTTTCTTATCCAAGAGATACAATCACAGACTCTTTCATTTCATTCTTCAACAAGACACTAAATCATCTTCAGTACTGAAAAGGAAGATCAATTCTCGTTTCACTTTCCAAGGACAAGAGTTGGTATAATCTGACCATTCAAATGTATGATCACTGTAGAAATTTAGGAGTCACATGAAAGCAAATGCTTTGCATGATAACTCTAAGACAGATGCAAAACCCAACGTTTGTCTAATGTGAACATGACTTCTGCCTCAGGACAGGTGACAGTTAGAGACTGCCATGCTGCTTTCCATCTCAACAAAAAAGGCTGACCACATACAGTTGCAATCTCATTGGTAATATTTTTATTATTTACTAATATCTCCCATTAGTCAAACCCAATCAACTTAAAGGGCTTGATAAAAGTCATCAAGTAATTTCAGATACATACTCTGGATAAGCAAGAACATTTCTTTTATGGGATGCCAACTTGACTGCATGATTTTACATGACGCAAAGGAAAAAGCACTGGCTCTGGATTCAGAGGTCCTAGGATCAAATTCTAACTGATACTACCTGTGTGACCTTGGACAAGTCACTTAACTTCCCTGAGCCTCAGTTCCCTCATCTGTAAAAAGAAAAAATAAGGGGGTTAGACTAGATGACCTCAGAGGTCTCTTCTACCTCTAGATGTACCATCCTATGACTTATAACAAAAATAGTACAACTGACATGGTCGATGGACGTCACTTTGAGCTTTCTGATTGGTTCCAGGGAGGGACTCAAGACAGCATGGTGTAGTGGGAAGAATACTGGATTTAGAGTGAGAAGAACTTGATTCAAATCCCAACTCTGTCCCTCATGACCAGTTTGACCACGAACATCACTTTATTCATTTGTAAAATGAGAACATTCAACTAGATGCAATATAATACTATCATCCCATGAAAGCTTTGCTATTTCTTCATATATGGAATTGAGAATGATACATCTCTCACCCTCACCCAACTTGGTCCAATGAGTATAGGAACTACAACTGGTAAGGCAGTTCAATTAGCTGGTGTGGATTCATACCCTTGAATATAAAACTGACCAAGTTGCCTGTATTTTTAAGTCACTTTGTAGTGAAATCACAGGTCTGCAACAACAACAAAAAGTGATTCAATACAACTGAGGCATTCATAATAACATACATGGTGATTTCATTCTTCCAGAATGAGAAAATATCGACAGAATTATTCTGAGAGCATTTGCAACGTTAAAAAAAAAAAGCCCTCCATTTCAGGTTATTGAAAGCTAATGAAGTTGGAAAAGAAAAAAAAAATTCCATAAAATGATACATTTTGAATTGAGAAGAATGTATATCTCATGTCTGCAAGAGACTAATACAAAAGGCTCAGATTATAAAACACCTGGTGGGAAAAACATGATAATGTTTTTTCAAATTCAATAAAAATGAAAATCATTCAAATAATATCCAAGACAAGGAACTTCAGAAATGAAAGCAACATATACACAGAACACATCACAACAGGAATGGGCTTTATTTCAACCAGACAAGTCAACACTTCAATTAGTACCCACTTCTTCACAACCTGAAGATGTAAAAATTAACGACTGTATTCAAAAGACAAAGAGGGAAGCCAACCAATCTCTCTTTTGATCCAGACTGTCCTTCCTAACTCCCCTTCTTTAACAAGCCAAGGCAAAAAGATCAGTTCTTTCTAGTATTTTGTCCAGGGTCATCAAGACGAAGGCAAAAGGGAAGGGAATAAAACCGAAGTCAGTAATCATCAGGACATCTATTTGAAATAAAAATTAATTTTTACAAAAAAAAAAAAAATCAATAAAATAATTTTTTTGCTTTTTTAGAAATATCATCTTTCTCAAATATTAAAAGTAAAAACATTTAAAAATTTCTACTCATAAGGTCTCATTACAGCACTCTGGGGCACATGTACAAAAAAGACATCTAGTTTGTTGACTGACTATCATCTAGTATCTCATGCCATAATTTCTTTCTTTCTGTGATACCCCAATTTGCAACAGAATTTTGATAAGGTCAGAATTCTATTGAAGAACTCTCTTCAAATACCAAACATAATATATAAAGATTTAATATCATTTACTTTGTAGAGATTAGAAAGTTATCCTCATAAAGGGTTTCAGGTTTCATTTAGTATTGAATTGCTGATATAAAATAAACCAAGAGGCTGAATGACCTAGTGGCTAGACTGTTTCGAGCTTGGAATCAGAAAGACCTGGGTTCAAATCTAACTTGGACACTTACCAGCTGTGACTTCTGTGTGTCTGAGACAACTCCTTAGGACTTAATTAAATCATGGATTGACTGTCATCTGCACCAGCAAATGAGAATTCTCACCCTGGATAGAATCCAAGACTTTTTGTGTATTCCCACTTAAAACTGCAGATTTATAGGGGGCAAAGCAAAAATGTTCATCTATTCCTTATTGCCACAGTCTGTTAATATGATGTGGACGAGAATAAACCTTGGTCTGGGAATGGGATGATGCAGTTGTCCCTGTTCTAGACCAACCCTATCTTATCTAAAGTTTATCCTTACCAGAGCCTAGAAAAGTACTCTGCACCTAGTAGGCATTTAATGATTGCTGTATATACCACTGTATTATAATTCCACTTCTATCACTAGCTGTGCAAAACTAGACAATTCACTTTCCTCTCTGGGTCTCTGTTTCCTTCGCTATAAAATGAGGGAGGCTACACTTAGGTCCCTTCCAGTTCTGACATTCTATGGTCTAAGGTTTCCTCTACGCCTGTCACTATGATATTTGGAGTCTTTACTGCATGAGTACTTTCGTAAAGCCTTAGCTTTCACTGCTAAGCCAGTAGAATAGTCAGCTCCTTGGATAATGTGAATGTATGTTTACAGAAAAAAAATCTCTCATTGTGGAGGAAGAGGACAGAAATTGAGCTTGGGAGACAGCTCTCCTTCCACGGGACATTCACTCACAGACAGAAATATGAAACAAAAAAAAACCCGACAAACTCAAAAGGGAAAAAAGCGTTCACAGTAAAACATGCTAGCTTTGTAGTTTCATTTGAAACCAACAGCAAATCATGAAACGTCATGAAAAATATAAGTCAAGATAAAAATCTCCTAGAGTGATTACTAAATGAAGTTCAAATTACCACACTGATCAGTAAACCCCAGAAGAAAAACACAGCTATTACATTTCAGGTCCTTCTGAAACATTTTTCAGCTTTTTAAAACAAATGCATAAAACTGGGACATTTGGCCACGTTGCACATTTTGTCCTTTTAAAAAAAAATACAGTATACAGGAAGAAAAAAAAAAAAGACCTCTTGTATTCCCCATGTGAATTTTGAATTCTATGCTCAAAACCCCAAGAGTAAAAGATCAGCTAGAAGGATTTCAGATTATTTACAAATCCAGCAAGTACGACTGCCAAATGGCTTCCTTCCCATCCTGATCCTGGCTTTCACTTTCTCCAGCAGCAACCTCAGCAGGGGCATGTTTTCCATCTTTTGTCCAGGTGACATCTTTACTGATCATCAGTCATCTTAAACAATTCCAGTAGAGCCCCAACAGCGCCAAAGTAGCCCTTCAAAACAAGAGAAAGCTTGCAATAAGAAACTATTTAGAAAAATGTTAAAATAGCCAATGACCTGAAAAATTCTTGGAATGTTAAATCCCTGGTTTGGGATGTTGATAAGTTAAAATCTAATTCTATTTGAACATCATTAAGTGCTTACTACATGCAATTAATTAATCAAGCACTTATTAAGCACTTAATATGTTCTGGGAACTGAGCTAATGGTTTGGGGAGACAGACTTGAGATGATCCCTGCCTTCAGGGAGGCCAGTGGAGACAGCACATATATAAGATACCATATATATAAGCACTTAATAAATAGGCACTGTAAATAGGCAGATAGAAACAAAAAAATATATAGAACAGTTATTGCCCTCAAAGAGCTTACAAGTAAATACAAGGTAATTTAACATGTCAACTGGCGGACATCAAGCAAGGTTTCAAGAAGGAGGCGACACTTAGGCTGAGCCTAGAAGAAAGATAAGAGTTAGGAGGAAATGAATTCCAAGTTTTTGAGGTTAGAGAGGAGGGATATGTCAGGGGAGAGGAACTGGGAATACAGAAATGTCCTATTTGGTCAAACTGTAGAGTCATAGGTAGAAATCTGAGAAAGTGTATAGAAGCCAGACTATGGGGGGGGGGGGCTTTAAAAGCCACGCTGACAGATTTGAATCTTACCCCAAAGGCAAGAGGGAGCCATTGTGGGTTTTTAAGTAAGGGGCTCTTCAAAGTGTGCAGCCTTCTTCTCTTCAACAAGAGTCTCACAGTTGTTTCTTTTTTTTTATTTATTTTTTTAGTTTTCAACATTCACTTCCATAAGATTTAAATTTTCTCCACCTCCATCCCCTCCCCCCCCAAGACTGCATGCAATCCAATATAGGCTCTACATATACATTCTTATTAAACATATTTTCACATTAGTCATGTTGTACAGAAAAATTGGAATGAACCCAGAGGAACCATGAGAAAGAAAAAAACAGAACAAAGCAAAATTAAGAAAAGAGAGCAAATAGTATGCTTTGAGCTACATTCAGACCTCATAGTTCTTTCTCGGGATGTGGATGGCATCTTCCATCAAGAGTCTTTTGGAGTTGTTTTAGGTCCTTGCATTGCTGAGAAGAGCTAAGTCTCTCAAAGTCAATCAGCACAATGCTGCTGTTGATGTGTATAATGTTCTCCTGGTTCTGCTCACTTCGCTCAGCATCAGTTCAAGTAAATCTTTCCAGGTTTTCCTCAAGTTTACCTGCTCATCATTCCTTAAAGCATAATAGTATTCCATTCTATTCCTATACCACAACTTGTTCCCCAATTGATGGGCATCCCCTCAATTTCCAGCTCTTGGCCACCACAAAAAGGCCTGCTACAAATATTTTTGTACATGTAGGTCCTTTTCTCATTTTTATAATCTCTTTGAGATACAGCCCTAGAAGTGGTACTGCTAGGTCAAATGGCCCTTTGGGCATAGTACCAAATTGCTCTTCAGAATGGTTGGATCAGTTCACAACTACACCAACAATGAATTAGTGTTGCAATTTTCCCACATCTTCTCCAGCACTTATAATTTTCCTGTTTTGTCATGTCAATCAGTCTGATAGGTATTATATGGTACCTAAGAGTTGTTTAGACTTGCATTTCTCTAATCAATGGTGGTTTAGAGCATTTTTCATGACTATAGATAACTTTAATCTCTTCCTCTCAGAGTTGTTTCTTAACTCCAAGTGTCTGGTGACCCTTTTCTCCATTGTATCACATTCTTTCATCTTCTCATCTTCTCAGGCAGGTCAGGATTTCCCCATGTCTTTTTAGATCCCTCTTGATTTTCCCTCAAAGCCTTTCTTTTTCTTCTTATTCAGTTGTTGTTTTTAAAGGCATATTGCATTCTCCCAGGATAACTTCCCCAACCCTTCCAGTGGTGCTTTATCATCTGCTCTTTGTTATTCAGGCAATCTGTCCCCTCTTACCTTATAATCCATCTCTTCCTTCAGCTCAGAACCAGTGATCAAGGACCCAGCACGGCCTGGTTCAGGCAACTGGTGGCATAGTGGGCTCAGAAAGATCTGAGTTCAAATCCAACCTAAGACGCTTATTAGTCATGTGACCCTGGACAAGTCACTTAACATCTGTTTGCCTCAGTTTCCTCAATTGTAAAAGAGGGATAACAACAGCATCTACATCCCAGGGTTGTTGTGGTGATCCAACGAGATAATTATAAAGTGCTCAGAATGACGCCTGACACAGAGTCCAAGTAAAAGAGTGTTACATTTTGCCCCAAACAAATTTAAGGACCAATGGGTACAATATGTCAATAACAAATAAAATTTAAGAAATGCTTGCTCCCTTCTCCCTTTCATTGGCATTATTTATCAAACTTGCAGATGACACAAAGCTGCTGGGGATGGCCAGTATATTAGATGGCAGAATCAGGATTCCTACAGATCTTAATAGGCTAGGACGCTAAACTATTCTATAGCAATGAAATTTAATATAAAATTTTAAAAAGCTTTGCACTTGAAATTTAAAGTCTTTTACTCCAATGGCACCTAGGCGGCACTGTGGACAATGTTGGGCTTAGATGTGAGAAGACCTGAATGTGAATCCTGACTCAGATACTTGCTATATTGATCTTGGGCAAGTCCCTTATCTCTCTGAGCCTCAGTTTCCTCATCTGTAACATTAGGGAACTGTACTCCATGGCCTCTGACATGTGTCTTACAGCTTTAGATCTAACCCTATGAATTTTTAAAATCAGCTTTACGCATACAAGGTGGGAGGTGTGTGCTTTGACAGCAATTAATCTCAAGAAGACCTAGGAAGTTCAGTGGTCCACAAGCTCAATGAGTATAATAATGAATGCAATTTTAGGCTGCATCAAAAAGAGGTGGTCACTGGGACTAGGGAAATGATAGTATCTTTTCCCTGGTCAGATCACATCCAGAATAATATGTTCAGTTCCTGGTGACTCTTTAGAAAGGATACAGGTAAGCTAGAGTGTGATCAGAGAAGGTCAATGAGGAAGGTGAAGGGCCTTGAGTTCATACCACATGACAAGTGGTTGGGGATGTTTAGCCTGGAGAGAAGAGGCCCCAAAGAGTACATGACATAGGTCTTCAAATATTTGGAAAACTGGGGGGTAGAGCCAAGATGGCAGTGTAGGAGCAGCAAAGAACAGCAGGACCCACACAACCACATCAAATACCCCAAAAATATGACTCTAAACAAATTCTAGGGCTCTAAAACGCACACAGATGTATCTCCTGCTGAAGGCAGCTCAGCTCAAAGGAACCATCTCAACTCTGGGAGCCAAAACCAGCCCAGCCTGAAACCACGGCTTTGCCCTGGGGGTGGCTGGACGAGCCAAGCCACATGCAGCTGGAGCTCCAGGAGAGCAGATCTGCTGCAGCTGTGGCAGTTTCCAGAATTATCAAGCCATAAGAAAAAAGGACTAAGTGAAAGGTCAGTGAACAAGCATAGGAAGCAAAGTAAGAACAGCAACCAAACTCTAGATTCCTTCTTTGGGGAAAAGAAGGATCAAAGCAGGGAACGGGAGGAAGACAACACAGTCAGAACTCCCACACCAAAAGCTTCCAAGAAACATGAAGATTGTCTAAAAGCTAGAAATCAGCTGAAGAAGGATTTTGAAAACCAAGTGAGAGATGTGGAGGAAAAACTGGGAAGAGAAATAAGAATGTTGCAAGAAAATCATGAAAAGAGAGTCAGCAGTATGACTGAAGAAATTAACACCTTAAAAAATA
>CM053589.1:141482739-141567874 GCA_028646515.1 Pseudochirops corinnae
TCCAGTGGGGGTGGGTGATGAGGGAGGAAGAGAAAGAATCTAGAATTTAAAGTTCTATAATCAAATGTTAAAAATATATGTGTATGTATATGTATACAGTTGTTATTACTGTTATTATTAACTACATCCAACTGGGGCTTAAGATACACAGGCATTGTGGTAGGGAGATCCATCCTGCCCTACCGGAAAGTCAGAGGGGAGATGGGGGAGGACATAGGAGAGAATAGATTGGGGGAGGGGTTATACAAGGGGATGGCTGTTTGGGGTGGTGGGTGGGGGAAAGATGGGGAGAAAATTTGTAACTCAAGATCTTGTGAAAATGAATGATGCAAACTAAAATTAATTTAAAAAAATAAATAAATAAAACAAATATTTGGAAAACTGTCATGTGTAAGAGCAATCATACCTGTTCTGAAGGTCCCACAGGGCATGACAAGTAATAATGGATGGAAGGTGCCGAGAGCTATTTTAAGTTGGATGTAAAGAAAAACAGTGCAAAAGTCCAGAGTGATCTAAAACTGGAGTACACTACCTTGGAAGGTAGCAGGTTCTCCAACACTGAATATCTTCAGGTTTGAAGACCATTTGGGTTAGTTCTATATATGAGAAACTTATTTAGATACCAGTGTGACTAGGTGGCCTCTGAAATTTCTTCCAATTCTGGGACTGTGATTCGGTGTTACAAGTTCCAAAGGTATCCTCTATTGGTCAATTATAGTCACAGTCATAGGATTTATAGCTGGAAGGGAATCTCATTTGATAACCAAGACAAAAGTGAAATAGCATTTCCATAGCCACAGGGTAGCAAAGCAATCATCCGAGTCCAGATCCTCTGACTCCAAGGACAAGAAACATTGAGAGTCATGGAAATCCATTGATGAGAAGAGAACTGCTGCCCTCTCTCCATGCAGAAATGGCCTGGTACCCTCCTCCCCCAGCTGCCAAGAGGCCATGAGATTCCAGTGTAGGCATGATGAGAATGATGCCTCATCAGCCACTGTGGTATTGTAAAGGACCATGATGCCTGATGATCAGAGCAAACAGGGAGAGCAAAGAGAAAGGTTCAGCAAAACTGAAGATTCCAGAAAAACGTCATTATTGAGGATATAAGCTCCTTTGAGGGCAGGGACTGATGTTACCTTTCTTTGTATTTCTAGAGCTTAGCACGGAAGGACAACCTGTGCAAAGAGATGAAGGCAGAAGATGGCGTACCAAGTTCAGAGACTAGCAAGTAGGCCAGTTTCTCTGGAACAATTGGGATAAGAAGGGGAATGGTGTGAAATGAGCCTGGAAAGGAGGCTGAGGCCAGATGGCGAAAGTCTTCAAATGCCAAGCTTCTCTGTGCTTCAGTTTGGCCTTCTGTAAAATGAGGTAACTGGACTGAGTCCTTCACATCACTAAATTCTGTATACACGACCTCGGACCACTTCCAAGTAGGAAAAAAAATACCGTCTTATTTCCAGCATTCATTTTCACCAATGGACATCATGGATGAGTTGTGATTGGCCCTAGCTGAGGTAATGCCCCTACAGAAGAATAAGTCCTAATGAACCCAACACAAGCTTTCATGTACTTTAAGAAAATCCAATGTGATTTATCCCTCTCTTTATTCTTTTAAAAAAATAGTAAATCATTCCCCACATGATTTGTTGCTGTTATTCAGCTGTTTTTTAAGTCATATCTGACTCTTCATGACCCCTTTGGGGTTTTCTTAGTAACGATACTGGAGTGGTTTGTCATTTCCTTCTCCAACTCATTTTAAGATGAGGAGCTGAAGCAAACAGAATAAAATGACTTGACCAAGGCCACACAGCTAGTAAGTGTCTAAGGCCAGATTTGAAATCAGATCTTCCTGACTCCAGGGCCAGCATCCTTTCTACTGTGTCATCTAGCTGTCTCCATACATGATTGAGTTTGTCTTAAAGACAGAGCAAAAAGTCTCACAATAGGTACTCATTCTCACATTCATACAAAATAAATTCCAAAGAGAAAAAAAAAAGTCTTCAGTTTCTCTTGAGGTGAATGCCAAATATAATCCATCTTCTTCTACCATCCATTGTCAGACTAAGGAGACAAACCCATCAATTGACAAAGAAAACAAAAACAGATCTGCAAAGTATTCATTATTTGGAGAGTGTGGTAGAGACAGACAGAAAGACAAACAAACAGAGAGATGACAAGAAGAAAGTCTATAATCTGACTCTGATGCTTCCCAGGTGTATGTAACCACAGGTAAGTAATGCAATTGCTCTGACCCCTGGTTTTCCCATGATCACACTTAAGCCAGTGACACTCTATAAGGTTAGTGGAATGAAATCACTTTTTTAAATTACAAAGCCCCAGACATGTGAGAGGAAACTGTGGGCTAATAGAAAGCTCCCCTGGGAGCCCAAAAGATCTGGTTATGTGATCCTGGCCAATAGCCTTACCCCTTGGAGCTAAAACAGATTAAAATGTAATTTGGAAATATTTAGCAAAATCAATACAAATACAATAGAACAGAGATAGCCTTAACATGTGGTATTCTAAGTCAATATGCAGCCAACAGGGATCCTTATGTATGGTCCAATGGCCCCCGTTTCTATTTGACTTTGACACCATTGCTCTAGATAACTCCTTAAGGCTGCAGACTACATGTTGCAGAAAGGGTGATAATCTGTATTGGGAGAGGGAATTTCCTCATGTGGAAATTCCTTCTATCCATTAAATTACAAATCCAATCCTGTTCCTTCATCCCTATATAAATGTGGGCATTTATTTTAGGCCAAAATGATTCCATATATGTCATACCTACCTCATGTTCCAAGAACAGAGCTTTTAGCTGTCCTTTGGACCAAAAATCCATGGCATATGCTAGCAGCTTCATAGAGACCATATTGATTCTAAGGAAATTCCCAACAAACACCACTCTGTCAATATTCTGCCAGGAAAAAAAAGAATTTTTTTTTTTTACATTACTATATAGAGCTATAGAAACAATAAGTAGAACACATTTCCCCTACAATTTTTATTTTAAATGTCAGTTTCTCAGCATTCTCTGGCTTAATGCCAAGAGTTACCCAATACATTGCATGGGAGTACTAGAAGGTATGTGGGCAGAAAAGAAGGCAGTTATCTGCCCCGCCTCTGAGAGAGGAGTTTCGTGGCAGTCTGAAGATGGAGGCGGCATGAAATCTAGGTCCCCACTGATGGTCCAACTACAACTACAGCACTGCTTGCTCCTGTACACATTATCAAAAGGCTGCCATCAACTCAGCTATGTGCCTTTGATCAAACAGTTCCCCATGCTTAGGAGATAGTCCCCTTCCCACCCTGCTGAGTCAACATCAACAGTAATCAATAATAACAGGTGGCATTTCTACAAACCTTTCAGCTTCACAAAGTACTTTATACACATTAACCCAACTGATCTTCAAAATAATCTTGTGAAACAGGCATGAAAGTATTCTTGCTCCCATCCAAAAGATGAGGAAATTGAGACTCAAAGAGGTGAATGGGCTTGCCCACAGTCACCCAGGTAGTGTCAAAGGCAGGTATCTTCCTAGTTCTAAGACCAGCATTCTAGCTACTACCTTACATAGCCTCTCAGAAGCCCCTCCCTTCTATGTTTACCCTGAGTCCCCCAGACGAAAACAATGTCTCCCTCATCAAATTTCAGGTAGCAATTTACCTGACCCACTTTTGCCTCCCAATCATGTTTTACCTTTGTAATATACTCATGTGTAGCCTTATCATATCTCAATTATCAGACTGTAGGCTCCTTAATGGCCAAGACTGTGTCATTTTTCTGTCTTTGAACCCCTAGTGAGAATGCCTTGCACACAGAGGGTAATCAATGTTTGTTTGTTTGTTTGTTGAATCTGAATTGTTCCATATTCCCTGAGCACAGAGTAACCAATAGTGGGTGAAGGAAGCCCCAAAACACAAAGGGACAGTAGAAGCAAGCCAACCTAGGGTTTCTAGAAACAGCCATGGGTAATTAAAAATGGGCATAAATGAACAACAATTAGTACCACTTTCTCAACCCAAATGTTGCTGAGGATCCAAGTCCTGCAGGTTGGCCAAATCTCTGGTCTACAGAAGACATCCAAGGGGATGGTAAAAAGAAAAGTAAATTAGTTTCTCAAGGTAAACCTTACCTGCATGGCAGCACTCTGAATTGGAAGGTTGGGGGAGAGGAAGGAGTTAGGGGCTTAACCTGAAAATGACACTTACCAACATAATTTTCATTTCATCCTGAGCTTCTAGAAATGCAATGAAGGGGCCAGAGCATGACTCTCAAACCAAGAAACAATTAAAAAAGAAACACCTGTTCAACTCAGATGGTTCAAGGCTACAGAAGGCCAAAGGTGGCATTCTTTCCAAGCACAGAATCTGTGTAACCCAGGAAGTAGGCTATTGTACTTAGCAATTTTATTTATAAATAACTGGAAACAAAAGGAGAAAACTCATGCTTTTACCATCCAATGCTTTAAATCCTGAGAAGGCAGCATGGTGTGTTGAAAGCTGTGCTAGTGGTTGCATTGAAGGTCTCGGCTACAAATCCCAGCTCTACCACTTAACTATCTACATGACAGGCAAGTCAGTTAAACATCCCGGACTTCAGAACCTTTTCTTTAACATAAAGATTGGATTAATTGGCCTCTCAGGTCTCTTTCAGCTTTCAACCTATGATCCCATGACTAGACCAGCCATTAAAGATATCATCCTTGGAGAATAAACTTACACTAGAAATAATAACCATAATTTATGCAGGGTATCCCAAAAGACTTAATGCAATTTGGGCTTTAATAGGTTTAAATTGCACTAAGACTTCTGAAGCAGCCTGGATGGTATTGTTTTACAAGCATGACCTCTATGTGGTAGAGTGGGAAAGGCACATGATCTATAGTCAAATAAGCTAGATTCAAATCCTCTAATGCTTACTGCCCATGGGAATTTGGTCAAGTCCCTTTTCCTCCCTGGGTCTTAGTTTCCTAAGTCAAAGAATGGGTTGGACTAAGATGGCCCCTGAATGACAATCCTATGTTTCTCACAACCACTCTGTATAATGAGTACTACAAGTCTTTTCATCCCCACTTTAGAGATGAGGAAACTGAAGCTCAGAAGTTAAATGAACAGTCCAAGGTCACACAGCTAGTAAATTTCAGAGATAAGATTGGAAACCAGGTTTCTCTGTCTTCAAGTCCATTCCTCCTAGCTATTATTCTATTCTACGGCTTGCCCATTCACATTTGTGTTACTATGCTATCCCTACTTGTATTACTATGCTATACATGTAGACTAACTCTAAATCCCACACACTTGGAAACAGAAACAAGCTAACTGCTTTTCCCACTCCCCAGACCTCCCAGGTTGTTTGGACTCCAACTCAGCCATCACCAACCAATTGGACCTGCTGACAGAGTTTGCCCTCCAAACAATAGCTCTGTTGCTATGGAAACATTTCAGAGAAGGGGAGTCCAGCCTTGGAAACCAGTATTACTTTCCCTGTCCAGTATATCAAGAGCAAGTAGAACCTAGTGAGAACCTTCATTTCCAATGGCTTAAATTTCTAGCCATGTAAAACCCTGAGGATCTGATTTCTATGGGCAATCCCATTCTGACCCTGGGTTTCAAAGAATCTTGCTTCTTAGAATAGTGCAGCGACCACCATGATCCATGGGATTTTGAAAGAGAAAGGCCATGTGGGAATAGGCAAATTGCCTTCAACAGAGAAGGAGGTGGCAGTGAATATTAAAAAGGAAGAGGAGGGCTGGGAAGAGACCAATTAAATTCAGAGGAAGGGTTTTTCCCTTTCCCTCTTTCACAACACAATGTTGCCAGAGAATGAAGCCTCTCCTTGCACTGAGGAAAAGTATCAATCTCAACAGTCTTGGGACAGGACTGGTGGAGAGCCCAGGACAAGAAGACATTAAAAGCTGGCAGTAAATGAAGCAGTCTGACTGTCATGGAAGCCAGACTTCTAAAGGGACAGGACTTCTCAATAAGAATGTAAAATTAAAGATTGAAAAGATAAGAAAAAAAAAAAACACAACTCTTCCCTCTCTAGAAAACTCTCTGGGGAACTTATCCTATGGAGCTCATAGGAAAATCCTACTCTGTGAAACACTTGGGGGTAGGGCAGGGAGAGAATGCTCCCACAAGCTGGCAAAAACACATGGCCGTGGAATCCAGCCCATGAACCTCTGATAGAGTCCTTTTCTTCTACTGCTCTTTCCTGGGAAACTCTCAGCCCTGAGACAGTAAAACCATTTTCCTAAGTCTTACAATCCTTCCCATAGCTGTAGGATCATTCCAGACATGTTAAGTATGGTTAAGCATCCCATGGAAATCCCACTGCCCTGCTGCCCTAGTATTTTCTCAAAAGAGAAAACACATTGAGATGCTAACCCAACCAAGGCCATAAACAGCAAGGAACACTTTAACAAGATAGAAATGAGGGGAAAGGGAAGACAACCAATGCTGTGGGGAAAGGGGCAGGTGTTATCTGTCAATTGACCTTTGGGAGATCATGAACATGGTCCACTCTATACATATTAGTCTGAGGACATATTTGGCAGTTGGGGTGACAGGTGGAGAGGATCCTTTGGAAGATAATGTTAAAAAAAACCAAACAAACACCAAAGCCTTCTAGCACAGGGTGTTCTGAAGGCAGGAGAGGATGGACTTTGAGAAGACACATCTCTGGAATGTGTTCATTTAATTTTCTGCTAAAATAGCTCTAAGGCTAAAGACTAGATTTTAACCTGATTTTCAAATCCATATTTATATACAGATTGTTAAGGCTAACAAACACACTTTCCTACGTGAAATAAAATATAGTGGAAGGCCACTGGAATCCCAGAATTTGGAGATGGGACTAATACCTTCATGGGTTGATCTCATATTAGACCTGAGCTGTATTGCAGACATGTTTTGGGGTGATGTGACTTGCATAATATGTTGTTAGCTCTGCAAAGGCTTTCAAGAGGCCATCTGGTCCAACCCTTTTGTTCTACAGTTGAGGAAACCGAAGTAGAAAGCAATTAAGGGACTTGCTTGAAGTCACACAGAGCCAGGACCTGAATCCAAGTTTTCTAAGTTCAATATGGTTTTTCTCCTGTCCCTTCTTGCTTTTCTAATAATAAGCCAAGTTACGATCAGTTTCAACAGCAATTGCATGCTTTGGCAAGCAGCTAACTTCACTCCCTCTATTGTCTCTCCCACTCAGGGATCAGAGATCATAGGAGCTCAGAGCTTGGAAGAACCTGAGAAAATCATATACTCCAACTCTCCCTCCTCTCCTCTCCAAGTTCTCTTCTTCCTCATCAAGTTAAGTCAGACACTTTGCATTTCAGAAAGCAACTATTTGCCAAAAGGTTATCTTTGCAAAAGTTCAAATGAGGCATCTGAGCAAATTTATAATTTCCTGTAACTAGGGGTGGGGAGGGGTTGGGGTGAGGGGTCCTGCTGGCCTCCGCTGCAGCTCTCTGTGCTTTGATAGCCCTGTACAATGCTGCTTGAACTCCACGCCACAAGACAACACTGTAGAGAAGCCGAAAGCAGAAAGAAGAAAGAATGAAGGTGAAGCAAGGATTCCCATTGAGTTTCTGGCAGTGAAACTGGGTTGAACTGCTTCAGAGTCTCATTCTACCAATAACTCTTTGCATGAAGATACAAGGAAACAAACAAAAGAAAATGTGCGATGAATTGCAGATCCCACTCCTTAGGCATGTGATGAATGATGACGGCTTATCAGGGGTTTAGCTTGGATTTGAAACTTACAATGATGTCATTTCCAAATTAACTGACTTGGCATTGGGGACCGTGCAGAGCCAAAGAGGGTTGTGATGTAGTGGAAAGAACACAGGCTTTGGACTCAGGAGAACCGGGTTCGAGCCTTAGCTCTACCACTTTTTGGCTATGAAGCCTTAAGTCAATGAAGGTCTTTGAGCCTTCTTAGGATTTCTTATTGGTAAGAATAATACTTCCAGTTACATATTTCAAGAGTCTTTACAAGACTAAATGAGGCTGTGTAAATCCAGTGCTTTGTAATACTTAAAGTACTCTAAAGATGGACACCGTTGCTGCTGTTGTCATTGTTAAAGACCCTATAACTACCAACTGCTAGAACTGGAAATGGCCTGAGAAATCACGAGACGACAAACCCAGGTCATAAGGTCATGGATTTAGAAGGAGCCTCAGAAGCCTGAGGCCTAGGTAGGCTGTGATTTGCTCAAGGTCAGGTGGAATTTGAACCCATGAACTCTGACTCCAAAGCCAATGATGCTCTTTCTACTCTACTACACTGCCTCCCACGATCACGTAGTCCAACCACACTTAAAAATGAGATGGCTGAGACCCATCCGTCACGGTGAAGTGATTTATCCCAAGTCAGAAAGCTAGGAAGAGGCAGAGGCAAGACTCTCGAACCTCCTGTCCTAAGCTTTTTATAATTGGAAATAATTTTCTTTTTCCTCTTCAAAAAGTAGTATTATATATAAAACATTTTTATTTCAGTAGACTAATTGAAAGTATGTTTTTTTTTTCTTTTTCCTCCTTAAAGAATACTGGCCTTTTCCTATTACAGTACCTGGTCTCCCTTGGGAGGCCATATTTTATGAGATGTGTATAGACTGAACAAGGAGGGGATTTTACTGAAACATTAACAAAGATCAAAAAAAGCTACTGAACAGAAAAGGCCAAAATGCAAGAAGAAATGAGCATGCACTGCATAGGCAGAGGGTGGGTCTGCAACCTTACCTCATTCTGGGCACACATCCGAGCAATGGAGCCGATGTTATTAGTAATGGTGACCAAAGTCGCTCTGGCGAGGTCCTCTTTGCTGATGGCATCTCGTTTTTCTTTACTCATCATGTTGCCAAAGCTATGTTGGAAATATTAGCAAAGGGGTTCAAATCATCCCAAAACAAGGACCACATTTCAGCCACGTGACTGTGGCAAAACTCTTCCATAACTTTTGTCTGGACAACTTTGTCTGTGACTTACAAGCCCTAATTTTGCTACCGTGGTTTGTACTCAGAAAATATTTTTATATCAGTGGTTGGCTTCTTTTTTCTTTTCTTTTCGAGATGGACCACTGATGAGGAAGGGGGTGGTGGTGGTGGTGGTGGTAAAAATGACCCCAAGCAGGTACTTAACAAGGGGAAATGGTGGCAATTGTTAGAACATCTCAAAGTAGCCCTATTTAGAACCCGTTTCAACAGCATGAACGTTTCTATGCTTACTAAGATGTCAAAATCAGCTCCGAGCTCTTCTACAATATGTACTGCACTAGTCTATATCCGCAGGGGCATGGCCACATCAGAAGACATTCAGGGCATTGGCAGCCATATTTTCAATTGTTACTATACCTGCCTAGGACAAGAGTACCATAGGCTTTGGAGCTGGAAGGGGCCTCAGAGATCATCTAGTCCAACTGTCTCATTTTACAGGTGAGGAAACTGAGGCCCAAAGAGCTTAGGTGACTTGCCCAAGGTCACATGGTAGCAGAGTTGGGATTCAAACCCAAGACCTCTGACTCCAAATCCAGTGCACTCTTTCCACTACACCACTCTCTACTTAGTCTCTACCTTGATGCTACAGCAGATCCTTGAAGGCCAAATCGTTCATAGTCTCCTCCATAAATATCCTTCACCAGCTTATCAACATTGGTGCTGTCTCCTTTAGCTGCCATTTCCAGAGCTTCTTCAAAGGTCTCACAACCAGTCAGCAAACAGCACAGGCCTAGGAATGTTCCACCTCCAAGACTAAAGGAACAATAAGGTTTATTTTTTTTAAGACTTGTTTTAAAAAGTGCCCACCGAGGTACCCAAAGAGGCACATTCAGAACATTAGCACAGCAATGAGGCAGGAGGAGACAAACAAGGGATAGTTCACATCAAATGGACTAGGGCTCGGAGCAGCTCAGGGTTAAGGCTGGACCAGGAAGTGGGAGCAGAGTTGACTAGGATTAAAAACAAACACCTTACGAAAATGGCATGCCCTTGGCCTTGGGATGAAAGCCATATCAACAAGGTTTCCATGAGTTACAGTTGTGAGACCTTGGGCTAGTCCATTAACTGGACAGCCTCAGTTGCTTAACACATTACAAAAGGCGGAAGGTAACTTTTCTCTCTGGATGGTTTGTGTGTGGGAAATAACTAGAGTCATTTAGGAAACATAAAAAGTACGTGTAGTTGATATGCAGCTAGAAATAAATTTTGCATGCATTAAATAGGGAAACCATAAATGGAGTCTTCAACCCTCCAACAAAAATATTGACTTCAGCTTCTCCTGCCTGGAGAATTCTTCCTTCTTTCCTCTGATCTCATTCATCTCAGTGACACAACCCCATTTACGCAGGTGTATTTCTTAACTGAGATTTCTGAAAGGAAGCAATTCATCTGAGATCTTGGCCAACTGCATCTGAGAAAGTATGATTAACATTCTGCAATCCCTCAACAGCATAAAATGGCAAGGATGCCTGACTTCTTATGTGAGCTGGACATATTCTCTGACCCCTCAGACAAATGTGTGTTTGATACAAAGAGAGAGAGAGAGAGAAAGAGAGAGAGAAACCACTTGAATGTCTCCATTTGAAATTTGTCTTGTCATCTGTTTAAGCACATTTAAATTGTCCTGGAAAAGAGGTAAAGGCTCCTTTAAAAAACATTTTGGGAACAAAAGGAAAAGAAGCTAGAAGTCTGATACTAAAGAAGTCAGCTGCATGGGGATTACCTGAGAGAAGAGGAGCCAGGTTAAGTGAAGAGTAAAGCTAACAACTAAAGAAGCCCCTGACAGGGCCATGGTTATCACATGGTGCAGATATCTTGCACAGTGATTCCTTTTGCTTGAAAGAAAGAAAACAGAATGCAGAAGCAGCGAGGCAGGAGCTTGAAAGGCAAAAACAATCCTTTGTGCGGAGGAATTTGAAGTAGACAGTCAAAGGTCTATATACATAGGAGAGGCTCATGAGGACTTCTTACACCATGCTGTTCTGAAACCCCAAAGTACCAAAAACAGGAGCAATGCATATGGCGCAAAGAGCTTTGAAGACTAACAAAACGTTTTCCACCTTGGATTGGGAGGATAAAACAGAGGCAGATTAAGTAGTGATCCCTAGTAGTAAAAAGTTGGTGACTGGGCAAGTCATTTATCCCCAATTGCCCTGCCTTCTCCCCTCCAAAAAGACAACAACAAAAAAGAATAAAAAGTTGGTGAGAAGGGTACTGTATTATGCCATTTGCATTTCCTTAAATCTGTCTTTTAATATTAGCTAGTGTTTAAGTAGCAACAGCTTATATTTTTAAAGGTTATATTAATAAAAAGTTATTTTTTTTTTAATTCTATCGAACAGGAATCACATAATCTGTGTTCCTCAGTAACCCACTGCCTATGGAAAGACTGGCCATTTGGACTCCATGGCCATAAGCCTGGTATCGCCCTTCAGTTAGTGGTAACAATCTAAACTGTGGGCACAGCAGTGGAGAAATACCATCATATACATCTATTTATAAACCCAAAGCTAGACAGTGACGACAAATAAAATAATGGCGCTTATAAGATAGCATGGTCTTGGTAAACTGACTGCCTTAGAAGGAAGGCCATTCATTATTAAGTAATATGTACAGCTGAAGAGGTAAGTGATTTCAAACAAAGGAATCTAAATTAAGCAGGTGGAAAATAATTCATGCATTCACAAAGCTGGAAAATGGGGAATACAGAAAAACAATACATGAACACACTAGAAACAAAAGGTTCCTTGCCTATACAGTAAGTAGAGGATATTACATATAAAGATCTGATTAACTGGGCACATATTTAGGATGTGATTAGAAACGTATTAGTTTCTCAGTAATAGTCACAACCAAAACATATCACTGAAAATTCTCATGGCTGATGGCAAGCCCTCTAGGCCTTAGCTGATGGTCTTTTGTGAGGTGTTCTCAACCTAAAAATATTCAGCTCCTGGCAGTCAACTTTCTGGTGGTAGACTCCTATGATACTTAGATAAGCTGTTCTTCAGAAAGACAGACACATGCCCATCCCCAAGGGCCTACACTGCGTATTACTAGAATTTTGTGGTGCTAGGTATTTTTTTTAAAAAGAAGTCTTTCTTTAAGAGGGACCCTTGAGAAACTTAAGCTCACAAGGGAAAGAGAAGGAATTCTCCATCTCTTGCCTTGATTTTTCATGCTCATTCCAGCTCTTAGAATTTCTAGCTCCATTCAGAATCCCAGCTCAAGTGCTGTCTTCACTCACTCCTCTCTTGATGTCCACAGTAAAACCATCTTCCTTTTCCCTCCTCTGACACACCCTCATCCCCAAATTATTTTGCATTTACTTGGTGTCTCTTATATTTACTCACCAATATACATATTCTTTCCACCTAGCAGAATGTAAACTCCTCAAGAACAGGAGCTGATTTCATGGGGTTTTTTTTTTCTTTGAATCTTCCATACCTACCACAGACAAATGCTGGTGGGAAAGAATTAATGATTAAAAAAAAAACCCAAAAAACCACCAGTATTACCCCTGTCTAAGAGTCTGAATTTTCCTTGGAAAGGTTTTCTCTCTCTTAAGAAGATTTCATCAAAAAGGTAGGCCCCTCACTTAAGATTAGATGCATTTCAGCAAAGTATGCTTGTAAAGTTCATTTATCTAAGTGTTTTCCAATTGACTTCTGTAATAAATTGAAAGACATTTTGCCAGGAAAAATTGTTGGTCCCCAAACATTTTTTTTAAAATCCCATTTAAGAAAGTACAAACCTTTTTTAAAAAAAACCTTTTAAAGGAAATAACCTCCTATAATATTGTTTTTCTACTCAAATAAAATGAAAAACACACCACTAAAAGAGAGTATGGTATAAAGTTGACAAATTGTAGCAATACAAGAATCTTTCTCACTATCTTTTAAAAGAATCAACAGGTTCTAAAGAGTCTGGAGATCATCGGCTAAGTTTTTAGGCAGGTATGGCTAAAGCAAGGATGGGCAGAGACAGAAGGAGATAAAGGGAAAGATAAGAAATAATTTTCAAGTTTCTTAACTTCAATCTGCAATTCACTTTTAACTTGGGGACCATCTTCAATAACTCTATTAGTGATCCCTCAGAGAAAATTTCTGTTTTCTCAGTCACTGTACCTTTAACAGAAAAACCAAGTTCTGAAATAATTCAATATGCTCACGAATTTTTTATTAAGCTACAAAGTTCATTTGGGTCTTCATAGCTCCTTCCCAACAGTTCTAAAGAATTATGGTGTGAAGATTGACATCATACATTGCAGTGAGTCTCAGAATATATTCTAAGCAAACCCTTCTACCCACTGAACAGGACCTGAGTTCTCTTGCCCTAACAGCTTGGCAAAGGCTGATACTCCCTAGTCCTAGAATGGTTTCTCTAACCACCCCATCCTGCCCCCCAATCAAAACACACACACTTAATTTGCACCAATCTTCAAAGTCCAATTCAAATGCTCTGTGAAGTCACCCCCAGTATCATCATGAATGACCCTCTCCCTCAGAGTTCTAATAGTAATTTGGCTGTTAGCTAATGTAGTTATTTTATAATCCTGTGTACTAAAGTAATCTATATGGGATGTTTTATTCTGCAGTAGACTATAAGCTCTATGAAGTCAGGATTTATCTAAATTTTCTATATCCCTTAATTCCTAACATAGTACACTAAACACAGTTAGTAGGTGATTAATGTTACTTGGATTAAAAAATAAACAATCTTATGTAAAAATCAATGCATCAGGAACCCAGCCTGAATATTATTGATCACCATATCATCATACTGTAAACAGAATCATAATTTAGAGCGAAAAGGAATCTTAAGGAGATCAGATGGTTCAATCACTCATTTTACAGATGAGGAAGTTGAGGACCACAGAAACAGGAAATAACTTGCCCACAATCACATCTGTAATAAGTAGCAGTGTGAGGCCCTCCAATGTCTTTAAAAACCTAGGGAAGGAAGATTGTTATACTGCAGCAGCAGAAGGTTCTCCTTAAGGAACATCTATTTACCTGGTCCCTGTAACTCTTTTATAGTTGTCCTTGGAATACACTGCTAGGATGCTAACACCTGAGCCCATGTTAACCAGCAACATGGGGTATGGATTATCAAGGCAGTAAGGCTTTTTTTGACACTGTTCAGGATCTGTGGGTTTTTCAAAATAGTAACACTCGGGTTTGCCATTGAAGCCGATGGAGTCAACATAGAGCAGCCCTTGTATCAAACAGTCCAATTCATCCAGCTTGTGGAGCTGCAGATTTGCGATCTGAAAGAGAACAAGAAATCAAGGAGAAAGGGATGGTTAGGGCATAAAAGGAGACCAGAGAGAGAGGCTCAAGTGTGGCCCTTAGATCTATTTGCAGAGCTACCCAGGATTAAAGGAGTCCAGCTACCACTCTTAACAGGGAGTTCCAAAGATATTCAGAGGAAGAAAAAAAAGAATCTAGAAAGGCAAAAGTTGAAAGAAGGCAGATTTTTTTTTTTTAGTTCAATAAAAGAAAAGATTCTCTTAACCTGAGTTCTCTAATAACAGATACAGTTGAATGATGCAGAATAGTTCCTCGGGGAGTATGGGTCAACTCCCTTTTCTTCTCTCATGTTCACTGTCATTGCAGGTAATAATAATAATACCAAAGGCATACTCGACTGTAGCACTTTGCAGTTTACATGACACTTTCTGCACAATGAGCCCTTAAATTGGGCAGTGCCAGGCCATCAGGGGTCTGCCCTTGGACCTGAGCTGAGTCTGTGGGTCCTAAGCAGAGGCCAGATCATGCTGGGCCAGGAATGCTGCTGCATGTGGAAGGCTTGCATTTTGTGAAAAGGGGGACCTTTGATTTAAGAGTCTGTAATTCTCATCCACAGACAAGCATATCATATATATACACTATAACACACATGGTTATCTTATTTCTAAGAAACTATTCATTAGCATGAGCCAAAAAAAAGGGCTCTTAATAGGGGAAGTCAGAAGAGAATGACCAGGCAGCAACACAAAACCACACATTTATTGCTCTGCCTTGGAAACAAATACAAAATTATTATTTTTATTATTAACAACTCCTATTCACGTTTGGATAGAGCTTTGCTCTATTTAGAGCTATATGGATTCAGAACTAGAAAGGGCCTTAGAAATTTTCTAATCTAACCTCCTCCTTTTTAACATGAAGAAATTGAGTTCTGGAGAGGTTTAAAGTGAATGCCCAAGGTGGTCGAGTCAGGGTTTGAACACAGATCATTTGATTCCACATCCAGGAATCTTTCCACTGTATCACACAGTCACTTCTTTCATAATAACCCTGAGACACAGGTAGTATATATATATATATTATTACCCCCATTTTATAGATGAAGAAATTGAGACTTGGAGATACTGAGGAGTTTGCTCATAGTTGCACAACTAGTCGAGGCTAGAAGTTCTTTCCAGTAGACCATACTGCCTCTCATGGGGAAATCTGATGGAACAAGGTGACAAATGGAAGTTGAGGTGTTGAGAGCTTGAGTATTAGGCCTACATACTGAAAGCACAAAACTACTATGATTAAACTTAGTGGTACTGAGCTAGAAAACTGTTTCTCTCTTGCCTGGGAGGAAGTCCCGACTATCTGAGGTTCAGAAAGGAAATAAGAGGGAGAGAAAGACAAGAAAGTATCAACAGCAAAGTCAGATCAAATATGATTAAATTCATATTTTTAGACTATCATGTAATATTTAAAAAGGGAATTCTATCTATATTATGTTATTCCTACCATAAACACAAACTCACAGATTTATTCAAAGGGATCTCGGAGGTCCTTGAATCTTACACCTCTTCATTTTACCAATGAGGAAACTGAGTTACAAAGAGGTTCTGGGCTCATACAGCCACTAAGTATCTGGGGCAGGATTTGAGCCCAAGTCTTCCTGTCTCCTGAGTTGATCATAGTTTAACTTTCCAAAACGTAGGCTTCCAAAAAGCAGTACTCATTTCAGACAAAAAGCCGAAGGGGAAAAACTGCTGACCTCTTGGCCCACTAAAAGTCCCCCCAACAAGACATTAAGCACAGCTTTGTACAAAAGCAGGGAGATAAGTGGAGAGAACACAGGAGTTGTTGGAGGCAGATGCCCTGGGTCATCCAGTTTCACTCCTTCAAACTGAGTCCTGGGTTATGGGCTCACAGTGGTGAAGTGTGGGTGTTAGACTAGATGAGCTCTAATGACTCTTAGAGCCAGTGCAAAGGTTTTATGAATTCTAGGATTCTGAAAAAATCTTCCCTTTGTGAACACAGCCAATTGTTTCAAGAAGGCCTCCAAAAAGAGCTAACACCAAACATCTGACTTGTTCTTCCCTACCTGTGGTGAGAGGAAAGGCCTTGAGAGACCTTGTAAGGTCTTTGACAAGGAATATTGGGAAAATACTCCCCTGAAGAAAGTTGTTTTGTTTTATTTTACCCAGTCAAAAGCCTGCTGTTACCTCAGATACATGAAATGTTAGACCTTGAAGGGCACTTAAGAGATCATCTAGTCAAGCCTCTTGATAGATATAAGGAAAGGCAAGTTCATAAAAGTGAAGAAAATGGTCCACAATTATAAAGCTAGTAGGTAGCAGAGGTAGGACCCAAACTCGAGTCCCCAGATCCCTAAACTCCAAGTCCACTGTTCTTCCCCTTACTTACTTAGCTGAAGTGTGACCTTAGACAAGTCATAAGCTCATCAAATCTTAAATTTCTCATCAGAATAATATCTGACACTACTACTGCCTCCTAGGGTTTTTGAAAATCAAGTGAGAAATCAATGCGAGACTCACACTTGAAAACTGATAACAGGCATATAGAGAACTCATCTTTATAGAGAATACTCATGGAAAGTGGAGGAACCATGCCAGGAAGAATGATGAATAAAATGATATAAATGTCAGTGTAAAGGACTAAAGTAATAAATGAGTTAACACTTTTAGAAACTCAGCTTGTCCATGATCTGACTGAATGGACAGCAATTTCATCAACCTTTTCTGGTATCATAGGTCAACCTGCTTAAAAATTAATCTGGTATAATAAATAATAGTGAAGGCCATACCCACAAAAGCGCTGTCAACAAAAGATAGCCCATGCGACGGACTGGTGAATGTCCTGAATGCAAACTAGAAAATAAATAGCTAAAGCAAAGAAATTTAAAACAACAAGGCAGAGCACATGTGAGTGTACACACACACACACACACACACACACACACACTCACACTCACACACACAGGAGGGAGAGAGAGACAGAGAGAGAAAGAGAGAGAGAGAGAGAGAGAGAGAGAGAGAGAGAGATTTTAAAGGAATAGGCTTCTCACCAGTTTCTCCCAAACCATTCTAAAAATAAATAATAGAATATGAGATTAAAAGGACTTCAATGCATATATAAACAAAAATCCCCTCTGCTGTAGGATCTCCAGCAAAAAGTCACACAGACCTTGCTTGAGTCTTTCTCCTAGAGGCAGCCCTGTTCATTTTTGGAGAGTTCAAATTATGGAAAGCTTTTTTCTTACATTAAACCTAAACCTGTTCCTTAGAAACTCCTAAGGATTGTTCCAGGTCTGCCCTCTGGGGCCAAGCAGGACAAGTCTCCTCCCTCTTTCAAGGGCCTACCCCCTAAGTGTTCTGCTCTCCTGGTTAAATGTCTCCAATTCTTTCCACCAATCACTGGACAGCAAAGTCTTGAAGACCTTCACTCTCTTGGTTGACTTCTGCCATACACTTTCCAGCTTGCCAATGTCCTTCCTAAAATTTAATGCCCACTGGATATATCCAATACTTCAGATTTGGCCAGCGCAGAGCAGAGTAACACCACCTAGACACAACTGACCAGTCGAAGACCACATTAGCTTTTCTTGGTAGCTATATCACACTACAGACTCTTAGAACTTCAAAACAATAAATGCCCCGAGGGCTTCTTTTCCTCCCCAGACAAAGTGCTCTCTATCCACATCTCACCCTCCCACATATAAGTATGAAGATGATTTTTTTTTTGCCCAAAGTATAGAAATTTCTATTTGTCTCAATTAAATTTCCTCTTATTAAATTTGTTCCCATGTTCTAGCCTATCAAGATCTTTCTCAATCCTAACATTTTCATCCAAAGTGCAAGGTATCCCTTCCAGTTTTGGGTTGATTGGACTGATGGATTGAGTCATTCATTCATTCAAGAAGCATTTACCCAACACATACTACAGTGAAAGCTAAAACATGCTATATCTGCCTTCATCCAAAGTCACTGATTAAAATGTTGAAAAGCAAAGAGCCAAGGACAGATCTCTGAGGCAGTGTGGTAGAGATCTTTCTCTATAGTGGTCACTAATGAGGATTCTCTGTTTTCTCATTCCACTGGTTCCAAGTGTACCTATTGTCCAGTCCACATCCCTCCACCTCAGCTCCAATCAGCAAGCTAATGCTTTGTTTTACATAAATAAGATGGAGTAAATCCATCTTTGTTCAGACACCAGAGAAATCTGGTCAATTTAGTGTAGAATTTAAAATGTGAAATAATTTTAAAAGTAATTCACTTATTTTCACTACTTTAAAATATTCTAAAACCTCCATGTTTACTTGTGCTCTTCATAAACGATACTAGCTCTCCTGGCCCCCTTCTGCCTGGCTGTCCCCAATGCCTGGACTACTCTCTCTCCCCCTAGTCTCAATTTCATGGCTTCCTTCAAGACTCAACCCAAATCCACATTCTACAAAAGGCTTTTCTTTCCTCTCAATGCTAGGGTCTTCCTCTGAGATGATCTCTCATTTACTCTGGGTATAGAGATACACTGAGTATGCACATAGTTGTTTGCATGTTTTCTGTTTGAAAAGTGGGGGATCTGGTGTTCTACCTCTTTTACTATATAATTACCTTAATTTGATTAATTAATCAATAGTAGTCCAGATCTTTAAAGGAGACTTTATAGAAGTGCCTAATGTCTTTATTTCTTTTTATGTGAGTGTGCTGTCCCCTGGGCTTAAAAATACCTTCCTCTTAGTCACTTCAGACTTTTGTTGTGTTATGTGATGATACCAAGATGAAAAATGAGAATCGTTGCCCTCAGGCAGCTTATGGTGTACAGTAGGGGTGGGTGTGTGTAGAGCTCTTATGTACAAAGCTAAGGATAGTACAGGGACTACCAAAATGCTTTTGGTACATTCTATCCATATGTAATACGATATGATGGACTATCATAGATCCAGAAAAAATGCTCTATGGAAAGAAGACAACAGTTTCAGCTGAGAAAAGCAGGGTACTGTGGAGGAACAGGTACCCAAGCTGAGTCTTCATGTAAAGGAGAGATTCTGAAGGGGGGAGATGAGGAAAGGAGGGTATTTCTATCCCACTATTTGGAGGAAAAATCAGTTGGTAGCACATCTCTATCTCAGTGAACACCTGAAAACCTGGGACTGCAGAACTATGTACTTAAGAATCAATCTTGGGGCAGCTAGGTGGAACAGTGAATAGAACACCAGCCCTGGCATGAGGAGGACCTGAGTTCAAATTTGGCCTCAGACACTTAACACAAAACTAGCCATGTGACCTTAGGCAAGTCACTTAACCCCAATTGCCCTACCTTACCCTCTCCAAAAAGCAAATAAAAAAAAAAATCTTATACTACTGGCTAATTAATGTGTTTCTTTCAAAAGAAAACAAGTTCAGAAACATTTCACTGATACTAATTTGGAACTGTAGCCATTTGGTTTCTGTACTTCTTAGCAAAAAATGCAAAATCAATGAGATAGGACTTTGGTGTCTTCATATGATACAAAATGTTATACCAAACATTAGAAAAGTATCAGAAGCACCAACTGTGCATCAGAAGCATCAGTAAATAGGCACTGAGTAAAACAACATCAACATTCAGTCAGTCATCAAGCATTTTACTGCTTGATGTATGCCAAGAAGCACTGGGGATACAAAAAAAGACCAAAAACAGTCCTTGCCTTCAAAGAAATTAGGAAGTGGATGCTTCACACAAAGCAATGAAAAAAAAAAACCAGGACAACTCATCATGATAATAGAGTGAGGACCTGTAACCAGGAAGACCTCATTCCGAATGTGACCTCACGACAATGTATTTACAAGTTATGTGACCCCGGACAAATAATTTAACTTCTACCTCAGTTTCCTCACCTATAAAATGAGATTGATAAAAAAAAGCATCTACCTTCCAGGACTATTGTGAAGATGAGTTAATATTTGTGTAACACTTTGCAAATCTTAGAGTATTACATGAGTGCTATTATAATAATTAATAATATGAATAGTTTTGTGGGCAAAATAACTGACCAGTTACCTGGGGTAAGTCATTTCACCTCTAGATGCCCCAGTTTCTTCATCTGTAAAAATAAAGCACTGAATTGGGTCACGTCTCAGGTCTTATTCAGCTCTGAATCCCATGATCCTAATAGAATTGCCTTGTTCACCAGAATAACCAATGCAATCTAATTTATTTCCATGATTGCTAAGTTACTGTCCATTTCATGGGTTGACCGCCTCCCTACCAAATTAATAATAATAATAATAATAACAACAATAATTTGGTGGTATAGTACATAGCATATAGAAAAAAAAACTGGCTGTGCAGTCAGAGGAACAAAGTTCAAACCGTGTCTCTGACATCTATTACCTGGCCTTCCATTTCTTCAGCTCTGGCTACAGATTTATGATGGTTCAGTCTTGGGACTTGGACCTTAGGCCTTAGCAACTCTTGGTCAGCATTCTGGAGCACCAAATCCTGTGCTTGGAACCAGTCCAGGAAATGTTGCCTTTGGCCCTTCACCACTTTCTAAACCTCAACTGAGTTGTAAATCCAGGTTGAAGGTGTCCTGGTCCTCCCTTGGCCCCTAAGTTAGATACCTGCTACACTTCAATCTAAATTAGCAGCCTCCCTTTCTTGGCCACTGCCATCTTATCTTGGTCCTGGTAATGAACATGTACTAGATGGTAAGCGTGTATTATCTATGGTTTGTTTGTTTCTTTAACTGGGGGGTGGGGGGGGAACAGAAAGAAAGAGAGAGAGAAGAATACTGTATTATGAAATAATCAACAGGGGGAAAGTAATCAGAAGAATAAAGAGAAATTCTACCAAGTCTTCCCTACGGGTGGTCTTCATACTTCCCAGTTAGTCAGTCTCTTCATTGTAGCTTCTCGGGCTTGAGATGGACCATAAGTTAAGATGCCATGATTTGGTTCTCAGTTGAAAGAGGGGAAAATATTTTATCTTTCTTTTTATTTTAATTATTCATTACTTTCCTTCTCTGGGCTTAGCTTCCTATGAATAATCTTGATACCTTATCTAAATAACCGGAATCATCAAATCATGCTACATCTAAAATCCCAGATCCAGTGAAAACTCAGACGATGCTGAGTAAGACACGTCTATCCATGCCCCTCTAGTCCTGGCTCAATGTTCTCTCTTGGAAGGAAATAAATGATGGAGGGAAGAGAAGGGGAGAGGGGTAATTATTACCTGTGACAAAGTCACATAGCTAATAAGTCTGCAGAAAGGAGGTAAGTGAATTAGGGAAATTTCTAACCAATGACTTGGGAAAAATTGTTCTGCTTGACATGATGTGGGAGAAAGGGGAGGAAGGATGAAAAATTTTAGCCACTTATAGCTTTCTTTAACTGGGTTTTCCTTTGGAATCACTATCTCTAAACAGGAGATTTATGCATTTCTGTAAGGAATTTAATGACAACATTAATACTAAAAATCAAAGCCTTGGAACATAAGATACACAGACAATGTCTGAACAGGCTAGGCTGCCTATTAAAAGCAGACTGAAAAAAATAAAAATTTTTTTAAAAGCAGACTGATAAGAAAGGAAATCTAACAAAAATATCGCCCAAAAGTTTTCAAATCCAAAATCAGAGAAGATAAACAGCCAAATTCCAAGCCAGGGCAGGAGTGTCAGATCACAAGAGAGCTGGAGAGAACCTTGGAAGACTGATGACCTTGTCCAAGTCCTTATTTTGCCTTGAGGAAAAAGATTCAGAGAAGGTAACTGACTTACCCAACACATATTGGTGGTTGAATGGAAGTATCTAGATTAAAACCTCAGCCCCCTGGTATGTAAGCCCACATTGGCTCTCTCCATGCCCAGGCTACAACATCATGTGCTGTCTCTGCCCACCCCTGCCCCTTTGTTCTGGATCTACTTCATCGGCAAAGAGAGCTCCCAAGAAGGAAATTCCCTCAAATGAAGGGAGAAAACGCTGCCAATGCAGATCTGCAACTGTTGTACAATTTAGAGTCTCAGTGGGTTGCCTGGAGTCACTGAGAGGTTAAATAACCTATCGAGGTCACCTAGCCAGTATGGTGAAACTGGAACTTCTGGCCCTCCAGACTTCAGAGATGAGCTGACTGCTCAGGAAGGAGGTGATCTTGAGTCAAACTGCAAGCAACAGAAAAGTCTGTCGTGCTAAATCAAAGAGAAAGGGGGAAAAGGAACAAATGTTTAAGTACCAACTATGTGCCAGGCACTGTGCTAAGTGCTTTACAAATATTATTTCACTTGATCCTCACAACAACCCTAGCAGACAGGTGCTACTATTATCCCCACTTTACAGATGAGGAAACTGAGATAGAGATTAAGTGACTTGCCCAGGGTCACACAGCCAGTTATGTGCCTGAGTCTGGAGTTGAACTCAAGTCTTCCTGACTCCTGACCCAGCACTCTTTGCACTATGGCACCACTTAGCTCCATAGGTTTAAAAGGGTAAATACTGTGATGTGTAAAATGGCACAGAGACACTAATTATGAATCATAACCTTGAAAAGAGCACTGAAGGACCAAGGCAGAGATCAGTGATAACTCCAGAACACTGGTGGTGAAACCTGCCTCAGGTCTCTTGGCACAGAGGTAGTGGACTATAGGTATGGATTAACGTAGACATTTTCTAATATGTTTTGCTTGACTATACTTATTTTTTTATAAGAGGTAGGGAAACTGTTGGAACTGATGTTAAAATAAAAGCATATCAATAAAAAGTTGGATTTTTCTTTTAAAGAAACTAAAAATTTTAACCATGGTTCCTTCCTTCTTGCTGATAGAAAAGGAAAGGATTCTTTCTTCCCCCAGGGATAAAAAAAAAATTGTCAAACTGCTGATAAAGTGAGAATGATTATAAAAGTGACTCTCAAAAGAACATCCCTTCCCTTTAGGCAGAGCATGCTTGAGAAGCACAATAAATTCAAGCATATAACATTAGAAATCAACAGGAAGGATTGGTGTTATTCACCTCTCAGATCAACATAACCTCAAGGTTCAATCAAATGTCCTTGAAAATACTAGAGACTCAAGTTTAGTCCCATTCTGGGAGGCAGAAAGGCACAGGAAAAAGAACTTAGGCCTTGAAGTCTAGCTGTTCTGGGTCTGGATTTTCTGCCTTGCACACATAATAGCTGTGTGGTGCTGGATAAGTCACTAAACTATATTCAGTTTCAGCTTTCTCACCTAAAAAATACATATAACAATAGTCATATTGTTATAAAGCTCAACAAAAAACATTTTATGTGCAGAGATTGCTGGAAATTTTAAAGGCCCATGTAGATACCAGCTATTACTGCATTCTGATTTTAACCAGTCACAGGTCTACAGTTACCTAACCCCCTACCCTTTCTAATATGTTATTTTTTTTTTTTCTTATTAAGAAGTTTTGGCTTTTACTCTTTAGTGAGACAAACATAAGTTCAGAAATAACAGTGACTGAGGTCCCCTTAAGAAATAATTTCCTGAGACTCTACTGGCTTCTCTTCCCCAGAGAGATCTGCATGTTGCAAGGGAAAAAAAGGGGGGGCAATGGGTCTGAAATATTGTTTACACTGTCTGAGAGGGTCCTTGGGTTGATGTATTCTGCTTAGCTGATTGTTTTCTTTATTACAAAAGAAGGTTCACTGGAGAGAGAGAAAGAGGAAAATATCAGATTATGACTGTGGTGCTATGTGAAAATATCAAAACTTTTTTTAAAAAAAACTATTTATTATAATTGAGCATAGTAATAATTACTCACTCCCCCACCATGTTTATGGCTGCCCCTTTGTTTGCTTAGTGTGGAGTTCTTAAGTCCTCCTAACTAGTATCATCAGTGTTGCAATATGCTATGCTGATTCTGTTGGACTTTGGTGTTGATCTTTTTGGAGGGAAAGGGTAAAGAGAAGAATCAAAGGGAAAATATCTGTATTTGTGGCTGAATATGTGGGCAGGAAGAATAACTCTGCCTATCCAGCCAATAAGTTCACAGAAACCTAAGCCTCACTTGATAAGCAAAGACAGAAGCTACAGGAGGCTCCAAACTCTCACTGTGAACATTCACATTGGCCAGAATTGAACACACAGAAACCAAAGGGGTCTAATGATCACTGACAATGTACAAGCAGCCTCAAAAGTCTATTTTGCAAATATGTTAGATTGATTCCCTCCCAAATCTGTTCATTCCTATATTTTACAGGGAGAGATGGGCTATGTTTCTCTTTCTCAAGCATTCTATGTATGTGAATCCCTTAACATTCAAACATCGAACAGATCTATTCACACTTAAAACATAATAAGTAAGATACGTCTAGTATATAAACTATGTACTGAGAGCATGATGTTTTGGGCATTTTTGGAAACTACATTAAAATCACCAGGGGAGAGATTTCAACAGGCAGACACATGCAAAGTGGTAGTGATCCAGGCATGAAGAATGGTATGGGCAAACAAAATCAAGAAAGGGCAGGAGAAGCAGCTAAATATCCAGCTGGCCTAGAATGTCTAGATTGTGAAAGGGAATATAAGAAGACTAGAAAGGCACCTGGGAATCATATTGGAAAAGGTCACCCTTGTCAGGCATTTGTATTTAGTTCTACGGAGAATTACTGAAGGTTTCTGGACAGGGGAAGGATCTGATCAGATATAGGTTCTGCTTAACCCCAGAAGGCAGAACTAGGTACAAGATGGGAAAGGCAGAGGTCAACTCTCTAGGAGGTCAAATTTCCCAAAATTAGAGCTTTCTTAAAGCAGAATGATCTTCAGGAGGCAGTGGGTGGGCTTTAGGGACAGCTGTACAAATATTTTTCAAGGACTCTGTGAATGAGAAAACTAGAGCAGAGGATCTCTGAAGTACCTTCTTACTAGATTCTGAATGACCAAGAGAGATAAACCAAAAGAAACCTAAGTGATTTAGAATATTGTCCTAATCCATAGGGGACCCATTTCTTCTCAGTCAGGACGAGGTCACTGCCCTGATAGTGATGTTAAGACTAAGAAGCTCTGTCTATGTTAAATCATCTCAAAGGTTCCAAGGAAATACCACTGAGCCCTGTATCTGGACCATAATCTAAATTCAGACCACTGCCTCAGGCATGGCCTATGACTCCCTCTCCACAGACACCAATAGAATGGTCTGTGCCTCCATCAGGTCTCACAAAAGGAACTTTATGAAACTGAATTATTTCCTTATAAATGAAGATAATGTTGCTTACCACTATTCTCTACAGACAAGGGCTAGGCAGCTCTCCATCCTTATTGTAACTTCTTGAGCAGAATTACAGAATGTTAGCAACAGAAAGGATAAGGACATATGATTGCCTTGATATAAGGACTCCCATATGAGGAAATTCCTCTACCAATGGAGGTGGACCCCTCTGCAACTTAAGGTCATACATAGTGTTACCTGGACCCCTGAGGGGTTAAATGTCATCCCCAAAGTTATATAGCAAGCTGATAAGTCAGAGGCAAGATTTGAGCCTAGGTCTTCCTGACTTCAATGTCAACTTTTATCACTACTGCTTCCACCAAGAAATGGGAGAGACCTACAAAATTATCCAGTCCTTCCCATTCTTTTTACTCACAAGTAAATGGAACTTTACTTGAGGAGGTAAAGTGTCATACCCAAAGTCTCACAGAGAGTCAATGGGCAGAACTAGACTAAATCCCATGCCATGATCTTTCATCTGCATCATCTTGCTCCAAAGTGGTTGTCAGATTTGATAGAGTCCATGATCATTTTTAGCAAAGTAAAAGTCTTCTTGGACAACCTCCCTTGTTTGCTTTTACTTCCTGCCACCAACTTGTCCATTCCCCACTCCCTCCTCCAAATAAAGGCTTGCCAAAATTAATAGGAAGAAGAAGAATTGCTTTTGACAAGATGCCAAGGCAGAGACTTCTAGTCTGTGTAAAATACCATAAAATGATTAAGACATGCCATAAATAAAAGTAGAACGTTGGCCATATTATAAGCATGTGTACTAGAATACTACAATTAAATACTCTGACTATAAGAACTGACGGAGGCCTTAGAGATCATTTATTTCAGTTATCTCAAACTAAACTTGTTTGCCTACCAAGGTTTAGGCTTAGATCGCCGCTTTAGGTTTCCTAGTAAAATGTATGCTACATAAGCTAGAATTTTCCCAGCCCCTTTCCTAACTCTTGATCTTGTCTATTTCTATGGTTTTTACTCCTCAAAGCACTTTCTTAGTTTCTTATTTCCTCTTATCCTAGAGAAAGTCATTGGAAATGAGGCATCACAGGGCAAGATATATTGTGACTGTAACAATGAGGAAAACGAAGAAATTAGGACACAGGTTCAATTTTCTCTTGCCCGAGGCAACACAACTGCTTTAATAAGACAGCCCTGATTAAAAGCCTCAGTCCCTTGATTCCTAGCCCAGCGCTCTTTCCACTAGACCCAACTAAAGTTCATTTAACCAATAACATGTTGAATTAATGCTATATATCAACTGTATTATGGAGTAAAGATGTTGACATGGACTGGCTTGGAAGTTTAACCAACATTTGCAACATTGAAATGTATTTACAAAGTTTTGGAACCCAACCTATTTGCAAATTGGTTTTAGCCTACAAGGCTGATGTATATAAATATCTTCCCAGAAGGACAAGTATCTATCTCATCATAGCATAAATTTAATAATAGAAGACACTTTAGAAGTTATCTCAGGCAAACATTTCATATATATACATATATGGGAACTAACTTCAATGCCAACTTTTATCACTACTGCTTCCACCAAAAGATGAGAGAGACCTTTAAAAAGAACAACTAACTTGCTCAAAAACCCGTAGAGAGTAACTGGTATTGTGGAGATTCAAGCCCAGATCCTCCATCTACAAGTCTAGCATTCATTTCAGGACACCATAATGGATCCTCAGAAGCAAACTGATTGCTAAACCCATGGAGATTTATGGATATCTTTGTCTACCTCACAACTTCTCATTTGATAAAACATTTTGCATCCAGATAGGCAAAGAAGTATTGGTTCAGGATGAGTTGTCAAAAAAACCAGGCCTGAGGGTTAAATCCTGTCTTTTACTGTTTTTGTACAGACTCTAGAGCTGAAAAAAACATTTTTTAAACCTTTTTTAGATAAAATTTTATTGTATTTAAAAATGTAACAGCTCACAGGTTGTCAAAAAAAATATCTGCCCCTGATCTAAGCTATTAAACAGAACATGGAATTTTCTACTCACAGTGAATCAGGTATTATTCAAGAACCCCAACAACAGAGAAGCAGACCTGTAAATAACTCTTAATATTTTATTTTAATGCAGGAATGAAATTCATGGATGAAATTTAATGTAATGAGAATAAGAACAAGTCTAGAAGTCAGAAGACCTGGGTTCTAGTCGTGGTTCTTTTTAATAATGAGCTTTGTGACCTTACTCTTTTCTGAGTCTCAGTTTTCTCATCTTTAAAATGAAGACACCTGGATTATGTTCTTAATCTGTTTGGGGTCATGGACTCTTTGGGACTAGTTTAAGCATCCTTTCTCAGAATACTATTTCTAAATGTGTAAAATAAAATATATAAGAACACAATGAAAGCCAATCATATTGAAAATATGGTTATCAAAATATTTTTTTAAACCAACATCATGACCCCCAAGTTAAGAAACCCCTGAATTAGATGGTCTCAAAAAGTGCTCTCAGTTTCCAGGATATGATGGGCCAGCAAGAAATTATGGGAAACCACTTGGCATTCTTCTAACAGCTTATAATGGGATCGTCATAAGACCTCTGGACCTCAGCAGGACAACCTATTAAGTTCGCACAGCAGCTACCTTTAATAACACATAATGATGTGTGTGAGATGTGTCACTAAAATATGCTCTGAAAGCAAACTTTTTTTTAGCAAAAGATTAATTTGATTAGTGGTCTAGTTTACTGAACTACCATTCACATTTTAAAAAGATGAAGGGTCTTTAGAGTTGTATCCCAAAGAGATCATAAAAATGGGGAAAAGACCCACATGTACAAAATTATTTATAGCAGTTCTTTTTGCGGTGGCAAAGAATCAGAAACTGAAGGGAATGTCCATCAGTTAGGTAATAGCTGTACAAGTTGTGGTATATGAGTGTAATGGAATACTGTTATACTCTAAGAAATGATGAGCAGGCAGATTTCAGAAAAACCTGGAAAGACATATTAACTGATGCTAAATGAAATGAACAGAACCAGGAGAACATTGTACACAGTAACAGCAACATTGTGTGATGACTGACTTTGATAGACTTTAGCTCTTCTCAGCAATGCAAGGATCTAAGACAATACCAAAAGGCTCATGATGGAAAATGCTATCCACATCCAGAGAAAGAATTAGAGTCTGAAAGCAGATCAAAACATACTAGTTGCTCTCTCTTTTTGTTTTGTTTTGTTTCTTCTTTCTCATGGTTCATCCTATTGGTTCTAATTCTTCTCTACAAAATGACTAATATGAAAATAAAAAGATGAAGTATCAAGATCACTAATGCTTTTTCCTTTTTCAAAAAAAAATAAGAATGAATAAGGGTGGTAATTAAAACTGGCCTCACTGACAGAAAGACCTGAGTTTAATTCTACCTCAGATATAGACTCCCTGTGTGACCCAAAATGAGTTACCCACCTCTCCGGGATGTTCCAGGCAATTCCCTAAGACAAGAAGTTGCCAAATAGCTGTAAAAATAATAGTAAAAATGTCTATTTGCATTTTCAGAAGGTATTTTTTTTTCTCCCCAAGAGTTCTCTACACCACTGAAATTACTGTTCAGGGTAAAAAAAAAAAATATTTTTTTAAAAAAAGCAATCCCCACCTACCATTCTAAAATCCTCTTCAAATTTGAAAGCCCCACCTCCTGTGGCACAGAGGGTCGTATGAAGACTGGAGAAGTTCTTTTCACTCCCCATCTGAATAAACCTGTGCATGGCACAGCTGGGGAATCGTATGAAGTGCAAGTTGCCTTTCCGCCCACACATTGTCAGGTTCTTCAGCTCCAGATGGACGTCTCGGATCCCAGTTTTCCCATAAGCTGTGTTAGAAGTCAAGTACTTCCTTATGCTCTTCAAATTCTCCACTTCCTCTTGCTCCTCCTCTGCAGTAATGTCTTTTGGTTCAAAGTAGACCAATTTAACCAGTGTTCCACCAATGTCCATGCCAAACCATGGGAAGGCTAAAGGAGATAAAGGGGATAGATAAAAAGAATTAATAAGGTACTAAATGTCCCCAAATGGAATTCTGACCACCCCAATTAAACATGTTATCATAATGTATAAATACAGGTGATCCAAGGTCAAAATTGGCACATGGAGGTCTCAAAAGGCAACGGTTAAGATTCTTGAGGCTGAATGCTACACTCAATCAACAAGCATATATTAAGACTGTATTTATATTCCAAGTATTGTGCTAGGTCTTAGGGATACAAGGCCAAAAATGAAGCAGCCTACCCTAAAGGAGTTCATATTCTATTGGGGAAGACAACATGTATACATACAGCATTCAAAAAGACACAAAATAAACACAAGGAAAATTTGAGAGAGATACTAGCTGGGGAAATAGCAGGGTAGGGAAGATATGTTAGGAGAAGTGTTTGAGCTGAGTTCTGTTGGAAATCAGAGTGTCTGAAGCAGAGGCAGAAGAAAGGAAGAAGTTCACAGATCACAAGAAAACTAAAAATGAACATATCACTATGATGAGATAGCATGCACACTAGGGCTTTGCTTCCCTGCTTGGAAAACACTTCATCTACACTTGCTCCTCTTGGAATCTCTGGTTTTCTTCAAGTCTCAGTTCCCTCACCACCTACCTACCTTCGCATGAGGTCTCACTTGTCATCTCCTTTTTTTTCTATAAAAGATAGACTAAAAGATATTTAAGGATAAAGCCAGTTTGACTCTGAATTTTTGTTCCCAGTGCCCAGTAGCAATAGGCACTTATAAATGCTTGTTGATTGATTGATTGATAGTATTTGAACTGACTTTCTAATTTAATCAGTCTACTGTGCCTAACAGGTGTGACCCCCAACTAAGAAATGGGGTGGGAACCAACTTGAACAGACTCTCAAGTTTGAATTGTGAGTGGTTACACCTCTGAAATCCTCACATGCTACAAACCAGGGGCTTACTTATTATTCTGTTGATTGTCTAGACTTAAGAAGGTAATAGAGAAAATGTTAACAATGCAAACTAAATTTAAATAAGTGTCCTCCTTACATTTACCAGAACACACAGGCCTAACCCAAACCCCTAAAGTGAACCACTCAGGCTTGAACAGACTACTGATGAGGAAGTCAACCATCTTCTTGCTCAAAGCCTCATCAGAAAGTAAAGCTTTTCCACCAACTAGAATAATCTAAAAATTGAGGTTTTTCCCAAGGCAAAAGGAACCGAAAACATAAACAATAACAATCAACACAAAGACACAGTACTACATCATGCTGTCTCTCTTTTCTATAGACCACTATCAGTATAGGATAATTACAAATCTGAAACCAAGATTCTCCTAATCTTCATCCTTTAATTATAACCAGCATTAGCCACTCACAATTCCATAGTGTTTTATATTACAAATCATTTTGCATTAATTCTCATTTGATCCTCCCAATAGCCTTTTTAGGAAATATAAATAGAATAAACATTTATTCCTAAGGTTGGGAGGGGGCAGGGGTGCAGAAGGATGTCCCCAGTTTAAGTAAGATTGATTCTCTGACCTCATGGAATTTACAATCTAGTACATGTCATACATGGCCCAGTCTGTGGAAGTATAGGGACCTTTCTCAGGATAATGTTTTTTAACGTATAAAATAAAACACATAGAATTACAAAGGAAACCGATTATGTTGAAATACAATTATAAGTGTCTCTTTTTAGTTCACAAGACTCTTAAGTTATGAATCTCGGGTCTAGTAGGAAGACAAGACATCAATACAGATCACCATATATAGAATATTTTAGAAGCACATTAGATGAATCTCCCTTTGCAGAGGTGGAGAATGTTACAGGGAATAGGGGTGGGGAAGACTCATTCTGCTGTCAGATTTGACAGACATATTGGTTAGTTTTGATGAAATGCTTCATTTTTTCTTGCTTTTTTAAAAAAATTCTTTGTTGCAAGCAATAAAACTTTAAGTAGAAGGGGGATGGATATATTCAAAACAAAGATGAATGTAGAAACTAAAGATATTAATTGAAATTAAAGATTTTTTTTTAAAGTGTTATAAAACCAAGAGCTATGATAAAGGGGGTGGGGAGGGCAATACATATCACTGACTGGGGAAAAAACAGGAAAATGTTCCCTAAGAAAGCAGTATTTGAGTCAGGCTTTAAAGTATGAACAAGAATTCAACAGATTAAGTGGGAGAGGAAGAAAAGGGCACTCGTGCATAGGGAATAAATAGCTTCAGCAAAGACATGGACCATCAATCAATCTAATGCTATCTCTAGGGAGAAATCTCCAGATGAGAACTTTATCTTTGTATCTTGTACATAACAAATGCAGAACCCAACACAAATGACTCCCAGTTTTTTTCATCTGTATTGCTAGATTTGATTAACTGAATAGCAAATTCATGGTCCTTGGCCAGGTGAAAGGCGGTACCAATATCAAGAAAGCCATGGAACACTTCAGATCCCAGGACGGCCAAACCAGCAAATCCCTACTGCTACAAGTGGACAAATCTCATCAGTTTTTTTTATTTTGTTTTGCTTTAATCACCAAACCATCCATCTATAGCTGGGGAAATTATCCTTCTGCCTCCATTCCAGTCTGTTCTCATACCCTGCAAAATTTTGTGTTCACTGACTGAAGTTCTTTGGATTTCACTTCCCTCTTCCTTCCACAAGTCTGTCTAGACTGCAGAGGAAAGTCTCTGATTAGAAAACAAAATTACCAAAAAAAAAAAAATACGTAAAATGAGGAAATGGATACGAAAGATCTCATATAGACAGTATCAATGGTATCTTGGAACTGATTGGATATGAAGCAAGAGAAAGGGAAGAGTGAAAGAAAACCTCAAGATTCTGAACATGGGAGAGCAGGTGAATGTGGTGGTTTCACAAATCAGTTTCAGGGTGGACATATGAGTTCCAGTTTGGACTAAAGTTTGAGGTGCCAGCAGGATATTCGGATATATCTGGCCTGGAAGCAGCTGGTAATGAGGGTCTTTATCAGCAGCTAAGTGGCATAGTAGATAGTGCATTGAACTTAGAATCAGGAAGACTTATTTTTATGAGTTCAAATCCATCCTCAGACACTTACTAGCTATATGACCCTGGGCAACTCAATAACTCTGTTTGCCTCAGTTTCCTCATCTGTAAAATGAGCTGGAGAAGGAAATGGCAAACCACTCCAGTATTTTTGCCAAGAAAGTCCCAAAACGGGGTCACGAAGAATTGGACATGACTTAGAGACTCTTTTACCTGGAGGTAGTTATTTAAACCATGGAATAAATAAGATTGCCAGGGGTAGACAGAGAAAATAGTATGCCGAGGTCAGGTCCTTGAGAATGCCCACATTACAAAGTGAGGCAGAAGATGGAGAGTCAATAAAGGAATAGTGTCCACACTTCTATTCCTTCTCTAAGAGTTTCAAAGGAGGACTAGAAGATTCTCTGTCTTTGAAAAGAACAGAAAGAAACCGACTCTGACCACCCAAAAGAAAAGAGGGCAGAGTCAAAAGTTCTAAACAGATTAAAGGGATAGAATCTGGATGAAAAGGAAGAGGCCAAAGATGAGATTGGAGATCAGTGACTCATTACTAATCTTAGAGAGAGGTTGGAGAGTGATAGGTAAAATCCAGCTTCAAGAAGTTGGAGAAAAAGTAGACAGCCAGGAAGCTATAAACAAAATTTTACAAGGAAGTAGCACTGAAAGGAAGGAGAAAACTGGGCAGTAATTAGAGAAAATATAAGGGGAAAGGGAAGGCTTTTGTAGGATTGAGGATGATAGATTTAGAGCTGGAAGACCATCAAGTCCAACCCCTTCATTTTACCTCTGGTGAAACTGAGGCACAGAAAAGTTAAGTGGTCCCATAGGGTCACATGGCATCAGAAGCAGCATTTGAACCCAAGTCACTTTGACTGAAAATCCAGTGCCCTATTCACTATAATCTGCCACCAGGACATGTTTGTAGGCAGACAAGAAAAGGCCAATGGCAAAAGATTTGATAGATTAAGATGCATAATAGAGAGATGATTGACAGAACGACATTCTAGAAGAAGCTTGAAGATGTAGGTCAAGGGTGCCGATAGAAGCATGGGCCTTTGTGAGTAGTAAATTTCTCTCTTCTGTTACCCCAGGAAAAAAAGGTGAGAGAATAATAATTCTGAGAAAGTTTAAGGACTTGGAGGACAGCTGAGGAGGCTCACATCAGATGGCTTCAATCTACTCCATGAAGTAGAAAGCTAGGTCACAAGATTACAGATTTAGATATGAAAGGGACCTTAGAGGCATTCAGTCCTACCCCACCCCCACCCCCATCATTTTACAGATGAGGAAACTATGGCTTATACTTGAGTGTGAAATGGCTTGATCATGGTCATCCAGCCAGGAAACATCAAAGGCGGGATGTGAAATCAGTTCTTCCCAACTCCAGGTCTAGAATTCTGTCCAGTTTTTCTAAATAAATGTTAATGATAGGAGCATATTGGTTTAGAAGAAACAAGAAGAGGATATGAAAAAGTTAAGAACAGTCAGGAGGTCCAGGTGCAGGTAAGTACCATGACTTGGTAGTGGGTAAAATAAGTTAGTTGCTAAAAAAAGAAGCAGGAAAATCAGTTGGGGGTGTAGGGGCTATGCAGGGATGGGGATTCACAAGTTTCTTGAAAGAGCTCAATGACAAGGGAGTCTAGATTAGCATTTAATTTAACATTAATGGGGCGGGGGGAAGGGGGGGCGGTCTCCAGGCTGGATCTGGAACAGAGATTCTTAATCTTTTCTGTGCCATGGACCCTCCTACCTTCCCTATTACTGTAGAGGGTAACACCATCTTCCCAGTCCCTCAGGCTCCCAACCTAAGAGTCTTCCTGGTCTCCTCACTGTCTCTCAGCGTCCCACATCCAAGATCTGAAGGCCTATAAACTTCACTTTTGCAACATCTCTCATACATACCTTCTTTCCTCTGATACTGCCACCATCCTGGTGCAGACCCTCATCACCTCACAACTGGATTATTTCAATGGCCTCTTGGTGTGCCTGCCTGTCTCAAGTCTCTCCTCACCCCAGCCCATCCTCCCATTCAATTACCAAAGTCATTTTCCAAAAGTGCAGGTCTGACCATGTCACCTGCACACTCACACATCCCCCCATACACACACACATTCAATAAACTCCAAGTGGCTTCCTAGTGCCTCCAGGATAAAATACAAAATCCTCTCTTTAACATTCAAAACCCTTCATAACCTGGCCCCCTCCTATCTTTTCAATCTTCTTTATACCTAACTCCCTACCACATATTCTTTGATCAAGTGACTTTGATCAATAGCCTCCTTGCCATTCTAGGAACAAGATACTCCATCTCTCATCTCAGAGTATGTCCCCCATACCCCATCCCCATGCCTGGAATGCTCCTCCCCCTCATCTCTACCAACTGGCTTCCTTTAAGGCCCAACTAAAATCCCATCTTCTGGAAGATTCCTGTAGAATCCACAGGAAGGCTTTACCAGCCCCTGTTAATTGCAGTGCCTTTCCTCTTTTAATTTTTTCCTCTTTATCTTGTTTATATTTTGTCTGTATATATTGCTTGCTTGTTCTCTCCCCCATTAGACTGTGAGCTCCTTGAGGGCAGGGAATATCTTTTGCCTGTTTTTGTATCCCCAGTACTTGGCATAATACCTGGTAGTAAGAATTTAATGAATGTTTACTGATTGACTGACTTTTGACAGTCTGGAAAAACCTATGGACCCTTCTCAGAATCTTTTTAAATAGTGAGAGAAATGCTAAATTTTAGATGCTAGTGAACATGAAAATAATTTTTCCTATCCAAGTTCAAGGATCCCCTGAAATCTGTGGACCTCAGGTTAAGAAGCCTTCTAGGTTACTAGAAGAAAGCAAAAACAGAGTAGAAGAGAGAGAACTGGGATGAGTTGAGGGACAGAAGGTCAAAATAAGAGCAAAGAGGAGATTTAGCGAGATTGACAGAGGGGCATAGGTGGGACAAGATACTATAACCAAAGAATGGAATTGAAAACTTAGAGCTCTTAGCAGTGCAATTCTTGGACTGGGTGTTATCTAAGGTATGGTCATGGTGTTTACCTAAAGTGGGGTCAGAAAAAGGATGCTAGAGTGAAGAAGAACCTCATGGAATTCTGTGGTCACACACCTTCTGCTGAAGGATTAGCAACAGAATACTTAAGTCTGCAGGGATGACGGCAGGGAATAGGATGGGAAAGAAGACCATCAGTCAAGTATTAAAGTCATGATGGCAAAGGAAAGCAACAGGCATGGGGATAGGTTGGTATGGCAGATGGTATAAGAGACAATATGCTCAAAAGAGCAAAGGTGAAGGGACGATGTTTGAGAAATGACCTGAAATTAGCAGTAAAGAGCAAGAAATGTGCCCACCCCACCTCAATTCATTGTTAGGAGTAAAAACAGAAGCAAGCTACCAATAGAAAAGGTTACAAAATATGGAAGAGTTCATGGACCATCATAATTCCAAAAGGCACAAAGGAACAGGCTAAGCCATGGGCTAAGTAAACTGAAGTGGGACTGTGGAGATGGAGGGGTTATTGGAGGGGGGGAGATTGGGAGGAGGTACTCTGAACATGCCACTTAGACCTAAAGCCATGAGCCCAGATGCCCAATATGGAGAATGGATATAATTAGAGGCACTGATTGCCCTGGCCTGCTCCCTCACAGCAGAAAAGAACATTTACACAGTTAATTTACAGTTAAACCAAGAGTAGGAAACAGAATGAACCTTAATTCCTACTCCTAAAGTCTGCTTCAGTTCTTGGATTGATGGAGCAATCTTTGGGATTCTAAACTCCCTAGCTCTGGGAAGGAAAAGCATAATGGGCTGCTGAGGGATGGAGTTCAAGTCCTCCAAGTAGGCCATAGCTCAGAGAGCCACTGGGCTCTGGGATGGATATGTATTATTACAACCATTTTAGTAAAGAAGAAAGTGAGGATCAGGGACTTTAAGCTATTTGCCTTAGATCCCACACCCAGGGAATCAGAGAGCTGATTCCATGGCCAATGCCTTATTTCCCTATACCACTCTGTGACTCAGTGAAGAAAATGTACAAACTCTTACATTAACACAGAAAATTCATGGTTCTAGAATGAGCTCCTCAAGAAAAGTTCCATTTCATTTAACACCATGGTCTCCATAGGACTGCCTTCCATTTGTTATGAATATAATACATAGAGAGGCCACCAGAAAGAAGAGGCATCTGAAGTTGCTGACACATCCCTTTTATACTACTAGCACACACACTAGCATACACACACACACACACACACACACACACACACTCACTGCTTTAGGCAAACTGCACATCAATCTGTTTCAAGCAATTTCTAAGAAAATAAGAAAAGTACCCCCAAAATAATGCCTCTCACGTCCACTACCCACAAGAGAACCTGCTGTAATTTAATGCTGATCCTAACTAGCTGCTCAAGATCAATTAAGGAATAACTCTAAAATGGGGGGGGGGAGGTGCTCCTCACAACATAAAAGAAACAACCATCTCCCCCACCCTCACCTTTAGTAAGTGTTCTTTCTGTTTATCAAGATTTCAGTGCAAATCTTAGCCAGTCCTTATGATAGTCTAATCATAATTTTTCTAGATCTCTGGCCCTATTATATAGCCCTGTTCTAGAAAAAGAATGGGAACTGAAGATCCTTTATCCTTCCTAAAATCATATTTCACTTCTCTAAAACCCAACAATGACTACTATACCTTCACATCGCATTTCACTGTACATACAAATAAAAACCCACCATCATGCAAAGGCCAAAGCAGTCGTTACAGTAGCTGGGCATGGAATACCACCCCCTTAGGATTCAAGAGACCAGGGTTCTAATCCTCTCTCTATTACCCACTGTTGTTACCTTCAGTCAGTCACTTCCCCTCATTGGGCCTCAGTTTCCTCACCTGAAGTAGGTTGGGCAAGTGGATTGGGTTTTACAGTGCTATCATACTCTTTCCAGATCTATGATTCTATGAAAGTCTAGTCCAGAGGTTCCTAGCCATTTTTTGTGTTATGGGACCTTTTGTGAGTAAAATGAAGCCTGTGGATGCCTTCACAGAATAATGTTTTAAATGCATAGGATAAAATACAAAAGATTAGAAAGGAAACCAATTACATTGCTATAAAGATGCATTTTTTTCAAGTTCAAGGACCTCTTGAAAACTATCGATGGATTCTCATCTAGGGTCTGCTAGGTGGCCTAGCAGATAGAGTCCTGGGACTCAGAGGCAGAATGATCAATTCTCACCTCAAATATTTACTAACTATATGATTCCCAGACAAGCTACAGCCTCTAAGCTTCAGTTTCCTCATCTTTAAAACAGAAATTATAATAGACCTACCCCATAAAATTGTTTTGAGAATCAAAAGACATAACCTAGGTAAAGAGCTTTGCAAACTCTTAAAGTTCTATTTAACTATTAGCTATTATAATTCTTAGAGAGGAACAAAAGGAAGGCTAAGCACCTCTAATAAAACGTGCTGAACTATGCTCTACTTTGTAGCTCAGTCTCACTATCATGTAACACCCACCTGTGAAGTGCAATAGATGTTGCAATCAGCAACTTTGCACAGATTGTCTACACAATCTGTAGGCCACCTGGGCCCCTGGCTGCTTCTTTCCATTGCTACTCAATCTAGGGGTGATTTCACAGCTCCCAATTAGCAAATCAGGAAGCAGAGTACGAAAAAGGAATTAAATTTCTGAGACTCATAATTGTTTACCTTAATCAAAGCTTCTAACGTTAATAGGAATGAGAGCAGAAACTTCTATTCATTATAGTCAAGCTACTGTAATATCCACAGATTTAATCTAATCCATGTTCTCACATGAAAAAATTTCAGACTTTAGAGTCCCCTTATCTAACTCTCTCATTTTGTGGACAATGAAACTGAGGTCCAAAGAAATGAAGGCACTGACAGGATTCACAACAGATTATTCTTCATCAGGGATGCTGGAGCCAGCTGTGGGAATTTACATCATGGAAATCAGCAAACTACCAAACCAGGGTTTGATTTATTGTTCTGCTGATTGTCTGGGCTTAAAGTGTTTGGGGGGTAGGAAGGGGAGTTAATAACGGAGATGAAACTTTAACAGCATACCTTGAGTACATTCCCTTCTCCCTCTCTGAGAGCTGGTTGTTAAACATTTTTATTAATAAAACAATCTTCCATTTATGATTTTACAAGTTTAAGCATCTTTGTGGAGCTAAACCTAGTGGTTCTTACAGACAAGCAAAGGGGAAGAAAAATATGATTGTCATCCTTAATAAAATGCTTTCTCTCTCCTCAGGAAAATAAAAAACACAGTTTAGTCGCCACAAAGAAAGCACTATCATTCTGTGTTTTCAAGGTGTCCAAATAAGTGGTTCTAGAAACAGAATGTTATCGCATAGTGGTATTCTCCTTCCTTAATCTGCATCCAGTTTCTGAATTTCTCAAGAAGGGAACAGTTTTCTGCCAGACACCAGGTGCAATTATGCAAGAGTCAACTCACCTACACATTCAGAACCATTACCACCCACAAGGGATTGCATGCAAATAGGAAAAAAAAAAAAGGCAAGACATAAATTGTTGCACTCTAGCCCTAAGCCCCTAAGCAGTTACCTAATTTCGCTTTAATCACATAACATCTTTGTTGGAAGGGACCTCTGAGACCTCATCCAACTTATATCTGAATAAGGATTCCATCTAAATCATAGGATCCAAAAAGAATCTACAAAGCAGTAGAAGAAGAAACTATATTGTACTATGGGTGTTGCAGAATTGCAATAAAATGTTTTCTTAGCAAAAAGAAAAAAGAATAAGTTCTACAGATATATCAGATATATAGTTTTGTAGATCTGTCTCTTTCCTCAGCCATTCGTTGGAAAGATTGGATTCAAAGGAGGGGAAGGGTCACATCTCTTAGAAGTCTGACTGCTTTTCCCTCCTAGGGGACCTAAATCCTGAGATCATCCCTGAGGAAGAGAGGAAAGTCATCTTTCCTGGGAGTGGAGGGGTAGAAGCCCTTATCATTCCACATTTTTTGGTCAAGTGAAATAAAGCCTGTTTTGTAAGCAGTGTATTATTTTGGTCAGAGTGTGTGCATGGCTGTGGAAGGCTTTTTACCTGTTCTGAAGAGATCTGGACATATTCAACAGGAAAAACAGTTGGGGATTTTTCCTCTCAAAAAAAATGGAAGGAAACATTTTAAATAATAAAGAAACTAGGAAAGTTTACTTGAAAGGCACCTCTCAAAGATCATTTTTGCTGTACTTGCTAAACCCAGAAACTTGTAGTGTCTGACTATTATCTCAAGTCCAAACATCCCTTGCCAATGCCATGCTTGGAGCATATCCCCCTCTACACAACACTGCTTTTGGAGAAAGTTCTGCCCTTTTTTAAAATATAGTCTAAGGTGTTTTCCCCTCTATGAAGTTTTTCATAATTATTCAGCTAGAAATGGTCACTCCCCCTCCTCTTCAAATCTCTTTGGAATTTCTTTTATGCATTTATCACATTCCAAACAGTGTTAGGTTTATCCATCCTATACTCTCTTATTCTTAAGAGGTCCTGACCCTGCCTCCTAATTTCTATGCCTTAAAAAAAAAAAAATGACTTTTTCTACATATGAAAAACAAATATTAAAAAAAAATCAGACTTACAGTACTCTAAAACTTAAAACAGGTAAAAAGAGTATTTGGTCCAAAAACAAAACAAAACAAAATTCCTAATTATCTGTTGACAAAAGTAATGGATGGAGATATAGAAAAACATATTCATTCTCAAACAGACAATGTGTTAATTTATTTTACTGGGCAATTTTATATTTATTGCAAGGGAGGGTTAGGGGGTAGTTAGCTCCTAAAAGAGCATCAATTTTCAAAAATTATGTACAGGCATCTTGCCCTTCCAGAAAGTCAGAGGGGTGATGAGGGAGGACATAGGAGAGAGCACATTGGGTGAAGCGGTATACAGTGGGATCACTGTTTTGGGGTGTTATGTAGAGGAAAGATGGGGAGAAAATTTGTACCTCAAAATCTCATGGAAATGAATGATGTAAACTAAAATTAAACAAAAGTTAATTTTAAAAATAATTTTAAAAAATTATGTCCAGGAAGCAAAAAAGGGAGTAAAAAGGGGACAGAAGAATAATTTTGTTGCTATCTTATTAAACTGCACACATAGCATATATATGTACATATGCATATATGTATGTGTATGAAACTTTTAAAATGGGCTAAATAACAGTTCAATTTTTTTATTTCAATTTTACTCTTTCATATTAATATTAAAAAATTACTTTGCTAAGCAGTACAAGTTTTAATATGTTTTTCAGGTTTTCTTACTGTTTACATTTAGTAAATGGGAAATATTACACATCTGGTCAGTAATCAGTTTGTCATACTCCAGAATCATGTTGGAAATTGATTTCTTTAGAAATCTAAAAACTAACCTTAGTAGCCACCTCATTTTTTGAGTTTTCTTTCTTGAAAAACCATTGTTTCCCACTGAGATTTTTTCAACAATCTGGACCATTTAATTTGTTTTCCATTGAAGTCCAATTTGCTTAAGTCAGGATGTTTTGATTCAAAATGATGATGAAGACTGTATTCCTTCTGAATAGCTATTACTTCTTGGCAAACAAGGCACAATATTTTGTGTCTCATGTAAGTAAACAATTATCTATTGTCTAGATTAAACACTAAATGTTCTGATTCAATCTCCCATTCCTTTTTATCACCCATTTTACAAAGGTCACCCCAAAAACTTCAATGTTAGAAGCAAAAAAAAAATCTTTACAGCTCCTCACATACAAAGAAATACTGAACTGAGTGTCTGACCTTAGAGAGAGCACCAGACGCTCATGTAACTCGGAGGGCAACCTCACAAGAAAGGAGGGGAAGAAGCCATCAAGTTGTTGCCACTCATCAAAGAGTGGGCATCAGCTGCATTGGCAAGTGCCTACACTCACTTTGTCCCTGTTCAACTCCAGTAATGACTGAAAACATCGAAAAGATGTGACTCCTCTCAGACTAGAGACTGAGTGACAATGGTTGCCGCAGGTCATGTGACAAGACAGGCACAACAGTGAGGAGTAGAAGGCGGGTTAAGGGGGTCATGGACAAAGCACTCAATACATCTTTACTTTCTTTTATATCCTCTACATTTTTCACCGGACACCCAAAATTCTTTAGAGGGCCTATATGATGTACAGGACAGGACTAAGGTAACTTCCTATAAAGCAGTGAAGGAATTTGCACACCTGGTTGTTTTAGCAAACTACAGGCTCAGTAAGTCAAGTGTACTATGGATGTTAAAAATGCTAATGCAACCTTAGGCATTAAAAGAGGGATAGCAGCCAGCACTGGAGATGGCATTTGTACTCTGCCCAGGTGAACCACATCTGGGTTACTGCAACAGTGGATTCTGGGTACAACATTTTAGGAAGTCATAAGCTAGAGATCGCCCAGAGAGAGCTGATCAGGATAGTGCAGTCCTTGAGATCACGCCATTCAAGAACTGGTTAAAGAAAATAAAGGCATTTGGTTTGAAGGAAAGAGGACTGAAGGAAGGCATCACAGTTATCTCTTAACCATCAGAAAGGCCACTCTCTGGAAGAGAAGTTAGATTTGTTCTGCCTGGCCCCAGAGGGCAGAACCAAGTGGAAGTTGCCAAGAGGCACCTTCAGGCTAGCTCTAAGAAAAAGAATTACTAAGAAGCAGTAGAGATTTCCAAAAGTGGAGGGACTGAATTTGCACACACTGGATTCCTTCACCAGTGGTCTCCCTGCAAAGGCTAGATGAACAGTTATTGGATACGCTGGACATAGCATTTTTGTTTGTGTATAGGTTGAACTAGATGGTCTCAGGGGGCCCTCACAACTCTGATTCTTTAACACTTTATGATATCATGCTTTGGTGCAGAAGGCTTTAATGCCTATTATCTTATTTTATTCCTGCAACATTCTTGTGAGAAAGGAGACGATCCAGGTACGGTGGCACACAGAGGCAGCTAGGTGGCTCAGTGGATAGAGTGCTGGATCTAGAATCAAGAAGACCTGAATTCAAATCTAGCCTCAGAAATGTACTAACAGTGTGACCCTGGGCAAGTCACTTAATCTCTATTTGCCTTAATCCATTAGAGAAGGTAAGGGCAAACCATTCCAGTATCTTTGCCAAGAAAACCCCTCGGACAGTACAGGCATGCCATGATCAATGGAGTCACGAAGACAAGTTGGACATGACTGAATGACTGAAGAACAACATGATAGGCCAATAGGGACTCAGGCTAGTTGAATGCTGGAGTTTGGCAGTGCTGGGCTACAATGAGTTAAGCTGCTTGGATGTCTAACATCAATAATGTCAGCCCTTAAAATGGGGCCCCACAAGGCCCCAAAGGAGGAACAAACCAAACCAAACAGGTCAGAAAAGGAGTATGAAGGTCAAAGCTCCCATAATGATCAGTGGCAGGATCAGGCCTGTAAATGGCCACTACAGCCTGTGCAAGATAGGAAGACCCAGTTTCAAAGACAAAAAAAAAAAAGCTATTGGACAGGGTTCTTCTATTTCTGCACAAACCAAAGCTGTCCCCTTCAAAGTTCTGATCAAATTCACCTCCCTGAACCAGGCTTTCAACTCCTCAAACCCACAGGCATCCTCCTGTCTCTCAACTGGAAGGATCCTATTTCCAAGAAGCTGACCAGTCTGGAATCTCCCAAGTTTCATATATGCAGTGGGCACCCAATAAACACAGCTGCCTGGTCTGACTGTTGATAGTTTTCTTCTTTGTCCATTCATCAGACTGCAAGCTCAAGGACATCTCTATACTTTGCTTTTATACATGCAGTGCACACTATGCCTTCCAGATTTCACTTCCTTAAACACCAACATGGCTATGAGTATTTTTGCTATGAAAAGTATTATCTTTGGTGGTAAGATTCCCTCACAAGCCAGAGTTGTGATTCACACCATGGCTGCCATGCTATTTACCGGACCTTTTAGGGACATTCAAGGTGCTTGGGGGAGATACCAGGAGGAATGACAAGGCTATTATGGCTTTTTTGAATAAGGTTTATGTTACCACCATCTTGTTCAAAGTATCCTCATAATTGCTGAAATTAAATGATGATAAAGATTTCATTAATAGGATTATGTAGTTTCATGAAGCTAAAAATGTCTCCAGATGATAAATACACAAATAACTGAGATGAAGAAAAAGGGCCTGACTGATACTGGGAGACCTCTGAGGAGGGAGAAGCCCCATTACAGGCATCCAAGAACACTTCTTGGAGGAAGCAGCACCTGAATTGGACTTTGAAGGATAAATAAAATTTCCACTGTGAGATGGGGTGGGGAAGCTCCCTTTTCCCAGAGTAGTACTACCAGAAAACTACAAACTCTGTCCAGCTGCCTATTCCTCCTTTATTTCTACCATCTCCCTTTTACAGAGGTCAAATTAAGACCCTCTACTCAATTTCCAGCAGGAATTTCTGCTCACCCTGCTATTTCCTGCCTCTTTCCTTCCTTCCTTCCTTCCTTCCATTCCACATTTCTTCTTTCCTTCCTTCCCACTTCTTCTTCTTCTCCCACCTCTCCCTCTTCTCCCTCCCCCCCCCCAACCTCTCCCTCTGTCCACATAGGGAATCATACCCTTACTTGCAGATGCTCTGCCCAAAGGAATATAAATTTCAATTGCTGAAACCTAGCAAGACATTTTAGGGTTTACAGGCCAGATTCTTTTTTATGGACCATACCCTAAACCCAAATCACTCTGGCTATCATTGATTGGCCAACAATAGGTCCCAGTCCAAGTCTCACTTGGTCATTATTTGGATTCTGTTGACTGGGAGTGAGTTTAAATAGCAATTGTTTCTCTTTTGGCCAGAAACCCTGAGAGTCTCCATCTCTCAAGACTAATTTTTTAATTAGGAAAAAGGCAATTCTTTGCCTCATTTTTTACCTAGCCTTAATCACTGAATGGGCATTGCCTCAGACAAGCTGAGACCTGAGAAAGACCTTAACTTAAAAAGGCCACGGTCTCCCACTGCATCCTGGACCAGCTGCAGTCCTCCTGATCTATATCTTCCCAGTGAGCCCAGATGGCTCCAGAGGAGAGAGTCAGGCTGGTGACCTTGCACAGCCCTCCCTCACTTAAATCCAGTTCACTTACAACTCGTGGTATCACCTTCCTGATGTCATGATCCTCTTCGAGGAAAGACAAACAACAACCCATCTCCTAACCCTAAGCATCAGCCAGTTCCTAGAGTCAAAAAGGGAGGCAGGTAGCGCCTGCCAATCCCCCAGCAATGTTCCCTAAAAGAATAGTTAGTTGTGTAGTAAACAATACTCCTGGCCCCCTAATAGCAGAAAAAAGAAGCCAAAGCACAATTCTCATATATTTAGGCAACACGGTTACGAAGTAAATAGAGTACCAGCCCTGGAGTCAGGAGGACCTGAATTCAAATCTGGCCTCAAACACTTGACACACTTACTAGCTGTGTGTCCTTGGGCAACTCACTTAACCCCAATTGCCTTGCCTTCCCCCCTAAAAAAAAAAATCCACAATTCTCATGTATTTCACCAAGATTCTTGAAGGATATGTGAGTTATGACAAAGATCATTTACAGCCAGACATATCATGGATGGAAATCTAAGCCAGTGTAGGAAGGCCACTCATGGCTTCCTCAGGTACACAAGTCCAGGGTAGAAATGTTTCTTCTGATCCTGTGCCAGCCATCTCCACATCAATGCAAGTATCTATGCTATTTCAGGACCTCTGATGTCTCCAGCAACAATTTCATTTACACTAGGATTGCTTCTGCTTATATGATACCAAAGGTATTCTTTAGAAAGTAGCTCTTGCCAAATGAGGCTCCATAAAATATTTGCCAGCCTCCATTGATGGGAAGGTATCTAAGCTAAGGGTAGTCTTTTTGGAGTGGACAGCACTCTTACTAATCTCTGAAGACACCTCAGGGTCCTCAGATATAGGTGTCGTTTTTTTCTGGTTTGCATAATTAATCTAAGGGTGATGTGAGGTCAGTGACTTTGGGAGCTTGGGTTATCTCTGGATAGACAATCTGCTCACTTTGTTTATTAATAAATATCCTGATAACAGCTTTGACTGGAGCTACTATTATTACCTTTACAGGGGTGGGGCACAAAAGCTTTGTGAAAGTTAAAAGAAAAAAAACTTGCTCCACATTTGATGAATTTACAAAGCTAGAAGTGGCTATGATTTAAGAAACTATTAACCCTTTACATGTAAGAAAAAAAGATTAAAATAAACCATAAGTAATGCCATAATTTCTACAACTTAATGATAATACATTAATATTTATATAGTACTTAAGGTCTGCAAAATGTTTTATACGCATTTTCTTCACTTGACTTTGATCTTTAAACCAATCCTGTAAGGTAGGTTCCCCTATCATACCCATTTACAGATAAGGAAATAGAGGTTAAAAAAGGTAAAAATGATTTGCCCAGAATCACTCAGCTAGTAAGTATCTATCTGAGGCAGGATTTGAATTCAGGTCTTCCTGCCTCCAGGTCCAGCACTCTATCTCCTGCTCTCCTTTTCAGCCTTAAGACTCCTTAGGAAAGGAGATTCCCAAAATAAGGGTTCTTGCAATCACAGCAGACCAGGTAATAATAACAATAACAACAGACTTGATCCATCACTAAGTCTCACTTCAGTTGGCAGAAAGGCATATCCTTAGCACCTCAAACTGTGAGGGTGGGTCACAGCCCTCAAAAGAAAGCAGTGGAGGCTCCCCAATACATCATGAAGAGAAAACTGTTTGGGTCCCCTATAGACTCCAACTCATGAGTGTACTCCAGCTTTTTCTCCTTGATTGAAATGCAGAAGCAGAGAACTGTCCCCCATCAATGGATAGAGGGTAACCCCACCTTCAAACCTAAAATTTTTATGAGTTCTGTTCATACTCACAAAGCTTTAGAACTGAATGCAAATCAGGAATGTTGTCCTGGATGACATTATTTAAATTACATTTATCAAAAGCCAGAACTGTGAAATATCTCAATATTTCAATATCCCAAATTCAATACAGGCAAAAGTATGTAACAGATTCATTACCACTGGATAATTACAAAACAGAGTTCCATTTCTGGAAGTCCTTGGGGCAAACCAGGACTACCACTGGGGCAAGCCTTCCTGTAGCAAATCCTGATGGCATAGAATGCAATCCAAGATGCATAAAAGATAAAAAGGTAACAACAAAAGAAACTCAAAAACTATGACTAACTACCCCAGCAGAATCTTTCAAGGATAGAATATCTTTCAAGGATAACCAGCTCAATGCGTTGTAAAGGATTCTCAGTTTAATCTCTGATTGTTCTATCTAATAAAGATGACAGGAACTATAGTTAGATCACAGGGTCAACAGTGCTAGAGCAAGAAAGGAGCCCAGAGGCCGTCTAATCCAAGCACTGCTTTTTATAGGTGAGGAAAATGAGGCCCAGAGAGATTAAGTAGTTTGTCCAAGATCACACAGATTGGAGGAGGCCTCTTCCTACTGCATAATACACAGCCTTCGGTCTTCATCCAGTCCAAATCCCTCATTTTACAGCTGAGGACACAGAAGTCCTAAGAAGTTGTGAAATGATTCACTAGTTAGTGGCAGAGCAGGGTCTAAAACACAGGTGTCCCAGTGGAAAGTCTGAATTTAGAATCACTTAGCCTGGCTTCCAATCCCAGTTTAGGGATGGAGAAAGTTTTAGGACAGTCTGGAGGGAGTTTGGTCCAACATTGTTTCAATTGGATGCTCTACTCGGATACACATTACTTCCTTCCAGGCCACCCCAGAGCACAGAAATGAATCCAATCATATATTAGCAAAACTACCAGCAAGCAATGTATCATTCAAGTACTCCAAACCATTTTTAAATCCATTTCAAAACACAGTTTTGAAGTTACAGGTGTCTCATAGCTTAGACAAAAAATGTATTCCTAAAGCAGTGGGTGCATAATTAAGTGCAGTAAACTGAATCCTTTTTCTCCCTATTGATTTTTTTATATTTATTTTAAGGTTAAGCAAGCATTCTTACATTTAAAAAAAAATAAAAAGGCCTCTGGGAACCAAGTCCACGAATCTGTGTCCTGTTGGCATCCTGTAAAACCATGTAATATTGCCAGACACAAGTGCACATAAAGCCAAGATGACAAACACAGCACTAAATGGTTTGGGTCACCACTCTCCTGCTTTTTAAGAAGACAAAGAATGTGAACCAGAGACAGTGAGAAATAGGAAGAGAAACAGGGAGAGATCTTAAGTGTTACCCACACACAGAACACCATTTCTCATCTCAGAGTTTTTGCACCCACTGTGCCCCATGCCTGGAATGTCCTCTCCTCACCTTGCTTCTTAGAATAACTAGTTGCCTTCGAGAACCACCTTCTACACGAACCTTTTCTGTTCCCCACCCCACCGCCAGCTGCTGGTGGCTTTCCCTCAAAATTATCTTATCTCTATTTGGTACAAACCTATGTATGTAAATGTTGTCTCCTAAAATTCCCAACCTCGCCCTCAGATTGCAATCTTCTTGAGTGGGAGGGAGGGGAATCTCTTAGCAGGGATTTTTGGATTTTTTTGTCTTTGTCTCCCCAACTCCTGGCAAATAATAGGTGCTTAATAAAGGAATGGTGAGAGACAGTAAGAAAATGAGAAAGTTAATGAAAGGGAAACCCAGAGACTCAGAGGCAAGCTCCCATGGCCCTTTCACAACGTTGAGCATTCCTGATGAGCTGTCTCTTTGAAATAGTGTCCTCTCAATTTGTTCTTAAAGCAAGGACCCTCTCTCAGAACCCTAGAGTGCTACCTGGCCTGCATTTTCTCCCAAACAGAAGGATGTGCCAACTTAATTATCCCAGCTTCCCAAGGCATATGTCACCTGGCAGAATTCATTACTTTCTAGGTCGGCTTGCCTGCCCCTCCCCCTCCACACTTTCCCCCACTGGCTCCCAGACTTTGTGTCCTGTAGACAATGGTTGAGGCTCTCCACCCCTTTGGCAGTTCCTTCAGCCCCCTGCCTCCTTCCTTCTTCCTACCCTGCCTCTGTCTTCCACCTGGCAGTTGAAACCAGAAACACACAGAGCTGCTAAGTTTGGATCTGTCAGAAGCCACTGCTGTACAATTGGCTGGGGCGGGGGAGGTGGGGGGGGGCGGCAGGAATACCCTATTTTCTTATGTCTTTCCAAAGAGGCTCTGATAGACAGAGGAAATACATTTATGGTACTTAGAAAACTTAAAACCACCCTACCCTCCTCCACCCCAACCTGAGGACTGCATTTTTAAAAGAAAAAAAAAAAATCTAAAAATAAACAGAGAAAAGCCTTCAGTGATACCTCGTATTATTCACAAGTCTGGAGCCCTTGACTTCTACCTTCTCACTTGTTCCTGACAATTTAATTCAATTCATTGTGAGCATTTAAGTGCTTATAACATGGAGGACAGTAGGAATAAAAAAAAATCAATCAAGAAACATTTATTAAGAGCCTACTATACGTCAGGCAGTGTGCTAAATGCTGGAGACACAAACACAAAAGGAAGGAAGGAAGGAAGGAAAGAAGGAAGGAAGGAAGGAAAAGAAAGAAGGAAAGAAAGAAAGGAAGAAAAAAGGGGAGAAACAAAGAAAGGAAGAAACAAAGAAAGACCCTGCCCTCAACAAGCTCACAATCTAACAGGAGAAGACAAAACACAAAAAGAAAGCTGGCCAGGGAGCCTTCTTTAAATGGAGGCTTTGGGAGGAGTTCTGCCCAGCCCTCCAAGGAGAGAGAAACTAATGAGGTAGGAGGACCAAGTTGATGCAGTCTCAAAGGATGATTTGGTTTCCTGATGATGAGGTTCTTGGGGGACTGACAGACTCCATTCCAAAGGAGTACAGTCAGGTGGGAAATGAAAAAATAGTTGGCCTGCAGACCTTTTTAATTGGAGGCTTTGGGAGGAGTTCTTTGCTCGGTTCTCCAGCTCTCCAAAGACAAAAGACGAAAACAAAATCAAAGTTGCTAACTTTTTTTTTACCAGCTGTAGGACATAAGACTGAGCAAGTCACTTAAACCTCTTGGTACTTTCCTCATCTATGAAATGGTGATGATAACTATACTTAAGGCACAGAGTTGTGAGGACTGAATGAGATATGCTAAGAAAATGTGCACCAAGTATTTTGGAAACCTTAAAGTCTACATAGATGTAAACTATTATTAGTAAATCATACACACACACACACACACACACACGTCTACAAGTGGGAGACCAAATGTCCTATATAGGGAGTAAGTTGGCCAGTTGAGCTGAAACATAAAGTTCCTGAGCAGGAGTGAGTGACATCTGTTACAGAAAATCAATGGGAATCAGTTTGTGATGATCTCTAAATACCAAAGAAAAAAGGCTGTAATTTATTCTAGAAGCAAGTAGGCTCCCCCCAAGCTTTTTGAGCAGAGGCATGGCCCTTTCAGACCTGTGCATGAGAGGAAAAAGAACTTCCAAGATCACCTGGTCCAACCCCTTCCTTTTACAGAGGAGGACACAGAGGCACAGAGACGTTAAGTGAGCTGCCCTGGGGCATATGGTAAGTGGCAAAGGGAGGATCTGAGCCCAGGCCCTGACTCCAAATCAAAACATCCTTTCTACTGTACCACACAGTCTCCTGTGAAGTAGACAGAGCAAGCACTATTAGTCCTATTTTACCAGTGAGGAAAATGAAGCTAAGAAATTAAGTGACTTGTCCAAGTCCACACTAGTTAGGAGTGGTGATGTTGGTCTTTTTGCACTAAGCCTAAACCCTCCATGTTTTTATTCTACCACAGCTGGCACAGAGTTCTCAATTTTGTGATCAACCCAAAATTCTCCATCACAAACAACTCAACACAGTCCAAAAAAAGGAATGTGGTTGTTTTCTGGTTTTGTTTTTATTAAACTTGACTATTTTAAGCATAGGCATGTTTAAGCAGGTAAGTGAAATTATAGCATGGGGAGTGATGAGCTGGTTAACGCCCTACTAGCATTTCCTACTGTGACCCTTAAAGTCAGAAAGACTGGACACTGGGTTTCTTTGTTATTTCTGAAGTTTTCTTTTGGAAGACATGACTTCAATTAACCAGCAAAGCTGAAAGTTATGATTTAATCATTTCACTAAATAGCTCCTTAGGTGTTACCCAGCACAAGCTCACAAAGGTATAATCTCATTACCTGCTTAAGCAAATCCCAGTTTAAGCAATGGAGAGGCTTAATTTTATATCTTGACTGGATACCAGAATCTTCATACTCCAGGGAAGCCAGTGATATCTAACTACCTGGGAGTGGCTCATTAAATCATCTCTCAAGGGAGCAACACAGCTATGCGTGCTGGGCTGAACAGGCTTGCCAGCATCCTGTTCCATTTCATATCAGGCTTTAATCATTCCATCAATCAAGTCCTAGCTTCTAAAGCAGGCTGGATGTAGGCTGAGGAAAGGCAGAAAACCATCTTGTACAGTAGATACAATGTGTGAACGAGGGCCATTCCAGTGTTCACACCCTTATAATACCTTCCCAGATTAACCACAAGTCCACATGGAACAGCTTGCAATAGTTTGAAATAAGTTAGCAGGAGGGAGAACCCAGGGTGAAATCAGCTGTAATATTAGTCCTACACAAACTTTTTTCATGATTTTAACGAACAAATATTCAGCTGAGCTACTGAGATAGTAGGATGAATCCTGAAATCAGGAGATCCAGACTTGGGGCCTTGCTCACCAATTTGCTGTGTCACCCTGAGACAAGCTACTTGCTCACTCTGGGCTCCAGGCTCCTCACCTAAACAACTTGCACCACTTACCTTAAGAGCTCTTGTGGGGATTAAGTGAAATAATGCAGAGAGATGTGTAACCAGAAAGTGTTATATGATCACCAGCAAGTTGTTACTGGGGAACACATGAGTGTTTGCAGGCCAAAGAGAAGGAACCAGTAGATAAGGACCAGACTGAAAGAAGATAAAAATAGGAAGAGGAATGAGAGAAACAATGAACAACTGCAAAAGACTTAGCTACTTTTATCACTAGAATGATTCGAAACAATTCCACAGGATTCATGATGAAAAATGCTATCCCCCTCTAAGTATGGACTGAGGCCTATTGTTTTTCATTGTCTTTATTTTTCTTGCCTTTTTTTTTTTTGCAACATGACTAATATAAAGTGTTTTGCATGAGTTCACATGTATAATGGGCATCCTATTGCTTGTCTCCTCAATGGGTGGGCAAAGAGGTTAGAGGGGGAGAATTTAGAAATCAAAATTTTTTAAGTGATTGTCAAATATTTTTAAAAATTTTAAAAGAGAAAATGAGGGTGAAGAGTGAAGGCAATTTGATGGAAAAGTCAGGAGCAGATGGGATCAAGCACACATATGAAGAGGGTGCCTTGACACCTCTTCATCTGAAACTGGAGTGAAGGAGATAGTGAAGTGTCATGCCTGAGCAATATAAAATGAGAAAGGGGCACTTTCAGGGAATGGTCTCAGTTTTTGCAGGGAAGTATGAGACACGGTCCTCAATTAAGGAAGCTGGGGGAAGTGTGCTGTGGAAGGCACCTTGATCGAACTTCTGATATGCTGATTCTAATGGTTGTGGTCTAGCCTTGGCATACAATATAAGAATAAATAGAATCTAAGTGAGGACAGGAGTAGCTTTCTCCAACTCCACCTTCCTCCCCTACCCCAAAAATGCATGAGCTTCACTACACAGACTTGGTGACATTAAAAATCTAAACTAGGCTGAGGCGAAAGCAAGGGAACAAACGACAGAGGCAAAATTAGTTACTGAGGTTCTTCCAGAAGTCAGTCAATACTCCATTTATAAACATTTATAAAGCATCCAGTAGGTGCCTTGGCACTGTTCTAACTGCTGGGAATGCAAAGAAAGGCAAAAGATAGTCCCTGCCCTCAAGGAGCTAGCCATCTAATGGGGGAGACAACTTAGAAACAACTAAGTCAAAATAAGGTACAGAGAGGAGAAATTGGAGATAACCAACAAGAGGAAGGAACAAGCATTAAGGGGAACCAAGAAAGGCTTCTTGCAGGTGGTGAGATTTTATTGAGACTTGAAAAGAGCCAGGGAAGCCAGGAGGCAAAGATGAGGAAGTAGAATATTTCAGGCAAAGGGAACAAACTGGGGCCAGTGTCACTCAATCTCAGAGTGTGTGGAGGGAAGTAAGATATAAGAAGTGAGCAAAGGTGAGGAGAGGCCAGCTGGTGAAGGGCTTTGCATGCCAAAATCTCTCCCTCTCTTATCTGAATTCATTTACAAACAAATCCTGTGTGTAAGAGAGTACTCATTGCAAGTCCAAGGATTTGGGTGAGCTTGCAGATGCGCTGTATAGTATGACTTCATTTAAGGCCTAAGGTTTCAAATCTCAAACCCAGGGGGATGGGGGGTTTGGGGGCCTGGGGATGGAAAAAGCTAAAACAGAAAACTTGGTTTTGGTAAAAATCAGGAAATCAGTCCTTCACAGAGGTTGTAAAGTCAAATAACAACAACATGTGATGGAGGCATAAAATTTTTTCTCAACATCCAAGATATGTAACAGCATTGGTAAGGACTGGATAAATGGATTTTGTGATTTCATTTCCTTTTATTAAAACACCATAAAGTGGGTGGTTCCAAGTCTTCCTGGAGGACCTTCCAGTGTCCCAGTAGATGATGTAGAGCTCATTGCTCAGGGGAGGAGGGCTTGAGAACTGGGGAATCCCAGATCCCCCTGTTGTGGAGCCAAACAACCTGAGACTTTACACTCAACATGAGGCCAAGATTTATGGATTTACTGCTATAGTAAAAATTCTCATTCCTCCATAAACTTTCTCTAGGAGAATAAGTACAATGCAAATATACATAAAAGAATGGTAGACTACATGGCAGAAAGTTGTAGGTGCCAAATATTTAATAATATCTACATACATATGTGTAGACACGCAAGTAGATATTTATGTATAAATACACATATAATGCACACATATACACATTATATATTGTTTATATATATGGGGGGTGGGGAGAGAAACAGAGACAGAGAGAAACATAATGGACTGTTAGGAGAAAAAGGACAGGGTGTTGAATAAATTTCTCAGCATCCAAAGTCCCAAATGTTCCCATAACACACTGACAATAGGAATTAACTCAAGATATTCTGGGTGTCCTCTTAGTAGAGAGGTGAGTCTGGGTTTGGAACATGGTAGGTGCAGTCAGCAGTAGTTGCTTTTTGGTCAGTTTTGTTTGGGACAGTTCAGGGTTGTGGACGCCTGTGCAGAAGCATGAAAGTGACATGTCAAGTATGGAAAAAATCAAAGAGGCTAATATTGCTGGAATGGGTAGTGTGTGAAGGTTGGGAAGGTGGAATAAACCTCAAAAGGAAGAGTTAATATGGAACAGGTCTGAGAAAAGTAGGCTGGAGCCAAAAGGGAAATTGCTTTAAATGCCAAATAGGAATCTGTATTTCATCCTATTTGCATTTAATCCGATGTATGGAGAAATAGCTATTGTAAAAAATAAAAGGCATTAATGAAACTTTTAAAAACACACAAACACACAAACTCCCACACAATGTGTAGCCCCATTGATTGTGAATCTATTTTAAAACACCATGAAGAAAGACTCAGGAACATGCTGATACTATATCCCCACTAGGACCAGAATATCCCAGTGCATGTCCTTTCTGCCAACCACTGGTGAGACCCAGCAATCTGGTGAGATTGGCAGAAGTAAAAGTGGGTAAAGAGCCTTACTAGGCTTTCCTGAGCTAGTCACAAAGGTCTTGACCCAAACTCCAAGGGATGTCAAGCCCATTGTGGGGATGCTGCAACAGTGCATTCTGAACCAGACCAGCCCAAAGGGCTTTCCACAGGCTCTAGAATCCATTTGAGAAAATGGATGAAAATTGAGGAATGGGAAGTCTTCTGTGATCTTGAGAATAAACTGTTTTCCCAGAAACCTCAGAGCTCTAATTGCGTCTTTGCCCTGCCAGAAATGCTCCAAATGCTTCATTGTAAGCTTTGAGTTGGGAGAACTATCAGAGGTCATCTAGACCAATCCCTTCATTTTACAGATGAAGAATTGTGTTGTTCAGTATTATCTTAGTGGCCCATTCCTTTGAATGAGGGTTGGGAGTCATGTGATTGGTATATCTCTAGTGGATAAAGGGTCCTAGGAGCTTACTATAGCAGTGATGAATCATATCATCCCTTGGAGTGCACATTTATTTACAGAAGCTCCAGAGATTTGTCCTGATACACAGAAAGCCTCTTAGCCCCTATAACAAACATATCCTCTTAAAAGTTTTTGAAGATATATCTTATTTTTTCAAATCAGAATAAGACCCTCGGCTTTAGCCTCATCTATTCTCTATCGAGAGAGACCTCCCCTACCACCCTCCTAAAAGACTGGTTCAAGTCCTAGCTCTGTCACTGACTGTGTGACATTAGAAAAGTCATCTCCCCTTTCTGGATCTCAGACTTTTCTATGTAGGAGATAGACAAGATGACCTTGAAGGTCTTTCCCAGCTCTAATATATGTCAGTCTACTAACATCATTAGTCATTTCAGGTTCTTCCCTAACAATACATACATATTTTCTGATAACTATTTGACTCTATTATTTTGCTCTGAGACTCCCTATAAAAATCCTTTCCTCTTGAAATCACTTGATTTTTTTTAAAAACACACACACACACACACACACACAACCCCCATGTGATAAGCCAACATAAGCATCTGAAAGATATCATAAATCAAGCAACTGGACACCTCCTGTGACAGCTCAGTGATGTGGGGGAAAGGTTCACCAAGCAGCTCAGTGCACTTGCGCCCAGTCCAGTGCATATGCCTTTGACATCTGACTTTAGAGTATGTCATTCGAAGGTGGAAAACTGGTCTAGGCATTAAAGCTATGAAACTACATTCACTGACAATCTAAACTAAAATTACATTCTTAGGAGATCTGGCTATTTGCAGACAGCCATATGCCTTGAAAACAAAACAAAAAGCACCACCAGAACCCCTCTAGGCCTCTGGCAATCTAGTTTCGAAGACACAATTAGGTTTCATTTTATACTTGTACTCTTGTACTCTCTTCTATCACATGTCCAGCAAGTTCAGTGCTAACGAACACCATTTCTACATATTTAGGGGCCATAGGCAACAAAACATACTTTGTATTAGCTGCTGAATTTCCTATGTACAGACAGGAATACTACTGGAAGTGATAGGGTGTTTAGGTGAAGGGTCTGTCAGAGATCCAGGCTCCTCACTTAACCACTTAAATGACAGACATTGAAAACATTATGAATCCCCACCCATTTGGGTGATGTGTTGGTTTCAGTGGAATTCCCATGAACAGCAACAGCTCACATTTAAGTATTGGACCTTAAAGCTTGCAAAGTATATTCTTCTCAATAACCTAAAAAGTAGGTAGTGAAAAATTCCTAGGCTCAATTTAAAGGCAGGGAAATGGTGGCTCAAAAAGTTTGAGCAACTGGTATGATTAAAAGACAGGTACTGTTCCGACCAGAATTTTCTGCAGACATATCACTTAGTATTTAAAAAAAAAGTTAAAGACACTGATTAGTATAATAAAGGTCAATTTCTATTTTTAAAAAAAGTTTAAGTGACCTGCCTAAGGCAATACAGCTAGTAGCAGAGCTGGGAATGGAACTTAGATCTCCAGATTCTAAATTCAATACTCTTTCTCCTATATCCTAATTCTTATTAGCAAAAGCTAACAAAAATTAACCCATTCACTAAATTTAATTAAATACATTTTGAGTTCCTACTGCATGCAAGGCAATGTATTAAGTCCTTATATAATAATCTGAGCTCTAAAACAAAAAGGCACCACATATCCAAATATGATGACAGTTATATAACTGTGGCTGGAGGATTTAGAATTAAAGAGAAAGGAAATAAACATTTATTAAGCACCTACTATGTGCCAGGCTTTGTGCTAAGATATATACAAATATTACCTCACTTTTATCAAAGAACTGCTGTGGTCTCCCTCACTGGCTAGTATTGTATTCTATGAACTGATTTACATTTCAAATGTTCTAGCCTTAGTTTTTCCATTCATAACAGAAAACAAGTCTTTTTTTTCCTCTCTCACTGGGATTGCAGGTACCATTCCATTTAATTTGTGTCCAATTAGTCCCAGTAATCAATCTAAAGATAAAATAATTTAGATTTGCACTGTATATTTCCATTGAGCTAGAACCAACTACCATGTTTTATATAATCGTAGAATAAAACAAATCCAAATACACATGATCACTTCAGGAGATTCATCAAGTACCCTAATGAGTACCCAGCTGTGTATTTCGTGACAAAATACCAGAAACAAAGTGGATGCATAATGATTGGGAAAGGGCTGAACAAATTTTAATAGATGGAAATGATGGCCTATTATTGTACCAATAAATAATAACAAATGAATTCAGAGAAACATGGGAAGACCTAAATGAACTGACGAATAGTGATATAAGCACAAGTAGGACAACGTACACCATGATGACTACAATTGTGCAAATGAAAATGACAGTGAAAGGCAGACAAACTGATTAATGATAACATTCAACTTTAGTCTCAGAGAACAGATGATGAAATCTAATTTCCTCCTCTTGGTAGAAAAGTGGAAGAACAGGGTAATGAAATATTGAATACTGTTAGACCCTTTCATTTTGTTTTCCTCCATAACAAGGAAGAGTTCAGTTGGTAGGGAGACAGATTAGGTCAAGGATATAATATAAAAACTATGGGTAGCAATGACTGGAATAAAAGAATGACCTTGAATAACTCACTTTCCCTTCTTAGGGCTCACCCTGTAAAGAGGGATTGCACTAGAAGATTCCAGAGACAACTCGAGAGAGAGAATGCTAGATTTGGAGCCAGGGGACCTGAATTTGAATCTTGTTTCTATTTACTAACTGACTCTAGATAAGATACTGCAACCCTCTGGGCCTTGATACTATCATTTATGAAATAAAGAGGTCAAAGTAGATGGCCTCCCAACTCTAGATTTTGCTCTAAGGACCCTGAAATTCTCTGATTCTATGCCCATATCACCCAAAAAGTTCACAGCACTTGGTACCTGCAATCCCAATGAGAGAGGAAAAAAAAGACTTGGTCTTTGTTATGAATGGAAAAACTAAGGCTAGAACATTTGAAATGTAAATCAGTTCATAGACTACAGTACTAGCCAGTGAGGGAGACCACAGCGGTTTTTTGATAAAAGTGAGATAATATTTGTAAATATCTTAGTACAAAGCCTGGCACATAGTAGGTGCTTAATAAATGTTTATTTCCTTTCTCCTTAATTCTAAATCCTCCAGCCACTAGGCTAGGATGCTTCCCCTCTCTGAATTACTAATTATGCTGTGAAAAATGCCTACCTATCTGCTCCATGCAAAAGCAGCCAGGAATTCTGGGGGGATTCTAGAATTGGCATTATATAGCTTCCCTAGCTACCAAGCAACTGCAAATCCTCCTTTCTCTCCAATTATCCTGATTTCAAGAATAATGGAGAATCCAAATCCTGAATGCTGAAATTGGCCCAGATCTAAACTGCATCTTTTTGAAAAGGTTAAAACCTTTTTTTCAAAAATGTGGTTTACAAAACTGGTTATAGATTTCAGTTTTTCCCATTCCAGCTTTCAAGTAAAGAAAGTTTGGACATCATGAACTTTCTCCCAGTTCTCCTAAACGCTTTCTACCCAGATGGATTTGGGAACAAGCTCTACCACCCAGAGAGCTGGTGGGCAGGTCCCAGGCATTAATAATCAAGTAAATTTCAGAAGGGGAAAAAAAGGATAATAAGGGGTGACAGAAACCCTTCCACCTCTTCCCAATGTGCTCTTTTCTATAGCTTGACTTGGTATTGGCATTTTGCATTTCTCCAGTATTTCCACTGCTTTTGCTGCCCATCTGGAACAGTAGCCTTAAGTGTTTAAAGTTCAGAATTTCAAGGCAGCTCTTGTAAAGTACACTGTGTCTTTTAAAAAAGTGTGCATTCATCATTTTCATAAAACAAAGATAACTTGGGGTGGTGAGTGAGAGTACATAGTACTACTGGATGTTGCACTTCATTCTAGTCAGACAAGCATTTCAAAGCCTTAGTTGGAAAGTGGATACAGTGCAGCAGAAAGAGCATTGGATTTGGAACCTGAGGTCTTCACTGCTGCTAATCCCAGGCTCAGCTACTCACCACATATGTATGTCTTGGGCAAATCATTTTAATTCTGTGACCCCAATTTCCTCATTGGTAAAATGAAGCAACTGGATCACTTGACTTTCTCCAATTCTTATGAACTATATTGTTCAATGAAATCAATCAATCATTTATTAAGCTCCTACTATGTGTTCTAGTCCCTGGGGATGAAAAACAAAAGCAGTTCGGGTCTTCAAGGGCTTTATATCTTGATAGGAAGGCAACATAGACATAAGTTGGTATATTAGGATAGATACAGATTAGATGAAAGATATTCAGTTAACACATTACAATTTTTTTCCTTGAAGTCTATAAGGTTATGCCTACCAATCAACTGTCTGGACCAGTGAACTAAGAAAGGTATGCAAATAGCAATACATTTACATATTTCTAAATTGGCACCATGTGGTCACATTAGAGTTTAAAGGTATATCCTAAAGAAGTTTCAGAATCTCTGGGAATCAAGTGAAGAGAGACCTAACCAGCAAAACCTCCAAAGCAGAAAGTTCATTTCTGCTATGAAACCCCAAACCATGGATTCACAGAATTCAGTCTGTTTTTGCTCAAGGCTGTAGTTGGAAAATTCACTAAAAATAATATCAGTTTTCTGAGTTTGTTTTTTCCCTGCTGCTGGTTGGTTGGCTATATCGATAAACCAGCAAAGATTTCTGTGTTCGGTACTCTGCTGGTACACAGTATTCCTGCTTAAGTCTAGGTTATACTAGATAACTTCTGGGGTTCATGTAAGTTCTAAAATTGTACAATTCTACTGTGACAATAGACACTCCTCCTGAGCTGGGATGTTATAGGCTAATTGAGGTCACATGAAACAATTAACTCACAATGTAAGATGGGATGTTAGGTAATTTGGTTATGTAGTATAGATGTTCAGAGAAGGAAGAATGAATGGAATGTGGAAAATCAGAGAATCCTACAATTTCAGAGTTAGAAAGGCTTTCCAAGATCTAGTCCAACCTGAGGAAGCTCTGTACATCTAACACGTCATTGAACTCAGAAGAGAACTAAGTTCCAAAAAAGTAATTTAGTCAAGCTTCTAGGGCTCTTTAGTGGTATAGTCAAAATAGGTGGAGAAGGTTTCACTAAAGAGATGGAATTGGAACTGAACCAAGTGTAGGAAAGAGGAAAGGCATATCAGGCGAAAGGATTGTATGTTCTCTCCATAGAGGAGAACAATTTATTGTAATTGCTAAAGCTCAGATCAACTCCACCTCCAATTCTCCCTTGCACTAAAATGCAGACAGATTCTATTCTTCCCTTTCCTTCTTTATTTTTAAGCCAAAGGATACTTACTGTGACTCTGACTTATCTCTAGCAGGTTTGAACATTAAATGCCTTCAAGTACCCTGCACTTTGACAAAATAAACAAATACCACCCACCAAGGAGCATAAAGACAGCCCCGCAGAAAGACACTGGCCTACATACTCACTGGAAGTGTCCATCTAATAGAACTGAGGCAGACAGAAGGGCTCCTGCCTGTCTTGCTGTATCCTGCCCCCATTTTTAGAATAGCGGTAAGCAAACAGCAGAATGCAAGAAGTACAAACCAGTAAATAGGAAATAATTATTTGTAAGGCTGTAAGATCTCTACCTAACTTCAAGGAAAGAAGTATGTACAATTTTAGTAGTTACTCATACTTCTCTTAATAAGTTAAAATTCTGTACACACACACAAAACAGGAATATAGTACTTAACAAAAAGATTCACCTTCTATTACATAAATATCTGCTGATAAGTAAGCTTCTCTCCCCTCACTGAAAGCTTACTCTATTAACATTTATGCAAGGATCATAGGGATATACTAAAAAGGATCCCAAAAGCTTTAGTTGTAAGCTTTTTAAGTTTACAACTGCATTAAGGCTTTTGGTGCATCCTATATTTGTCAAGAAGATTCTTCTTCCATTTTCCACCTCCATCACTCAAGGTTTATTTTATTAACATTTATAAGAAAATAACAGGTTCATAATTTTGGAGTTCCAATTCCAATTCCTTCATTTCACAAATGAGGAAAGAGGCTCTGAGTGAAGTTTCTCAGTGTCACACAATAGTAGACCTGAGATTACACTGCAGGTTCTCCATTAAACTGGATACCAAGCAGTCTATTCAAACTTCAGAAAAGAAAATATAGGGGAATGTCAAACACTCAAGTCACATTTGCAGTTTTCTGTTCAAATGACTATTAATGCCATATTTAATGCCTTATAGACCATAACGGTTTTATTTTTTCCTGAGAAAGCAAAACATTCCTTTTTTTTTTAATTAAGAGGACAAGTTTAAAAGTAACAAAAAAGAAGTCGCTGTTTATCTTGTTTAAAAAAAACATTTCTGGAGGTTGTTACTACTTCACTCCTTTCTGCATACACAAAGTTGTTAAAGAAATTGCTACAAAGTGTCTTTTTTTCTTCTTTAAAAAAAGCAAATAAAACCAAACATTACCTGAACATCAGGCATTTAAACTGCCAATATTGAACAAAAACATTTTAGTGCATTTGAATTATTCGCTACATTTCAGCATACTACTTACAATACAACTAACATTTGTTTTAAACATGGTGTGCAAAACACATTGCTAGGCTTGAAAAGAAAGATTCAAGGTGAGGTTCCTGAATTCATTACGCCCGTAGACCAATAGGAGGTCGATTAAAAAAAAAAATCTAGTAAATATAGCACACAGTAATTCATGCTAAGTGTTATTACACTACTAAATACAATCTGGACACCTACTGAATCTTTAAAAGTTTCCAAAGTGCTCAACCAGGCTAGTAAACCACGGTAGCAATGAATATTGTACTTAATCACCATCGAATGCATAAGCATAGTTTGCCAACCAGCGTAAAAGCAAAATTTTAAAACCATGCATTGAAGAGCTTTTGGCAACAAAAGATTTCACAATTCTAGATAAAACAAGAGACTTTTGTGCCCAAATTTCAGCCCCACAGAAATTAAAGTCGTGGAGTACTTTAGTGCCAAAGGTAACAATGTCAATGTGATTCCAAAAGATTCAGGAAACAGCAGAAAATATCAATTAAGAGAGGGAAAGCAAAATGTCGAGAGAAGAAACTTAGACTGAGAAGTCTTGCGTTCTTGAATGCATTACTAGTCCCCCTCCCCAAAGCGCTTAATTTGGATATTAAACCTACAGTTTACTTACACTGTTTCTTGCCATTTATCAGCTTCATTAAAGATATACAGGAGTAGGTTACCAGCAGAATAAATAAGGTTTAGTTCGGATACAGGTTGCAAACACGACCTGCAAATTTACATCCCAGAAAGTCTGGTTTGGAGACACCCTTTAGAACCTAACATTATATAACACAGGCTGTGTATTGTGAAATAACTCATTTTAGTCTCCTAAACACTGTAAATTACAATCAAACCACAAACTCCCAACCAGACCAAATAAAAAAAAATGAGGCTTTTCATTGGTCTGTATTGTCCCAGCCCACATGGTATCAGTGGGTGTGTCCCTCCGGGAGGGCCTTCTGATTGGTTGCACGGAAACACCATTTCATAGGCTGTGATTTGGGGGTTGTCAAACTACACACCTCCTGACTAGACGTTCACCAATAGACCAGTGAGGTTGGAGGCTACTCTGCAATTCAAAGGGCAAGAAAATCGTCAGAGGAGCGAAGGGAGTAAGAGGCTGCAGCCTCGGGGAGCCCAGGGAGCCGGTCGAAGGCAGCCCCTCCTCCCATCCATGGTCCCCCGCAATGCATTCTTCCCAGCCGCAAATAAGACCGCACGATCCCTAACCGAGGGTAAAAGCCCCACTGCCCATCCCTCCAGAGAAGCGCCAGGCTGTCACGAGTAGTACCCGCACCGGAGGCCGCCCCATGCAATCCGGGGGTGTGAGTTGGGGGCGCCCCGTGGGCAGCGCCGGACAGTGTGACCCCACCCCTCCGCCCGGGCTCCTCCGCCCTCGCCTTCCCTTCCCCTGGCACTACTTACGCGGCCTGTTCTTCCTCCCCGAGTCCATCCTCCTCCGGAGCCTGCATTTCTTGGCCGGGGAGTCGTGGAGCGGCGGGGGCCCGTCGGGCTGCGGCTGCGACTGGGGCCGGGGGTCCGCACCGCTGCTTCCGCTGCCGCCCGCGGGACCCCGGCCGCAGGGTCGCGGCTGCAGCTGCGGAGGCGCGGGTGACGCCGGAGGATGGAAGCCGTTGTGCAAGACGCCGTTCACCAAGGCCGCCGAACTACCGGGGTCCCCCTGAGGGTGAGGGTGCGGGCGCGGGGCTGAGCGCTCGGGCGGTTGCACCCGGTCTCCCATGCTGGAGCCGGAGCGGGCGGGGGCTGGACAGGGTAGCGCGGGAGGACTGGGCCCAGCTCAGGCTCGTTTGCTGGAGGTCATTCTCGGTCGTTTTTATTTCCCTGGATCCTCCTCCCTGCGGCTTCCGATCCAGCCGCCGCAGAGCCGGCCCCGGAGGACGCCGCCGAGCCCTCCGCTCCTCCCCTCCCTTCTCCTCCCCTCCCCCTTCTCTCTCCTCCTCTCCCCCTCCTCCCTCTCCTCCTCCTCCTCCTCCCCCCTCCCTCGCCTTTCCCCTCCCCCTCCCCCCAGCCCCTCGGCCCCACTGCGCCTGCTTCGTACATGCTAGCCCACCCCCGGGCTGGGCGCTCGGACTCTGGAAGACTGGGGGCAACCAGTGCCTTGGGATCCCCACACCCCAGGTGGCCGGAGTTCGAATGCTTCTTCTGGCTCCCCAAACCTATTCCTGAAACTGAGCATGCCCAGGCCTTCTTTCATTTGCCCCCCTGGCGGCTTAAGTGGTCGGAGTTCTTGCCCCCTACATTCCTGGGGGCGCGAGCTGGGGAGTTTATGGGTGCGGGGAAGGAGCTGGTCTAGAAGAAAGGTGGGAAGAATCCTTTAATTTCAAAGTAGGAAAGGGTACTTTTACTCATCCAGTTCAATTGAGTCAAAGAGAGGGGAAGTGACTTGTCTAATATCATACAGGCACACACACTCGCGTTGGTGAGAAATGGAAGACGGGATTCTGAGCTTTTCTCCACATTAGCAAGGTTTTACCCCACCAAAAAACACAATATATCCTTTGCAAAGCCACTCCCTCCGGCTCCTGGGTTCCCAAAGAGTAGTTTTTATTTGTGGGATAACTGGTTGATCTGAATTCCCCCTGAGATTTCCTCCATAACAACAATAAATAGCCTTTGTGTAGAGCTTTAAGGTTTGCAAAGCGTTTTACATATAACTCATTTAATCCCCACTACAACCCCGGGAGATAAGTGTTATTATTATCTCCATTTTACATATGAGGAAACCAAGGCAGATAGAGGTTAAGTGACTTGCCCAAGGTCACATAGCTGTTCTCTGAGGCAGGATTTTCTCTCAGGTCTTCCAGATTCCCAACTCCGGCACTTTCACCTAGATGCCTTACACTTACTCGTTCGTAATTATTGGCTTCTAATCTCTCTTCACCTCCCACCCCCGTCGGAGTGTGAGCTGACCGATTTTTTTGACTTTCTTTGTATCCCCAGCGCTTAGTTCGGTGTGTGACAGTAGTAAACCTTAATAAATGCTTGTCGACTGACTGACAGTGAAGGAGCAGGCTGGGTGGGGGTGGGGCTGGTGAAGAAGGAGAAGGACATTTATTTATAGAAAGGTAGGCAGACATGGTAGAGAGGGAGGGAGGTTTCTGGGCTGGCAGTCATACACCATGAGGTCACTATAAGTTTTCTTTCCAGAGAGAAAACTTAGGAACTCAGTAAAAGGGGAAGTAAAGGACACAGTGGAGGATAGGATTACCTGAAAATGGAAAAGTAGAAATACAGGGGATTTAGGGAAATTCCATCCCTCTGGAACTGAAAGACCCTAGACCCCACCAAAGGTAGCCAGGGCTATAGAAACACTGGTCTAATCCTCAGAGGACACTACTAGTATACGGTGACCTTGACTTAGAAAACCCATCACCACTGGTCTCCAGAAGTGGAAGTAAAAGGCAAAACCTCCCTTTCATTCCCTCTGGGCTATGTACAACCCCAAAAAGTCCTGGGTTTAAAAATACAACCTTGACTGTGGCTCCAGAATACCTAGACACAGCCTTGTTTCTGTTTCAAAAGCCTGATATTATTTGTGGATGAGCGGCACTACCACAAGCTGCATTAGTCTTTTAAGATTTAATGATTGTAATAACAGGTTTTTATGCTACAAATGGAGCCTCTCCTCTGCTTAGCCTATGTGAATAGACTCGTATGGGTAATGAAGCTGTTTAATTTGGTAAAGAATCATCTACTGAGTGATAACTTTTCTCAGGAGCCCTCTCACTTTCTACAACTTCTTGCTAAAACTTTTCAGGGATGGGGAGTAAGGGGGAGAGAATGAAATCTATGCTTGCAAATGCCCACAGTTTTCAAAATCCTGCCTGGGTGAGCTGTGCAGCCTTTAGTTGGCAAGGTAAATTTGGAATGCAAATAGGAAGTTTTTGCATTACAGTATCTACCAAGATACATTACTCTTTCCTTGTCCTCATGTGTCCCCCAAGCCTTGTGCTTCACTTGTAGCCAGATGGCACAGATCCAGGGCAAAAGTGACTGACTGCCCTCGGGACAGAACGTCCTCCACCTTGCTAAATTTCTTATACCTCTGGATTTGTGGGTCTTCTGGTTCTGTTACTGCTACCCTCTGTTTCCAATGACCAGTGGAAAAGAGCCAGGTTGTAGCTTACAGGCTTAACCAAGGGGGTGTGAGAGAGGGTGTGTTGTGGGTGTAACTTGACCAAAGGAATGTGTGGCAGGGGAAGGAGTCTTTTAGTGTGTGGACAAAAGAGGAGAGTACTTCTCACTAGGGGCAAAAAACCTATATTTAGGGTCCCAGAACAAATAACAGCCCTGGTAATATCTTTCAGGGTCCCAAGAAAATGCTCTGTTATACATGCTAGTCACAACCTTTGGAGACAAATAGGACAGCACTATAGCAATGACCTTGAAGCCTAAAGGAAAGTTTATATCCACCCTAGTCCACCCCCACACACATACACCCCTCTTCCTTTTGTGCTGCCTGCAGAATCTGATTCAAAATTCCCAGACCTAGAAAGAAATAACTAAAGTCCTAGTAGAGTCCTAGTAGAATGTCACTTCAAGAGCCCAGGCCCCTTTAAGAAAAAAATGATTGTAATTTCTCCCTTCTCAACCCCAACCCTTAGGGCAGAGCTGTTTAGATAGTCTTAAAATGTCTATTAAAAATAGTCATAAGTTGAAAGCTTCTGTTTCTATAACTTGCCCGTCTGGGAAAGGTTCTAGTTATTATCTTCAACCCAATCCCTGCCTCATTACCCCTAGTTTCTCTCATTTTAATTGTGATCATTGGCCATGCAATGTCTGATCCTTCCATCATCAGGTCTGAACCTTAACCTGTCCTTGTTCCAATTCTAACTCTGACTTCCCAGTCTTGCTGGACCCTCAGCTTACCTTACTCTTAGGTATTAGCTACAATAAGTGCCTGCTCAACTTCACTACTCACAAGATTGGTCTTATCTTTCAGGAAGCCAAGTCTCCAATTCACACTATTAACACAGCCTGGCACGGGATAGAGCATATGGTATATGTTTAATGGTCCCTAAATGGATGAATATTTTGGTTGATTGAGGATTTTATCTCTATCTCATTGACAATATTAAATCTTCCATGAATAAATGAGAGGATATTAAGGACTGTCAGGCATTATAGTAAGCACTGAGGGTACAATGTTTAAAAAAGAGATAGGCCAAGTCCTTTTAAGGAGCTTACATTTAATAGGGAAAGAGATCATCTTTAGGACAGAGGTGACCAAGGAAAGCAATTTTGCTCTGAGGAAGTGGAAAGTGAAATAAGCAGGGAGGAATGAGGTACTACAGGCAGATGGTCAGAGGGATGACTGGACAGGATGTGAAACTGAAAAGTATGGCATCTGGATTTTCTTAGGCTCTACCTTCTGAGAATTCTTTCCTTCTCCAAGGAGGAGGGGAGGGGGATGCTCTTGAGAGCAGTCCTAGTCTGCCAAGAATTAGTAACAATCAAGGATAAGGCTATGTAGTTTATCCAAAAGTGGGGACACCTGGACCCGCCTCTAAAGTACAGGAGAATTATAGGAACAGAGAGTTTACAAACCAAATGGAAGGTCCCAGTCTAAAGAAGAGGAAACTTCTTAGATATGAGGGGAAAAAAATCCTGAGAAACACCTGTACCTTGCCTCTCAGACCATGCTACATGTAACTCTTTCTGCTGCAGCGGGGAGTGGGGTCACAGATCTCAGTAGCTTATGATAGTAACAAGGTCACAATAAGTTTTACTTTACTCTCCACTTGTCCGCCTGAAAGCTGCATGGCTAACTTCTATACCCTTCTTCCTCTTTCCTTTCCCCTTCCCCATCTACCTCCTATCTTTTGCCCTTCCTACTTCTGGAATCATAACCAAATCAATACTGCCTTGATGTAATTGAAAAGGATGTGTCAAGCTACCGTCCCTAGGGCTGCACGCACAGTCCTTTTGGTTTTCTGAACAGAAAATACTCCCTCCCTGATCATTACTCTCTTACAATTGTTGTTTCTCCATGTTAGAATATAAACTTCTTGAGGGCAGAACTACCATTCACTTTTGTATGGTACTTACTGGTAGCTAGGTGGCACTCTGAAGTCAGGAAGATCTGACTTCAAATTCAACCTCAGACACTAGTTACATTACTTTGAGCAAGCAACTTCACCTCTGTTCACCTGTCTCTTCATCAGTAAAACAGAGATAATAATAGCACCTACCTCCCAGGGCTGTTTAGAAAATCAAATGAAGTAATAACCTGATACATACTAAGTGCCATATAAATGTTAGTTATTATTCCTTAATACAATGCATGGCTATCACTACACACATATACATATACATATACATATACATATACATATACATATACATATACATATACATATATATATATATATATATATATACACATATACACACAACTATAATGAGACAGTATCAATAGCATGGTAAAGAAGAAATCCCAGTTCTGCCACCAGTATGACCTTGGGTAAGTCACAACCTCCATGGGATTCAATTTGTAAAATGAAGGGGTTGTATTGAGGTTCCACCAGATACATGCTCCTGTGATGAACTGGGAATATATTAGCAATAAACAGATGAGTTTCATAGCAAAAAGCAGATTCAGATCATTGAAACTACTCAACAATTTCCTCTCCTATAATCCCAGATCCAGCTCTCATCTTTTACTATCCATTTGTATGCCTGAGTAGGTATATATACACATACATACACAAATACATATACCTATCTATGGATGTATATGTGTATGTCTATATACATGTACATATATGTGTGCATGTACAGCATAGCTAACATTTAGTTACTGCTTACTCTGTTCTAGGCACTGAACTAAGCCCTTTACAAATATTGTCTCATTTGATCTTCACAATAACTCTGCTCTCATTATCCTTGTGTTACAGATGTGGAAACTGAGACAAACAAAGGTGAAGTGACTTGCCCAGAGATTTTAACTCAGGTCTTCCTGTCTCCAGGCCCATTGTTATTCACTACACTATGTATAATTTATATGTATATGCCTAAATATATGTATATAAACAAATATATTTGTAAATATATATGTATAATGACAAAACAGGGAGCACAGTACATTTAACAGTCTTTAAACAAGCACTTTCATATATATTAATATATAATTCAAAAGGCTACTATATATAATTTAGTATCGTCCAGTGAGATATCATAATCTGAAAAATATTCATTCTTATCCACCTTGTTTTTCTTACATGTAAATCAATAAAAACAAAAACAGTAGAATCATATTCTCTATACCTAATATATCTAATGTGTAACTCTGTTACCATCTTGATAATTACTAGCATTTAAGGTTTGTAAAGCACTTCTATAAATATTGTTTGATCCTTACAACCACCTCGGAAAGTAGGTGTTATTATTACTCTCATTTTCCAAATGAGGAAACTGAGGCAGATTAAGTAACTTACTCAAGGTTATACTGCTAGTACGTGTCTGAAGAAGATTTGAACTCAGGTCTTTCTAACTCCAGTTGCTCCATCCACCAAGCTATATGACCTGGAGAAACTCACTTAACCTTCTTGGGGCTCAGTTTCTCCGTAAAATGAAAATGTTAACTAGATAGGCTCTGGGATTCTTTTTAACTCTGACTCCATGATCCTACAATGAAAGCCCAAGTCCTAAACTTCTAAGGGATGTAGACCCAGGAGGAAAAAGATGCCTTTAAGAATGAAATCCTGAAGACACAAAGAGAAACAACCCTAAGGTTATAGCCATATCTTTACATTCAAATTCAGTCAACCATTTAATAAGTGCTTTCTGTTTTCAAAGCAGTTTGCTACAGAATGGCATAATACTATCCTCTCTAACCTCAAAGAGCTTATGTTGTAATAGGAGGATGAGGTCTATAAATAATGCTACAATGTGGAATATAGTATACAAGAGATCTATAAAGAGTGTTACAAAAATTCAGGGGAAAGAAAGCCCATCTCGAGGTGGGGGATGAGAGGCGGGTGGAGTAGGATTTCATGAAACCTTTATGAAGAAAAGGTATTTCATAGAGGAGAGAGAATTGACTTCCAATTCAGGAAGGTCTACCTTTGACTTATAATGACTCTATGACTGGACAAGTCACTCGCTGTGCCCCAATTAAATGTCTCAACACTCTAAATAGCACCTATAAGATTAGAGGTGAGTGGACAATGAGGCATTCTCTCCAGGCAAGGAAGGAGCCTTCTGAAGCAGGTACTTACCCCTCCTATCAGCCACTGTTGCTCCAGGGCACATCACAGCTACTTCCTTGCTGGTGGAAGGTGTTGTCATTCTTAGAGCAGGTCTTCAGGCGGTTTAAGTAACCATAAGAACCTCCACTGAAGACCGGAAAGGGAGGCAGCTCCCTCAGGCATCTGCTTGCCTAGGCCACACATTAGTCACTTCTTGTGGCCAGGGGAGGAGAAGGTCGCCTCCTGCTTAAACCTCTAAACAGCTCAGAGAATCCCATCCATACTTGAAGTTGGAAAGAAGAGAATTCTTGGTCTCCATGGACAGGCAGTTCAGTTGGGTTTGCCCCTCTTAAGGCATGGTGTCTCAGCTGGGAAAGGTCAGTCTAGGCACATCCAATTTAAAGTTTCTGTCCAATCACCTCCAGACTCTTGTGGCTGCAGTTCCCGGCTCTGGAGGACTATGGCCTCTAAAACTCCCAAGTGTGGTCAAAGTCAGATTAAAGAGTAATTGGGAAATGTTTAACGAAATAACCACGTGATACAATGTTGTTGTTCAATTGTTTCCAATCCCATCGGATTCTTCAGGACCCCAATATAGATAACGCTAATTTGTGGTTTTCTAAAACAGGATCAAGCCCCCAGGGATCCACCTCTTTGAGTTTGATGCCACTGGACTATACACTCATGTCTGGTCACCAGTAGGTCTCTGATGGATCCTCTCCATCTCCCAAACTCGCCAGGCCACCTAGACGCTCACGCTCAGAATATTTGTTTGCCTAAGATCAGGAAGGAATTAGTGGTTGTTGTTGCTGTTCAGTGGTGTCCACTTCATGACTCCATTTGTGGTTTTCTTGGCAAAGATGCTAGAGTGGTTTGCTATTTCCTTTTCCAGCTCATTTTACAGATGAACCAAGGCAAATAGAGTTAAGTGACTTGCCCAGGGTCACATAGCTCATAAGGGTCTGAGGCCAAATTTGAACTCAGAAAGATGAATCTTCCTCATTCCAAGGCCACTGTGCTATCCACTTTGCCACCTAGCTTCCCCTCAAGAAGGATTAAGCATGCAAAAAACCCAGAGGTGCTATGCATTCATGGACTTATAGTAGACAGGTTGGAGAATTTCTTCAGCTACTCCTCCCTCATTAGAGAGCTAAAGTATTCCTCATGATTCAAAGTCACCAAGGAAAGAGAATAAGAGATGGACAGATCACCCTTTTTGTATGCATGCTGAACAGCTCCTGAGTCATTGATTCATTCGGCCAATTAGAAGATTTTTTTTTTTGTCATTACAGAGCCTGAGCACCAGTGGCCAAAAATAGGCTCACAAGCAGGCAAAGATGCCTGTGCGTGAGCTAAGCTCTGAAACCAGTCAGAGACATCTGCACATGCTTTAAGGACTGGATCTTAATTGGGAGGCCTCTCTATTATACTACCCCTTCCCACTCCTACCCCCATTTTTAAATGTTGCTGTCCTCACAAAATCTGCTGAGACACATTTTGCATCTACCTAATACAGAACAATTCTCTGGGGTCCCAGGGAGGCACGATTATTTTTTTTTTTAAATGCTTTTTCATTGGCACAAATCTTATTTATACTGGTAAAAATCACAATTTGCTCCCAAACACAAAATTATGCAGATTTAACCCAAAATGAACCTTTTATAAATCAGAGGTTAAACTGCTTTTCCAGTACCTATAAACTCCCCTGTCTTGACATTTACAAAGACCTTCCCTGACCCAAAGGTAAGAAGAAAGAAAAAGGAAAAGAAAACCCAGCTCCCTTTCACAGAAGAAATACTCTGTCTTTACAGAGTTCCCAGAAGACTTGGGGCTCTCCTCTAGGGATTAAGAACCTAAGATTTATTGGAAGTCATCCTCTCACCTTTCAGATGAGAAACCAAACTGATTTGGCCTAGTATTTATGTAGCAGGGTGCCAATGACCCATTGGCACCAGAAGAAGTTGGAGCACTCTATTTCTCCCTTACCCACTGGGAGGGTCCCTCTTCTCTGAATTTAGTTGGCCACCAAGTGCTATAGGAAATTGGCACTGAGTCCGGGGGAAGGGTTGGGGTACTTTTCCACTCCCTTTTCTACTAAGAGGCCCCCTCATGCTCTAGAGTCTAGACCCAAACTCATATACCTGATTTAATTACATAAAATGCCTCTTGGTTCCTGCAACACTATGGTGGCAACCCAGATTTCTCTAGGGATCTCTGGAAGATGTAGAGAATTCAGCTAGAGGTCCAGACAAAACATCTCTAGCTGTCAAGTCACACGTGATGAACATCCAAATCCTCTGTGTTCCTGGAACAACATAGGGTCCCCAGAATATCTCCAAGCATCTTTGCAACACATTGGAAGTTTCAGCTGGAGGTCTGAACTCACCCCTCACAAACCCAGTTCAAAAAGAAAAAAGAAAACTGGGTCAGGTAAGCCCTGAACACATGTGGAGCTCCCAAAAGAAATTAAAACACTTGGGATTGGTTGTCAGCAGTTTCTAGGCCAACAGGCAAATCTTAACCTATGGGCCTATATCTACAATGATCTTAGAATAAGAAAAGCAATTTAAATAGGTCTGCTTAAAAATGGGAGAAAGAAAAAAGGAATCGTTAATCAGCCAGCACAATTTGCTCCAGTCAAAATGGTAGATACCAGTATTTTAGGGATGCAAAGCCCATACTCTGTTCATAATAGTTGTAATGGGTGATTAAGTAATTAGGGTAAGATCTTAAACAAATGAATACGTTTATACCATAGATATTAGTACATAAACCTTCAAACAAGCAAAACTTATTTCAGTAAAACTAGCCTGACAGGTAAAGGAAACACATTGGAAAACAATGTCCAATTACAGCCTAAATCAAAAAGAAAGCTTTAAGTTTACCCCTTTCCTCTTACACACAGGCACCCTTTGGATTTTTTTATGGGTATTTAAATGTGGTCTCTGGTAAAGAGATATTTCATCTAGCCCTAATCAACTTTTACCTGAGAGTGGGGCATTATATCTTGACCTGTAGTAACAATTTTTTTTTAGAAATAATCTACTATTTTTCAAGAATTACCAAGTTGCAGATACAAAGTGTACATGTTTATTGTTTTTGTTTATGTAAAAATAAATGAAATTTTTAAAAAATCAATCACCAATCTGTATATTTCCTTATATTTGTAGAAATGAAGTGGCATATTAGGTAAGAGAAGGCCTGGATTTAAATCTCATCTCAGACACTTGACTAGCTGAATCACCCAAGCAACTACTGGTTTTGGCTCAGCTGCAATTTTCTCACCTGAAAAAATGGGAACAAAAATAGCATTGACTTCACAGAATTGTTGTGAGGACCAGATGAGATAATATGTGGATAATTCTTTGCAAACCTTATGGCAATATATAAATACTGGCTTATCCCTGAGAAGTAAATCCTACTCATTGCAAAAATATTAAGAAAGGTTGACAAATGCCAGCTTTTGTATGTGGTATAGTGCTTCATGGCTTGCTGAATGCTATTTGTATACACATACACACACACACATTATTTATAATATAGTGAGGAACAAATGAGATTATGTGTATATGCATATGTTCATATATGCCCAGGTATGTATGTATACATATATAAATATTATACTTACCTATATATACAAGTATAATTATTATTATTTATATATTTATATAAACGTTGTTGTTTAGTCATTTCAGACCCTTCATGATCCCATTTGGGGTTTTCTTGGCAGAGATTCTGGAATGGTTTGCCATTTCCATCTCCAGTTCATTTTACAGGTGAGAAAACTAGTGCCAACAAGGTTAAGTGACTAGCACAGGTTCACACAGCTAATAGGTCTTTTCACTCTACCTAGCTGCCCCGAAGTACAGATACTGAACACTTTTTTTGCCTAGTAGCCTAGAAAGAACAAACCAGTTAATCTTTCTCCCTCTTTCTCAACTCTACCTTACTGTACAGAAAAGAAGCAGAGAATAATCCCTCGATATTTTTGTTAGGGAACTTTAAGCTAAGATCCCTGTATCAATCAAGCAGGATAAGAAAATAGCTCAAACTGTCCCAGATGTTCAACCTCAGCCAACATCTGCCATCAGCAGACTCTGGTTCCTCTTCTTAGTTCTCATTCTACTTCATCATTCAAAGTGTTCCAGGAAGGTGGGGTAGAACATGGGGGCCCGGGGAGAATGGGTTCAGATAGAATACATTTTCTAGATAGTATTTACCTCACCCTGTTCACTTCCAAATGTGTCATGGAGGATAGATGTCAATATCTGTACTACTCTGGCTAGATAAACAAGACCCTTGGAATTTCCTTCCTTTCCATCTGGCTTCCAGTAAATCCTGGCACAGACTCCAGAGCACATAGCATAGTAGTGCCTGGCACATAGTAGGTGCTTGATAACTATTGACTTATTGACTGGAATGGCATTCTGAACTCTGGAAGCTCACAAGATAGTAGCCATCTCCAATCCATCTGGCTCTGAGAGGGTGCCAGATCACTCTCCCACCTAGAGGCTCACAGAAACTTGTCCAACTCCAATGCCAGCGAGGTCAGAAAGCACCAGAGCAAGACATCCTCTCAGACTGGTTCTTACCTTTTAAATGAACCCAAATTCTGACTCCACAGTCGATCAAAAAGGCTCCTTATCCCCGAGGGATTAGGAGATGGAACCAGTTACAGAATGTCTACACATGCTCCCAAGTCCATGTGGAGACTGCACATGCTCACCAACTTCCTGTTATACCACATCCTACCTTTTCTCCCTGATGCCAAGGTAGCTTCTATTCATTTCTTTTCATTTCAGTTACACATTGTTTATGGTCTATCCTGGGGACTGGTAGATTAACAAATAACCACCTACTATGCACCAGATATTACAACAAAGTGCTTGGAAGACAAAAACAAGTAAAAGACAATCCCTGCCCTCAAGGAACTGATGAGAGATAACATGCAAAAAACTATTTATGTACAAGCTGTATACAGGATAAATTGGAAGTAATCAACAGAGTGAAGGCACTAATATTAAAGGGGATTGGGGAAGACTTCTAAAAGAAGGAATTTTGGCTGAGACTGGAAGGAAGCCAGGGAAGGCAGGAGGTGGAGATGAGGAAGGAGAGCATGGGGAAGGGCCAGGGAAAATGTTGAGAGTATATAGATGGTGGGTCTTGTTTGAGGAGGAACAGCAAGCTTGAGAATCGATGGTGGTGTAGTTGGGGGGTAATCCAGGAAAGGTAGAAGGTGTAACAAAACTGAGAAGGGGTGTAGGGACAGGTTATAAAGCACTTTGAACATGTAAGGATTTGATATTTGATCCTAGAGGGGATAGGGAGCCCTTGGAATTTACTGAATAGATGGGTGGCAGAAGTAAAGTCTTTCCTTTCTCTTTTTATTTCTTTTTAAAATTTTTTAGTGATAAAGGATGGCTCCTTGGGAAGGAGAAGGAAAGGATATAGAAATAAATCTGGGCAATGTTAAGGCAGAAGAGAGCAATAAAAACCAACTTGTAAAAAGTTTTCATAGTATCATATTTTTAATTGTAAGAAACTTTAAAGACAATCTAGTTCAATTCCTTTATTTTACAGAAGAAAAAACAGAGGACCAGAGAAGTTAAATGCCTTTCCCAAGATTGCAGAGAGAATAAATAAAAGAGGGAAGGACTCAAACCCAAGTTCTCTGATTCAAAATCTGAGCAGCTCGTTTGAATGTGTTTCTCAATATGCCTACTGCTTCCAGGTTGTTTTAGGAAACTAAAAAAAATTCTATATTTATTCTGTCTTTGTCCCTCTCTGTCTCTGTCTCTCCCTCCACCCCCTCTCTTTCTTCTCTCTCCTCTCACCACACTCTCTCTCTCCTCTCTATCTCTTCTCTTCCTTTCTCTCTCCTCTCCATTCCTCTCCTCTTTCTCCCTTTCTCTCCACCCCTCCCCACGCCCACTTCTATCTCCTTCTCTCTCTGCTTCAATGTTTGACCCTTAAGGACAAAATAAAGAGGGTGGAGGAAGTCACAGAGACAGATTTGAAGAAATACAAGTATTTCAGGTAGGGCAGTGTTTGTACATGTTCATTTTCAAATGTTTGTCAGGTTTACTTCAGAAGGCAGTGTATAGATACCATATATAACTCTCAAAATAGAAAATTTGTCTCACATAAATCTCTTAAAGGATCTAGAGTGAAGATAAGACACTCCAGCCTCAAATCAAGATAAGTATTACAGGCTTACTAAAAAAAAAAAAAAAGGAAACCATGCTGGGCTATCATCTCCAATGGGCTTTGATAGAGTGATATCTCTGATGTTAACACTCTTCTAAGCCTAACATCAGAGCTTTGACTTTACTTGCCACAGAAGGAAGCATTCAGTGAGTTTTTAACAAGTTCTACAAAAATGTTCCATTTTATTTGTGATGATTGAGCCCTTAGTGATGCCTGAAAATAGTATGGAAGATTTTTGACATTTTATTTTGTCATCAAAATTGCAGTTCATCCAAAGAACATTGGAGAGACACAAAGCGAGTATAAAGAGGACACAAGTTATTAAAAATTACAAAATAGCTACATAAAAAGTGTAGGAAATAGTATCAGAAATGTTTGAATATGTAAATTAGATGATGCTAAGACCTACATGTGGACAGTTCAAGTGCCACATTGGTATCCATGTAATGTCAAAGGATCCAATAGGCTACCAGCACATTGGACATGTAGGATTTATGAGAGGCTATGGACAAGAGCTACATAAAATAAGAATGTATGGATGGGTTGCAATATGCACCAATGGGGGTTAATACATACTTCAGTGAGACTGCAGATCCATTGAACCACTGAAAACTCTCTATCAGAGGCAACTAGCTGGTACTGTGGACAAAGTGCTAGGCTTGGAGTTAGGAAGACTTGAGTTCAAATCCAGTCTCTTACTAGCTATGTGACCTTGGGCAAGTCCTGTTTGCCTCAGTTCCTCATCTATAAAATGAGCCAGAGAAGGAAATGGCAAACCACTCCAGTGTCTTTGCCAAGAAAACCCCAAACGGGGTCACAAAGAGTCGAACACAACAACAAGGCTCTGGGCAAGTCATTTAACTTTTATCTATCTCAGTTATTTTATCTATAAAATGGAGATGATAATAATAGCACCTACCTCTAAGAATTGCAGTGGGGATAAAATAAGAAGCCACTTTGCAAACCTTATGTAAATGCTAGCTATTATTATTATTCTTAGGCCCATAACATAGGCGTCCTGAGACTGGTTTCACCATACATATGACTGAAATAATGTATTTTAATAGGTCTAGAATATCTCTAACACACAAGGCTCTTCTGCTTCATCATTTGGTGAGTGCTATCTCTTTCAAGATTACTCTCGAATTGCTTAAAGCAGAAGGTTTACATTTCCCACATTTCTAGTTTCTCTCTGGGAATGGTACATTTTTCTTTGGTATTTCCTGTACTGAATGAATACTAGTTCTGAAAGATTGTAGTTAGTCATCTCCATTAAAATAATAATCATTCAACTAAATAGGCATTCATTAAGTGCCTACTGTATACCAAATACTCATGGAGTACATCATTGCAGATTATGAATGGGGACCAAATGGAGTAGAATGAAGTAAGGCTCCACTAACCATAAAAAGATCTCTGTTAGCCTCACTGGCAAAGGGCTATGGGATTACATTTGGAACAGGATGGCTCTTGGACCATCTGGATTACTTGCCATGCAAAAAAGGAAAAGTTCTCTATAAATTAGAATCTGCCATAGGAGAAATATCTTTCCTTTATAAACTTCAATTATATTGAGTACCTCTAAATATAGTAAATAGGGCAGCTAGGAGGCAAAGTGGATAGAGCACCATGCCTGGAGTCAGGAAGACCTGAATTCAAAGCTGGCCTTAGATACTTACTAGCTGTGTGACCCTAAGCAAGTCACTTAACCCTATTTGCCTCAGTTTCCTCATCTGTAAAATGAGTTAGAGAAGGAAATGGCAAACTACTCTAGTAGTATCTTTGCCAAGAAAATCCCAAATGGGGCTATGAAGAATTGGACATGATTAAAACAACTGGACAACGACAACAACAAAACCCAGTAACTGTTGCAATAGCCATAAGACTCTTCTGATAAAATTGTTGGGTAGAAAAGTAGAAATAAGGAAGACAGAGTAGAAAATAGGAAAGGCTGGTGATTTAAAGATAGTTAGATATCTACAAAAGGCCTCTAGAAAGAACCTTGTAACCCTCTGCTAACTGTAAAACAGGAATCTCTAAGACTATTATAAATATTGAGATTATGTTGGTAATATTTCCAAAAGGGGAGGAAGGTATGAGTGGAGGAAAAGCAGCTGTTTCCCCCTCTCTTTCCTTGGCTTTCACTTGCTCTGGGAAGCATTTTACAAATAAACAAGAGCCAAGTGGCAAGTTAGTGTGGTATACTTAATAACTGTTTTTCAACAAGAGGGTACTATTATTTGGGGGAATCTATCTCTCAAGGTTCCTTAAATCTCAAAATTCTTGTGTCTTACAGGGGAAGCTGGGTCAGTAGCTACACTTATGGAGTGACAGTCAGATCACTTTCTGAAACCTCTTAGTTGACAGATAAAGAAGGGGGTGGCCTTGCCATTTTCTTTAATAATACTAGAGCTGCAGTTAGGAGATGGAGGAAGTCAATGAACAACATTTGAAGCTGTGATAATCAAAGCCATTTGGATGTATTTACTCATTGCTTTACCTAAACCGACTAAAAAAAAATTTCCAAAAGCACTTAAGGCACGCTATAACACCTCTTGCATCTCCTCTATTCAATATCCCTTCTAACTTTGAATTGTAATGTTAACCCCTATATACAAAAATATTTATTGCAGCTCTCTTTGTGGTGGCAAAAAACTGGAAATTAAGAGGATGCCCATCAATTGAGGAATGGCTAAACAAGTTGTGGTATATGAATGTAATGGAATACTGTTGTGCTATAAGAAATGGGGAGGAGACAGTCTTCATATTCACCTGGAGAGGCTCATACAAACTGATGCTAAGTGAGAAGAGCAGAACCAGGAAAAATTTGTACACAATGACAAACACATCGTATGTGTGACGACCAACTTTGATAAACTAGACTCTTCTCAGCAACGCACAGTTATAAGACAACTATACTATACAAGTACCAGGATGGAAGGAGATATCTACATTCAGAGAAAGATCTAGAAAGAACAGAGTGTAAATAGAGACTGAAGCAGTCTGAATGTTATCATTCTTTTTCATGTTTGGTTTTGTTTCTTTTTTTCCATTGTTCACTCCATTGGTTACAACCCTTCTATACAACCAGACTAATGTCCAGTGTGAAAGTATTTGCAGATCCTATTCTTGATTGCATGCTGCCATGGGGGGGGCGGGGAGTGAGGAAGGTGAAAAAATTTGAAACTCAAGGGATTGTGGAACTGAATCTTGTAAAATAAAAGTAAATAAACAAATCAATTTAAAAAAAAAAGAATTGTAGTGTTAAAAGATGATCCAGGTTTGTGTCTAGCCCAGTTCAGCTAAAGATGAACTCAAGAAATAAGACAAAAGGAGCTTACTGGCACCCCAACACATCAAGCAGCAGGAATAGTGCTGACCTATAATGGATCAGGTAGTTGTATCGGGGTCAGGGAAGGGGTGTGAATTCCAACTGCTTTTATTAGATGGGAGGTAAATAATTTACACATGAGGGTAAAGCAATCCTAATTGGTAGACCTTCCAATAAGAAGGTGGGATTAATGTCTCCTTAGCAGCTAGACAGCACAGTGGATGGAGTACTGGGTCTGGAATCAGAAGGCTCATCTCCATGAGTTAAAATCTGGCCTCAGACATTAGCTGGGTGACCCTGGGCAAATCACTTAACCCTATTTGCCTCAGTTTCCTCATCCGTAAAATGAGCTGCAGGACGATATGGCAAACTACTCAAGTATCTTTGCCAAGAAAACCCCAAATGGGAAGAATCAGACATGACTCAAATGACTGAATAGCTCCTCCCCATTACAGCATCATTGGAAGTTGGGATTAGTCCTTAAGAGATAGGAGTAGTCCTATGGGAACCTTTTCCAGCAGGCTGGCTGAGCACTTTACCCAAAGTTGAGCAAGGTTAAAACATGGGAGAGAGGAGGCATCACTCAGACTTACTCTATCCCAGTAGATGACTTTGTTTATTTTTTATTTTTATTTTTATTTTTTGCAGGGCAATTGGGGTTAAGTGACTTGCCCAGAATCACACGGCTAGTAAGTATGTCAAGTGTCTGAGGCCACATTTGAACTCAGGTCCTCCTGACTCCAGGGCCAGTGCTCTATTCACTGTGCCACGGCACCACCTGGCCACCCCTCCAGTAGATGACTGTACAGTAGCACCTTACCTGGCTAGCCTAGGTTCAGCATGGGGTTTTGGATTGATAGTAACTTCCGATTTTAGCCAGAGCCCTCAACTGGTGTGTAATCGTATTGCAAGGCCTACCAGAGACACAAAAATCCGGTATAAAAAAACATTGAATGAAAACATAAACAAAGAAGAAGTGAATCAATAAGAAAAAAAAATTCTTGGCACTCATATGAAAATATTTTCAAGCTTATGTACCTTCAGGGAACTTGTAATCTGGTTTACTTTAATTTCTCTGATTTCCCAAGGTAATGGAAGGGTACAGTTACTTTGCATTCAAAAGTCTAGAGGTGAATGCCCAGTTTGTTTTCTATTGTGCTTAGAAATCTTTCCCTCTGAGCCTGGAAACCCATGACTGCCTCTTAGAAACCCTTCAAGGATCAGCTCAAAGAACACCTCCCACACAAGGCCTGTCATGATTCCCCCAGAGGTTGTTTTATTCCCCAACAAAAAATAAACTTCTATTTAATGTGGGTTCCTTGAGTGCTGGGACTATTTTATTTTTGGTTTTGTATCCCCAGCACATCTTACAATACTTGGCACATAGTAAGTGTGTAATAAATACTTGTTAGTGTATCAGTTGATGGAGTATGCCAAAGAATGCCAAATGAAGAATGCTAAAACTTGCTTTGGATCTGTAGTCATCCCTATGTTCTAGACTAGAGGCAGAGTTCAGGCTGTCATAGCCCCTAAGCATATGGTCATCTTCCTGACAACTGTAAGCCTATTCTATTGCTACTCTTTATCCCACCTTGGCCACTTTCACAGGTACCCTTTAAACTTTCCCCTTGCAGAAGAAACTCTGCCAAAGTTCTCTTCTGGTGACCTCACTCATAGCCTTCTTGGAAATGTAGTCTAGAGAATTTCCCCCAACAAGTGAAACTTTGCTCCAAACATTGTGGGAAAGGTACTCCCCAATACCATAGTATGGCAAGGACTAGGGGCATAGTTTAATAAACCTGGTATCTTGTCTTTTTAAGAAACAGAATTTTTCTTATTAGAGTCTTATTTAAGTCCAGAAAAGAGTATTCTTCACATCAATAACTATGGCAGAGGGGCACTTCACCTTCCTTGAAAATCTCAAACTAATTGGTAACGTGCCCGCCTGGAACTGAAAGGCAAAACCTAGTATTTAAAATTCCCCTGAATCCAAAGTACCAGTGGCCCAGTCTTATTTTATCTTGTTGTATCAAGATAATTAAGATTTGGGTTTGTTGGTTTTTTTCTCTCCTCAGTCAATGATAGAAACAGTAATAGTTGAAGTTTTACTGACATGGAAGAACTATTACTAGGGTGTGGTGAATGAGGCTTCCAATCTCATAATTTTGCTTCTGCCCCAGGAATTAGGCAACTGGCAGTGATGCACAGAGGCAACAGGTATAAAAGACCTGAGGTAGCACACACGGGCAGTTGTTTCACAAAATTCTACATTGTCCCTGAAGTGAAGGGGTCAGATCTATAGTCCTTTATGTGACACCTCCCTTCCCTCTTCAAGGTTCTATCTCTTGTTCATTTGAACAATATTTCACCTTCATTAAAAGGTGAAGGTGAAGGAGAGAGCAGCCCATGACCTGTCCCAACTATTCCTCAGGAAAAATGTTGAGTGTGGTCACAGAGATGATTGATACTTCTGTAGCACCTTTAAGGGTGGCAGAATACTTATATATATTTATTTCATTTGCTCTCATATGTACACATGTATCTCTCATAGCATCTGTGAGGAGCAGTCAGTCCCATTCAGCTTATGACCCTTTCAGTGTTTGGTCAGTTTGTCTCCAGAAGCTTCAGATTCCTTATCTGAAGTCTGGTAAGAAAACCTACACAAATACATCTTCATTTCTATTCATGCCTGAAAAAAAAGAGAATTAAATTTAAATTCATTATTGCAGTAAATAATGTTCTTCTTAATGGTCCATACTTACAGATCAATGAAGTGGTGAAAGACCTCCTAAATTCTCTGTGTTCTATAGACTTTAAGTCCCCATGAGGCAGGGGAGCTGTACAAGTCCAGTTCTATTCTACAATTCCATTTTCCTCTGGTAACACCAATGGCATTGAATCATGTAATGGATAAAACCCTGCCTGGAAACATCAGTTTGCATATTTCTGTAAGTTCACGTGGAAACTTCCTGATCCCTATAACTAAGTCAATAGCATTGTCAGATAAGTGCTTCAGATAAGTGCAAAGTGCTTCAGGGCTACTGAGCAAGAGGTTCATCTTGGAGTGGGAGGCCATATTTGTTGCTCTCTAATGTTCTGACATTCTAAGTATCAAACAACAGTTTAAAATCGTAAGACCTTAGCAGGATTATTCCAGTGGAGGTAGAGTAGGAGCATCCAAAAAGCAGCCAAAAGGCATTTGCAAAGGGCAAAAATAAAAAAGTTAAGGATGGGAAAGATTTTGAGGAGAAGAGTTTGTTTCTGGATATGTTGAATTTCAGGCATGATAAATTTAAAAAAAACAACAACAGAAAATCAGTGTGGATCATTGGAAAGAATGTCAGGGTAGAAAATCAAGAGGCCTGAACTCAAGTTCCAGGAAAACCTCTAACTCACAGGGTAGACCTGAAGAAATAATTTCCTCTCTCCAGACCTCAGTTCATCTATAAAATGAAGAGGTTAAGCTAGGTAAGTCTAAGGCTCTTTCCAGCTCTAACAATTCATGGATCTCGCTGAACAAACACCAGCAGGATCCACCATATGTACTTTCATATAGAATTATAGTTCATATGATAGTCAAAAATCAATGGTGGACCTGATAAGAAGGAAGGTCAGAACACTTATTAGAGTTAGTAGTGTATCTTTTGGATAGTCAGAACTGAATGAAATACTGATTACTTGCTGTTATGGGAATCTGAAGATCTTGCCTGCCCCTAGGCCCTTTGCTAAAGTGGCTACATGACTGAGAACCTTCCCAGATTTGAAAGTATACTCTGTTCCCTAATAGGCTGGATGTGGTCACATGGAGCCTGTGGCGCCAGGCTTGTTTTTCAGGAATGCCCGTGCCTTGTAGCTTTGTGATTGGGCAGTGGGTCAAGAGGGCTGTGACATTCTCCAAGCCAGGAGAAGGCTATATATACGCCCTGATGTGAGGTTTTGCTTTGGGGCTCACTTTCAGAAGAGTTGTGTGATTTGGCCAGATGAGACTCTGGGAAGCCGTTGAGTCCCCCGCTTTGAAAAACCCAGATGTTGGTGCTTCCCTCTCTAGTAACTGAATAAGTAATTGATGCAATGGTCAGACGCTGGAAGCCATCTGCTGATCTGTTTTTCTGTTTGTTTGTAACTTGTGTTTGATTCTCTGAAGTTCAGGGTGCTGACTTTTCCCCCTGAACTAGGTAAATGATATGTGTTTGATTGATTAAAGTGAGATTGTTAACCCATTTTGAGTTGCTTTCCTTTAGAAAAGCACATCTAAGAACCTGTGCTAGCAGCCATCCTGCGTATGCTACATACGCAGTATGCTACATACAGTGCTTGCTGATACACTTGCCTAAAAATCTGATTCCTTACCTCTTTCTGTTATGGATACATTTCTTTAGTGAATGATGCTGTAATCTCTGCAATCTTCTGCAAAGTGCTTCAGGGCTACTGAGCAAGAGGTTCATCTTGGAGTGGGAAGCCATATTTGTTGCTCTCTAATGTTCTGACATTCTAAGTATCAAACAACAGTTTAAAATCGTAAGACCTTAGCAGGATTATTCCAGTGGAGGCAGAGTAGGAGCATCCAAAAAGCAGCCAAAAGGCATTTGCAAAGGGCAAAAATAAAAAAGTTAAGGATGGGAAAGATTTTGGGGAGAAGAGTTTGTTTCTGGATATGTTGAATTTCAGGCACCAGGAGAACATGAAAATGAAGATGTCAAGCAGGCAGTTGGAAAGCTGAATAAGCAGATTTGGGTTATCTGCTCACAGGTAATCTTAAGAGAGGGCAGCTAGGTGGTGCAATGGATATAGTGCTACACCTGGAGTTAGGAAGACTCATCTTGAGTTCAAATATGGCCTCAGGCACTTACTAGCAGTATGACCCTGAACAAGTCAGTTAACCCTGTTTGCCTTAGTCTCCTCATCTGTAAAATGAGCTGGAGAAGGAAATAGCCAACCACTCCAGTATCTTTGCCAAGAAAACTCCAAATAGGGTCACGTAGAGTAAAATATGACCGAAAAATCTTAAGAGAGTAGATTAAATCACTAACGATAGAGGATAGAGTCCATAATGGAGGATAGAATCATACCTAGAACACAGGAGAAGAGAGATGAACAAGATGAACCTGAGAAAGAGGAGTCAGACTGGGTAGAACTAAGAGAGACCCTATTCATATTTCTCTCTAAAGAGAGGACAGAATACTCAATGGAGGAGTGAGCCAAATGCTATAGAAAGGTCAAGGAGGTTGAGTACTCAAAAAAACCCATTGAATTAGGTAAATGAGAGCTCCTTGACAATGTTTCAGAGAGAAGATATGACAGTCTTATGAGGGGAGGGGAGGAGGGGGAGGGCCTGAAGAACAAGTGAAGAAGTGAAAACAACAAGAGAAGACTGTTCTTTTTTAGAAGTTTGGCAATAAAGAGACATATCATAATAGCTTGAGACCCCAGGGAAAGGGGGTTTTGGATTTTGACGGCTGACAGTTTTTTGTTTATTTGTTTGTTTGTTTGTTTGTTTTAGATTAGGGTTTACCTGAGTAATGTAATAGGCTGAGAAAAAGGAGCTGGCATTGGATATCAGAGACAGTGAGAAAAGAAGGAATTATTAATGGAACAAGAAACTGGAAAACAGAGGGAATGAGATCAGAAGCATGATGAAGACAGCCTAGAAGGAAGGAGAGGAGAGTGAGTAAAATCATAGAGAAGTTTTGAAGTGGGAAAAATGGGAGATGAAGGAGGTCAAGAATTATATGGCCTCCCTCTTCTTAATAAAGCAGGAAGCAAGGTCATCCATTGATGAAGGGTAAGGGTCTAAGGTAGAAGGACTAAGATTCTACATGTAAAAACTTTGTAGAAATGGAAAGAAGGACATAAAGTCAATCTTTGTACATAAAGTCAATCTTTGTTATAAGGGCAAAAATTAGCTTGTTTCTCTAGGGTTTACTTTTGGTCTTTTTGTAGCCTTGTCAAAAGGTACCGAAGTGTGAAACACATTTCACCCCACCTCTTCTTAAAATACTTCAAAAGATCTCTGAAGTCCTTTGGATGAGGACACACAGTCTGTTGCTGACTTTCTAGCCTGGTAGAACCTGCCATTGTCCATGCTCTTTTTTTTTTTTTTCTTTTTTTTTTTAATTTTATTATAGTTTGCATCATTCATTTCCACAAGATTTTGAGTTACATATTTTCTCCCCC
>CM053589.1:141568374-141587273 GCA_028646515.1 Pseudochirops corinnae
ACTTTAGTGGGAAGTATCTGTGTGCGTTTTTGAAGTTCTAGGTTGGTCCAGAGTCCTATTCCATGGGTATTTGGGGGTGGCTATGTGAGAGCTGCGATATATTGCTGCTGCTACGCCGCCATCTTGGCTCCGCCCCCCCATTGTCCATGCTCTTTCCTGGAGTAGTCACTGACTTCTCCAGTCAATTCCAAATCAAGAAGAGGAATCCGAGTAAGATTTGAATGGAGGTCTATTTAAAACAGCTTTTTAAAAAACAAAAACAAAAGGTATTTTATAAAAGCAAATGCATTTTAACTTTATAATGAGATATAATAATACAATTTCATTCAGCTGCACAGGAAGCTCTACTCTTAAGAAGGTTTTTACAATGGAGAAACCAGCTCATTTGTTAATTGAATTTTGCTTCATTTAATTTGAAAGACTTTTGTTCCATGGATAATTCTCATTGAAAGACAGAATGCACATAAATCTATTTTATTTCAAATAAAACTAAAAACAACATTTGAAACTGCAATGACACTATTCATCTTGCACCGCTGGAGAATGAGATATAATTCCACAAGAACAGATTTCTTCTACACTTCAAGCTTGCCCTTCCAAATGTCAAAACTCACCTTTTTTTAAACTATTCTGATGTAAATCTTTCCAAAATTGATTATGTGTGTCCCTGCCTTCTTAAACAGAGTATAATTTAGCTTTTTCTGAGTTTTCATGGTTATCATTCTAACATTTATTATTGCTGTTTGAGCTATTTGTCCTAACTAAATGGCCCTGGACTGCTCGTGCTTTTTGAGATTTTTAAAGAAAGTTTTTTAAGCTTTATTTTTGGTCTCTTACCTTGCTGTCATCTGTCTCTTGCTGTGGTCAATGTGCCTTCCTTCTTCTAGTAGCTATTACTCTCTCCTCCCAAATTGAGAAAATTAATTACAAAGCTTAAAATTATAAAATCAGGAAGCTTAGTGATTCATCTAGTTCAGCATCCCCATTTTACAGATGAAAAAAACTGAGGTCCGGAGAAGCAAAGTTACTTACCCAAGGGGATAAACCTGGCTAGTAGCATAACTAGAACTAGGAGAGAGAAGGGGAATAGGCATCCAGATTTTAGACATGTCACTCAACTTTATTCTCCTGAGTAGCACATGATAAAGAACCAACCCTCTTCTTTGGGTTTCTCTTTCCTGGAATTCCTCAGAACACAGTACCAGTAAGCCAAGTCCAAAAGATGTCACCACGTGAGTGAACTCTAGAATAGAGTATGCTTGAGTTTCTCCTCTCCATAGTAATATCCTCTGAGCCAGGAGCCCCAGCATCCAGAGCTGTACAAATAAGACTAAAGCAGAGTTGGAAGAGGGGAGGAAGGGAGGACAGGGAGGAGACAAATTTCTCCTAGCTACTTAAATTTTCAGCCTTAATAAATCCCACTTCTGAAGTTTAGCTAGACTAAATCATATCACAAGGCCACAAGAGGCCTTAAAGAACACTTAATCCAGCTCCTTCAGTCTACAGAAGAGAAAACAGAGGTCAAAGACACAGAATACCTTGCCTACAATCACATAGATGATAAGGAACCATGCCAGTCTTCAAACCAAAAACTTAGGCAAGGAACACTGTTGTTTAACACATATTAAAATAAAATACATTAAAACATACATTAAGTTACAGTACGCTTATATATTAAGTTAAATGAACACTTATAGGTAATCAACATTAACTTAAATAAGTTAACATTAAATAAGTTATATTAACACTTATAAGTTAACTTATTATAAGTTAGTATAGTTTATTAAATTATATTAACACTTACTTTGTGTTAAGTTATATTAACACATATTAAAATAAAATAAACTTCTGTTCTGGGAAAATATATTTACCTGGACCTTGTGCTACTTGTATGATTGGAATATACTATTAAAATGTTAAACCCTAAGCCATATTAAACTGAAATTTGGACGTATGGATTATCAAGGCAGTAAAGCAATTTTTTTTTAAGATCCATGGGCTTTTCAAAATAAAAACATATTTGCCACTAAAACCAAGAGAACTGACATAATGTAGGCCCTGAATCAAACTCATGTGTGGAGTTACAGAGTGACAAGTTTTCTTTCTCTTTGTTATGTGAGGGGAAAGTGATTATTCAAGAATGAAATAAGATTAATACTAAAAGCCAGCATTTATGCCACACATTAAGCACCTTGGATGCATTATCTCATTTAATCCTTACAACAACTTGGTGAGGCAGGTGCCATGATCGTTCTAATTTTACAGATTAGGAAACTGAGACATAATGAAGTTCAATGACACATCCAGGGTCCCACAGCTACAAGTGACTGAGGCTACATTCTGAACCCAGTTCTTCTTCAGTCCTTGTGCTTTACATGCTGGGTTATCTAGCTGCTTCATGCATTCTTACTAATTAAAACAGTATTAAATTAGAATTCTCTAAATGGAAACACCAACACATGGAAAGGATTCAGGAATCTCTTGGAAAGCAATGAGTAACAACCATATCAAAAGTTCAGGTCATTAATGTCCTCTCTGTTAGGTCATGCATGTGCTATGCTTGCCAACGTACTGGAATCAGTCCTGTTTAAATTCTCTTTACTCTTCTCATCATTCTGTATCTAGTGAGCACTGGCTTGCATAAGAACAGACTTTATGGTTCCTCAGGGATAAGAATGGCTTGGATTCTGTCCTTTGCTAATGTAATTTACTGTGTATCTCTCTCTGCTGTCAGCTGGTCAGGCGTCCTGTTGTTAGGTGACCATGTCAGGTTTGGATTACCTATCCTGAGTAGACTGATGATGTCAAAGTTGCTATCCCAGGGAAGAAGCACGAAAAGAAACCTCCATGAAGTCACACGGCAGATTTTCTGGGTGGGATCCATAACCTGCAGCTGCTACTGCCACTCTTCATGGATGCCCCTCACCACCCATGGGCTCCCACAAGTCCAGGACTGACTTTATTTTCTTGTTGGAGCATCACAGAATTTCAGGGTCCAGGAACCATAAGTAGGACCTGGGGCCAGGGAAGGCTAGATATTACTAAAAATACTTAGCAGAGTCCTGTCTTCACCACATTGGGAGACAGCTAGGTGGCTCAATGGGTAGAACATTAGATTCTGAGTCTGGAAGCTCAAGTCTTCCTCAGACACTTAATAGCTGTGTGATTCAGGACAAGTCATGTAACTTCTCAGGCTCATTTTCTCCATCTGTAAAACGGGGATGCTAACAGACCTGCATTCCAGGGCTGTTGTGAGGATCAGATGAGATAACACGTGTAGCACATAATACAAATCTTAAAGTGCTACACAATGACCATCATTATTATTTATCATTATTTATTATTGTTTATCATTATTCTTGTTGCTATTATTTCACTTCTGGGCACTAAATCTCAGGAAGGACTTTGACAAACTGTGAAAGCATCTAGAAAAAGGCCACCAAGATAGTGAAAGATTTGAAGATTATGCCGTATAGGAATCAGCTGGAGGAAACAGGGATGTTTATCCTGGAAAAGGGACATCTTATAGGGACATGACAGCTGTCATGTAGCTGTCAAGTAGTTGGATTTATTTTGTTTGGTCCCAGGGCTGAACTAGGAGCAATGCTGGAAGTTGCAAAGAAACAAATTCAGCTTTGCTGTAGGGAAATTCTAGCAATTAGAGATATATAGAGGTGCCTTCAGTGAATAAAAACAACAAAGTTGATAATGGTAATAATTAGAATTTACATAGCACTTTAAAGTTTAAAAAAGCACTTTATGTACGTTATCCCATTTGGTGCTATTATCTTTGTTTTACAGGTGAGGAAATTGAAGCAGAAAGAGGTTAAGCGATTTGCTCAGTTGCCTAGCTAGTAATTATCTGAGGCAGGATTTAAATTCAGATCATCCTGAGTCCAAGTCCAATACTGTTCCATGCTCCATCTAGCTGCAGTGGTTAGTGGGTTCATCACCACTAGAGTTCTTCAAATGAAGGTTGAGGGGTGTTAGATGGTACAGTAAAAAGAACACCAGCCCTGGAGTCAGGAGGACCTGAGTTCAAATGTGGCCTCAGACACTTAACACAAAAAAATAAGCACTGTGACCTTGGGCAAGTCACTTAACCCCAACTGCCTTACCTTCCCCCTCGGAAAAAAAACCCTCCCCCTGCTACCTGAATCAAATGAAGTTTGAATGGTTACTTTTGGATATATTCTAGAAGACATTCTTGTGTATCTTGCAGACTGGGTTATAAATTGGATGTGATGGTCTTCTGACTTGAGTCCTTGATTTTGAACACACACAGATTATAAAGGCAGACATTTAGATATTATGATTTAAGGGGTGCAAAAAGGCCATTTGCCTCCAATATTTCCTTAACTAATCTCCTCTTATAAAGAAATACCACCCCAGCTGCCTGCTGAGGCCTAGTAGATACTAGTATTGAATATAGCCCAGGAAAGAGATACCTGGAAGGCAGTGGCCAGAGAGAGAGAAAGAGGGAAAGGGAGAAGGAAGAAAAGGAGAAGGAAAGAGAGAAAGAGAGAGATAAAGAGAGAGAGAGAGAGAGAGAAAGAGAGAGAGAAAGAGAGAGAGAGAGAGAGAGAGAGAGAGAGAACAGTAGAGATGTAGGACCTAAAGAAGCAGAAAGCAGCAGAGATGTTAATACACTGCAGTGTCCACTGTGGAGCAAGCCAGAGAAAGTGGGGCACAGTGACATTTCCAGAATGTGTCAATGGCCCTGTAGCATCAAAGGCATGCATCATCCTTCCATATACATGTTTTAGCCAACCATGTTCCCTATGTGCATGTGCCCTGGATATGTGTCTTCTATGCCTGAGACTCCCATGTGTTCTTTCTTTCTTTTTAAAAATTTTTTTTATTTTAAACAAATACTAAAACTTAAATGCATAACAAGAAAGAGACATTATAAACAAACATAAAAAAAAGAAAAAAACATGTCATGCGCACAGCAGAAAATAGGAGAGGATTCAGAATATATATATAGCAATAACTTATCATTTTAAGAAAGCCTATATATTAAATACTGTGCATTATGTTGAAAGCTGTGCATCTTTTCCTTGCTTCCTTGTAGGTTTTCTTTTGTTCTCTGCTGTGCCCTGTTTATTTTGTTCTTTTCCCCCTTCCTCTCCCCAACCCACCAGCCCAAGGCTACAGTTGAGCATGGATATGTTTATAGATAGGTATTGATATATACATACATGTATACATACATATATATATATATACACACACATATGCTTGAGTCTACTCCTAATCTTGTTTTTGTTTGTGCATATCTCTTTTTCCTCTCTCTCCTAACTCTTTTTACTTCTACCTTCCACCTTGCCTTCTTATTACTTAATCTACCCCCACTCCAGTAATCCCTCCTTTATCCTCCCATTCCCCTAAATCTAAACACCCATTTATACATCCCTTTGACCTGTTCTGTAACCCTTTATCTTCCCATTCCCCTAATTCTAAAGACCCTTCTATATAACCCTTTTAACCTATTCCCTCACCTCCCCTCTAAAGATTCTTCCTTTATCTTCTCCCTCCTTCCTATCCCCTTACAGTCTTGTTTCTTTCTAAATTTAGAAGACTTTTATACTCTTCTAAATGTTTATGTATTTTCCCCTCTTAAACCCATTCCCAATGAAAGCAGGTTTCCAGAACTAGCAGCTCCCCTCCCCCATCTAATTCCTCCATATGAGGTTCCTCCTCTTGCACCTCATTTGTATAAGATGATCACTCTTTTAGCTGTTCTTGAATGGTTTTGCTTTTTGAAGTCAAATAATGCTCATGTCTACCCCAATCCATGTGTTATTTGTATACGAAGTCCATTCTTCCCACTGATACAGTGTCTATTTGTAAAAGGGTAAGCCTGCAGGAATAAGTCCCATCTTTCCCTTGGTATTCTCAGGTTGATGTTGTAGGGCCCGAGTGAGCTTTTATTGTTCAGTCTGCAGAAAGAGCAGCTGAAACTATACAGTGTGACTGAAGTGACGTGGGTGGAGAGGTTGGGGTGGTAACTTCCAGGACAAAACCGGGGTAAGGGTAGGACACATCTATGCTGCAGGTCAAGGCAAAGAAAGGCTGATTTGGACATGATTATGCATGTGTTTCTGGGAATTCCATGGCAGGGAGGAAAAGGAGGGAGGCAGAAGGTGAAGAAACTGACAGTGCTTTGAACCTGACAAAGGAGGGCAACCTGCAGCCTTGAGGCCACATATGGCCCTCTAGATCCTCAAGTGCAGCCTTTTGGTTCTGAGGGACTCAGTCAGTCCTTGAGACCCTTACTGAGTGAGCCTAGGTTGTAAATCATCAGAAGAAATTGGAAAAGTTGAAGTCAGATTAATAATCAAAGTTTAGATTTGTTGGTTCCAAGTGACTTATTTAGTTTGATTGTCTGTGGGATTCAAAATAATTGCCTAATTAATCCTGGTTTATGTTTTGTTCATTGTTTTCTTTGGTTGGTTTTTTTTTTAATTAATTTTTTTTTTGAGGGGAGAGGCTAGGCAGGGATTGCCCAAGGTCATGCAGCTAGTAAGTGTCAAGTGTCTGAGGTCAAATTTGAACTCAGGTCCTCCTCACTCCAGGGCTGGTGCTCTATTGGCTGAGCCACCTAGCTGCCCCTGATTGTTTTCTTTAAATGAATAAAAACTTGGTTTCCCTCTGTATTTGAAGTCCAACACCAAACCACAGAGGCCTGGTCCTGTTTTGTTATGCAGTTGGTATGCATTGCTTAATAAATCAATAAGCTTGGAAGCTCAAACCTTTATTTCCTCAAATTTCAGATTTCACCTGCCAAAAAACTGACCAGCTTATGTCACACTTTGGTATGACATTTTCATACCCAATTTCAAATCAATTCAACATTTATTATGCTGCAGTTATGGGCAGGGTATTGTGTTAGGTGTTGGACATTTTTTCCCCCTATTTAGACCTATGATTTCATGAAGGCATATATACATTCACATATATACATGTCTAGATAGGATTTTATATATATATATATATGTATATACATATATATATAGGTGTATCTCTATATCTATTTATATCTACCTATCAGTAAAGCTACCTCCTGATGTGGAAGCTCCTTCTACTTGGAGCTTCTGGTGTGGAAACTCACTTCTCTGACTCAGACTGGAAACTCAGGATTCTGTCATCTTAGTCTTAGAGAGTTGCCTAATGGTTAGAGTTGCATAGCCAATATGTGTCACAGGCAGGACTGGTCCAGATAACTACTAGTAGAATATGTTATAATGGCAATTCCTTTCATGAATGAGTTGAACTCTATGGATGACCTTTAAAATTCCATCCAAATCTCCAATTCTATGAGTCAATGATCTTGTCAATCTATGTCTTCTTGACTCCAAGGAAAACCCCTAGCCACTAGGTAGTGCTGCTGATATGCTAAAAGAGGTTAAAAAAAATAGATTCTCTCTTAGAAATTTAGCGTCTAATAGTGAATGAATGCACGAGCATTTATTCAGCCCTTACTATTTCCCTGACACTGTCCTAAGTGTTAGGGATTGAGGATAAAGACAGGGACCGCAATGGTGGTTTCATTGGTAAATGAAACTCCTGAAGGAGGAAACTCACTCTACCAATGCAGGAAAAACATGCCTACCTGAATTGGTAGAGTGAGGGTCACCTAGAGCATTAGAGGTTTGGCACCTTGCTCAGGATCACACAATCATTATGCTATCGAGGCAGGGGCTTAGAAGTCAGGACTTCCTCGACAGCTGATCTGCGAATACAAATACAAAAAGCAATATAGTTTCTGTCTTACAGCTTACAGTTTTTTTTTTGCTTTTTGGAGGAGGGAGGGCAGGGCAATTGCGACTAAGTGACTTGCCCAAGGTCACACGACTAATTTTTGTGTTAAGTGTCTGATTCCGCATTTGAACTCAGGTCCTCCTGACTCCAGGGCCGGTGCTCTATTCACTGTGCCACCTTGCCGCCCCCCAGCTTACATTTTAATAGAGGAAAACAACACATATGGGAGTGGTAGTTGGGAAATGGTGTTCTGGTTTGCTAAGTTATAGGGATTCTGAGCAGTCACAGAGGTGTATAAATGGTCAGCCCTTTCCAGGGATGGTATAGTATTGATTTGTTATCCCTAGAAGTAGAGAAAGAAAGATAGTGGAGATTGGGAAGGAAGACAATGAATGCAGCAAAATATCCAGTGTTTACTATTTGCAGAGCACGGGGGATAGAAATACAAAAGCAGAGACAGTCGTTGCCCTCACAGAGTTAAGGGTGGCCTTGGAGAGATATTTTGGTTCCAGAATTGGAAAACAGTGGACGGGGAGGGGAAAGGAGGGTGAGGTAGGCAAGAATGTGTTCTATGTGCCAGGGTATAAAAATGTAGGCAGACCTGCCTCTGATTGAGGCAACCACCATCCACCAACCACCATCACTTTCTAGGGCAGGAGTTCTGGGTATAAAAGGTTCCAAGAATCATAGATTTGGAATTGGTGGGGAATTTTCTTATCTATCAACTCCTCCTCCTCATTTTATATATGAGGCAACCTGAGATCAGAGCAGTTAAGTGAGTTGCCCAGGATCACACAACTAGTAAGTGTCTGAAGCAGGATCTGAATTTGGATCTTTTTGACTCCAAGCCTAGCGTTCTAGGCACTACCCTTGTAGTCAATGGAGCTTAAGTCCTCCAAGGTTCAGTTTCTGGTCTGGAAATGATGATGGGTGAATTTTCAGCAGCCAAGAGGCCAGAGCCTTAGAGCAGGACCTGCCCTGTGTATAGGGCTGTGAGCTAAGTAGAGATCTGTCTTAGGAGGAAAACAAGATATACCCAAGTACAAGATGTACTTGTGAGGATTGTGAAGGAAGCAAACAGTCCACAAACATTGTACTAAATTTGTACTAGGGAATGGACTAGGCACTGGGAACAACAAAAAGATAATCCCTGCCCTCAAGGAATTTACATTTTAATGAACACACAAAAAGAAGCTGAAAAGGAGTGGTGAAGAAGGGAGAGGTAGTGTTTTTGGATGTGGAGTTGGGAAGATGGAAGAGGAAGTATATAGAATTAAGAGTACAGCCTGGAGAAGTATGAAGATCTGCATTGCCTGGGCATCAGTCTTAAAATGAAGGTTCTAAGAGGAACTAGCCAATCAGAAGAAGAAGTCAAAGGGATTCTTGCAATTTGAAAAATCCAGGGTAAAGTGAACTTCCGGGGTGAGGGCAAAGTGCTATGAGATATAGGATGAAAAGATCGGTTTTTTTTGTTGTTTTTTTTTTGGTGGAGGGGGGAGAGGCTTAGTCAGAGAAGGCTTCATAGGGTGGTAGTGACTTGGTTGTACTTTGAAGGAGTAGAGGTACCTCAAGAGAGATATGGAAGGAGGATAGGGGAATCCACTTCAGCAACCGTGGACAGCTTGAGGAAAAGAATGGAGATAGGAGAGGACAGGAATTATACACAGGTCTTGTATTATATAAAAATCTGAATATGAAACAGTGTTACAGGTGAGAATTGAGAAGCACACAGAATAGACCATTTGGCTAGAATATAGATTACATGGATAAGAGAATTACGAGCTAAGGTTGAAAAGGAAGTTGAAACCAGATCATAGAGGATCTTGAATGCCAGAATCAGGAGTTTATGCTTTTTTTTCTGGTGGGCAAGGGGATACTCTGAATAGAGGGAGGAGTCATAGTATCAAACATGCCACTTAAGAAATCACTTGTGAAAGATGAATTGAAAAAGCAGTTAAAGACCAGTTATTAAGATAATCTAGGTAAGAAGTAATGAAAGCCTAAATGAGGGTGGTGTCAGTGGGAGTAGAGAGAAGATAGACTGGAAAGATATTGCCTAGGTTTAATCAAAAAGACTTGGCAAATAATTCCATGTGTGGGTGAGAGAGAAGGAAGAGTCAAAAAATGATTACTCAAGGTAATGAATTGTAGCAGCAAGCGCCCTAGCACACTCAGGTTGGCTTCTAGCACAGGTTCTTTGATCTGCTTTTCTAAAGGAAAGCAACTCAAAAAGGGTTAATGATCTTACTTTAATCAAACATATATCATTTACCTAGTTCAGGGGAAAAAGCACCCTGAACTTCAGAGAACACAAACAGAAGTTACAAGCAGACAAAAAATAGAGTCAGAGAAAATAACACAAGTCAGCAGACCAACAGACGGCTTCTAGGCCTGAGTAACAGGAAGAATGGAAAACTTGGTAAAGTCAGGGGGCAAAAGGTTTTGGGGGAAGATGAGTTCAGTTTTGGATGCACTGAGTTTGAGGTGTGCCTACACTAAAGAGGAGTCACATATATCAGAGACTATGAGCCTCTAAGTACTGGCTCCAGGAGTGGGGTACCTTCTGGTTATACCTCATCTCCCACCATCTTGATAAGGAACTAAGGAACCAGTGCTAGATCACCAGTATTTAGGAAATCAGATGTCTGGCCAGAATTCCCTACCATCCCTGCCTACTACCTTATACTTTCAGTTCCCCATCATTGGGCCTCATCCTCAATTTCTCACTATCATCCCATATAGCTATTCTTTTTTCTACCTTCAAACACCAGAGTCTTATCTGGCCAAATCACACAACTCTTTCCAAAGTGAGCCCCAAAGCAAAACCTCACCTCAGAGGTATATCTAGCTTCCTCCAGGGTCAGGGAACATCACAACCCTCATGACCTACTTGACTACAAAGTAACAAAAACAAAAAACAAATCTCCCCTCAAGCAAGCTGCTTTTTTCTACATATTCTTTTCTCTACACTTATATAGCCACAACCTAGTCAGACCCTCATCACCTCTCCCTTGGATCACTGCAAGAGTCTTATAACTGGTATCTCTGCCTCAATGCTCTCCTCACACTAACCTATCCCCCACTTAGCTTTCAAGCTAAGTGTATTTCTAAAGTGTAGATATGATCATGCCACCTCTTTGCTCAAAGAGCTCCAGTGGGTCCCTATTACCTGCAGAATCAAATATAAAAGTCCTATTTGGCATTTAAAGCTCTTCATAACCTAGCCTTCTTGCACCTTTCACCTCCCCTCTACACATTCTTCAGTCCATGCCCTTCCTTCTTCCATCTCTATGCCTTTGTACTGAATGTCCCCCATGTCTGAAAGGTTCTCCACTCTCACCACTTCATCTTGACATCCATGGCTTCTTTCATATCTCAGTAGAAATTCCACCTTTGGTAGATGGCCTTTGAACCTTCCCCTCCAAAGTTACTTCACTTCTATTCTGTATATTCTGTATACATATATAAACACACAGTGTAAATAAATAGGTATGTATATACTATAGTAATATAATGCAATTATATTATATATAATATACATATTATATAATATATACATAATAAACAATAATTTTATAGTATGTATAGTATATACATACTTATTTACATGTTGTCTTCCCCCTTAGTATGTAAGTTCCTTGGGGGCAGGAATTGCTTATGCCTTTCTTTGTGAAAGAAATGATTATTAATAACTAAGGATTTAGGGAGATTCCCCCTCTTTCTATCCTCATTTCAAGACCTTGGTTTCTGAAGGTTGCACTATCTGACCCCACCCAACCTTAGAAGGAATCTCTAGTCCAAGATAAATTCCATTCAATCAAGCTTGTGTAGAGACAGACTCTTTTGTCTAAATTGAACAGAGACAGAAGTTGGGGGTGGTGTGGGTATAGAGAGAGTCTCTCTGTCCAAGGGTGACATGATGTCACTGCCAGTGCCTCACTGTAATATTCATTCTCTCTAATTGTTAACCAGTCAGAGTTGATTGCCACCCTGGTGAACATACTTCTTCCAAAAGGACATAGAAGTCATGAGCCCAGCCACCATGATTGTCTTTGGCCTAAATGAGAGATGGCCAAATGTTCATCCTTTTATTAAAATGCTGGCATTATTAATAAAATGATTTAAGTTACCCAGAAATTGTCTTGAACCTTTATAAAGGCCACATTGTATTGCCAACATTTAGCACAGTGCCAGGCATATAGTAAGTACTAAATAAATTCTTGTTGTTTGATTGACTATCCCATCAGCGCGTCAACCACATGATATCTAAAATGGAATTTATCTTTTCATCTAACCCAACCCTTCCTTTAAACTTCCCTATATTTCAAAGGTGCTCCTATTGTCCTATTCATCATTTGTAACCTTAACTCATCTTTGACTCATCCCTCTTCTTCACTTCTCCCATTTAGAGCTAGATTCTATCTCTGTAAAATTTTTTGTATGTGTAATTACCTCTCCATTCATGTCACCACTACCCTAGCTTAGGCCTTCAGCATCTCTTGGCTGGACTATTTTAATAACCCCCTAATTAATCTCCCTACTCCTTCTTCAATCCATCAGGCAGACATTCTTTGCCCTTTGACTCCTCTGATTATTTTGTTTTCCTTGACTTAGACTATAACTACATGATCCTGGGAGCCTGGTTGGTGTGAGTAAAAAAAAACCAAAAAAAGTTAAAATTTTAAATCTCAAAAGGATGATCCTCTTGTCAAAAATCCTTAACAATTTACTACTAGACCTTCATGGAAGTATATGGGCCTGGGGACCCCAAGGTCCAGCTGGAATGATGCTTTTTAGCCAAAAAGAATAAAAAAAGTTGTTCTATATTTTAAGATAAGGGGACATGTTTATTTAAAGGGATCAAAGTTTACATTCTTTAAATGATGTTTAATTAATGTGAAAATAAATAACAATAGCTAGCATGTTCATAACTCTTGAAGGTTTACAGACTACTTTATAAAAAATCTCATATTATCCTCACAATATCATTATTCCCATGTTACAGATAAGGAAACTGAAGCAGATAGAGATTCAAATGGATAGCTATTAAATTTGAGGTTTGAAGTTGGGACTTTCTGATTTCAGGTCTAGAATTCTATCCAATGTGCCTCCTACCTATCTATAGCAGCTACTATTTCATTTTTCTTATTTTCTTTAGTTTGACAAATAAAAATAATACCCTCTATGAATAAGAATTTAATAAATGTAGTTTGCTAAAAATACTTATTTTCTTGAGTTTGATGAATAAAAATGATTTCTTTATCATTATTCAATAAACATCACTTTTCAAAATAACTAAATAATATGGGCATATACCCTAAAGTAGTGTTCTACACATACCTACGCTTGCACAAAAATAGATATTTTACTAAGTGCTTACTGATTTGAATCAAATTGAGAGAGGAGAAATTTGGGAACAATCATTGTTAGGAATATAACAGAGTCAGTATGAGATGAGTAGATGAGTGCCTAGGTATAATTTGATTAAATAATTTTGCAGTTAACCCAGTCAACAGAGTTGTAGCTAACTGTAAATGTCTGGGAAAATTTATTTGAGGGAGGGAGGGAGTGATATGTGGCAATGCAGAGAAAAATCTCACCATAGGTATATAAGAGGGGGAGATGATCCCTGATCAAATGATCCCTCTCTCCCCAGGATGTAATCAAAGATGATGTTCATGTATTAAAAATGTGTAAGAACTGAATGGCATTGATGATCAGGTAAAAATTGTCCATCCCTCTGATCGCCCTAAAGCACTGGAGCCATTTCAAGTAGGACCCAAAAGTTGAGGAAGAATCTAGCTCATGAGAGGGAAATGTTGGAGGTTAAAAGGAAATTTATTTCTCCTCTCCTATCTCTCCTCCATCCCCTGACCATGGGACTTTGAAGTAGATCTATTTAACCAGTAAAAGATATAATATCAGGGAGCAGTCACACTCTCCAGACAGACACAGGCACATTGAGGCAGCTTTCTAGTAGCTTTGATCAAATGGACTTCTTTTACAATTAAGAATAAAGGCATCTATAGATTCAACCAAGAACCATCCCAGGCAACTGAGTTGAACTGAAGTTAAGAGCAAACCTGGTGAATTCAACTGAGTGACCCACCTAGCAGACCACCGAGAAAATAGCTGTATGAGGACTCCATAAGAAAAGACCAATATAATTTGTGAAGTACATGGGTATTTCACTATTATAGTTTGTAAAATCTACTAGTGCTATTGCTTTGTGGATTTGTGGGAGAGTGCACTCCAATTTTATGTAGCTACTGCTCTTATTATTGTATTTGAACAAATGCCTTTGCTTTGAAATTATGTCTCCTGGCTGACCATTAAAGGGTAAGAACATCAGTGGGAGCTTGTGAATGAGTGTAGAACTTCGAGATACCCTAGTACTTGAGATATTGTCAGCACTCTGGGGGAGCTAATTTACAGTGTGAGTGTAAGTTTGGAGAGCTGCCCAGATGTATAATCCTGCTAGAAGGAGACAGCTGTTTCCCAGAAAGTATGGTCCTTCAGCATTTTTTTTGAGAGGTGGAGGGAGAAACTGGGCATCCAGAAAGGTGCACCATAGCAAGATCCTGAGGATGGTACCTGGGAATCTCTAAGAGAATAAAGTATATCCTACTAAGGAGGAGATATATGCCTTTGGGAACCTAGGACAAAGTTCTATTCACCTGCACTAGACACACTCCGCTAGTCAGTGAGAATTTTTGGTTTTCTTTATCATCAGTTAAGTTATCTGGGAATAAGGGAGGAGGCAGAAGGTAGGAGTTAGCCAGGACTGAGAATTAGTTGAGTGGGAAAGATGGGAAGTAAATAAAAGGTGGAGGAGATTGAATTACTAGAATCAATATTGTCAAATTGGTTAGTATCAATATCAAACTAAGAGTGAACTGAGGACAGGACAGAATGGACTACGCGAATAGGGAGAAAGAAAGGAACTCAAAATTTTGGTGACAGTGAAGAACAAGTAAAGGAGAAGTAGGGGAGCGGGAAAAGTAGAAAGATGACAGTTGTGGCCAGGGAAGAATTTCAGAGTTCAGAATCCTGAGAGAAGAGCAGTTTAGGGTGACGGGGAGACCTTGTCAAGTAGCTGAAGTAAGGTGTGAATGGAGCTCATGATAGTTGAAGCACGTATCCCCCTTCTTACCAGAAAAGTAACAGCAGAATTAGACATATATGTTCAGGCATGGCCAATCTGTGGGTTTGTTTCGCTTGACTGTATTTATTGGTTACAAGGGAGGGTTTCTATGGTGAGGGGTAGAGGTGGGGATGGGGAAGGATAAGACGTTGGGCCCATCGGTTAGGCCACTGCCCAGTGTGCCCCAATACAGTTTTGGTCTCCTAATACAAAGAATCCTAAAATGGCAGTAAATTACAGCAGAAGTGTCTAGATTACCTAGCCAGTGAATACAATTATGTATAACAGGTTGTGAGGAATTAAATTCAACAAACATTTCTCAGTTACCAAGTATGTGCAAAGCACTTTGTGTCTCTTCTCCCTCTCCTCGTACTCTCTTCTGAATCTTGTCTAATCAACTTTCTGACCTCATCATTCAATAGAAAATTCTATTTTCAGAGTTTAAAAATATTTATACTCAAGTAAAATGAATTTCTACATTGGACATATTAAAAAAAAAGTATGTCTCAATCTGCACTATGAGCCCATTGTCTCTCTCTCTCAGGAAATGGGAAGTATGTTTCATCATGAATCCTCAAATTGTGTTTGGTTATTGTGTTTATCAGAGTTCCAAAGTATTTTAAAGTTATCTTTACAAAGTTATTATTACTGTATCGTATACATTGTTCTATTGGTTCTGGTTACTTCATTCCAAATCCATTCATACAAATCTTCCCAGTTGTCTCTGAAACCATCCTTTTATTCATTTCTTACAGCACAGTAGTATTTTATTATACTCATATACCATAATTTTTTCAGCCATTTCCCAACTGATGGGCAACATTTTAGTTTCCAACTCTTTGCTACTACAGAAAGAAATGCAACAAATATTTTTAGATGTATGTATGAGTCTTTTTCCTTCTTCTTGGATCTTTTTGGGGTACATTCCTAATATTGGTATTGCTTGGTCAAATGATAAGGATAGTTTAGTAATTTTAGGGACATAGTTCCACATCGTTTCCCAGAACGGCTAGACCAATTCATTGATCCCCCAACAGTGCTTTAATATGTCTATTTTCCTGTATTTTCTCTTACATTTTTTATTTTCCTCTTAAGTTTGCCAATCTGATATTGAATCTCAGGGATGCTTTAATTGTTATTTCTCTAATTATTAGTTGGAAGAATTGGAACAATTTTCAAATGGCTTGGATTGTTTTCTGAGAAAATTTCCTGTTCATATCGTCTGATCATTTATCAATTGGAAACTTCTTAATATTAGAGATGGAAAAACGGCTTGGCTGAAGTCACATCATAAGCATCAAAAGTATAATATGACTTCAATTACTCTGACTCCAATCACTGCTCTTTTCACTGTAACATGTTGCCATCTCCAACTTTAAGGCCTACATACATCTTTAGGACTAATGATCTTAAAGTCCTGAACTAAAAATTAAGTATTTTTAAAATTTGTTTTTGTCTTTTCAGAATAAAACTTTTCTCTGTAATATTGTGAACTATATCCCTTCCCAGAGAGAATAGATCTCAATAGACCAGTTCATATTTTCAGGTTTTCTAGACAGAAGCTAAGTCAAAAGATTAAGTAAGTCCCCTGCAATGTATTCAGGTCCATTACGTCATGAGACGTAAGCATTATATCACTATTTCTGGATTCCTCATGACCCACTCCCTTCCCCTGCCAGACTCTAGACTCTGGAGTCTAGAGCCTTTTCTTCCTTGTTTCACTGACTTCTTGAATTCAACCAGTCACCTATTTGTTGTCTTCCTGATCTTTCCAGTCCTGGCTGACTCAGTGGTTTCAATCTGCTGCCTGTTTGGTTTGTGATAATGATCAAATAGATCCTTCTTGGCTAGTCAGACTCTCATCTTGGTTCCTCTTGATTTACCTGTTCTGTTGCTACACAGCTACACAGTTGTTGCACTATTATGGGGAACACAAAGAGAGTTGGTATCCATAATTGTGTTATTCTAGAATGTTAGAAAGGACTTTATAGCTCATCTAGTCCAGTGGTTTTCAACTTTTGCTAATAGGGTCGCTCTCGCCCTCAGGTAAAAGGGTCACCCTCGCCCTTATACTTACCTCCCTGGCCTTACCTTTCCGGTCTTCAGCTATTGCTGGCTCCAAGCCATGCTTGGAGAACGCCCCCCCACCAAACAACCCAGGACTCGGTCAAACGCTTGAAAGATGTTTATTGAAGCAGATACAGGAACAGAGAGAGCTACACACACGCGGTTCCCCCTTTTTATACCCTAGCTTTTGGTCCCCGCCTTCAAGTGCCGTCATCGCCCGGTGAGCCACTCACGTACCTTCCCGAAGATAAGGAGACATCTCTCGTAATTATGCCGTCTTTATTGTCAACGTGGCATCCTTTGTTCCAACCCTAAGGCTGAACTAAGTGCTCACGATCAAGGCTAACAGACATGCACGGGCCTCTACTCCATCCCCAGACTGTCGCGGTGCACCCCCAGCGGCTGATGACGTCAAACACCCTTACATTTTGCGAGTATGACTTCTGTATTTCACGGCTCACTTCATGATAGTCATTGTTCTATTAGTAGCTATTGATGCAGAAAACAGATGTGATACCTAGGGGGACCCCAACTTATATATCTTCTATACAAGGTTACCCCAGGTTCAAGGTATTATATGCATCGGTATCCACTAAAAATCTATAGCTCATCAGCCCCTATCAATGATCTTACCTTAATTAGTCAGCTGGACAACAAAATTAGTTAAAATCAAAGGCATTTGATGACAAACAAAAGAAGAAAAAAGGAGCAGTAAAATATTTTCCCATAAACCTGAGGCACTCCCTGCCACAAATATAATATAACATCAGTGGGAAAAGGAGACACACATAGAAATATGAATAGACAGGTGCATAAACAGGGAACGCCTTACCTGGGGCATAAACTAATACTCTTGATTTGTATCTTTATTATTCTCATAATTCCTTGATAATAAAAATAATTTGCTATAAAAATCTTTGAAGATCTTTTCAATTTTTCTTTTTTTTTTTTGCTCTTCTTCCATTCTCATCTTTAAATGGTATTTGGTATTACTTTGTAATACCTTGGTATTGCCTTGTAATTAGTTGCCTAGTAATACCTCAGTATTACTTTGCTTAGTTGGGTCTCTTAAAAAACTTTCTTTAAGCTAGTCTTACTCCGTATTGTTTCTCTGTGTTTTTGAGGCAAGACTGCTCATAATCATTCATCGTTACACCCTATAAGGTTTTACAATTGAATTTGTATTCTAAACCAGTATTGCCTTTGGCTGCCATTGCTCTCTATTTGTCAAGGAAATCAAATATTTGCTGACTATAATGCTTTTAGGCTCTTTGGTGTTTTTATTATGACAGTTGATCTATAGCAGAAAAAAAGTCTTCATGAAATTCTTGTAATTGGGGTCTATGTTCTTTCTTTTTTCCATGTTACATTTCTTGTCATTAATAAATTATTTAAATCTGTTAGAATGGAGTTGTTTTAATTATACACCACGTATTTTTCTCTTTTCTTTCTTCTAGCTTTGTACTATTACACTCATTAATTGCTTTCATAAACCTTTGATCTCTCTATACACCTGGCTAATTTAGGAATGACTTCTAAAAATTGTTTTATGACCATTAAAATATAATCAGTTTCCTTTTGAGAGGGTGATATGAAAAACAGAAGCAAGAAATACTAGTGTTAAGCAAAATTTGAAGGAGAAAACAGATCTGTTTTAAAGGAGAGACTTATTCATTCCGCAATTGATAAATGGTCAAAGGATATGAACAGGCAATTTTCTGAGGCAGAAATTAAAGATATCTTTAAGCATATGAAAAAATGCTGTAAATCACTATTGATTTGAGAAATGCACATCAAAACAACTTTGAGGTACCACATCTCACCAGTCAGATTGGCTAAGATGACAAAACAGGAAAATGACAAATGCTGGAGAGGATGTGGAAAAATTGGAACACTAATGCATTGTTGGTGGAGTTGTGAATTG